>JARWLC010000002.1:198155014-198755014 GCA_033318265.1 Phyllotis vaccarum
GACCAAATTAGTTCTTTCGTCCTCCTCATACGGACCCAGTCTCACACAGACAGATTCTCAGAGAACATCCTCTCCTGATGAAACAACCTCCTCATATGCTCACACCATGAACAGTTCACCTCCAAGTACACATTTCACAGAAGCCACCTCAGTATACACAGGACACACATCTGCAACAGCCACTCAAAGTCTTTCACCTGTCACCACTCAAGTCTTAATGACACCTTTACCACAGGAGCTGTCAACAGTTTCAACCCCTATCACTTCTACTAAGGTAGTGTCTACATCTTCTCAAAACAGACAGACTGAAAGCATGGGAACCAACAGCACACCTCAACCCACCCTCCTCACAGAAGTGAGCACATCAACTCTTGGATCTTTCCCAAGCGAGTCAACTCCAGCACATACAGGATCCCAAGTGTCTTCATCTCCAGATCAAACAACCAACCCATTCACTTCCAGTGACAGCAACTCATCCCCAACCACACCAGCAGTCCTCAGCTCAGCATCCTCTACAGACTCTGCTCCAGGAAGTACAGCCACATGGATTAGTCAAAGCTCTACAAGAGCCCCTGAATTCTCAGTGACATCTTCAAAACAGGAACTGCCTACAGTGTTGACACTCACCACCTCTACTGAGAAATTGTCAACATCTTCTGAGAATCACTATACTGCAAGCAACATACCTCAAACTTCCTCACCTTCAGAGGTGACTGAGTCAGTTATTTCATCTTCCCTGAGCAGCTCAACTTCAGCGAAGACAGGGTCCCAAAGGTCTTCATCTCCAGTTGGAATAACCAACCCATTCACTTCCATTGACAGCAAGTCATCCCCAACCACACCAGAGGTCCCCAGCACAGCACCCTCTGCGGACTCGACTTCAGGAAATACAGGGCACACCTCTCCAATGGTTTCTCAAAGTTCCACATCTGTCATTTCCAGAGTCTCTATGACAAATTCGCCAAATATTCCCTCAACAGTGACAACACCCATCACCTCTACTCAGGGATTGTCCACATCTTCTCAGAAGGACCACACTGTAAGCAGCACACCTCAGACTTCTCCACTCCCAGAAGTGACCACATTAGTTCTTTCGCCCTCCTCATACGGACCCAGTCTCACACAGACAGGTTCTCAGAGAACATCCTCTCCTGATGAAACAACCTCCTCATATGCTCACACCATGAGCAGTTCACCTCCAAGTACACATTTCACAGAAGCCACCTCAGTATACACAGGACACACATCTGCAACAGCCACTCAAAGTCCTTCACCTGTCACCACTCAAGTCTTAATGACACCTTTACCACAGGAGCTGTCAACAGTTTCAACCCCTATCACTTCTACTAAGGTAATGTCTACATCTTCTCAGAACAAACAGACTGAAAGCATGGGAACCAACAGCACACCTCAACCCATGCTCCTCACAGAAGTGACCACATCAACTCTTTTATCTTCCTCCAGTGGATCTACTCCAGCACAAACCGGGTCCCAAGGGACTACATCTTTAGAAGGAATAACCAATGCGTTAACTTCCAGTGAGGGCAACTCATCCCCAACCACTCCAGAGGTGCTCAGCACAGCATCCTCTATAGACTCTTCTCCAGAAAGAATGACGCCAGAGGTTATCCAAAGTTCTACAACAAACACAGAATTATCAATGACATCTTCATCACAGGAACCCTCAACAGTGCTGACACCCATCACCTCTATCCAGGGATTGTCAACGTCTTCATGGAATGACCACATTGAAAGCATAGAGACCAGTAGCACACCTCAAACTCCCTTCCTCACAGAAGTGAGCACATCAACTCTTGGATCTTCCCCAAGCGAGTCAACTCCAGCACAGACAGGGTTCCAAGTGGCTTCATCTCCAGATCAAACAACCAACACATTCATTTCCAGTGACAGCAACTCATCCCCAACCACACCAGCAGTCCTCAGCTCAGCATCCTCTACAGACTCTGCTCCAGGAAGCACAGCCACATGGATTAGTCAAAGCTCTACAAGAGCCCCCGAATTCCCAGTGACATCTTCAAAACAGGAACTGCCAACAGTGTTGACACTCACCACCTCTACTGAGAAATTGTCAACATCTTCTGAGAATCACTCTACTGGAAGCAACATACCTCAAACTTCCTCACCTTCAGAGGTGACTGAGTCAGTTATTTCATCTTCCCCGAGCAGCTCAACTTCAGCACAGACAGGGTCCCAAGGGTCTTCATCTCCAGTTGGAATAACCAACCCATTCACTTCCATTGACAGCAAGTCATCCCCAACCACACCAGAGGTCCCTAGCACAGCACCCTCTGCGGACTCAACTTCAGGAAATACAGGGCACACCTCTCCAATGGTTTCTCAAAGTTCCACATCTGTCATTACCACAGTCTCTATGACAAATTCGCCAAATATTCCCTCAACAGTGACAACACCCATCACCTCTACTCAGGGATTGTCCACATCTTCTCAGAAGGACCACACTGTAAGCAGCACACCTCAGACTTCTCTACTCACAGAGGCGACCACATTAGTTCTTTCGCCCTCCTCATACGGACCCAGTCTCACACAGACAGGTTCTCAGAGAACATCCTCTCCTGATGAAACAACCTCCTCATATGCTCACACCATGAGCAGTTCACCTCCAAGTACACATTTCACAGAAGCCACCTCAGTATACACAGGACACACATCTGCAACAGCCACTCAAAGTCCTTCACCTGTCACCACTCAAGTCTTAATGACACCTTTACCACAGGAGCTGTCAACAGTTTCAACCCCTATCACTTCTACTAAGGTAATGTCTACATCTTCTCAGAACAAACAGACTGAAAGCATGGGAACCAACAGCACACCTCAACCCATGCTGCTCACAGAAGTGACCACATCAACTCTTTTATCTTCCTCCAGTGGATCTACTCCAGCACAAACCGGGTCCCAAGGGACTACATCTTTAGAAGGAATAACCAATGCGTTAACTTCCAGTGAGGGCAACTCATCGCCAACCACTCCAGAGGTGCTCAGCACAGCATCCTCTATAGACTCTTCTCCAGAAAGAATGACGCCAGAGGTTATCCAAAGTTCTACAACAAACACAGAATTATCAATGACATCTTCATCACAGGAACCCTCAACAGTGCTGACACCCATCACCTCTATCCAGGGATTGTCAACGTCTTCGTGGAATGACCACATTGAAAGCATGGAGACCAGTAGCACACCTCAAACTCCCTTCCTCACAGAAGTGAGCACATCAACTCTTGGATCTTCCCCAAGCAGCTCAACTCCAGCACAGACAGGGTCCCAAGTGTCTTCATCTCCAGATGAAACAACCAACCCATTCACTTCCAGTGACAACAACTCATCACCAACCACACCATCAGTCCTCAGCTCAGCATTCTCTACAGACTCTGCTCCAGGAAGCACAGCCACATGGATTAGTCAAAGCTCTACAAGAGCCCCCGAATTCTCAGTGACATCTTCAAAACAGGAACTGCCAACAGTGTTGACACTCACCACCTCTACTGAGAAAATGTCAACATCTTCTGAGAATCACTATACTGGAAGCAACATACCTCAAACTTCCTCACTTTCAGAGGTGACTGAGTCAGTTATTTCATCTTCCCCGAGCAGCTCAACTTCAGCACAGACAGGGTCCCAAGGGTCTTCATCTCCAGTTGGAATAACCAACCCATTCACTTCCATTGACAGCAAGTCATCCCCAACCACACCAGAGGTCCCCAGCACAGCACCCTCTGCAGACTCGACTTCAGGAAATATAGGGCACACCTCTCCAATGGTTTCTCAAAGTTCCACATCTGTCATTACCAGAGTCTCTATGACAAATTCACCAAATATTCCCTCAACAGTGACAACACCCATCACCTCCACTCAGGGACTGTCAACATCTTCTCAGAAGGACCATACTGTAAGCAGCACACCTCAGACTTTTCCACTCACAGAGGTGCCCACATTAGTTCTTTCATCCTCCTCATACGGACCCAGTCTCACACAGACAGATTCTCAGAGAACATCCTCTCCTGATGAAACAACCTCCTCATATGCTCACACCATGAACAGTTCACCTCCAAGTACACATTTCACAGAAGCCACCTCAGTATACACAGGACACACATCTGCAACAGCCACTCAAAGTCCTTCACCTGTCACCACTCAAGTCTTAATGACACCTTTACCACAGGAGCTGTCAACAGTTTCAACCCCTATCACTTCTACTAAGGTAATGTCTACATCTTCTCAGAACAAACAGACTGAAAGCATGGGAACCAACAGCACACCTCAACCCATGCTCCTCACAGAAGTGACCACATCAACTCTTGGATCTTCCCCAAGTGGGTCAACTCCAGCACAGACAGGTTCCCAAGTGTCTTCATCTCCAGATAAAACAACCAACCCTTTCACTTCCAGTGACAACAACTCATCCCCAACCACACCAGTAATCCTCAGCTCAGCATCCTCTACAGACTCTGCTCCAGAAAGCACAGCCACATGGATTAGTCAAAGCTCTACAAGATCCCCCGAATTCTCAGTGACATCTTCAAAACAGGAACTGCCAACAGTGTTGACACTCACCACCTCTACTGAGAAAATGTCAACATCTTCTGAGAATCACTCTACTGGAAGCAACATACCTCAAACTTCCTCACTTTCAGAGGTGACAATGTCAGTTATTTCATCTTCCCCGAGCAGCTCAACTTCAGCACAGACAGGGTCCCAAGTGTCTTCATCTCTAGTTGGAATAACCAACCCATTCACTTCCCTTGACAGCAAGTCATCCCCAACCACACCAGAGGTCCCCAGCACAGCACCCTCTGCAGCCTCGACTTCAGGAAATACAGGGCACACCTCTCCAATGGTTTCCCAAAGTTCCACACTAGTCACTACTAGAGTATCAATGACAAATTCACCAAATGTCTCCTCAACAGTGTCAACACCCATCACCTCTACTCAGGGATTGTCAACATCTTCTCAGACGGACCACAGTGTAAGCAGCACCCCCCAGCCCATCCTCCTGACAGAGGTGACCACATCAACTATTTCATATTCCTCAAGTGCCTTGACTCCAGCACAGACAGGGTCCCAAGGGTCTTCATCTCCAGATCAAACAACCAACCCATTCACTTCCAGTGACAGCAACTCATCCCCAACCACAACAGCAGTCCTCAGCTCAGCATCCTCTACAGACTCTGCTCCAGGAAGCACAGCCACATGGATTAGTCAAAGCTCTACAAGAGCCCCCGAATTCTCAGTGACATCTTCAAAACAGGAACTGCCAACAGTGTTGACACTCACCACCTCTACTGAGAAATTGTCAACATCTTCTGAGAATCACTATACTGGAAGCAACATACCTCAAACTTCCTCACTTTCAGAGGTGACTGAGTCAGTTATTTCATCTTCCCCGAGCAGCTCAACTTCAGCACAGACAGGGTCCCAAGGGTCTTCATCTCCAGTTGGAATAACCAACCCATTCACTTCCATTGACAGCAAGTCATCCCCAACCACACCAGAGGTCCCCAGCACAGCACCCTCTGCAGACTCGACTTCAGGAAATACAGGGCACACCTCTCCAATGGTTTCTCAAAGTTCCACATCTGTCATTACCAGAGTCTCTATGACAAATTCACCAAATATTCCCTCAACAGTGACAACACCCATCACCTCTACTCAGGGATTATCCACATCTTCTCAGAAGGACCACACTGTAAGCAGCACACCTGAGACTTCTCTACTCACAGAGGCAACCACATTAATTCTTTCGTCCTCCTCATACGGACCCAGTCTCACACAGACAGGTTCTCAGAGAACATCCTCTCCTGATGAAACAACCTCCTCATATGCTCACACCATGAGCAGTTCACCTCCAAGTACACATTTCACAGGAGCCACCTCAGTATACACAGGACACACATCTGCAACAGCCACTCAAAGTCCTTCACCTGTCACCACTCAAGTCTTAATGACACCTTTACCACAGGAGCTGTCAACAGTTTCAACCCCTAAAACTTCTACTAAGGTAATGTCTACATCTTCTCAGAACAAACAGACTGAAAGCATGGGAACCAACAGTACACCTCAACCCACCCTCGTCACAGAAGTGAGCACATCAACCCTTGGATCTTCCCCAAGCGAGTCAACTCCAGCACAGACAGGATCCCAAGTGTCTTCATCTCCAGATCAAACAACCAACCCATTCACTTCCAGTGACAGCAACTCATCCCCAACCACACCAGCAGTCCTCAGCTCAGCATCCTCTACAGACTCTGCTCCAGGAAGCACAGCCACATGGATTAGTCAAAGCTCTACAAGATCCCCCGAATTCTCAGTGACATCTTCAAAACAGGAACTGCCAACAGTGTTGACACTCACCACCTCTACTGAGAAATTGTCAACATCTTCTGAGAATCACTATACTGGAAGCAACATACCTCAAACTTCCTCACTTTCAGAGGTGACTGAGTCAGTTATTTCATCTTCCCCGAGCAGCTCAACTTCAGCACAGACAGGGTCCCAAGGGTCTTCATCTCCAGTTGGAATAACCAACCCATTCACTTCCATTGACAGCAAGTCATCCCCAACCACACCAGAGGTCCCCAGCACAGCACCCTCTGCAGACTCGACTTCAGGAAATACAGGGCACACCTCTCCAATGGTTTCTCAAAGTTCCACATCTGTCATTTCCAGAGTCTCTATGACAAATTCACCAAATATTCCCTCAGCAGTGACAACACCCATCACCTCTATTCAGGGATTGTCCACATCTTCTCAGATGGACCACAGTGTCAGAAGCACCCCCCAGCCCATCCTCCTGACAGAGGTGACCACATCAACTATTTCATATTCCTCAAGTGGCTCGACTCCAGCACAGACAGGGTCCCAAGGGTATTCATCTCCACAAAAAACAACCCACCCATCTAATTCCAGTGATGGCAACTCATCCCCTTCCACACCAGAGGTCCTCAGCACAGCACCCTCTGTAGACTCCTCTCTAGGAAGCATGACTGCAGAAGTCACCCACAACTCTATAACTGACACAGAATTATCAATGACATCCTCACCACAGGAACCCTCAACAGTGCTGACACCCATCACCTCTATTCAGGGATTGTCAACGTCTTCATGGAATGACCACATTGAAAGCATGGAGACCAGTAGCACACCTCAAACTCCCTTCCTCACAGAAGTGAGCACATCAACTCTTGGATCTTCCCCAAGCGAGTCAACTCCAGCACAGACAGGATCCCAAGTGTCTTCATCTCCAGATCAAACAACCAACCCATTCACTTCCAGTGACAGCAACTCATCCCCAACCACAACAGCAGTCCTCAGCTCAGCATCCTCTACAGACTCTGCTCCAGGAAGCACAGCCACATGGATTAGTCAAAGCTCTACAAGAGCCCCCGAATTCTCAGTGACATCTTCAAAACAGGAACTGCCAACAGTGTTGACACTCACCACCTCTACTGAGAAATTGTCAACATCTTCTGAGAATCACTATACTGGAAGCAACATACCTCAAACTTCCTCACTTTCAGAGGTGACTGAGTCAGTTATTTCATCTTCCCTGAGCAGCTCAACTTCAGCACAGACAGGGTCCCAAGGGTCTTCATCTCCAGTTGGAATAACCAACCCATTCACTTCCATTGACAGCAAGTCATCCCCAACCACACCAGAGGTCCCCAGCACAGCACCCTCTGCAGACTCGACTTCAGGAAATACAGGGCACACCTCTCCAATGGTTTCTCAAAGTTCCACATCTGTCATTACCAGAGTCTCTATGACAAATTCACCAAATATTCCCTCAACAGTGACAACACCCATCACCTCTACTCAGGAGCTGTCAACATCTCTGAGCAACGGCATTGAAAGTATGGAGACCATCAGTGCACCTCAGACCACCTTCACAAATGTGACCACACCAAGACTTTCAGTCTCCTCAAGGGGACCCACTCAGATGCTGACAGTTTCTTTGGGAACATCCTCCTCTGGAGAAATAACTACTTCTTCTGCTTCCAGCAGGAGTAACTCACCTCCTGCTACCTCAGACATACTCGCCTCTACAGATTCTGCCTCAGGAAACACAGGGCACACACCTGAACTTGTTACCGGAAGCCCCAGTGTTTTCACATCAAGACCCACAAGCACAACTCTAAGTGTACCATCAACCATCCTCCTGCTCAGCACTTCTTCTCAGTCATCATCTACATTATCTCAGAGTTTCCAAACTCCAAGCGTGACCACCTCCAGCATATCTCCAACCAGCCTTCTCACAGAGGTGTCCACAGAAACCCATTCATCCTCTGCACCTGGACCTACTGGGACATCCTCCTCAGGTGAACCAGCCACAGGGCAATCCAGGCAAAGGCTGAGGCAAGGTTCCTCACAGTGAATCATAACTAGCCCTCTATTTTCTTCTGCCCTGTGTGCTCATGCGTGGAGGCACTGACTGTTGACCAGTCTGTAGACACACATTCTGCTTCTTGTCTCTCCTAGGTCCTCATTTTCTGTGAGTTTCATATTCTATGATGTAACAAAAAAAATCACTTGTCTTTTTCCCCTATATTTCCAGGAATGACCACAGGCTCCCCGAAGACAGGCAGTGGTAGAAGCACATCACCGTCTGTTACCTCTGTGTCCCTTAGCTCTTCCAGTACAACCACAGCCTCCAGGTCAACAGAGCCCCCACTGCCTATTTTACCAGAGCAGGGTGAGTGACGCCAGTATGGTAGAACTTCTCTGCTTTCTACCTGAGTTAGAGGCCAGAGCTGTCGCTGTGACTGCTAGACTAGATTTGCCGATTTAGGTCCTTGGGTGTAGCTGAGGGATCCGGTTCTTTGGGTTCCTACTCTGTCGCCCGCGGGCCATGAATAAGCCAGCTGTCCCTTGCGTTCCCTCTAGAAGAATGACAGAGTGCGCAGGACCTACTTGCGTACAGTCTCTGCTTTCTGGGATCAGAGATTACGGGAAACAAGAGACAGCATCAGAACGGGGTGCTGAGGGCTCTTTTGTGCAGTGCATTGAATGATCAAGGGACTGATCAGCTGTTCTATAGAGAAAGGCCAGGATGCTAGGTAACACACTCACAAGACTGTCAGGGATGTGGGAATAGTGTCAAGGTGACTAGGAGGCTTCCTGATAAGAGCTGGGTGGAGGAAGAGCACCCTAGATAGGTCAGATGGTCTGAGAAGCTAGAATAGAGAGGTGTGGGAGCTGAAAGCTTCTGCAGCAGCCTGGAATAAGGGTGAAGAGCCATGAAGCAGGAGGCAAGAGTGTACCAGAACCTTGTGGGTAAGGGAGTCAGGAAGGGTATAAATTTGCATAGTGGTGGCTGGAACAGATAAATTTGGAAGGGTCAGTAAGGAAGCCAAGAGTTATGTAGAGACCTTGGACTAAGTCAACCAAGGCCGTGCCAGGGGTCCTTATAAGTTGATGCTATGGCACAGAGTGAGATTCACTTGGAAAACATTTAGGACAGGGTTTCCCAAATACAGGGTGGCCTGGGACAATTCTGAGGGAGCAGTTAAATTTATCTGGAGAAGTGCCATTTTAGAAAGTAGCTGCTATTTCATGAAAAGGTGTTTAAGTGGGTAGTCTTCGCTATCTCAAGGTTTAGTCTTTTCACTATTGAGCAGTTCTGATACACGATCAGAGCCTCTTGATACCCTAATGGTAGGACTGTTATGCCAGGATGCTCTAATCTGATGAGGGTACCAGCTGAGAAATAAATAAGGAGATGTGGTCTATGCATGGAGTGGCAGACCCAAGAGTCAGGGCCCACAGGCACCTTCAGAAAGACAGGACAAGTAAGGGAAAGATTAGGGCAAGCTTGTTCAGGATTCCTCTGAACCCGAGAGAAGGTGAAGGTCACAATGGCATTGTTCTCTGCTCTGTTCTGGACTAGGCATTCCCCTCTTCCCCTATGGGGCAAACTCTCAAGTTGGAGACCGTCAGGTGTTTGCCAGGACTGTGGATTTTACCTCACCCCTCTTCAAGCTCCAGATTGGCTTTCCACTGGGTTCCTCTCTGCGGGATTCCTTCTACGTGAGTCTCTGAACCCTTGAGTAAAGTCTGTGGCCTGTGCCTTCTGGGCTCTTTCAGTCCAATTGGAGATGGCCCATGACTGGTCAAAAGGAAGAGTGGAAGTCATTTTTGTCGTACAAAACCTTGGTGGCCTTCTTTTATGTCTGTTTCTAGTTCCTCCTTCCCTCCCCATGTGGACAAAAACATCCTCACCCTAGTAAGAAGAGACCATGGCTGTTTCTCAAGCTTTTTTTATGAGGAAGAAGCTGTGCTGGAAAACTTGATTGTTTCACACTTCCATTTCCCGTGATTACTTCATGATTCCCTAGAAATGGCGATCCTATTCTGCTTGCCCTCAGAGAGAGGGGTAGGAACACCCTACAAGAGCTCCAAGCAGTAATGGGAGTGAGGCCATTGACTCCTTTGCCCTCGTCTGTTTTGTCCCAAGCAACAAGGCAAGGAGGGTGGGCTACTCCAACGAAGGCAGGACACAGTCCACTACTTTGGATGGCTATGAGAATGTCCTGATAGGGAAGAGTATCTCCTAGAAGACAAGACGTGGACAAGGGAACCATCGAGGTTGACACCTCTAATCCTCTGCACAGATGGGCTCTCACGTGGCGTGCTTCTGAGGAACAGGCTCTAGACTGAGGTAATGCTTCCCTCAGCTCCCCCTAATCAAGAATCCTTGTGCTCAGTTCACAGACAATGGCCAGATCATTTTTCCAGAGTCAGACTACAACATCTTCTCCTATACCAACCCACCACAAAAAGGCTTCACAGGAAGGGACCGTGTGGCCATGGTGGCCCCATTCTGGGCTGATGCTGATTTCTCTAGCTCCAGGGGAACCATATTTTACCAGGTGGGTCACTCAAGGTCTTGACAATCAGGAGTTTCCAGCATCCTGCCTGGAGTGATCAAGGGCACTTCAGGGGCATTGTATCACAGCCCAGGCTTCTGTGGCAAGCGACTGGAGCTTAACTATAGGGTAAAGAGAAAGCCAAGAACGAATGCTAAATAGACTCCAGAACACTCTGCTCCAACCAGGTGAAGGCCTGCAGGTGACAGGGATGGAGATGACCAATTCAGCATTTGATTGTAAAATAAAGGCATAGAGGGTCTGTCTTAACAAGTCTGAGCCAAATGCCCCCCCCATACACTAAGTTGATAATGCCAGTCTGTCAAAGTATGTACCATTTGCTGCCATACCAACTGTGTTTTGTATACCTGCCATTGACAAGAAACTACCTACATTGCAAAGATGGAAAGACACATAGATGGGAATGTAAAGTTCAACACACATGGTCATATCAATCAAGCCAATATGAGCTAAGAGATAGTATTAGTTCAATGCTAGAAGGTTTAAATTTCTAGATGAGGATCCTCTGCTTATGCCCCAGGTTTTCCTGCAGCCTAAATTCAAAGTAATCTTAAAGCCAAAAGAACTTATAAAAATTAAGACTTGGGGAACAGATGTGCAAGCAGCCATGGGTGCTGAAATGAACAGCATCCCCAAGCAGGAAGCAAGAATGCCTTAGGGCACTGGTTCCCAACCTTCCTAATGCTGCGACCCTTTAATCTAGTTCCTCACGTCGTGGTGCTCCCCCCAACCATAAAATTATAAAATTTCTTTGCTACTTCCTAACTGTAATTTTGCTAGTGTTTTGAATCTTAGTGTATATACCTGATATGTAGGATATCTGATGCGTGACCTCTTTGAATGGGTTGTTTAACCCCCAAAGGGGTTGTGACTCACAGGTTGAGAACTACTGCCTTATGGGCATTGATTGGGACTCTGATTTCCTTGCTCTTGCCTACATTCCTTTTCTAGGCATACGACACACTGTATGATGAGTACAATTTGCTAATCCGGGAGGTGGAGACTCTGATTCATGAGTTCACAAGTGACTGGAGTTACAAAGCCAAGTGGACATTGAAAGTCACCTGGGTCGATGTTCCTGCCTACCCTGCCCAGTGGAGCATTGGGGTGAGTGAACCATAGGTGGCTCCCTATGAGCCTGCTGGGAGCCAGACAGTCCAGTAGGCTCACAATGAACCGTCCATGACTAAAGGAAAGATCGCTGGTTAACTCCCTTGATGGCATTGTCCACCGAATACTCACAGTGAGCCCCGCCTGCCTCAAGCCAGAAACCTCTACTTCATGCGCCTCTAGAGGCAAAAGTATCTGTGGACTGACAACTTCTCAAGATTTACACAAATCAGCTTCCCTTTACTGAGTGAAATATCAGCACATGGCACTCAAACAGTTCACTGACTACCAAGTGGAGGGGATACCTGGACAGTCTCAGGTATCCCTGAGGGGGAGCTAGGGGGACCTCTCTTGGCTCTGCTGTCTTGTCTAACACGTCAGGTCCCCATAGCTCACTCTTAAAAATCATTCATATTCTAACTGTTTGCAACTCAGAACCTTTATTTCTTCTTCCTGCCAAAAAAAAAAAAAAAAAAAGTTACAAAAAAGGAAAATTGGTAACTCCAAGTGCCTTTACACCCAAGGTAAATGATATTCTGATCACAGCAAACTTGCCAACATGTCCAGGGTAGACAAGGGACAAGGTGAGAAGCCTATGTGTGACCAGGGGTGTGGGGACATCGGGAGGAAATCTCAGACCTCTCAGAGACTTCTCTGTCTCTCACCAACTTCCAGACCAATACCTACCAAGCCATCCTCTCCACAGACGGGAGCAGTTCCTATGCCCTGTTTCTCTACCAGAGTGGCGGGATGCGGTGGGATGTGACCAGGGGTCTGCGCAACCGAGTCCTGATGGGCTTTTCAAGGTAGGACAGGATTGGCTGGTTCTAACTGTGAGAGATAAGAGTTTCCTGCATACACTCCTTCCCCTCCGTGAAGATGAGGCTACTCCTGGTAAAAATCACCCCCCATTCCTCCTACCTTTGTGCCTATCCCAAGTCCTGTGCACCGGGGCCTTTCAGCCTTTGACCTCCCTGACATTAGCTGACTTCTCAGCTAGCAGCTACTCACTACACCTAAAACTTTATATCACTATATTTATTTAATTTGCGACTGCAGCCACCCATGACAGCTGACCACTACCCTATAGATAAAACCACTATCCCATAGGTAAGAAGACTTAGGTCCAAGAAGATGAGTAATCTGCCCAAAGTCAGAGTTTTAAAGTGGCAAAGCAGGCATCTGAACACACACATTCAAGATTTGAGTTTGTGACTCCTGGAGAAGGAAGTGAGGAAAAGTACTGTGGGCTCCTGCAGGTGAAGGAGCCGCAGTCTCTGAGGTAACAGCTTCCAAGCGTCTGCTTGTGTAGCCATCAGTCATGATGGTCATGCATCATGTGTTATCAGTAATTGCCACAGATGGTTTTCTGTTCAGTTAGGGTGTGTTCAGGCTGCCCGGCAACCACATGGCTTTGGCTGGCTTTTGATGTGCAACGAAGGAGGAAAGCGTGTAATTACCCAGGTAGCTAGCAGTTTTACGCCATCTTCAGTGTACCTGACAGAGATGTCATGCGTGGTGTCCTCTCGCCTGTGGGACAGACTCACTGTAGCCAGAAGTTTCTGTGTCCCTCCCCGGTGGTCCTCCAGCCATTTAGTCCCAAATCATCACACAAAGACCTGTATTAGTTATAAACTGTTTGGCCACAACTAAGGTTTATTGCTAGCTAACTTTTACTCTTAAACTAACCCATAGTCCTTATCCATATTTAGCTGCGTGGCTTGGTACCTTCTTCAAAGTGCATCATTCTCATCTTCCTCTGCATGTTCTGGCGTCACTGCTCTGCTCTTCTGCTTCCCAGAATTCTCATAGTCTGGTTGCCCAGCCTCTACTTTCTGTCTAGCTTCTGGTCAATAAGCATTTATTAAGCAAATATTTATAATGACAAATATTTGCAGTATAAAAGAGCAAAGTCCTACAGAATTCCTTTTTTTAAATTTTTGACACAAAGGGGGATATATGGTCTTATATTGTATATTTAATAAAAAATATTCTGGAATATCAGAGAAAAGAATTAACCCACGGCCAAGCCATGAAGATCAGGGAGTGGTGACTCATGCCTTTAATTCCATCACCCAGGAGACAGAGATCAGTCTGGATCTCTGTGAGTTCAAGTCTACAAAGCAAGTTCCAGGACAGCCATGACTGTTACACAGAAAACCCTGTCTCAACAAAATAAAACAAAAGTCTGGAGAGATGGCTCTGTCCTCTGATGTTCCAGAATATTTTAATTAAATACACAGTGTATTGCCACAGCTCACTTTCTGTGGGCATGCTCCTGCGGTGGCACCAAGGCTGCTGTTTCCTTCCATCCCAGATCCGTACTGATGATGGAGGTGGCAGGGCCTTGAATCTGGTCTCCATTGAGATCTGAGGGATTTTTACAATGCTATGAGCTGGTTACGAATGACATATCTTTAACCCCAAAATGAAAATAAATCCCAAAGTCAGACATGTTAAATAACCATGACCACCAAGCTGGTAAGTGCCAGAGTCAAGGGCTAAAAGTGATTGCCTGATTTCCAGAAACTGGCCTTGAATCATTCCATCCTTAGAGAGTTTCGAGGGAAATCTGGCCTCAACTCTGTTGCTTTCCCACCAGCGTGTTCTGAGTGAGCTGCTGATAAAGCTTCTGATAAAGCAGAAGTCCCCCCACCACCACCAAATCTTCATTTTTCTCCTCAGTACTGGGACCTGTGGCTCAGTTTGGCTTCCCATCTGACTGAGTCATGGGCTACCAGCTGCTGGCTGCGTGCTAGCTTGAGTGCCTGCCACACTAAATGAATGAGTAGCTTTCAACTGAGATCCGAGAGCCTGAGTGTGACCCTTTCCTTTGCCTGCAGTGGAGATGGGTATTTTGAAAACAGCCCGCTGACACTCCGCCCAGCAATGGAGAAGTACCGTCCAGATCGATTCCTCAATTCCAAATTAGGTAAAAGTGCCACACATTATGTATGAGCTGGCCCCAATCCCCTCCTTGCCCTCTACTCCATGTGCCATGGCAGTCATAGACAGCCGTAGCATCTCTACCTCTCCAAAGAGCATCCTGAACAGACAGACTGCCCACAGGTGCATCAGCCCCTGGCACCGCCTAGGCAACTACTCCTTTTCACACCCTCAACCTCTGCAAGTTTCCTTCCTTGGAAGAGCCAAACCCAGGATGTCTGTCAGTAGGCCCTCAGGTTCTGGGGTGAGGACCAAGGGATTTCAGGAAGGGAGTTAGGATAACCACCTAAATGTTCCATTTCAGAGCTAGAATGAAATCTTTAAGAAAGTCTACCAGGAGGAGTTCCAAAAAGTCGATAATCACTCAAGTCAACATTTACTGAGCACCTATTATATGCCGAATGGTAGCTTAACAGACAGAAAAATGTAAGGAAGGGGAGAAAGGTCAACCATGCTGGCTCTCAACAAGCATTCACTGTGGTAGAAGCCCTAGTGTCCAGAGGCAAACTGGCTCTTCCTACATGACTTAGTGTAATATATAGAGGCTCCAAAGAGAAAAAAAAAATGCCAGCTTCCAAAATGTGATGTCTTGAGAAGGGCATGATAGCATTTGGCAGAGATGAGCCATGTAGATCTTGAAGCATGAATCCAGGTCTACCTGATCTGGTACAAGGATTTTTGGCAATCAGAAACGTGAGTGAAGTCAAGTGACAGATGGGTACCACCCCACGGAAGAGCATTCCTGTCACATCAGGGCTCTCTAGAAAACACATCTGCTTGTGATTTAGAGTGTTTCATGGTGTGTATGGGGGGGGGGGGCACACATGCCTGTGTGTACGCGTGTGTGCATGTGTGTGTGTGTGTGTGTGAACAGATCACTATAAATAATGCTTTTCTTCTGAAAACCCTCGGTTTTTACATTCAGATGGACATATGGTTGAAGATCTCATACACTAGATCATATTATGTTGAGGCAGCTCTAGTGTCTTTTCTACCTGAAGCTGTGTGTGTGGGATGAAACTTCCAATGAATTGAAGGTCGAAACTTTTCAACCCCACTGAGGATCTATCTAGTGACTTCTTCCTTCCTAAAGGTGTCTGGGTCCAAAAGAGGCTTCCTGGACTCTCACGGTGTTAGAGCAAGGCCCCACTACCATGCCAACTTCTCTGTGGCTTCCAGCTAGTTTCTGAACAGGACCCTACCTCTGTCTTGGTTGCTGTGGTCACTGAAAGGGAAGGGCCCATCAGGAAGGCCAAGAGTCTGAGGGCATGGTGGGTTGGGTGGGGTGTCTCTAGAGGAGGAGGTGAAGTGGTTTAGATATGGAAGATATGACAGACAGAGAGAGAGAGACGGGGAGACTGGGAAGGGAGGAAGAGAGAGAGGGAGGGAGGGAGAGAGGGGGGAGAAAGGGAGGAAGGAAGAATGAACAGGGGCAAGGAAGGAGGGAAGGTAGATAGTCTAGTTGGATCACAGTGATAACCTCTCTGCCCAGAACTTGTCCCACAATTTTGCCCTAAGGTTCAAAATTTTAAGTAGTTAGAGCTTATGATCAAGGTGGTTTGGAGATAAATCAGTGCTGATATGAATTGGGTCCCTTCCTAGGAAGAGCTGTCCAGAGAAGCAGGACATAGGTTAGAGAATGCAGTCATGAGTTTGCACTGAGCTTGCAGGCCATACCCTGTGATAATCACTGATTTCCTCGTTTCTCAGGCATCCGAGGGTTGCAGGTCTACAGGCTACACAAGGAAGTGATGCCCAACTACCGGTTCAAGTGTCTACAGTGGCTGAACAGCCAGCCTCAGAGGCCCAGCTGGAGCTGGAGCTGGAATCAGGTTTCCTGCCCATGCTCCTGGCAGCAGGGACTATGGGACTTGAGGTTCTGGCGTGTGAACACAGGTGATACTCCCTTCCTGCCCTTTACAAGTCCCACTGACCATCACCTCTGTTCATACCTGTCCTGCCCTTTCCCAGGCACCCTGAGCACACCCTGTCTGCTGCAGACACCTCCCCGTCCATCTCCACTTACCACAAGCTCCTGGGCCTGAGGATGTCTAATCTCATTGTAGGTTCATGGGACGGCAGTAGGCAGCTGTGCAGCTTCTCCTCAGGGCGAGGGGGCGTGTGCTGCAGCTATGGCAGCTGGGGAGAGTTGCGAGAAGGCTGGAGAATGCACAGTCCTTGGCAGTTTGGTATGTGTTTCCTTGGAGATCTCAACCCATGCTAACAGGATGAAAGCTTAGAGTCATCTCACTGCAGAGACCTTCCAAGGGAGCTAGAGCATGGGAGTTGGGTGAATATGGCAGGGTAGCATGCACCTGCCCACCCTAGGGTCGGCTCCAGTGTCTTTACACCATCATCTATGTCCTCTCTTCCCCTGGCTCTCTGAGGGCTTGTACCAGGTACCCTGCTATGTAATAATCCCATCATACCTTCAAGGAAGACATACAGTATCATTCCATCACAGATCACTGATGGTCGTTGAGTATGTGAATTGCATAATACCTGACTCCGAGGTCTACACTTGCCTGTGCTACCACCATACTAAAATCAAACCTGCCAGCTGGTTCTCTGGGGCCCTCACCCTCTGATAAACTGTCCTTCTCCACAGAACAGGAGCGTGAGGCACAGCAGTGGTGCTGCCGCTGGAATGACAAACCCATCTTCTGCGCCTGGTACTATCACATGAGACCCCGAGTCACTTGTGCTCAGTACAGACCCCCACGGCCTGGTGAGTGGCATGGCTGAGGTGAAGCATCCAGGAAGCGAGCCTGGGTTAGCAAGAGGTCAGCTTCCTAGGGCAGAACTGTGGCCACAGGGATGATGGGGACAAATCTCGTGTGAGGCTAACAGCAAACAGCAGGGCTTTGTATATGGCATTGGCAAATTAGTAAGAACTGGGGTCAGCAAGTACAAGAGCATATACTTTGGGAAAAGTTCTGGATGCCAGGAGAATTTCCCAAGCTTGAGTCCACCAAGATGGAAACCCTGTTGCTGGGCACAAAGAGTCTCAGACCATGGCCCTGATACGCTAATGTGTAGTGTCTTTCAGCGTGGACTTATGGCGATCCCCACATCACCACTTTGGATAATGTCAGTTACACCTTCAATGGGCTGGGGGACTTTCTGCTGGTCCAGGCCCAGGACACAAATTCTTCCTTCCTGCTGGAGGGCCGCACTGCACAGACTGGCTCCGCCAAGGCCACTAACTTCATCGCCTTCGCTGCTCAATACAACACCAACAGCCTGCCTTCTCCTGTCACAGTAAGTGAGAGTACCCTTGCACTCCCACACCCCTCAGACGCTGTAGCAGGACACTGGAAGAAGAGGAGAAAAGAGAAAAAAAGGAGAGATTTACTTTCTGCTTTTCTTACTGTTGTGTGTCCAAGTACCCGACAAGAATCGGCTTAGGGAAGCAAGGGTGTGCGGGTCATTTTATGTTAATTTGACACAGTGGGATTATCTGAGAGTAAGAAGATCCCTCTATATGACTGGATTATAGGCATTCCCTGTAGGGCTTTAATGTTTGTTTGTTTTAATTTTTGTTATTTTTTTTCTAAAAGATTTTTCTTTTCATTTTATATACCAACCACAGTCTCCCCTCCCTTCCCTCTTCCCACTCACTTCTCAGCTTCCCCCCTCCCCACTCCCTCATTCACTCCCCAGAGAGAGAGTAAGGCCTTCTCTGGGGAGTCAGCAAAGTCCGGCATATCAGGTGTTAGGACAAAGCCCCCACCCACCCCCAGTCCAGGCTAAGCAAGGTATCCTTCTATAGGAAATGGGCTCCGAAAAGCCAGTTCATGCACTCGGGATAAATCCTGGCCCCACTGCCAGAGGCCCCACAACTGCTGTAGAGCGTTTTTTTAATTAGTGATTGCTGGGAGGAGGTATCCCATCGTAGGGAGTACCATCCCTGGGATAGTGGTCCTGGATTCTATAAGAAAGTAGGCTGAATAAGCCACAAGGAACAAGCCAGTCAGCAGCCTCCCTCCATGGCTCCGGCATCAGCTCCTGCCTCCAGGTTCCTGCCCTGCTTGAGTTCCTGTCCTGACTTCCTCTGATGATGAACAGTGATGGAGAATCATAAGCCAAATAAGTCCCCTTTCCCCAAGTTACTTTGATCATGGCTTTTCATCCTAATTAAGGACTTCAGCCCTAATTAAGACAAAGGATTTATTTTGGCTCAGAGTGTCTGGGTGAAGTCAGTCCGTCATGGCAGGAAAGGCATGGCACCAGAGTGTGCCAGGACACTGGTGACATATTGTGTCTGCAGTCAGAATCAGAGAGAGAGACCAATACTGGGTGCTCACCTCTCTTCTTTTTATTCAGTCTGGACCCCCAGATCATGCAATGACTCTGTCCACATTTAGAATAGATCTGTCTTTTTCAGTTAAAGATTTCCAGAAACACCCAGGGATGTGTTTCCATGGTGATCTATAGTGGAGCACAGAGTAAAACCTAGAGATGGCAGGATTGTAATAGGTGCCATCTCTTACTGGCTGTTCAACCTTGACAAACTCACAATGTCACTGTTTTTTTATGGCACCCTGGGGACAATTGTCTGCTCTTCAGGGCTGCTGTGAGATAGCTTACCTCCCACTAAGCTCTCCACATCCATCAGTTGGCATATCCTTATTGCTTGCCTTGTCCATCACCTATCTCTTCCACTGGCCCAGATTTTAGCCTTGAATTGCTCTCTAGACCCTCATTTCCAGGCCTCTGCCCTGCTTGTGGGTTGGGCTTAGGCCTTCTTCAACTCCTTTCCAGGTTCAGTGGTTCCTGGAACCCAACAACACCATCCGAGTTTTACATAATAACCAGACTGTGGCCTTTAACATCAGCAACATGAATGAAGGTAGGCTCCAAAGCTGTCAACACCTGTCCCCAGCCCCCACTCTTTGGTTTCAGTGGGAACTTAGCCCCCTGGGAGTGGTGTTCTGGGGGGTGGGTGGGTGCTATAAGACTCAGCAAAACAGAATGTTTGTGGTCCCCCTGATCACCACTATCCCTCAGACCTCTACACTAGAAGATCTTCACTCAGACTGAACACCGAACTTTCCTCATTTCATACCCCAGAAGGAAGTGTCTAGAGGCTGGGCTGGGTGGCATATGGGTGGGCCCTCTAGTTGAGGCCTGGTCAGAGTCCCCCAGTGCCCTCTGTGCCATGAGCCTTCATTGCTGTTGAGTTGTGGGCCCAAGGGCCATGCTGGCTATGGTGTCATTTGCCCCCATATCTTCCAGGCTTGCCAATGTTCAATACCACTGGTGTCCTACTGACCCAAAATGGCTCGCAGGTCTCAGCCAATTTTGACGGGACAGTGACCATCTCTGTGATTGCTCTTTCCAACATTCTCCATGCCTCCTCCAGCCTCCCAGAGGAGTACCTCAACCACACAACGGGACTCCTGGGTAAGAAGCAGAGCTCAGACCGTACACAGCAGCCATCTCGCCTGTGGGCCTTGGACTTCCCTACCCAGTTCTTCCTCAGCCCCTAGGGCTCAGAGAAGGGCTGCCTCACCCACTGTTTAGACTGACTTCCTGTTTGCCGTCTTTTGAAGGGAATGTGAAGGAGGTGCTATGTGGAATGTGGGGGCCAGATGCCCTCTCCCTCCCTCCACACCTACATTTCCTGTTCTTACCCTTGTCTCCCCTTCCCCTCTCCCCTCCTGCATCCCTTCTTCTCCGTCTTTAAAGCACAAAGGAGGAGTGTGAGTACTTGGTCCTGTCTCACGTCCTGGGGCCCTGGACCCTGGACAGATGCAGCTGCCCTGTCAGATGCTCCCTGGAGAAGAGACACCCCCTTCCTGTGGTGATGGACTTCCTGCTCTTTCCCACAGGAGTCTGGAATGACAATCCAGACGATGACTTCAGGATGCCCAATGGCTCCATCATCCCCCGAACCAGCTCTGAGGACGCAATTTTTCACTATGGAATGACGTGTGAGTCTGGGGGTCCACAGACCACTGGGGCAGGTTAGAGATGGACCTGCTGCATTGTCTCCCTGTGCTTGTGGGGACCTTATTCATCCTCGGTAAGGTCCAAAGACATTGCCACTACCCTGTGTTGTCCCCTGCTTCCACCCCACCTGTGTGTCTCTTCTGGGAGGAGAGGAAGGAAGGAAGTGGCCTTTTCTCACCAAAGCAGGAATTCCCAGACTCAGAAGCCTTCTCATCCCTACCAGCTTGCATGTCACCCCATCACCCATAAGCCATATCCAATGAGGATTAGGGGTGGGCACAGCTGAAATATGGCTGGGGTCTCATGCCATTGTCATACCTCCTGTGTTACAGGGCAAGTCAATGGGACAGGCCTCCTTGGGGTGAGGACAGACTCTGTGCCTTCCAACTTCACTCCCATCTTCTTGTCCCAACTGCTGCACACTGAAGATAAAAACTTAACCGCCGTGTGCAATGGAGACCAACAATGCAAGTTTGATGCTCTGGCCACGGGAAAAGCAAACATCGGACAAAATACCAGCACGATCTTTAAAACATTCCACCGTGTGAATGCTACCCTCAGTAAGTGACAGAAAGCTCAGAGAGGCCTTTCCTGAGACAGGGAGCAGGCCAGGACCCCTGCTTCGTGACTCTCCTTCAAGCTCCACATTTTTAATCCTTTAACGGATCAAAGCCCTCTGACAGCTCCCAGCTCACTCAGGCCCTCTGACGGACAACACCTTCCCTTTACTGCCCAATGCAACCTGTCCCCTCCACCACCCAGAACCCTTTTTCTCTCCCGACCTCCACTCCACTGGCTTCTTTGGGCTCACTGGTGAGTTTGCACATGGCTTTCTCTTGCTTACGAGGCTCTCTCCACAGACAGCCACAAGCATGTTCTCCCTCATGCTTTGACACTAATGACTTAGCAAGGCCCTCTGGACCACCTTCTCTCATTTTTCATGTCCGTTCACAACCCTTTTCCTTTAATATTTATAATGGCTAAGTGTGTTTAATAATTTATAATTCCCCTAAGCCTCTTTTTCATCACTTGTTCATTGCTATAGAGATTCGTGCCATACACATATCATGTGCTCCATAAATCAATTAACAGAATGATTTAACAAGCAATGGGATAGAAATAATAGTCTTCCAAGAAACAGAGCATTGAAAGAGTTTGAAAAATGGAATGTTCATCTACATGGGCATGGTTTTCCGTTCCTCCAAGGGGTAAAACCGACCATCTATTCTCAAGGCCTAGCGTGACATTCTGTTCAGGGAAGTTATGATCCCATTTGAGAAGGACATTGGAAAAGGGAGCCTAATGGTTAGACTGGGCAGTGCAAGTCCAAGATGCTCTGCAGTTTGCAAAGCAGGAAGGAAGACTGAGTCTGCTCGGGGAGGTGGGCTCCAGGCTTGAGAAGGGCTTGTAGGAAGAGTCCTGGGGAAACAGAGCAGAAAGGAAAGGCTGGAGAGTGTCCTGTGCATAGCTAGTCTCTGCCATGTTTCTCTGTTTCAGACCAGTATCCGCCCTCTATCAGCTGCCGCAGAGACATCCAAGCCTACAAGGGGTGGACAGAGACCTTTGAGATCATCAGTGACTCTAAGGACATCACATTCAACCTCACCAACCAGTGTGGTGGCTTTAAACTCTTTGGTAAGAATCTCTGGCTGCCAACAGCATGGGGCAGGGGCGGGAGAGGCCGAGCCAACTTGGATTTTCTTGCATTTCTTCATTCTGCACAGCACCCTGAATTTGAATCTGCAGGGCCAACCCATGTTTCCCCTTCTTTCCTCCCCTTGTCTTTCTCTCCCTTTCTCACACCCATTTCCTCTCCCTCTGAGACAAGGACTTACCACAATAGTCCAAGCTGGCCTGGAACATCCTGTGTAACCCAGACAACAAGCTTCCAGTTCCTCTGCCTCAGCCTCTGCACAGTGATGAAGGGTTTTCAATGTCAACTTTCCATAACCTGGATTACCTGAAAAGGGCATCTTGATGGAGGAATTATCTAGATCAGCTGGCCTGTGGGCCTGATTGTTGGGAGGGAGGGTGTCTGTCTTGATTGTCAGGCATGATGAGACAACCCACCCCGCATGGGGGAGGCACCATTTTGTGGGCTGAGCCTTGAACTGTCTAAGAATAAAGACAACTAGCCGAGCAGAAGCCACCAAGCAAATGGAGGCAGCATGGGCACGTTCATTTTCTCTGCTCTTGAATGGATGTGATTCTTGATTGACTTCCCTCTGGGATGGACTCTAGCCTGGAACTGTAAACTGAATACAGTTTCCTCCCCTAAATTGCTTTTGCTCAGGGTGTTTTAGAGCAGCATCAGAAGCGAAACCGGAATAGGGACATAACACCACTTCTGGCTTGAGATGTAGCATTAAAAAAAATTGTTTTTATTCATTTTAATTATGTTACTGTGTGGGTAGGGGTATGTGCACATGATTTCGGGTGCTGGAATCTGCCAGAAGTGTTGGACCCTCCTGGAGCTGGAGTTATAGGCAGTTATGAGTCACCTGAAGTGGATGCTGGGAATCGAGTTCTGGTCCTCTGAAAGATATATGCTCTTAACCATGGAGCCATCTCTCCAGGCCTTGGGAAACAGCATTCCTTAAGATTGGTACTTGTAGCTGGCCTTAGCAGCCCAAGCCTGTAATCATAGTGGCTTGGAGGTTGAGGAAAGAGAATTACCATGAGATCAAGACCAGTCTGGGATATGGAATGACACCTGGTCCAGTCTCAAGATTTAAAAAAAAAGATACCTTTAGTTCAAATAGGTGGCCCCTCCCTAAGTAACTAGCAGATTTAGATAGATATAATTAAATAGGTAGACCACTCTGGTCACACAGGTGATGCAAAGGTCATTTTACTTCATCTAATAATAGCCTTTTTTTTTTTTTTTTTGAGACAGGGTCTCACTATCTAGCTCTGGCTGTCGTGGAATTCACTGTGTAGAACAGAGTAGCCTTGAACTTGCAAAGACCTGCCTGCCTCTGCCCTTAGGATTAAAGACATGAACTACCATGCCTGGCTATATGCATCATTTTTAACCATTATGAAACATTTATCAATCATTAGAATAATCAGGTATGACCGTTAAAAATACTGGTTTAGCCAGGCAGTGGTAGTGTACACATTTAATCCCAGAATTGGGACAGAAGCAAGTGGATCTCCAAGTTCAAGTTCAGCCTAGTCTACAGAGTGAGTTCCAGGACAACCAGGCTGACTACACAGAGAAACCCTATCTCCTTGAAAAAAATGTAAACAACAACAACAATAATAATAATGGTCTACAGGGCTGGTGAGATGGTTCAGTGGGTAAAAGCACTTGTCACCAAACCTGACAATTTCCACCCCCGGAAACCAAATGGAAGAAGGAAAGAACCAAATCTTACAAGCTGTCCTCTGACCTCCACATGGGTGCTATGGCATGCCTACACGCTCCTACACATGCATAAGTAAATGTAATAATAAAATCCATGAGTTTATAGCATTATCATAACTACTAAAAGAATAGCACACTGTGGAATGAGACTAAAGAAATACAATCACCTTCCTTGGTACTTTTTGTCAGCTTTCCGGTGGTTAGCCATGCTTCTCCAGTTTTCTCTCTCCTCTGATTTTCTGAATTAGGACCAACACCCCTTCTCCTCTTAGTAACAGTGTCTAAGAACCTAGGCTGGCAGCTGTGACCTGGAGGGCCAAAGCTGAAGGGATGGTGACTTTCTTTGCTAAACCAAAGTCATCAGGGACTTTGCTCTGGGCTCTCATCACCAATCTGCCTTATTCTGTTTCTCCGGGTATGGAGGGGTCACTTTGACTGTATCTCCTTTGTTTCATATTGTACTATATTGGCACACAATGGCATTACAAAGCTTTCTTCCTTCTTGGGCTCCTCTCCTGCAAAGTGATGGTGTAAAGTTAACTCCGTGCGTGCCTACTCTCTGTTCCTTCCAACCTTCGGTTTAGTCCCTGTAGTCTGCCTGGGAAGTCGGAGGCAGCTAAGAGGTGCTGGAGGATGAAGCCATTCCAGCCTGCAGTTTTGGAAGTGTTAAGTGGACCCTGACACTTATGCTTGGTCTCCATCATGACCTCAGGCTCAGGCAGAGATGTGCTTAGAGGCCTCTTCATGGAGGAGGGAGGGGAGTAGCCTCCTCCTGTGTGGATTTCTACCTACACCCAGCACCCCAGTATATTCGGCAGGTGCCACCTCCCTCCTCTTGGAGCATGGCTACCATCACTGTAGGAATTCCAGCTCTGTGGGAACTGCATCTTTGCTCAAAAGGATGCCTTATGGTACTCAGTATTCGGGAAGAGACCTGAGGGTGTGTGAGAAGCAGGGTGTTAGAAGCCAGCATGCATTGACCACAGACAGAGGACCCTCCCACCCATCCAGCTCTCTTCTTCTCCTGGACAGAAAACGGGAGTTTACAATGGAAACCAACATCTCCAGAAGCATGTACCCTGGAGATTCTAGCAAGAGATGCCAGGACTAACTTGTCATCCGTACTCCAGCCCAAGACTGTGGCTTGCTTCTGCAGTATGAAGAGCCAGTGTCTGTACAATGAGACCAGCAGAGAAGGCAATTCTTCCCTTGAGGTGAGAGTGGGAGCTGAGGAGGGGGAGCCAATGGAGGGATGCCTGAGTGTGCTCCCCCCTGAGCAAGGTGCCTATGGAGAGGAGGGTGGAGCTGTGGAGGGTGGAGCTGTGGAGGGTGGAGCTGTGGAGGGTGGAGCTGTGGTGGATGAACAGCACAGGGACCCATCTTGTGTAAAGTGGAACTTTCATCGCTATCCTGTCAGGCTTAGAAATGTTCACCTTGGTCTTTGGCATCGTTCCCCAGCACAACACTGAGGTGTAGGATGGGAAGGCATCCCTGTGTGCTCTGCCTAGAAGTCCATAGCATCCAACACTGCTGCCTCTGAGTCCACTGTGCTCAGATATAAGAAGCCTCATAGAATGTTATGGAGGATCTCTCGGAAAGGGAAGAGCAGGATGCTGCCTTGTGACCCCCAGCTCTTCTGCCTGCTCTTCCTTCTAGCCAAGGAAGCACCTTTTTCAGTTTGGAGAAATTTCTCTCCATCCACGTTTGCGATCAAGCTTCATGACCCAAGTCCTCATATTTTGCCCCCATTTCTGCTTTGTTTTTCTGTTTTTCTTCCCCTGTCTTATCCATCAAGGTTAAAAATGAGGAGAGTGAGAGAGAAGAGCCTCCTACAGGGCCAGGCAGGGAGAGGCTTCTCACAGCAGAAGTGTCAGGGCAGAGACACTAGAAAGTTCTCTAGCTTGTGGACACCAGCCACTCTGCTGTTATTCAGGTGACCAGCTGTCAGTGTGATGGGAACACCTTCGGCCGCTTCTGTGAACACTCTAGGAACCACTGTGAAGAGCCATGTTTCCCAAATGTGTCCTGCATTCCTGGGAAGGGCTGTGAGGCCTGCCCTCCAAACATGACTGGAGATGGGCGTCATTGTGTAGGTGAGCTGGGATCGGGGTCCCGAAAAGAGGAGGTTGCCAGGTTCTGGGTCAACGTGGCATGTCAAGGGTCTCTGAGAGACAATGACAAATTGGTATGTCTGTTTCTAGCAACGTGACTTCAAATCCCCCACCAAAGAACCTGTGGTAGGGGATGGGGGTGGAAAGGGATGGTGGATGGTATGGGGATGAAGGAGGGGATGCAGATGCTGAGTGTGGGGCTGGAACAGAGCAGCCCTGAGTGATACTTTGCTGGAGAAAACATGGGAAAGACTGATGGGTAAGGTTAGGGAACCAGAAGTAAGCTGAGCTCTCAGGTACGTGGGTATCCTCAGAGATACAAAGCTCAGGGGCTCTTCTTTTCCTAAGTCAGGACATTGGAAGTGTTGCCATGGGAACCTAGGGACAGAGGAACCAGCATTTTCCTTTGAGTTTCTTCCTTCCCATCTGCTCCTCTTCCTCTGAGCCGTAATAGTCACCAAGACAGAGATGACAGTGCAGCCTTCTCCAGTCCTCGAAGGCAACCAAATACAGCCAAGAAACCATTGTTTCCAGGGCAGAGGCCAGAGTGGGTGGAGCCAAGAGATGGGCATGAGGAGGGGAGAGGGAGAAGTAGACTGTAATCTTTCTCTCACCAGCTTTAGGGGTCCCTCTCTGACAAGGGTGCTCTGGTCAGCATGCCACACCCTCTCCAGAGGTGAAAGAAGGCTTACCCAACAGAGGAGAAAAGGTTACATTACAAAGAAATGCTTGAAGAAGGATGAGGGGAAGATGGTTTGGGCTTCAGAGTGGCCCACAAGCACACCTCAGATTAGGCATGGGGGGAAAAACAAAACAAAACCAAGATATCTTGAGGGTAGGTTCCAATAGGCCTCTCATCTCTCATTAGCTGCCTAGTCATGGTATGGCTGATTTTCCCACTTCCTTTACAGCTCTAGAGGACTCTTTAGTCTGCCAGAACCATTCCTGTCCTGTGAATTACTGCTATAACCATGGCCATTGCTATATCTCTGAGGATCTCGGCTGCCAGCCCACTTGTACCTGCCCCCCAGCCTTCACTGATACCCGCTGCCTTCTGGCTGGGAACAATTTCACCCCCACCATCTCTAAAGGTATGACTAAATCTTCCTGCCATGCTAGCCCCATAAGTCCCTCCTGTCTGGCTGGGAATGATGGGTAAACTGGTGTCTGAGGCCCAAGTTCCCCAAATGCCCAGCTCAGAACTAGCTTTCTTTCCTATGTGTCGAGTTTGTGGCAGGGGGAGCTAATGAGGCAGCTGTCCCAGTGTGAACCATGGGCCTCAGTCATTTGCAGAGGACAGAATGAGGCAGAGTCACAGAAGGCCTGGTCAACACAGGAACAATGGAGTGTGGGCCTTCAGTGACCTTGCCATAGTAGATGGAGCAGGCATGGGGAATATTGAATAAGTGTGGGATGATGATGGGTTCTGCTTCTTCATCTCCAGATCTTCCCTTGAGGACCATCATGCTGTCACTCAGGGAAAATGAAGATGCCTCCAAAGCTGACGTCAATGCCTCGGTCAGTGTTGCTTACTGGGCTCAAGAATCAGATCTTGAAAGGTTCCCACAGGGGCTATGGTTTAACTTGCACATCCTCCAGCTACCTTAATTTCCAAAAAGAGAGGAGCCTCTTGCTCAGGGATGGTTCAAGGGCCTAGGGCATTGGGAAGCCTCAGAATTAGAGACCATAGAATGTAGGGGGATTAGGTTATTTCACTGTAAATAATTGTTCCCGCCTATGAGTTTAATAAAAAGTGCTGATTGGTCAAAGGCAGACAGGAAGTGTGGGTGGGGCTAAGAGACTAGAAGACTCTAGAAACAGGAAGAACAGAGCAGAAGGCCAGAGAGAAGCCGGAAGAAGCAGAGGACAACTATGCTGCTCTAAGAAAAGGTACCTAGCCGCATGGCTGAACAGGATAAGAGTTATGGGTTAGATTAAGTGTAAAGAATTAGCAAGTTATATGCCTGGGCCTTATCCGGTCAACCTAAAATTATTGTAAGAATCTGTGTGTCTCTGAGGGTCTGTGGATCTGCGGGTCTAAACCTTGAGACTAGGCCCAAAAGTCAGAGCCAGAAAACTCTTACTACAATAGAATGTATTAGAATTACCAGGTTGCCATGAGAAAACCCAAGGGTGACATGTCATCGCAGCCTGTTCCTCTCAGTATCCCTCATGATTCACGCTTTCTGGCAGCTATAAGGACTAAGTCACCTCCACCCTGACTTCCCACAGGGAACTGGGACTCCTCTGCCAGCATGTCCTTGTAGATACCGCCATTAAGGAAGGTAGCTGGATTGATGAATGGTTGAAACTCTAGACTCCTATACACAGGGACTCAAATCACTGCCCTGCCTTTTTCTAGAACAGGTGTAAATAATTAGATAAGCTATTTATAGCAGCGTTGTGTATAAACGTGGATAATAGTAAGTAGTACCTGTCAATAGGCTGTATCGAGATTTAGATGACAAAGCATGAAAAAAAGCATTTAGTACCAAAACACAGCAGGCATGCAAAGTGACTGTTACTATTGGTCACCTGACTGCCACACATGTTCAACCACAACTGGTCAGATCTGTTGACGTTGGTCTGATGCCTTTAACTGCAGGCTCTTTGAAGTAAACAGTTCCTGAGTCACCTTGGTGTTCCTGACACCTGGGCTTGCCTAGTCTTAACTAAACAATGTGTGTTTGGTACATATGAAGGGAGAGGATGGGCTGGGATCAGAGATGAAGCATAGCTGTCCGCTTTAGGTGTTCCCTTGGCAGTGTTGAGGCAGAGGAGGGGGAAGTGCCTCATCCCTCACCCATTGAGTATTGAGCAGGGGCCCAGGGCAGCCTCTGACTAAGGCATGAGTGTGGGAATGAAGGGATGGGCCTCAGATCCTCTCGGGGTCCTGGGCCCTGCATTCACATGTGGAAGGGGCCTGTCTGATACTCATTCAGCCTGCTCTCTCGTGTTCCCCCACTGCAGGTGGCATACAGACTAGGGACCCTGGACATGCGGGCTTTTCTCTCGAACAGCCTAGTGGAGCTAACAAGAATGTAAGTTAGGCCATCCCTTCATGGCTCCCCCGTCCCTCTCTCCTGCCCCTTAACCACTCGCTGTTCCCCTCCCGTACAGCTCTGCCTCAGCACAGCCCTCAGACAAGCCAATTAAACACTGGAGGGTCATCTCCCATTTCCAGTACCGCCCCAGGGGCCCGGTCATCCATTTTTTGAACAACCAGCTCAGAGATGCCGTGGTGGAGGCCTTCCTCCTCCAGGCTCCGAGGAGGCAGAAGAGGAGCAGTGAACAGGCCAGGAAGAATGTCACCTTCTTCCCCATCTCCAGGGCAGATGTCCGCGACATAATGGCTTGTGAGTCTCACTATCTTGGGGAACAATACAGAGAGAATTGGGGAAGAGTAGAGAAGTAAATAGAGGGGCCATCACAGACCCACACCCAACACGGGAGGTCCAGAATCTGATGAGAGCTGCTTCCGGAGTCCGGTTTATGATTTCTGCTTCTTGGGACAATACAGTAAAATCTCTCCAAACTGCTGCACTTGGGGAAGCTGGGGGGCAGGGGAGTGACAGACAGGGGTCTCAGCTCTGATCAGAGCCAGGAGGGGTGGGTGGTGAGAGCCTGCATCTCAGCACTTGGAAGAGAGGAGGGTCAGGAGCAAAGTGAGAGCTTTAGCCGTGTAGCCAGGTGAGGCGAGCCTGGGCTCATGAGGCCCTGTCTTCAAGAGTGAGAAGAAGGAGGGAGGAGGGGAGAGGGGGGAGGGAGGAGAGAGGAAGGAGGAGGGAGGAGGGAGGACGGAGGAGGGAGGAGGGAGGAGGGAGGAGGAAGCACCATTTTATTGGACAAACACATGTTTATTGTAGAAAACACGGGTAAAAATTAAGAAAGAAAAGACAATGTCACTTCTTATTTTCTTTCTGTATGCCTTAGGGAATTTCACATGTCTTTTTTTTTTTAACTAAGTGATCAAATCATATAATTTGATATCCTCCGCATTAATGATAATAATGATTACATTAGCTCAAATGTTGTGCATTTAGTCCCATTTGACATGTTATTTTTACGGCGATCTCCTTGAAACTGGTATTTGTAACAAATTTCAAATGCTGTGGGAATAGCTCCTTTCTATGAGTGTTTATTATATATCCAGCCCTGTCTCATATACTACACATGCAGTGTCTCACTGAACATCCCTGCTATGTGTCTGCTCTTTTGTGCTTTGTTTTTAAGGATAAGGAAACTGACTGGGCATGGTGGCACACATGCCTTTGATATCAGCACTAGAGAGAGTGAGTCAGAGACAGGCAGATCTCGGTGAGTTCGAGTTCAGCCTGGTATACAAAGTGAGTTCCAGGACAGCCAGGGCTACAAAGAGAAACCCTGTTCTCAGAAACACACACACACACACACACACACACACACACACACACACACACACACACACACAACTGAGGATGACTTAGGAAAAAGTCCCTGTCACACAACTAGTTAGTCAGAGTCTAAATTTCAGCTCAGGTCTGGCTAACTTCCAAGTGTGTGCTCATCACTACTAACCTTTTCAGACTCTGAAAACTATCGGAAAAGCTGCACAGTAATTCGCTAAATGTCCTGCCCCCTGTTACACACTGTTGATAGGATCAACCACACAGAACTGAGTGCCCACAGATACAGGCATCCTATTTCTCAGAATAAACACCCGACCCTTGACTTCTTGATGGAAAAGGTATGAATTATTTCTTGTTTGTATCTTTGTCCTGACTACAGTGAACCTAAGTATGCTGAGCAATTATTTCCTGTGTGATGGCTACAAGAATTACAGCCTGGTCTACAGCCCCCAGAACGGTTTCACCTGTGTGTCTCCATGTAGTGAGGGCTACTGTTACAATGAAGGCCAATGCAAGCACCTACCAGACGGGCCCCAATGCAGGTGGGCAGGGGCCTGGGGCAGGAGAGAAGAGTGCTGGTAGGGTGGGGCACCACAATAGGCCCAGGAAGGCCTGGTCCCTCCCTCTAGTGATTGGGGGATTTGCATGAATTCTACTTGGTCTTATAATAAAAACCCGGAGCCAGATATTGGGGAAAAGCTGAAAGATCAGAGAGACAGAGGAACAAGCCACAGACACTCCTCACCTCCCTAATTCCGCTGGCCAAAAGTTCCTGTCGCTACCAATCCTCAGACTGATGCCTCTGAGTCCTCAGCTAAAGGGAAGGCGGCAGTTGGAGATGAAGGGCTGACCTCCTGCCTCCTCTGGCCTTATATTTCTTTCTCTGCCTAACTATTTCACTTCCTGGCTCATCTTTCCTAGGGCTGGGATTAAAGGTGTTTCTCAGAACTGGGAGCAGAGGCCTGGGATCCCAAGTGCTGTGTGCCACCACTGCCTGGCTCTGTTTAGCCTTGAACTCAGAGATCTCTGCCTCCCAAGCGCTGGGATTAAAGCACTTCCTAACCTCTATGACTAACTCTGTGGGTGACTGTGTCCTCTGGTTTTTTGGCAAACTTTATCAGATATGTAATATATCACCACAGGGAGACAAAGCCAAGGAAATGGTGAAAGGAGTGTATGCCATTCCTCTGCGTGGAGAAAAAAAAAAAGATGTATTGCTTCTGAAAGCCATGCTAGTCACAAGAGGGTACTCTGGCCATCCTGGAGATGAGAAAATGGGCTCAGGGGTCACCCAGGAAGTAAAGTGTTAGAATATGAGAGCCTCCTGAGAATGGATGCCCTCCAGTCCTTGTAGAAATTAACCCACTGTCATGGTCTGGGCTCAGTCCTGCCCCTCTGTAAGAGCACTGGGTCTGTGGGCATCCCTGAGGCTGGTTCCTTAGGTCTCCTCCATATGTTAACAAACTGAGCGTCTCCCCTGAGGAGAGGACTCTAAGTCTGAAGGACACAGGAGCTTGTCTCCCATGCCGTCTGTTTACCCTTACCCCACTCCTAGTCCAAGACTGGTCAAGGAACTGGGCTGAGTAGAGGGTGGAGCCCATCCTTTGGGAGTATAGGGATGGGTTTGTGACTGTATGCGCACATGAACCTTTGACTCCCTCCCTTCTGGGCCACACAGATGGTGTAGAATGTGCTATTTACACTTAGGTTTTAAGCCACACCCCCTCCTTTGGCTGATGGCCCAGGGCTAGCTGGATTGTCCATCCAGGGGATAGCCCTGCCTGTTCTGGATAATGACCCCTGATCCCCAGGAAAAGAAGGCTGAACAGTCTAGGCCTGGATCCTCACTGACAACACTTGTTTTCTCTGTCCCCAGCTGCACATCCTTCACCATCTACACATCCTGGGGCGAACGCTGTGAGCACCTAAGCGTGAAACTTGGAGCATTCTTTGGGATCCTCTTTGGGACCTTGGGTGCCCTCTTGCTGCTGGGGATATTGGCCTTTGCCATCTTCCAGCTCTGTGGATGCTCCACGAAAAAGTTCTCCTACCCTTTGGACTCAGAATTGTAAGGTCTTGCTCCAGATGGGCAGCTGCACCTAGGATACCTCAGGACCCACCCATCACTCCGCCACTGCTCTGGGGAGACTGGGAAAGGGCTTCTAGACAAAGATGATTTGAGATTCTTCAAGAATGAAGAAATAGAGTGAGACCAGACTATACCTTGTCGGCAGACCAGGGGTGCAGGAAAAGACTGTGATGACCAAATCGTAGATGGCTTGGTTCTCACACAGACACATCTGAAAGGAAGACACTGCCATGTGTGAGTACACACACACACACACACACACACACACACACACACACACACACACATACACACACACACACCCCAGTTAATGGGTGACTAGCTCTACATAAAACTGGCTTACTTCTCATTAAAATGTATTTAAAAAGTCTCTTGTCTTTCTGTGTCTCCAAACCATGGATTCCATCTGTTTCTTCTGGTGGCTGAAGGGCTAGGCACGGTGCATTTTCCCAGTCATCGTAAACATAGCTGTGGCAGCTGCATGGTAGGCAGGCTCTAAAGAAGTCAGCCTGTCACAGCTCCCAGGTTTCTCCTGCATCAGTGGTCACAACACTGGTTTGTCCCTGCCTCCTCCTATCTCACCCCAGTCCTACACCTCAGCCAATGCTTTGGAGACAGTTGTTCTTGGTACAGCCATGTTTAAGAGGTAAAGCTTCAAAGTCAAGGTCTACTACAAGGCAGTTAGGTCATAGAAATCTCCCTCAGGAAGACTGGAGAATTTCTCAAAGGACCACGCTTCCCCTGAGAATGTGTTTTTAATACATGAGGCTAGCCTGTGCCCTTGGCCTCTTTTGCATTTTTATTGTTTTTATTGTTTTCTGTTTCTCTGCCACTTAACCTAGCCAAGGGGCCCTGACTTAGAGGCCAAACAGATGAGGCCATTCAACCTTGGACTTCCAACTTCTAAAACTGTGAACTATATCAGCAAGTGCCTGGCCTGGTCAGGCTAGGTGTGGCCACACACACCTGTAATTGAATTTGGGAAGCAGAGGCAGGAGGATCGTTTAAAGAGGTGGACCAACAGGGCTTATAGAAAGATCTTACCTCTCAAAGGAGGGCTGTTTGCTAATGCATGCAAAGTGCCTACACAGCTCAGACTACTAATGTGTATTATTCTTTAATTAAAAAGGGAGGCGTCAGAGTTAGCAAATAAAAAGTAGAGGGTGCCTAGTTAAAATTAAGTTTCTGACAAGACACCAGCACGATTTATTTTGTAGTCTAGGGATGATCCAGGATATATTTAAGACATCCATTTATTTATTTATTTATTTATTTATTTATTTATTTATTTATTTCTGTTTAATTGTTCACCTGAAGTTGTAACATACTTGATATCTGGATCGTGGCTAGTAGCCCTGGTCACAATTGTTGAGACAATGAGAACACAGAAGGGGAAAGGGAAAGGGGGGTGTCCGGGGACACCGCACTGTGGCTGGCAGACAGCGACCTTCCTGAAGGGAGGAACTAGATCGAGGGCACTATCATAAACCTGCAGTTTGCTCCTAGCTCTTTGGTTTGGATTCTGTCACTTTGGCACCTGGGATAAAAGGGGACGGCCCTTCTCCAGGGTTCTAGGCTTAGCTGAGAAAAGGAAGCAGGCACTCTCCAGTCCGAACAAAAATATTTTATGCACTTTCTTCCATGCTAATAACTAGAACTTAAACCCTCTGGAAGAGCAGTGCATGTTCTGAGCCATCTCTCCGACCCTAGTCATTTTATTTTTCAGTTGCATGTGTTGAGTGTGTCTGTGGTAGGGTATGTGCATATGAGTGCAGTGCTCATTGAAGCCAGAAGAGGGCATTAGATCCCAGAGCTAGAATTACAGGCAGAAATGAGCTAGCTGAGATGGGTGCTGGGAACCAACCTCTAATCCTTCACAAGCGCATTCTTAACTGATCAGTCATCACTCCAGCCAGGGATTTCTGGAAACTGAATAAAATATTGTATTTAACATCTACTGTATCTAACTAAACCACCATATTAAAATATCTTGAGCTTTTTTGAGTTTTGCTTACATTTTCTTTTATGGCCATTATAACTAGTTCTATATAGATTCTTGATTACTTTCTTGAAATAAACTAGAAATAAAATATCTAGGTTGAAGGGATACACATTTTCAAGGCTTTAAACTGTCAAACAGACATGTTTTTCTTCAAAATCCTGTATTAGTTTCATTCATATGCTAAAAATAATGTCTGCTCACTTACCAGTATTAAAAATTTTATAAATCTTTAAAAAATTATAAATTTTTACCTACCTACCTGAAACATAATAAGGAATATCTAGCAGTATTATTTTTCCTATCTTTGGTAGCAGATTCACATTTTCATGGGAAGGGCATTTACATTCTTCTGCAAATCTCCTCTGCTCAATTTGCCCATCTGCTTGTCTCTCTGTTGTCCTATAGGAACTCTTTTTATAGCAAGGACACTCTGTTCTGATTAAATGTGATGTAAATACACCCCCTCCAGTCTGTTATCTTTGTTGATGCTAAACATCCCTACTAACTTTACTCTTGTGGTAGGAGACATATTTTTTAAAAAAAAAATTGTTGTTTTGTGTATAGGAAAGACAGGTAGTATGTGTCATGGAGGTCAGAAGACAAAATCAGGGGACTGGTTCTCTGCTTCCATAATGTGTGCCCCAGGGATCAAACCATGGTCCTTAGGCTTGACAGCTGGCACATTTACCCAGTGAGCATCTTCCTAGTCTAAGAAACACCTCTGAGTGCTCCTCAGCACACAGCATGGCCTCTCTTCTATTTTAGGGACTCACCAGACACAGCAGGCTAAGAGTGAGTTATTTGCTTCCTGCCCCACTCTGAGGACATAGGGTGTCAGTTGAGTATACACACTCCTTTATCCAGAGCAGAGGTTTGTTGTTCTCATTTCCTACTAACGTATTTAGGGAGTAACTTAGGTCATTATTGTGGGAGATTGTGTTGTTTCATTGTAAATAATTATCCCACCCACTGGTTTAATAAAAAGCCCTGATTGGCCAAAGGCAGGCAGGAAGTGTAGGCGGGGCTACCAGACCAAAAAAAAAAAAAAAAAAAAAAAAGCTCTGAGAATAGGAAGCACAGAGCAGAATGCCAGAGAGAAGCCAGAAGAAGCAGAGGACAACTATGCTGCCCTGAGAAAAGGTACCCAGCCCCATGGCTGAACAGGATAAGAGTCATAGGTTAGATTAAGGGTACAGAGTTAGCAAGTTATATGCCTGGGCCTTAGGCTGATCAGCCTAAAACTATTGAAAGCATCTGTGTGTCTGTGTGTCTCTGCGGGTCTGTGTGTCTCTGCGGGTCTGTGGGTCTGCGGGCCTAAACCTTGAGGCAAGGCCCGAAAGTCCAGGACAGAAACCTCTTACTAAACATTATTTCAACACTGGAGGTTTAAACCCCTAGCTTTACTCACACTGAGAAAGTATTCGAAGACTGAGCTGTATCTCCAGCACACGAAGCATTGACTATGGGCTAGAGATAGTACAACAAGCATGGATTTTATTATAGTTGGAGGATTCAGGTGATAAAGACAAATAAAAGAAATACATACTATATCAGGTATAGCAAAGCAGAGTGGCAGTGGGTATGTGAGTGTGTAGGGTAAGAAGGGTACTGTGGGCAGAGTACACTGAGGAGGGGCTGACACAGGTGAAGAAAAAGGAGGTGTTGAACAGATGTCCAGAAAAAAAAGGACTAAACGGACTGAATGATGCACACAAAGGCCCCAAACCCTGAGCAGGTCTGATGCATCTAAGCATCAGCAAAGCAGTCAGGCAGCTTTTCGAGGGCAGCCTAGAAAGGTGGGTGCAGTAGCGACCACCCTAATCGCCACTATAGAACCTTCATCCTGCAGCTGATGGAGGCAGATGCAGAGATCCATAGCTAGACACCAGGTTGAGATACTGGTCCAGCTGGAGAGGGGGAGCACAGATAACATGAGCAGAGGGATCGGGATCATGATGGGGAGACCCATGGAGTAGGCTGTTGGGCTCGCAAACTCTGAAATGACAGCTAAGGAACCTTCATGGAATGGATTGAGGGGAATTCTTAAGTCACTGCCCTTGAAGGGGATCAGGCTCCCCAGCTTCTTCCTTTCCTGAGTTTCACTGAGTACAGGACTAGCCGTCGGGTCTGCATGGCACTTCTGCTGCCTGGCGCTCCCACCTGATACACAAAGTGGTGGATCACTGTCCTATTTTGACTTGATCTGGGGCTCAAAGCAATAGCTTTGCTCTATTTTGACCTGGGAACTTCTCAACTGTGAGCAGAAATAAGCTTTTTCTCATTGCAGGTTGATGGTCTCCTATTTTACTAGAGTGACAATAAGGTTCAACAGGCTCCACGGCAAGTCTTGGTAAATAAATGCCAAAGGAGGCCGTAGGACAGCACTTCCCAAATTCCCACATAATAAAAACATCTAAGGACATGGGCTCAATACAGATTTCTCTGTAAGAGAAAGTAAAGATTACTTAGGCACACTTTTAAAATTCAGTATATTCTCTCCTTATTTATCTATCTGTCCGTCTGTCTATCTATCTATCTATCTATCTATCTATCTATCTATCTATCTATCTATCATGGTTTTCCAAGGCATGTTTTTCTGTTCTAGAACTCATTTTGTAGACCAGACTGGTCTCAAACTCAAGATAATCTCTGGATCTCAGTGAGTGCCACTGAGTACAAAATGGGAGAATACATGTGAGTAGCCAGTTTTCTCTTTATTGAAATACAATAACCAGTCAGAGGAAGTGAAAGGGACACACACACACACACACACACACACACACACACACACACAGAGAGAGAGAGAGAGAGGCATAGTGGACCAGACCAAGGGCTTGTGGTCAGATTCAAGGTAGGGTTCTCTAGCCAGCTGACCTTCATGGGAGCCTTCTAGGTCCATAGCACAGTACCATGGCTTTGGTCTGTTTGGGGTCCAGGTCAGAGGCAGATTACCCTTCTTCTGGTATTGAGGACATGCCTGGTTGCAGCTAACATTCTTCAGCCCCTTCTGACACTCAGTAAGGACACTCGGACAAGTGGCATGTGGGTGTGCAGTTCACAGCTGATCTGGAAAGCAAAAGAACAGATGGGTGTCCGACCTATAGGCCAAGGACAAGAAGGGGCAATGGAGGGACATTAACAACAAAAATCCATACACTTAACACATTCCATAAAATAAAGCAATAAAATATAATAATTAACAATAACAATAAATCAGTGGCAACCTCATATGACCTCACTCCTGTATCTCAACTATGTGACCTAATCCTGAGCTCCAGGCTGCTTCATGATCCCTGAAACAGTTGCCAACTCAAGTGTCAAGACTATGTGCCATGGTGGCCTGCCCTTCTCATGAGGGTCCACGCTTCCTACTGTGTTTGATGCTTATGACAGAGATGTCTGTCATGTATTCGTCTGTCCTATGTCAATATGATGCCCTATGGACAGAAATCCTCATGAGGATACGACCTCCCAATGGGTCTCCTTGCTGCTAAGAAGATTTGAAAACCCAGATATCATTTATTTTCCTTCTAACAGGCCAGGGTAGTAAGTGGTGGGTACAAGAGCCAGTCTTGGTCAGTTAGACACTCCTTCTCAGAACTTTGACCCTGTAACAAGCCATCCAAAGGCAAAGTGGCAAGGGGAACCCCTGTGACAGCTCTGACGGTGACCAGCAAGAGGACAGTGTTCTCATGCTCTTTCAAAGCTGCTCTCCTGTCGCTCCTTTGCTTCTGGTCGTCTGGGGTCCTCCTTCCCCTCCTTTGCAACCAAGAGCTTTAGGTCTCCCACCTACCACCCCCTCAATGCCATTTAACTTACTGGAAGCCTGGACATCTAGGACCTGAAACAAATTGCATATGTGGACTGGAGAGGCAGCTCAGTGGTTAAAAGCATTTGTTGCTCGTGCAGAGGAGCTGGGTTTGACTGACAGCACCCACATGGAGGCTCACAGCCATCTGTAAGTCCAGTCCCAGGGGATTAGATACTCTCTATCGACCTCCACAGGCTCCAGGCATGGGCATGGTGCACAGACATACAAGCAGGCAAAAAAGTCACACACATAAAATCAGATAAAAGCAAAAATTAGATGTGCAAGTGGGGACTTATTTACAATATGAAAAGAAGACAGAAAAAAACTTAAAGAATCCAGACAAGCTGGGATAGTGACAGATGCCACGCCTCCTTTGCCTTCACCAAGGGATCCTACCTACAGGGTACCACCCACTTCCATCTGCTACAGGACCACCTTGCCTGTCTATCCTGGCTGTAGGACTTCGCTCTGGCATAAGGCTGCCTGTCAGTTTCTTGTGCAGGTCTGCTCTTTCAAGAGGTAACATGGAGCCAGAACTACCGTGGCCCTCACTGAATATGAAAGGTTCTAGGGGCAAGGCTACGACATTTGGAGAAACAGGGTGTAATGGCAGTCTGTCATAGGTGTTACCCGAGGTCTGCCCTCATGTTCACAATTCAGGTAGAGCTTGGACATTTCATAAAACCTGCACTGAGCCAGGCCTATGGCATTTATACTGAGCTGACCCAATCTAATCTTCCACTCATTCACAGCACCCCCAAAAGCCTGGACCTCAGAACTTTACAAATGACCCAGACTGAAGAGATTTTCTGCAAACTGGTATACTAATATATCACCATCTTCCCGCTGGTCTGAAGCATATCTCTGATGAGTGTTTTATGTTTCACATTCTTTCCCATCCATGCGATGTTTAGTGGGGTGTCAGTCAGAGTTTTGTCAACACGATGCACTCTAGAGTCACCCGGGAAGAGTCTCAGTGAGGCTTTGTCGGGATCTGGGGGGTTGAATTAAGTTATTAACAGGAAGAGCTAGCCCACTACTGTGGGACCATTCACTTGGTTTGGGTACCGGACTATGTGAGAATGGAGAAGGGCTGGGCGGTGGTGGCGAACAGCTTTGATCCCAGAAGGAGGGAGGATTTCTATGAGTTCAAGGACAGTCAGAGCTGTTACAGACAGAGAAACCCTGTCTCCAAAAAAGGGTAGAGTGAGTGATAAACATGTTTGTTTTTCCTCTGTGGTATCCCCTTCCACGTGGATGGAAAAAGATCACGGACAATGATGGGGACAGAGTTTCAAAGAAAATGCTCATGATCTGTTTACACTGCACGCTCCATACTGTGATGGTGGATGGTGTAGATTTCTCAGACTTTGCCTTTTCCATCTAAACTACCATGGCTTGGTTGCTGCGGCCAAGATCTCTGGTTTCTTTTCTATCAACATCACTGGTCTTTTCAAGGGCCAGAACTTCTAGGCCCTCAAAAAAAAAAAAAAAAAAAAAAAAAAAGAATCTGGGTTTGAGGAGATTGACTCATGTTACAGAAACAGAAGAATTGAGAGGCTAGGAGAGAGCAAAGCCAGACACGAGCCCCAGGCTGAGCTCCTACTGCTCTTCCATGTGACAGTATGTCATGTAGTGATCGCCCTTCTGTGTCCTGCGGATCTCCCTGGGGTCCTCAGGAGCCCCTCACTTACCTGGTTCATCAGCTTCTCTGTGGCTCTGGGCTCAGTGAGGTCCTCGGGGGAGGTTATACTCAGCCGAACAAGGAGGAAGCCGCCACCTTCACCTGAAAGTTTAGGGTAGATGAAGGATGGTCCAAGCGGTAGTTCATCTCCAACCTGGGCCCCTCCCCATACGTATCTACACTCCCATTTATTTTTCTTTCGTTTTGCTTTTGATTTTTTTGAGACAGGGTTTCTCTGTGTAACAGCCCTGGCTGTCCTGGAACTCACTTTGTAGACCAGGCTGGCCTTGAATTTACAGAGATCCACCTACTTCTGGGATTAAAGGCATGAGCTACTTACATTCCTGCCTAGAACTGTGTGTCTCTACATGAGTCTAACATTTGCTCAGCAGAAATAAGGACTCCCTTCTTGAAATAATCATGCCTGCTGCTGTGTCCTTCTGACCTTGGAAGAGTCTGTTGGAGAAGACCCCAGCCAGAAAGAGTGCTGGACAGAGGCTGGCTCCGAAGGGTGTTCTGGGCCAGTTAGTTCTTCCTGTTAATAACTTAGTTAATTCAGTCTCCCTAGTGAGGGAGTTCCTAGCTGAGCCTTTCTGCCTTAGCAACTCTACCAGAAAGTTCTAGATTTTGTTTGTTTTGGTTTTTCTAGACAAGGTTTCTCTGTGTAGCTCTGGCTGTCCTGAAACTCACTCCATAGACCAGGCTGGCCTTGGACTCAGAGATCCACCTGCCTTTGCCTCCCAAGTGCTGGGCTTTAAGACATGCACCGTGGCTGCCACGTTCTATTTTTTATATTAAGGAGAACAGAAACCCCCCATAACTTCACCTACTTCAGCTGACTTTAAAATCATTAACTTTGGAGATCCTGAAGCGGGGCAATGTGCCCTTAGCCCCTCCCTCACTGTCCACTGCTTGGGTTTTGATAATATCAGTTGAGTGTGCTACCTTTCCAGGCTCAGAGGCCACATTTGCTAAAAGCAGTGACTCTGCTTGGATCTACAGATGTTTGGTGAGCTGCTAAAATAAAATGAAAATGTTTGACATCTCTGCCTCTATGTTTTGTCTGTCTCCTTTGCCACCTTAATTTTGGGGTCAAACTTCTGTTCAGCTTTAAACTATTGTTATTGACCATTTGAGAACTGTTTTGTATGAAACTGCAATACAAAGTTGGTTTCTCTTAAATTTACCTCATGTAAGAGTGACTAAGGTAACAGGCCACTGGCTTAGCTCCTAGATGTCTCCAGAATCCTGTCTTTTTAGTTACAGCTGCTTCTTCCTCCCTCCGTAAGACAAGAAGCCCTTCAGATACCCCAGGGACCCAAGATGTTCTTTCTTCTCTGGTTTTCCAGATGAGTGTTTTTCCTTGTCCCAACTTGTCCTTGACTCCTTAACCTTTGGAGTGGTAGAAGCAAAGGTTGGTGGATCTCCTGGCTTTTGCTCCCAACTAGTGATGTGCCTCTGTTTCATCTGGGTTAGGCTTGATAACAGACATAAATCATAGCAGTTGTGACCATCTGTAATCAGGTCAATGAACATTCCCTCATTCGAGGATTAGGGAGGCTCCCCAGGCCCAGCCTCTCCCTGAGGTTACATAAGAGATGACTCTGGTGACGTGACTGCCTCTGAGCCATCCAGGCTCCTGTAGACAACACCAAAGAGAGTGTTCTTTTGCCAGGATAGAATGTATGAAAGCCCTCACTGACTGGGGCAAACGTTACGTTATGTTTCTTGAGAGAAAAAGAAGTCTAGTGATAGCTAGCCAGACCTGGGTCAGGGATTCCCAGGTTAGTCCCAGCAGGCTGCAGGGCCATTTGTTGCTCTAGAGAACTGTCCCTAGACCCCTGATCTGGCATTGACTGTTTTTGTGACTGATGGGTAGACAGGGAACTGGATGATCTGTGAGGTTATAGACTTGGAATTCAAGAAGGGGAAATTTCCTTGAGATGTGTGCTCAGGACTCTTTTCAATGGGTAAAGAGGCTTGTGGAGCAAAGCCCGGTGAGCTGCGTACTGTTCCTGGACCCCGTGTCAATGTGGGAGAGAAATGATTGTACATAGCTGTCCTCTACTTCAGATGTGCACTGTGACACATGAATCTGTCCACACACACAGACACACACTCACACATGCACATACACAAACATACATACAGACACACACTCACACACACAGACACATTTACACACATATACCCACATACACATACATATACCCACATACTCTCACATACACTCACACACATACACACACTCACACACATACACACATTCACACTCACACCCTCACACACATTCACACATACCCTCACACACATACACACACTTTTTCTCACACATACTCACACATACACACTCACACACATACACTCACACATACACACACTCACACACATTCACATACACATTCACACGCACACTCACATACACACATTTACACTCACATGCACACATTCACACATTCACACACCCTCACACACATACACACACTTTCTCACACACTCATACACACTCACACACTCTCACACATACACACTCACACACTCACATGTACACACACTCACACACACATTCACACACACAGATTATGAGAAGGAGGAGTTGGAGGAGAGAGAGATGGAGAGGGAGAGAGAGAAATTAAAAGAAAAGGATTTCCCTTCACTCCAACGCCACCTTCCTTGTGAGGTGAAGCCATATGTTGGTCAATCCTCCATGAAAATAGACTAGTTTTGTTAACAGAATACTCTGAGAAATAGCAAGAGGACTGTGCCTAGAACCTGGGGACCAGCCATGTGTGTGACTTCCCCTGGGGACCAGCACATGTGTGTGACTTCACCTGGGGACCTGCCATGTGTGTGACTTCACCTGGGGACCTGCCATGTGTGTGACTTCACCTGGGGACCTGCCATGTGTGTGACTTCACCTGGGGACCTGCCATGTGTGTGACTTCACCTGGGGACCTGCCATGTGTGTGACTTCACCTGGGGACCTGCCATGTGTGTGACTTCCCCTGGTGACCAGCCGTGTGTGACTTCCCCTGGGGACCAGCCCTGTGTGTGACTTCCCCTGGGGACCAGCCATGTGTGTGACTTCCCCTGGGGACCAGCACATGTGTGTGACTTCACCTGGGGACCAGCACATGTGTGTGACTTCCCCTGGGGACCTGCCATGTGTGTGACTTCCCCTGGGGACCTGCCATGTGTGTGACTTCACCTGGGGACCTGCCATGTGTGTGACTTCCCCTGGGAACCTGCCATGTGTGTGACTTCCCCTGGGGACCAGCACATGTGTGTGACTTCCCCTGGGGACCTGTCATGTATGTGACTTCCCCTGGGGACCAGTCGTGTGTGTGACTTCACCTGGGGACCAGCACATGTGTGTGACTTCCCCTGGGGACCTGCCGTGTGTGTGACTTCACCTGGGGACCAGCACATGTGTGTGACTTCCCCTGGGGACCAGCACATGTGTGTGACTTCCCCTGGGGACCAGCCGTGTGTGTGACTTCCCCTGGGGACCAGCCCTGTGTGTGACTTCCCCTGGGGACCAGCCCTGTGTGTGTGACTTCCCCTGGGGACCAGCCATGTGTGTGACTTCACCTGGGGACCAGCACATGTGTGTGACTTCACCTGGGGACCTGCCATGTGTGTGACTTCCCCTGGGGACCTGCCATGTGTGTGACTTCCCCTGGGGACCTGACATGTGTGTGACTTCACCTGGGGACCTGCCATGTGTGTGACTTCCCCTGGGACCAGCACATGTGTGTGACTTCCCCTGGGGACCAGCACATGTGTGTGACTTCCCCTGCGGACCTGCCGTGTGTGTGACTTCACCTTTGGCTATCAGAATGAGAAGCCATTAGCCACTGAGGCAAGTTTTGAGGTTAACTATGAGTATGAACCCATGAGAAGGAAAAACCTGTTTTTGTGTGATAACACTGTCTTTCCCACATATTCTTTAGGACCAGGGGGGGATGGGATGTTCTGAAAATAGCATTGGGCAAAACTCAATTCAAACTCGCCAATGTAAGCTGCCCCAAAAGAATGCCTAGACATTTCTTTGGGAAGTATCTGTAGCTAGCTACTCCATTCTTCAGTAAGATGAAGATGGTGATGATGACAATGATTTCTTTTTCAGTGGTCTACCCCATGACAAGTAGGTTCATTCACCTTCCTCTGGTATTCTGGTAGCCTTTGTCAGCTTGGCACAGGCCTACACACATCTGGGAAGAGGAATTGCCTCCGTCAGATTGTGGGCAGACAAATCCCTTCCTCCCCAAGCTGCTTGTGCTCATCACGGGAACAGACGGGAAACCAGAACAGCTGGTGAATTCATTTCTGGGTTCTGCCTACTGACTATGAAGTGTTTTATATCATTTTTCACTAGAATAGAAAAGATATTCAATAGCATGGTTGTGGTTAAATATTTTTCTGTTTTAATTTTTGTTTTGGGGTTGGTTCTGAATTTTTGATAGAGTCCTACTATGTAGATCAAGCTAGCTTAAAAAAAAATCACAGTCCTGTTTCTGCCTCCTGAGTACTGGGTTGCAGGCCTATGATATCATGGCTGAAGATGTATGATAGATAGGGAGGAGCTGACAGAGATGATAAAGATACAAGAGAGATAATAGAGATCAAGATAAAAGATGATACAGGCAGAGATGGATATAGGACGAGGGATGGTGGAGACAGAGCAAATAGAGATAGATAGAGATCACGATCAAGGTGTAGATGACAGATCCACAGAGATGATAGAGACAGATCCACGGAGATGATGGAGACAGATCCACAGAGAGCTAGAGACAGATCCACAGAGAGATAGAGACAGATCCACAGAGATGATGGAGACAGATCCACAGAGAGATAGAGACAGATCCACAGAGAGATAGAGACAGATCCATAGAGATGATGGAGACAGATCCACAGAGATGATGGAAACAGATCCACAGAGATGATGGAGACAGATCCACAGAGAGATAGAGGCAGATCCACAGAGAGATAGAGACAGATCCACAGAGAGATAGAGACAGCTCCACAGAGATGATGGAGACAGATCCACAGAGAGATAGAGGCAGATCCACAGAGATGATGGAGACAGATCCACAGAGAGATAGAGACAGATCCACAGAGAGATAGAGACAGATCCATAGAGATGATGGAGACAAAACCACAGAGATGATGGAGACAGATCCACAGAGATGATGGAGACAGATCCACAGAGAGATAGAGACAGATCCACAGAGATGATGGAGACAGATCCACAGAGAGATAGAGACAGATCCACGGAGATGATGGATACAGATCCACAAGAGATAGAGACAAATCCACAGAGAGATAGAGACAGATCCACAGAGATGATGGAGACAGATCCACAGAGAGCTAGAGATGACAAACACTGGCACTTTTCGGGGCTTGGGGTCAAATGTAGGGTCTTGGGCACCCTCACAGTGTCAAGTGCTCTATCACTGGGCTGTATCAACTCATGATTCGTACTTTTATTTCCCTTGCCCCCAAAGGCGGGACAAGACAAAGATCCTCAGGAATGGACCTCAAAGACGAAACAAACAGTGGGGGCAGATGCTCCAGCTGCCCACAGCTGTTCTTACCAAAGAGCTGCTGACAGGGGTCCTCTGAGAAGTTTCTGTTGTTTTAGAAATTAAGATTTAAACTCCCCAAATGCTTTTTGTTGGTTTGTCTATGGTTACTTTTTATGTTGTAAAACAAGCCCACTTTCGTGCCCTCTGCATGCTCACAGGCAGCAGTGTGCACAAGTCACCTGTCCACGTTCCTCCTTTGTGTGTGGGCTTGGCTGGCTTAGGGCCAAGTCTTTTAAATGTCAGATCACACCTGAAGCACAGCAGTTGCTCAATAGTTAACTTCACAGAGGTTAGATCTGGAAGAGGTGGTGCTCACACAGCCCTTCCCTCAGCTAAGGTGAAGAAATTTAGGCTGGAGGACAGGGAAAGGCCAAGGTCTTTGGGGTTAAAACAGCCAAGATCTCAACTACTTCTTGAAAATCCAGTTTCACACACACTTATCACACACACATCACTACATCACATATACATCACTACGTCACATACACATCACACACACATCACTACATCACATATACATCACTACGTCACATATACATCACACACATCACTACATCACATATACATCACTACATCACATACACATCACACACACATCACTATATCACATATACATCACTACGTCACATATACATCACTACGTCACATATACATCACTACGTCACATATACATCACTACGTCACATACACATCACTACATCACATATATACTACCATATCACATATATACATAACTATATTACAAGCATACAACTGCATCACATGCACATTATCTTATCACATCACATCACACACACATAACATCACACACACATCACATCTCATCACTACATCACACACACACACACACACACACACACACACACACACACACATCTTAACTGCCTATTACCATGAAATGTCAGGGAGAGAGTTCGACCTCAGCCTTGTGTTCCTTCCTTCCTCTCAACTCCTTATGAATACTCCAAACCTAAATCTGCCCAGATCACGCATGGGGGTTTCACCTACCTGGATCATGTTCTGTCTTTGTCCAAGTAGCGGTGGCTGTGGATGTCGAGGGCTTCATGGGGGTCTTCGGTGAGGTCGTAGCTAAGGTGACGTTCAGTATTTTGCTGGTGCTAGCTGTAGTTGAACAGACAAAAGGAACATGGCTACCACCTCTTGGAAAGGAGCTGCTGGTTATATGGCGTGTGCTCAAAGTCTCTGAGGCAGGGGCACTCTTGGTGGTGGCCACTGCTGAGGGACTGTTGGCTGAAGTTCCAGCGAAGCTTGCTTTTCCCATTGTTGATCCAGCAGCCCCGGGGACTGTTATTGTTCCCAAGACCTCAGTGTGGCTTTGTGTCTCCACAGAGAGTGTTGAGGTTTCTTTCGGTGGGTTTGTACCAACTGTCACCCAAGTTCCGCTGGAGATAGGAGTGTGAGACACTGTTGTTTCTCTTCCTGTGATGTCACTAATAGGCAGTGTGCCCACAAGGGAGGTGGCAAGGGCTGAGGTGTGGGCTGTTGACAGGGTCCTAGGTGAGCTTGTGGTCTTGGGGCTAAGTGATTTTGCTTCAGGAGATTGAGGCCAAGTTACCGTCTCAGAAGTGGGCAAGGCTGCTGCTCCCGTAGGACTGTTATTTGTGTCTGAGCTCTCAGGGATGAGGACAGATGTTTCTATTTTTGTGATGCAGGTGGTGAGCTTAATGTGGGTGATGCTCAAGGAAACCAGGTCCTTGGCTGGAGTTGCAATGTTGGGTTTCAGGACCTGTGAGCTGGTGAGGACCCCAGCTGAGCTGTCTGAGGAGGAACTACTCTCTGAGGACTGGTGATCGGTTTCTGTGGAGGTATGTGCCAAGGTTGAGAGGTCAATTGTGATCTTTCTTGCCTCTTCTGAGCTGTCGTCGGTACAAAGAGTGTCAACGATGGCTTCTATGAGTCTACTCACTGTGCCAGCCTTGACAGTGCTCATTCCAGTTCTGGGGCTGCCACTTGTAGCTGAGGTATCCGTAGGGATGGGCGGCACAACCATGAAGTCGGCAGGTATTCTTATTGCAAGAGTTCTGGTCTCTGTTACAGAGGAAATGGTCTGGGTCTTTAGGGTCTCTGTTATAGGGGAAGTGGTCTGAGTATCCAGGGATAATGCTGCAGGGAAGCTGGTGTGAATATCTAGGGCTGACACTGTAGGAGGGATGGTCTGAGTATCCAGGGTTAATGCTGCAGGGGAGGTGGTGTGAATATCCAGGGTTGCTACTGCAGGAGAAGTGGTCTGAATATCCAGGGTTGATGTTGTAGGGGAAGTGGTGTGAATATCCGGGGTTGATGTTGCAGGGGAGGTGGTCTGAATATCCGGGGGTGATGTTGTAGGGGAGGTGGTGTGAGTATCCAGCGTTGATGCTGCAGGGGAAGTGGTGTGAATATCCAGCGTTGATGCTGCAGGGGAAGTGGTGTGAATATCCGGGGTTGATGTTGCAGGGGAGGTGGTCTGAATATCCGGGGGTGATGCTGCAGGGGAGGTGGTGTGAGTATCCAGCGTTGATGCTGCAGGGGGAGTGGTGTGAATATCTGGGGTTGATGTTGCAGGGGAAGTGGTGTGAATATCTGAGGTTGATGTTGCAGGGGAAGTGGTGTGAATATCTGGGGTTGATGCTGCAGGGGAAGTGGTGTGAATATCTGAGGGTGATGTTGCAGGGGAAGTGGTGTGAATATCTGGGGTTGATGTTTCAGGGGAAGTGGTGTGAATATCTGGGGTTGATGTTTCAGGGAAAGTTGTGTGAATATCTGGGGTTGATGTTTCAGGGGAAGTGGTGTGAATATCTGGGGTTGATATTGCAGGGGAAGTGGTGTGAATATCTGAGGTTGATGCTGCAGGGGAAGTGGTGTGAATATCTGAGGTTGATGCTGCAGGGGAAGTGGTGTGAATATCTGAGGTTGATGCTGCAGGGGAAGTGGTGTGAATATCTGGGGTTGATGTTGCAGGGGAAGTGGTGTGAATATCTGAGGTTGATGTTGCAGGGGAAGTGGTGTGAATATCTGAGGTTGATGTTGCAGGGGAAGTGGTGTGAATATCTGGGGTTGATGCTGCAGGGGAAGTGGTGTGAATATCTGAGGGTGATGTTGCAGGGGAAGTGGTGTGAATATCTGGGGTTGATGTTGCAGGGGAAGTGGTGTGAATATCTGAGGTTGATGTTGCAAGGGAAGTGGTGTGACTATCCGGGGTTGATATTGCAGGGGAAGTGGTGTGAGTATCCAGGGTTGATGTTGCAGGGGAGGTGGTCTGAATATCCAGGGCTGATGTGGTAGGGGAGGTGGCGTGAATATCCAGGGCTGACACTGTAGAAGGGGTGGTGTGTGTCTTTCCAGTCTCTGTTCCAGGAGAGATGGTCTGGGTGTCCCTGGAATTGACTTCTGAACTGCTACCGGTTGCTGTTAAGGTGTTAGAAGCAGTTTTAATGCTCTCAGTTTGGAAGTCTAGAGGAACATCCTGAGTAAGGTCAGTGGTCTGGAAAGCTCCCTCTGAGCGGGGGCCATCCCTTTGAGTAAAGGCAGGCATGTCACTGCCGCTTGTCGTCACCAAGAGAGCTGAACTGCAGATGCTCAGGCCTGTGTTGGGTGAGAAAAACTTGGTGAGTTTCTGTAGGCCTATTTCACATGAATGTTTGCATGTATGCCCTGGGTGCTACTGAATGGCACGGGGGGGGGGGGGGTCCCTATATAAACAAAGGTGGAGAAAGCAACACGGAGAAGCTGTGGCCTTCAGGGCAGCTCTGAAGACACCCTGGCTACTGCCCTCTGAAGTCCTGATAACGCCTTGAGGCCCCGCAGCCCCAGGATCCTGTCTGATCACTGGCGTACAGTGCAGTGATGCACCAACCTTACGGGTGGGCAAAGGAGATGCAACTCCACATGAGCCAAGAACTGCAGAACAGGGGTGAGGACTTCCAGAACTTTCTGTAGGGACTTTGTCCATGGGTAGTCTGCTCACCCCAAAAATATTTCCCCATGGAAGTATTTTCTTAAAATTCAAGAATGCCCTACAGTCCCTCTTTAGAGGAAACTGGTAGAATAAGGAAACCCCAGCCTGAATTTAATGCGTCCCAGGAAAGCGAGCAGCGGAGAGCTGAGGCAGCTCACTTGGGTGAGGAGAGGGAGACGACGGGTATGCGCATGCGCACTCATATTCTCTCCCTGATGCCTTCTCCACAGACTTTCCTCACCCCCTGCACAAGCTATTTCTCTGAGTGTCCTGGCACACAGAACTCAGCCTGGGTCATAATGTTGCTGGATTCCTCCTCCGTACCTCCAAGCTGGGGGTGAGGAGCGTGTGGGCACAGAGCGAGACTTGAACTCCGGCTCTGCTCCTTATTTTGCTAACTCTGTGACACGGGCCAGGTGACTGGGCTCCAAAGGGAGGGAGGGAGGGACACCTGGTTCATGAGGTTGGAGGTTGCAATTAAACAGACTGAAGAATGAATGCAGCATAAGCCTGGTCAATTGTGAGTGTATGGGACAGGCAGGTTAGCCCAGCGGTTAGGCACTGGCAGCATATGCTAGCTTCAGGGATAAACTGCTTCCTATAAACTTCAGGCTTCCAGCTCTTAAATGGGTGTCAGTGTCCTAGAAGTGAGTGCTTAGTTCTTAGAGTTATGCGAATTTAAAATGTAATAATGTTGGACCAGCCGGATAGCTCAAGTGGATAAAGGTGCTTGTCACCTAGCTTGATAACCTGAGTTTAACCCCAAGCTCTCTCTCTCTCTCTCTCTCTCTCTCTCTCTCTCTCTCTCTCTCTCTCTCTCTCTCTCTCTCTCTCTCCTCTCCCTCTCCCTCTCCCTCTCCCTCTCCCTCTCCCTCTCCCTCTCCCTCTCCCTCTCCCTCTCCCTCTCCCTCTCTCTCTCCTCTCTCCTCTCTCTCTCTCTCTCTCTCTCTCTCTCTCTCTCTCTCTCTCTCTCTCTCTCTCTCTGGGTTTGATCGAAAGTCCTTATCTCAAGAAATAAGGAGAAAGAGCAAGGATGATTCCCAGAATTAACCTTGGGCCTCCACATGTGATGCACACGTTCACACACGGCCATGCACATGTGAATCCATGTGAATCCGCACATATGTAAACAAACAAACCCTCAGCATTCCCACACACAGAGAAAATAAAAAATTGGGAATAAATAAAGTTTATATAGCAAGTTCCAGGCAGCCAGGGCCCTGCCTAGGGAGACTCGGTCGATCAATAAATAAATAGAAGAATTAAAAGGTACTGTCTAGACTGATGTGTCAGTGTGGGGTCATCTCTGTGACAATGCTGGACGTGCAGAAGGAGGCTGTGTGTGGTAGGGACAGAATAGGTGAGATGTTCCGGTACCCTCAGCTCACCTAAAGTAGCTCTGAAAACCATCTTTTAAAAGTCAGTGACAGATCAGTGTCAGCTCCCATTTTCCAGAAAAGCCCTTCTTGCTGAGACTCTCCCTGTCTGAGCAGTTTGTGACAAGCTTTTCATTCAAAAGGCAAATTTTGAAGAGTAACTGCTGTGTAACAATCTTGGAAGAGAAGGAACTTTGCTAGGCCATATTTTTCAGTTCACAGCAAACTTATCACCAGCTGGCATCTCCCTGTCCCCCTGCCCTCCCACCCCACCATCCCACACCTGAAGACGAACTCCCAGACTCTCTTACAGTGATGGCCACAGTGTCACCAGGCTTCAGTTGACACACCTGCCGTTCTGCACACTAGTGCACAGTAATCGTATTTTACATTCAGCGGGCTGTTAATTACAATGAATAAAAATGCCTACCGTGCACACGAAGGGCTGCCTTTGCCAAAACTCACACCCAGAGCCCCACCAGGGAGGACCCCTGAGACCCGCCCCGTCCCTTACCTGCAGAGTTGGCAGCGACTTCAGCTTTCCAGCACAAGAAAAGGAGACGCACAGCGAGGCCCCAGAAGGAGCCCATCACGCCTGGGCACTGACCACCAATGCCTGACGGACCTTCCTGCTGTCCGTCCTCACCACCCTTTCCTGCTTCCTCCATCCAGGGAGGAAGGGCGGCCGCCTGCCCAGGTGTGACTGGGTAGGTTCCAGGATGCAGCCAGAGAACACAGACTTGCTGACACAGGCATGCTCTCCCACCCTCCACCCCGCCCTTACCTCTCGGATTTGAAAATACAGCATCATTTTCCAGTCTGTTGACTTCCCCTACAACTGAGAAGGGCATGGGAGAGTTGATCTTTACCCCACTCATCTACACCTGCAGTCTGAGCTTTCTGAGTAGGACCTGAGTTTCTCTTCTGAGCCTAGGTTTTATTAGTTCTAGGAATCAAGGGCAAATGAGAGAACTCTTTCTGGACCTCAACTTTTTTATCTGTAAAATGGGCACAGTGACTTGGGAGGCCATTTACATTCTTAGAGTCTTTCTTGTACTTTTCTGGTACTTATAGAAAACACATACATCTCAAGTGCTCATGATATAAGTGGGCGCTCTCCTCCCCTGTTAGTAGATGGGAGTGTTCCTGGGGTCCTCAGCGGGACAATGTTCCAGTGTGGAGGTAGAACTCTCACTTCAAATATCTATTTCCAACATCCTGTGATTTTGCCAAAGCCAGGATCATGTCCCCAGCCAGACTTCAGGTACCAGGATGTGAAGGGTGCCATGTCACAGAGTCACACAAAACGAAACTAGAAAGAAGTTTAATACTGTATCAAAATGTCTGCTCTGTTTCCAGCTCTGTCCTTAATGGTGGGTGAGAAGCTGTGTGATCTTAGACAAGGAGCTTGCCCACTCTGGGCCTTAGTCAAGAAGAGCTCTGAGGAGTTTTGGCCCGGCAGTCTGAGATATGTGCTGAAGATATGACGCTATCATGTAGAATATTCTTCCATACTGAGGGGACAGGTTGTGAGACCTAGGAGGAAGAGATGTCATCTTGGGACATGTCAGCCTCTTCACAGGGGGCTGATGGAATCTGTGGGACCAGTCCTACGAACAGTGTGTAGATGAGCCTCTTCCATTTCCCCACTCAAACTCAGCTCTCCACCCTTTAAACCTGCGGGAGAGCAGAGGGGGTCAAGTAGATGGAAGGAACCCTCAGGAGGGTACTCCTCCCCTCCCGTGCCACTCCCCTGCTGGGCCAGGGGCTTCCTCATTCCTGGAGCAGGTAGGTCTCTACCTCTGAGCTTAATCTACTGGCAAGAACTCAGATGCCTTTTTCACCCTAACAAGGAATTCCCCTACTCCATTTCCTTTTAGTCTGAAATGGTCAACAGCTCTACACATTTGTGTATAAAACAAAACAAACAAGTCCCCAAGAAGATCTGGCCGGTTTCTATTGTGTTCAGGGTCACTCCCAAGCCAGGCGTGATGGCTGGTGACTCTTGAGGCCACCACAGATTTCACTAGAAAGTCCTTGGCCATCTGTGCAGCCCAGTTCAGTGCTCACCCTGAATGAGCACCAGGAACAGGTGTCATTACATTAACAAGCACAGGAGACATTGTCCTTCGCTTGAGATAATACATCAAAGAGAAAGACACAGAGAGCTAAGTCCTAAAGAGGGCAAGCGAGGAACACCAGAGTAGGTGGATTTGTATGCAACAAAGAGCATCGGGGTATATGCAGGGTGTGTGTGTCTGTGTGTGTTGTGTGTCTGTGTCTGTGTGTGAGTGTGTGTGTATGGTGTGTGTGTTGTGTATGGTGTGTGTGTGTTGTGTCTGTATGTGTGTGGTATGTGTATGGTGTGTGTGTATGTGGTGTGTGTGATGTGTCTGTGTGTGGTGTGTGTGTCTGTGTGTGTGGTGTGTGTGTGTCTGTGTGCTGTGTATGTGTGAGTGTGTATGGTGTGTGTGTGTGAATGTGTGTGTGTGTCTGTGTGCTGTGTGTGTGAGTGTGTATGGTGTGTGTGATGTGTCTCTGTGTGTGTGTTGTGTCTGTATGTGTGTGGTGTGTGTATGGTGTGTGTGTATGTGGTGTGTGTGTGATGTGTCTGTGTGTGGTGTGTATGTCTCTGTGTGTGGTGTGTGCATGTGTGTATGTCTGTGTGTCTGTGTCTGTGTGTCTGTGTGCTGTGTGTGTGTGAGTGTGTATGGTGTGTGTGATGTTTCTGTGTGTGTGTGTTGTGTCTGTATGTGTGTGGTGTGTGTATGGTGTGTGTATATGTGGTGTGTGTGTGATGTGTCTGTGTGTGGTGTGTATGTCTGTGTGTGTGGTGTGTGTGTGTGTGTCTGTGTGTGCCTGTACTGAATAACAAGTGGGGAGGTGATAGGAACAGCTAGAGAAAGGTCAAAGCATGAAGGTTTATGAGCACTAAAGAGCCACTGTGGCTGGAGTTTACAACATGGGGACAGCAGAATGACTGGGGACAGTGGGGACAGTAATAGGGACCTCACGGCTACCTGGGGCTTTCCCCTCTCAAAATATAAATTACAATAGAGTTTCAGGGGCTTCATTCCATAAAACAGAATGAGCATTTCTTCTGGTGAGTTGGCAAAGAGGAATAAAGAACAGGGTGGGGGTGGGGCTGCATGAGGGTCGCCCCCAGCACTCAAGAAAAAGGAAATAAACAGTAGCTTGGTGACTTCAAAGCCACTGTCCTAGTAAGGGGCCAACAGGGAAATTACTGAATTACTGAATGGTTAATACCAGCTCTTCCCCCCACCCCCCCAAGAGCTTCATCAGAGGGATCTTCATGACCTGTTCTCAAAGTCTGGCAACTGACCTCTGGCTTCTAAGTTCAGATAAGGCAGGCTCAGGGACGAGGCTGAAGAGATTCCATTTGGTCTGCTGTCCTCGCCCGGGAACCCTGTCACTTTTAACTTGGCAGGCAAGTGAGCTGGAAGGCGTCCCTGGAGAGCGCTGAGCAGAGCGATGGGCCCCAACTCATATTTTAGAAGGCCAGGAGTGGGATCCTTGGCAGCTGTGCCGCTGAGAAGATCGTAAAGACTAGGGGTGAGGTGGCTTTTGTGTATGTAGGCATGACAAGGGACGGTGGGAAGGAAAGGCAGGCAGAAGCTCTCTGATTAGTGTGACATGTTTTGAAAGTAGACACAGAGGTCAATCCAGCTCAATCAGTGTGAGACATCACAGTGCAGCCAGGGACCAGTGCAGTCTCCACTTGCCCGTCAGGAAGGACCGGGAGACACAGCACCACTTGGCTTAGGCTCTTCCATCCTCTGTCCCCTGCAAAACCAGGACATATTGTGAGGTGATTCTGACTATGGACAAGGACCTAATTGGCTCGGCAAAAATGCCCTGGAAATGCAAAGCTGTACGTATGCCCTGAGTTCCACAGGCCACAGCTGAGATGGTCTGGGTTTCTTGTGTACTTTCTTCTTCTCCCATCATGGGTCTTGAAGTTGGGGCTTGCATATCACCTGAGAAAGGGACACATTAGTTACGAGTGCACTTGGGTGTGCTCATTCTAGGTACCTCATTGAACAGCCAGAATGAAATGCTTATACAGTACACTTAGCAAAGGCCACAGGGCTTTGGACTGCAATGGGAAAATTATGAAAGCAACTATGAGCTTTGTTACATTCATGCGATGGACAGGCTGTTAGAATTTTGTGTGGTCTGGCATGATATGAATATGAATTACCTGGTTGTCTGGTGACAGGTGTCTATGAACGCAGAGGCCTCATAGGGGATGCGGTGGGAGGCACCTACAGCTGTTTCTACATATGATGGAGAGATGTGGTTATGGTAATAGAAGGGGAAAGGAAAAGTGGGAGGGAAGGAGAGGGGGGGTATGGGGTGCTAGGAAACAAGAGATTCAGAATGGAGAATTCTTTTAAATGGAGCTTTGTAGGGGTATTGTGTCATTTCATGGTAAATAATCGTCCCACGCACAAGTTTAATAAAAAGTGCTGATGGGTCAAAGGCAGACAGGAAGTGTGGGTGGGGCTTCCAGACTAAAAACTCTGAGAACAGGAAGCACAGAGCAGAATGCCAGAGAGAAGCCAGAGGAAGCCAAGGACAACTATGCTGCTCTAAAGAAAGGTACCGAGCTGCATGGCTGAACAAGAGACATGGGTTAGATGAAGGGTAGAGAGCTAGCAAGTGATATGCCTGGGCCTGAGGCCGATCAGCCTAAAACTATTGAAAGCATCTGTGTGTCTCTGTGGGACTGTGGGACTGTGGGACTGCGGGTCTGTGGGTCTGTGGGTCTGCGGGTCCTAAGCCTTGAGGTTAGGCCCGAAAGTCAAGGCCAGAAACCTCCTACTACAAATGACGCCCAACGTGGGGCAAATATACCTGCATAAAGCCATAGAAAGCTTAAAAAATGGTCTAGAGCCCAAAGCAGCCTCTGAGTTGTGTCTCTCACGTAAGCCGTGTACAGAGACGCCCTGGTGAGGCACATGGGCTTGTGTACGATGGCAGACTTTTGGAGTACAGCTTAAGGTGTAAAATGGCTGGTTCCTAAAGTCTCACAGGACCCTCAATATAAGGAAAAGGTTATAAATGATTTATTTAAGGTTTACGTTCATAAGGAGAAAAAGGGAACAGAATCAAAGATGGCTTTCTAGTGTCGATGTTTTCATGGATCAGCTCTGTTTGCTTGAGGCAACCTGAAGCTTGGCTTTTTGAAGAGAAGCTTCCTGACTCAGCCTTAGAGGCAAAACACTTGTGGTTTTTTAAAAGGCCTTGCTGCCAAATACTTAAATGGAGTTAATGAGCAGCAGATGGCAAAACTTTACTTGGTAATTATATGGACCCTAAAATTCCCAGAGTACCTGGGCTAAAAAAGTTAAATTCTGTGAAGCTGGAGCTGGGTGGAGCCATCCACCCATCCTACCAACCTTGAATCCTGGCATATTAAAGGTGTGTTCAGAAACAGAAAGAAATAGAAGAATCTGGGTGAAGCCAGTCACCTTAGGCAAGCAAAAGTGTGGTCAGAGACAGAAAGAGTTAAGAAATAAATATACAATAAACAGTTTTTTTGTAAAAAGTCTAAGTGGTTTAGAGTGTGTTGAAAATATAGATACACAGGCTTAGAGAAAGAAAAGAAAAAAGGTAGTGAAAGCCTTTAGAAAAGAAATAGAGTAAAATAGATAAATAAATAAAAAATAAGCCACATAAAGATAGAAAATACAAAGAATGTCTGGATACTGTATGTTATTGTCTTATCTTTAAGCTTCTTGACTGAAAATGAAGTAGTAAAAGCTGCTAACAGACAGTTGATTATAAATGCTGTTGGATTAATTCAACCTATATATTTTGTAAATGAGTTGACTTTAAAATTGAAATGCAAAGATATGCTACTTTGGAGAAGAGGTTTTCTTTTTATTTCCACAGAAAATGAGAGACTGTGGATTTATTACCAGATAAAGAACATAAAGTTTGATAGAGGAAGACCCCCTGAAAAATCTCCAGTGGAAATGGATGGACCAGATGACTCAACATTTCAGAGCACCTCTGTGAAGTTTCCTGAGCTCTGAATCCAGAACAATTTCAAGGAGACTGGCTGAGATGACCCAGCCTTACAGACTACTCCACTAAAGACGTATCCATAATCCTACATTTTTCTTTGGATTCCCATGAGATTTCCAGCGTCCTCATTCAGCAGGAAGTAGCCTAGAGAACGACACCCACATTCCCAAAACATGGATTATGGATGTTTGTGTTTATTACAGTGTTGTTTACAGATAAGGGGGGAAAGAATATTAGATTTGGAGTTCTTTTTGTTTTAAATGGAGAAAAGGGGATAATCTGTAGTAGAAATGACACAATACCCCTGCAGAACTTCACATAGGAACTCAGGGAAGAGCGTGGCTTCAGCATGTGGCTTCAGAGACTAACACAGTCTGTCTCAGAGGCAGACAAAATAGCAGGAAGACGTGCTAACCCTGTATTTTAAAGGACTCTGTTTTAACCAGGTGAATTAGGATATAATATTGCCCAACCCCAATATTTTCACCTAAAAGAAAATCTTCATGAAAAACTAGGAAGATGGCTCAGTGGGTGGAGTGCCTGCCTCCAGGATGAGTAAGGCTTTTGTCTGGTCCCTAGAACCCACAGAAAAATGTCAAGTGTGGTGGTGTGTGCTTGCAGTCCCCGAGCTGAGGAGACAAAAGATCCTTGGGACTTTCTGGACAGCCAGGTTAGCCTAATTGGTGAGCTCTAGGCCAACAAGAGCTCCTGTCTCAACAAAAGCAAACAATGCCCCTGAAGAGGCCTCCCGAGATTGTCTTCTGGCTCACAAATGAATGTACATACATGTGCACATGCATCTACACACATGCACACACACACACACACACACACACACTAAAAACAATTTCTTCGTGCCATCTGTGGGGTTCTAAGAGGACTCCACAGATTCTGTATGTGGTGCCAGGACAGTGTGCAACGAAGCTGACACCTGAGGACTGCAAATTCAAGATTGGTCTGGGCTAGCGTGAGTTAAATGCTTGCCATAAAGTGAACCTTGAAAACAGAGTTGGGGGTACAGCTCAGGAGCACAGAGCTTGCCTAGCATGCGTGAGGCCTTTGGATCTATCCCCTAATCCACACACTGTAATATCAAGCAAGCCCCTTTCCGTCAGAATCCTCCTTCCAGGCCCTCAAGTCTTCCTTACTCTGTCACTGTAGATGAGTTTCTGGCTCTAAGCCACAGGTAAATTGTGCACACACTTTTCAGTGTGTGGCTTCTTTAATTTAACATTATGTCTGCAAGTCTCACCAGAGCTCTCGGGTGTAACAGGGCCTTTTCCTTTAGATGGTGGGCCTTTCTTCACGACAATAATCAGCCTCAACATCACTGGCCATTTTCTTCTTGATAGATGCTTGGGCTTGGGCTGATTCTGGGCTTGCACTCTCTTTGTTGCATGGTTTGCATGTTTTGAATATTACATTTCCAGGATTCCGTAGGCCAACTCGTAACCCATGGGAAAGGGGACAGGCGTACTGATCTGTCACCTTTCAGCCACATTTCCCAAGGCCTTTGAGAAGATCCCACAGGTGAAGTAAGCAGGCAGCCGCGGCGAGAGCAGACTGGGGGCAGGTTTTGCCCTTTTCTTCCTGTTTGATTTCCCTTGCCTAATTCCATTGGGGTTATGTTCCTAAATAAATTACTCGGAGAAATCAAGCCAGTATAAAACCATTAGCCAAGAGCTGGGCTCTATGCCAACAGGGATCCTGGCTGCAACCAGCTGCCCGGAAACCATGTTCAGATCATCTAAGGCCTAGAATGAGGCGTGGGCAGGGAACACGGGTAATTCTGTTCAGCTGCCACCCTGAGTGGGTGAAGGGTATTAGCAGGGGATGAAGTCAGAGCTGCACACTGAGCTAGGCTGTGGTAGGCCGGGCCCAGGACTTTCTTCTTTGTTGTGAGAAGGATAGAAAGGCACTGGTGGTCTCTGAATAGGAAACTGGCTGCGCCTCGGAGCTCTGGTGACATAATCTGGCCAAAAGCCAGCCAGAGACCAGTGCCAGGCAAGAGCACTGGGAAGGAGCCACTGACCTTAGACTGTAGGCGTAGGACTATCATAGGAGGGAAGGGCTGATGCGGCATGGCATTAGAAGAACACATTGGCAGAGAGAATTAAAGATGACCCTGTGGCTGAGATCCAGAAGGTTGGATGCAGAACTGTTCATGGCTCAGGAAAGAATGTGGAGGAGAGAGGGTGGGTGGGTTACTTAATTAAAGGTTATTGGTCTGGGCTCTTTTTTTTTTTCTTAAGATGGGTGTACAGGAGTGTAGCCCAGGCTGGCCTGTAGTCCCTATATAGCCAAGAATAACCCTGAATGTCTGATCTACCTGCTTCTAACTCCTCCATCTCCCTAGTGCTGGGATAACAGCATGTGCCACCATACCCTATTTCTGGGGTACCGAGCACTCACTGCAGTTTTGCACATGCTTGGCAAGCCCTCTCTCAACTGAGCTACACCCCCAGTTCCCTTATTTTCTGCTTTCAGGTCATTGTTGTGACTTGTTATATTGCAATTGTATATGTGTGTAATCATCTCAATCCAATGAATAACACTCTGAGCCAAGTGTGTTTTTTGAAATTTTTATAACGGCTAATTCTGTGCCCTTTTAGATGTGTTTACAACAATTCCAGGTTTCTATTTTCCCCAGGCTTAGCCAGTGTGGGGGCTCATAGAACAGCAGAGGTGATGGTGATGGTCAGGCTCACTTCCTCATTCCCTTCACAGTTACAGAGAGTGGCCTTCTGGCAAGGCTGGTGTGGAGGAGCTTCAGAACCTAAGTGAGCAAGAAAGCTGGTCCTGTCTCTTGCTGACACACACGGTCTCATATTCTAACGGTCACTGTGCCAGCAAGAGTGATGCCCTTTCATGCTTGCTCTCTGTGTGTTGTCACTGCTGCCCAGCCAGGCAGGCTCTAGGACCCAGAAGAACACAGTGCTCATCAGCTAGATATCTGTCCCCACAGATAGCAAGGACAGGAGCCTGGACCCCCATAGCCCCTCCTCTTGGGTAACAGTGAGGTGTGTCCTTCCATGCTGGGCTGAGCACAGGAGGACAGAGGAGAGATTAGAACACAAGCTAGTGAGTTTGATACATTGCCTGTTTCTTTACTGCTTACATGCTGTTTCATGTATTTGGTTTTTTCAAAAAAATATTCATTTTTACTTCATGTGTATTGGTGTTTTGCCTGCATGTATGTCTGTGTGAAGCCATTGGATCCCCTGGAACTTCAGTTATACAGTTGTGAGCTGCCATGTGGATTCTGGGACTTGAACCTGGGGTCCCCTGGAAGAGCAGCCAGTTGCTCTTAACCACTGGTGTTGGAGAAAAAGGAATAGTTTATGATATATGAAAATGATATGAGATTCAAAAATGGCACTCTGCCCTTGCTCAAGTGACTTCCCTCCCCTCCCCTCCCCTCCTCTCCCCTCCCCTCCCCTCCCCTCCCCTCCTACCCTACCTTACCCCACCTTCTCACCTTCTCCTCCCCTTGGGGTCCTACAAGTGCATAGAGGCAAGACAGCTTACTACTCAGCCAGTAGAGGACCCTACCCGGTACTCACCATGCTTTGTACCCGATCTTGATTGCTACTGGCTGAGCCAATTGGGCACCTCATCCTCAACACCATCTGCAACACCATCTTGGGAGTGTGAGAGGCTGAAACATAACATGAAAATCCCAGTCTCACCCCAGCCCGCTGCCCCCAGCCCACAGGCCCCAGCCCACTGCCCTCATCCCTGCCCCCAGCCTGCTGCCCCCAGCCCACAGGCCCCAGCCTGTTACAATAAGGTTTCTGTCTCCATAGACTTGTAGTCTCAGAGCGCTTAGCCGATCACTGCTGCTTAGGCCCTTAAAAATGACTCAGATGTTTATATTAAGCTTACGTTGTTTGTCCTATGGCTTAGGCACATTATTAGCTAGTCTTTTATCTTAATTTATTTTTATTAATTTGTTTGCCACATGGACCGTGGCTCACCTGTGTTCCTTACATATTTCTTCTTCAGTGCCTGGCTCCATCTGTCTCTGAAACTGCCCTTCTTTTCATACCTGATTCCTACCTGGACCTACCCTGATTCCCCACCTACTTCTATGGTGTTCACCAAGGGCCAAAACAGCTCCTTTCTTTAAAGATTGAAATTCACAGCATACAGGTGACATTCCCACATCACCTCCCCAATTCTGTCTAATCAAAAAGGAAGGTTTTAATTTTAACATAGCAAAATTATATATAACAAAGTAGTTATTAAGTAAGAATTATAGTTATAATATTTAGTTTATTTGTATTTAGTAAAATTAAAATATTTTATTATTTGTTTTATTTTTCAGAATCTAAAGTTTTATATTTAATATATTTTTTAAATAATCTAAAAAAATTATATTTATAAACATTTAATTTTTAACTATAGTAAGGACTATAGAAGGATATAATATTTATTTAAGTAACAGGAAGTATAAGTAACTTTTAAAATCTAGAAATGACAAAGATAACACTTATTTGTCTGGACAGTCACTTAAAGATTTTTTTATAAAGTTGGGCAACCATCTTTAGCCTACAGGCCCAAAGCCTTTTTTTATTTTAGTGAAGCAGGAAATCTGAAGGACTGTATTTTCTATTTTGGTATAGTTAATTATTTGTGGGTTTTTTTTTTGAGTCTTGAAGAATGATTGACAGTTGTTTTTTTTTTAAGTAGGAACTTGAAGTATTAGCTTATTTTGTCAAAGTTTTGAAGTTACTTTTTATGGAACTTGTATGTTTAGTTTAAATACTATATTGTTAAGTAGTTAATATAAGAACAGGTTTTTGTCACAAAGAAAGTAAACTCTATATGGATTTTCTTTGATGCCCTTTTTTTTTTTGAAGCTTTGATGTCTATTTTTTTTTTTTTTTGAAGTAGATTGGTACTGCCAGGAACAGATTTGTCTCACTATCTAGAAAAGTTTAAGTAATTAAAATAATTTTAAATGTTATATTTTGTAGGTCTTAGAAGTGTTTGAAGATTATTTATTTAATTGAAATATATCTTTGTATATTAAAAATTTTAGCTATTGTAAATATAAGTTTGGTTATTATAGGTGACTATTAATTTGTATTTTTTAATTATACATTATAATTTTAAACCAGCTATATGAACATTTTATCTTAAACAAGAGTAGAAAAATATGTATAGTATAACAAAATTGACTTTAAATTTATATCAATAAACTAAAAATTGTATTAATGTAAAACATTTTGAGAGTAAGAGTTGATTTTTGGATTAAAGTAAATTTAATAATCTAACTTTTAAAAATTATTTATATATCATATTATTTTAGAAAAAAATTAACTATGACTATTAATTATTTATAATGAAAACAAACATTTATAAACAATATTGGGGAATTTGGGTGTAGCTTTTTATTTATTTTTTTCTTTGCTGATTAAGGGGCACTGGCAATTTTATAGATTTTGAGACTGGATCATTTTAGTCTCTAGCCTTGAAACTGATGTAATCATCTCTTTTTATTAGAAAATTTTTAGGTGGTCTTGGTTGATGAAACTATATTTGTTTGGAAGCAATTTATAAGTTTTATCTTTTGTGGAAACAAAAGCAGAACATTTTTAAAGCAATAAATCTTTAGACACAAATTTTTAAAATTAAGATATTTTTAAAATATATATTTTTGTTTAACTTAGTAGCCTTTGTAATCTATTGTCTTTTGTAGTTAGTTTATTAACAGTTAAAAAATTAAAAGAAAACACAATAATAACTATAATTTAGATTTCGTGTCTATCTTTTATCTTTATGTGGCTTATATTTTTATTATTTTAATTTTTATGGACTTTTTTATTTTTATTTTTTGAAACCTATGTTTATTTTATACACATTGTAACTTGTTTATAGTTTTTTATCTGAATTTGTTTTATTGTGAATCTTTTAATCAGAAGAGCTTTTAAAATATTTGTACTCTTTTAAAGAGCCACATACTTTTTGCAGATAAAACTGAATCAGTAAGTTTTTTTTAAAAAGGCTGCATCTCTGTTCACCGCCAGCAAACAGAGCGGACCCAAGAAATGTTGCTATTAAGAAACCGTTTTTTACTTTGTTTTTTGTTTGTTTGTTTAAAATAAATAGAAACTTTAATCAATCATATGCTATGAGTCTTTTGTGAGACTTTGGGAACCGACCTGGTTACAGCTTATGTTTTTTTGTTGCCATTTTGTATGTGGCCCAAATGCCCCACTATCTCTGTACAATGACTCATTTTAGATATATAATTTGAAAGCTGTTTTGGCTCAGTTTTGTGCTCTAGAACTTTAAAAAAATATTTTTTTTTTAGGCTTTATGTGGGTATTTGGCCCACGTTGGGACGCCACCAGCCCACTGCTGTTCACCTCCCAGACACCTCTCTGAGGGCTCCTGTTTACTCTGGCCAAGTGGCATGCACACAGCAAGAGACAGTGTGACCTACCACATTCCCCTATCCTGGCCCACACCACCAATAGCAGCCTCTCCTGGTGGGACCTAAAAAAGGCTCCGGGGAGAAGCCAAGCTAAGAGGAATATGAGAACACTTCAGGAGGAAATACATAGAGTGCAAGAATGGCAGGATTATCAGGAACATCGTGCAGTCCCGGCCACCATCAAAGGACAGGCTTGCCTCTGTTGGGTGTAGCATCCAGCTGTTCCACAGGTGGAAATGAGCCTGCATGCGGGTCACTGGGGTTGCAGAGGGTCCTGTGGTCTGGGCAGCAGTCTGAGAACATTTGGCAGAATTCATCACAATAACAGCTTCCTCTCCTGCAGTGGTGATCTGTTCTGGGGCAGCACAGAGGCTGGGGCTGGGAACAACTGTCTGGGCGGAAAAGGCATTAAACAGAGATGATTGACAGGTGCTGGGGCAACCTGATGCGCAGAGGCAGAAGAACGGAGCCCTGCCTCATACTATACACAAAAAATTAATTCAAAGGGCTCGCCTACCCGACTATAAGACCCAATAATACCACAGAACTTTGAAGGGAATGACTTTAAAAGAAGGTATCCACACGGGTCTCACAAGGAAGTTTTGTCAACTCCGTTTCCCTAACCATTTCTCTGAGTTGCTCAGCTCAGTGACTGTCTGCTTACTAACCCACAAATACGCATCTTTTTTAAGAGGTGGAAAAACCAAAACCTAGGCAGCAGGGAGGAAGAATCAGCTACCAAAGAGTCTGATTCTCGGGAACGGACCCCAGATATCTTAATGGTTTCCTGCCTTTCCTTCTCTGTTGCTGGCTGGTAGCTTAGCACCTGCCTCAGACCTTGTTTAAGGATAAACTTGAGGGCTTCCAGCGTTGACAGGGTCAACAGAAGCAGGCCTTTGAGAGGATGCAAGGCCATTAATGTGTTGTGAAAATAGGTGTGTGATGAAAGAGGCCTGTGGCCTAGGACACCTCAAGGTGAGGGTGGGCTGGGCTGGAAGCCTCTGAGCATGCCTTGTCGCACCCCCCCACACACACACACAGTCAGCTCAGGGAACAGATGATCGGTTTCCATTCTTTTGTGCCCCACCCCCTCCCAAGTTCCTGGCCTGACATCCAGACCAAGAATCAAGGGGAGAGCCATGAGTGGGGGAGGCCATCCAAATTAAGCTTGGCCTTGACCAGAGACCAAGTCAATGGTACCAGTGTTTACTTTAGTGGGATAGGGCAGGGTGAGATGGGATGCAATGGATCCTGAATTAAGTCTAATCAAATAGACCGATACACCTTACATATAACAAGAATAAATTGCTTTCAAACGTGCCTTAACTACACCTATGAATGAATTAGGTCACAGAACAATTTATAGTTATAAATATGGACTAGGGCAAGAAAAAACTGAAAGTCCCTTCTCTAGAGAGATGCTCTTGTTCTATAGATGGAGGATGGGCATGTACCCAAGGTCATACTTGAGCACCATCCCTGCTTTCCCCACCTTGAGCCCAGGAGTGTCATGCAGAACTTGTTACTTGTGCCATCCAAGTGAGTCCCTGAGCCTCTAAACACCCTGCCTGCACCTGCTTCAGAGCTGGGGCTTATGTGATGCCACCTGCTTGGGAGGTCTGAGCAGTTTGCAGATGGAATGGGGAGTGCTGTGCTAAGTGAGGGATCTCAGACTCATAAAGAAAAACACATTATTTTTTCTCCTCCATGTTGAGCCGAGATTTTAGTGATTATATATGTTTGGGGGGGGGGGGGTTGCTAGTCTTGAAACTAGAAAAGGCATCATGGGGTTGGAGGGAAGAAATTCTAAGGAAGTGCTGAGGAGGGGGAGAAGGAGAGAAGAAGGGATGGGGCAATGGAATACTGCTGACAGAAGCAGCAAGGAAGGGACTGGGGACGGGGGGGGGGGGGGGGGGACGACACCTCTATACTTTAAATACTAAAAGACAAATAAACCCAGCCTCCCAGGATGCTAAAGAACGAGACCATTACTGGGGTGATGTTCAGTGGCTGGAAATGTAGCTCGCTGGAGACATGGAAAGGTTAGTTGGGCATGATTACATGCGTGTATAATCCTAGTACCCAGGAAGCCTGAGGCCAAGAGTGACTGGACAAGATGTGGGGTGGAGAAGGTGGGCAGGCTGGAGAGATGATTCTGTGGTTAAGAGCACTTTCTGCTCCTCCAGAGGTCTTGAATGTGGTTCCCAGCTCCCACATCAAGCAGCTCGTAAATGACTGTAACTCCAAATCCAAGGGATTCCATGCCTCTGATGTCTGTGGGCACCTGCACTCACTCACGTCTACAGCTACACACAGGCATACAGACATACGTATATAAAAATAAAATCTTAGGAGAGGCAAAAAAGAAAGAGTGAGCTTTAAAAAATCAAACATTGTATTCGGGTGCTGGTGGTGCACACCTTTAATTCCAGAACACAGGAGGCGGAGACAGGCAGAACTCTGTGAGTTCAGGATCAGCTTGGTCTATGTAGGGAGTTCCAGGGTAGTCAGGACTATAGAGAGACCCTGTCTCAAAACAAACATACGTATCATCAGGCACTAATGGCAGATAATCCTAGCTACCTGGAGACTGGGCAAGAGAACCCTCAAAGTCAAGGCTGCTTGGATTACAGACCGAACTCAAGTCAGCTTGGGTCACCTGGTGAGACTTTCTGAAAATGTAAAGAACCCAGGGCAACAGGCTTGGTTCCTCTAAAGCAAGGCTCTGTTTGGCAGTTTTCTAGAGAAGGTGAGAGTGTTACCAGGTAATGAAGGAGTGTAGGGTTTAGAAGGGAGTTCTGGGCAGCACCTCCCAATCCTCCAAGGTTCCCATGAGCTGGCTCCAGCCCCCAACTCAGACCATATTCATCAGAACCGAAGCCCTGCCCTCACATGAACTTTTTTTTTTTTTTTTTTTTTAAAAAACCATCTACTAGTGTGGCTCTGTTACATGACATACTGTTTGAAGTATGCCCAAGCCCAAGAAGGTTGACTACCCACAACATCCACTTTTCTTCTCCAAAAGTTCTGGGAAACACGCCTTTACTAAATTTCCTGTGGCATTCCCAGGTACCTTTTAGTCAATGGCTGACCGGCCAGGTTACTGTTAATTTGGACCTGGGCTTGTCATACTGTCCCTCCCAATCCCTCACCCCACCCCACCCCACCCCACCCCACCAAAAGTGTGCAGACCAGAACCACCTCTGAAGACTCCACACCTCCCCAACCAGGCATTAAGCTTGCTACAGAGACATCATGTGGACACACAGAGAAGTTACAGCTGGATGATCAGTGAAGGGATGCTTCTGAGGTAGTTTCTCTCACCAGAGACAAATGATGTTGATTGGGTGTGTGAATGAGAACAAATCAGGATCTCTTTGACCTCTGGAATGGGGTCAGCTCAGCTCCTTACCTGTCGTTTGTTTTGGAATCACAGGGCCCAGCCACAGCAGGACGAGAAAGATTGGCCACATGGCTTCAGGCTCAGCAGAAAAAGAAGTGTCCTTCAGCGATCAAGGCCTGGCTTCAATAGCCACCCACTTGAGAGAGCTCACCAGGTGTCGGGACACAGAGGAGGAGCCAGGTGGCACCTGGTAATTGGCAAAGGGGTGGCACCACGGCCGTGCGGTACAGGTATTCCAGCTGCTTAGCTCACCTAAACAGAGGTTTTTTGTTTTTTTGTTTTTTATTTTTTTTTACATCTATGTCTCCAAGCACTGGGAGGGATCTGAAATGCCTAAGTGGCAGAGGCGCCATGGACCCTAGAGAGTATCTGACCTTCCCATTTTATAGACAAAGACACTGAGGCCTGGGAAGACAGGGAGACAGACTTTGGGCTCACGCAGCCTGATATGAGGAGCTGAGGTGATAGAGCTGGTGGTCCTTAGTTCCCAGTCCATCACTACCCCAGCCCAGATGAGAGAAATAGCAAGAGCTGCAGGCAGAGGCCCTCGGTCTGACAGGGCTGCTGCTGTTCTAACACAACCTTGAAGGGCTGAGGGAAAGTCATTTCAAGGTTCAGGGATAAAGTGTTTTCCCTTAGCCTGTGGTTTAAAAATGCCAAGAATTGACTCTGCTGGGCATTTGAGAGATGACTATGATTTGAAACTTTGGCCCAAGAAGGTTTCCATCAATCTCTGAATACAATGGAGGATCCACTTAAGAGGTACCCACAACAGAAAATAGCCACTTTTAACCCCAACCTTGTTAGCTCCTGCTGATGGGAAGACCCACCCTAAACACGCACCACACCTGCCAGTAGCAGCACGTAAAAGGCCAAGGAAAGATTTTGCTTTTGCTTTCCTGTCTGCCCTCACTCTTGCTAGCAAGTTCATCTGTCCTGATACTGAGGGAGGCATTCTTTGGGATTCCAACACAGAGTGAAGACCAGCTGAGGCATTCGGTCTCATGGATAGAACACCTACCATATTCTTGACCTTTCCATCAGGAGACAGCCAATGCTGGACTAGCCAGACCACAGCCTGTAAGTCATTGTGATGAATCCCCCTTTAATATACATAATTTCTACCCGTTCTGTTTCCCTAATACAGTACCCCCTTTCTCCGCTCTTTATGTCTTTAACATACGCTTTTTAAAATTTAATTTTATTTATGACGACTTTTGTGTTCATGCACACACACACACACACACACACACACACACACACACACACACACACACCACCACCACTACCACCACATGCATTTTGAAGTCAAAAGACTAGTTCTGAGAATCATTTCTCTCCTTCCGTCATGGGTTCTGAGGATCAGACTCAGGCTGCAGAGCAAGCTCTTTACCCTCTGAAGGTTCTCGTCTTTATTAGCTTTTCATGTCCAGGGCTGTGGCAATAACAGTCATAAGGCAACAGGCACAAGGATAAAGCAAATGACAACATTGCTGAGCTTGACAGAGCAGAGATGGAAGGAGCCTGGGTCCCAAAGAAATCACTCTGCAACTGAACCAAGGTCATCAGTTGATGTGGCTCCTTTGGGGCTCTTGAAATGAGGGTAATCAAACTTCCATCTGTCTGGCACCTTATTGGGATTCCTAAGATTGTGTATGTGAAAGTATAGTGGTATAGTAATAATCTATAAAAGTGCTGAGGCCATGGGCTGGAGAGGTGACTCAGTGGTTAAGAGCATTGACTGTTCTTCCAGAGGTCCTGAGTTCAATTCCCAGCAGCCACATGGTGCATGGTGGCTCACAACTGTCTATAATGGGATCTAATGCCCTCGGATATGTACATACAGTCAGAGCATTCATACATTAAAATAAATAAATAAAATTTAAAACTGCTGAGGGTGGAATGGAAAATTGACTCTCAGGGAGCCAGAGCCCAAGACTTCTATGATTTAGTGATATCTATTCTGTAAAACAATAAACAAACAAATAAATAGAAGAGACTTATCATCTCACAGCCTCGGAGGTCAGAAGTCCTACATCAGGTATCAGCAGGCCTCATGCCATTATCCTAGATTTATTTATTTTTAGAAACAAATCCCTTGGGATCTTTTTCATAATCAGGTCAACTGCAAACAGAGATCCATCTTATTTTTCTTTCCTACCTAATGAGAGTGGATAGAACTTGCTTCATGGGGCTGGGGAGATGGCTCAGAGGTTAAGAGCACTGGCTGCTCTTCCAGAGGACCTGAGTTCAATTCCCAGCAATCATTTGATGGCTCACAACCGTCTATGAGTTCTGGTACCTTCTAGCCGGCAGGGACACATGCAGGCAGAACACTGTGTGCATAATGAATAAAGAAAAGAACAGAACTTGCCTCATTGTGTTATAGTGATGAGAGTGGGGAATCCTTCCCTGTTCCCAATACTAGAGAGAAGCATGCAAGTTAAGTGGTGTCAGCCAGGGGCATAATATTCATGTCTCAGTGAGCTAGCTCATCACTGAGAGGAATTACTTGACACTGGCATCCTCGGGGCCTTGAGTTGTGGAGCATTTGCATGGAAAAAATTGAAGCCTATGGGTGTCATCATGCCGACCTCAACGTGGGGTTTTTCAAATAATAGAAGCAAAGATTTAGGGATTGCTATTTGTTTCAATGAATTGACTATCTGGCAAAGATCCCAGGGAGAGGAACAGAGAAACAAGTACAACACCAGGCATTCCAGCAGGGGGCGCCACCAGCCAGGGGAAGACGGTGTCTTCTCCTTACCATTGCAGAGGTGTTAAGGAAGGTCCAGATGTCCCGGGACCCCCTGGCTAACATGTTTCCGGTGAAGTGGGAACAAGAAGAAAGTGCATTTGGCTTAATGAAGCTGTTTGTAGATGTAATTGTAGGTGTTCAGAAGTTGGAGTAGTATGACTAAAAAGAGGAAATAACTTGAAAGGAAATAGGCTTAAGAAAGACTGTCATTTCAAAATATTATTTGTTTATTCAGTTTTTCTATGTGTAGATACGACTGGTGCCTGAATATATGTATGTGTGCCACATACATGCAGGACCTGTAGAAGCCAGAAGGGGGCGTTAAATCCCCCAGAACTGGAGTTAGAAACAATTTTGAGTTACTATGTCTCTGTGTGAACTGAACTCAGGTCCTTTAGCGGCTAAACCGTCTCTCTGACCCCGAGCCTGGATTTTTAAAATGGGAAAACTTGTCACTGATTATCAGTTGTGCCTCTCCCTCGAAGAGTTAAACATGCAAGAAATGAACACAGCTGATAGAGCCGGTCCCCAGGACAGAGGTTCAGTTTCTGTGCACATTGGGGCTGTGGAATAATTTCATTTAGTTTAATCATTTTTTGAAACAATGTCTGGATAATTCAGCTTGCCTAGGCCTCTGGAGGGCTGAAATTACAGGCTCTGCTTCCACATCCAGCTGCGTGGAATATTTTCCTCTTTTTTATATTTATTTATTTTACTTTTTCTTATTCTTTTGGTGTTTCGAGACAGTTTCCCTGTGTAACAGTTCTGGCTGTCTGGAACTTGCTTTGTAGAGGAGGCTGACGTCAAACTCACAGAGATCCACCTGCCTCTGCCTCCTGAGTGCTGGGATTAAAGATGACATCATCACTGCCTGGCTTGGAATAATTTCTAAATTGCCACCGGCTCATCTGAAGATGAGTCAGGTCTTTAGCACACCCCATAGAGCATTCTGGTCCCTGTAATTTTGAGGCAGGGCAGAAAAATACAAGTATGGACTGGCACAAGCTTAGGCTATAGTGGCAGGGTCCAGGAGGGAACCTCAGCTGGATGCTGCCTTTCCTCTGTGACATCGGGTCATGCTGTGAGGGAGCAGCCAGAATCCTTGGGAAGGAAGTCTGGGGTTGTCCCTGTTAAAAATATGAAAGTCGGGCAGTGTGGGAGCACACCTTTAATCCAAGCACTCAGGAGGCAGAGACAGGCCGATCTCTATGAGTTCGAGGCCAGCCTGGTCTGCAGAGTTCCGGGACAGCCAGAGATACACAAAGAAAACCTGTCTTGGAAAAAAAACAAAAACAAAAAAGAGTAGTTACCATCACCACCTTGGATGCCCGGACACCCCTGGCCACGGCAGATGAAGGAGGCTGGTGGGGGCATGGAAAACTGCATCGGAGCAACAGTGCCAGCCCCTCTCACCCTCCATCCTCATGCCTCATCACCTAGAAGACTCCAGAGTGAGAGAGAGAAGCTTTATTAAGAAGCCTGGACCCGACACAGTAGAAGCAGACCACTGTCTCCTGCAGGTGGTTCTCAGGTGCACACGTGCACCATGGCATGCCCCTATCTAAAGAAAATTAAAATAAAAACCAAGTTAGAAGTGGCAGTTAGAAGTGGCAGGCTTTCATTTCGTCCAACACTCTGCAACAAAGGACTCCTTTTCAAGGAGTCGGGTGGGTGCCTCCATTGTCCAGTGCCTCGGAAAGTTTGTGTTCTAGAGTGTGAGCTTTTCTATCTGAAGAAGATACAAAGGATCAAAGTTTCTGTGTTGCTTAAAGTGATTTATGAAGTCAGAGTTTGGGGCAGACACCCTCTCATTGTGGCCTCCCGTAACTCTGGGACCTTCTGGTAACTTGAGTGGAGGGAGTGCCTGGGGAGAGGGCCTGTGCATTCCTGGCTAACTTTAGGGTGAGCATGGTCTATAAAAAGAAAGCTCCACAGAGCAGCTAAGCCTCGAGAGATAGAGCAGGAGGGGTGAGGGGGCGGGTGGTGGGTGGGAGGATGGATATGGTTGGATCTTGGAGGAGACAGGAGGCCTTTACTCTTTTGGTTCAGCTGCAGATGAGCTGTGGAATGTGACCCCAGAGCTCACCTCTACACAGCAACCATCCTTTAGACGTATATTTGTTAGGGGCAGGCAATCCTAAACTCAGTAAGTCAATGTGTCCTCCTCCTCCTCCTCCTCTTCCTCCTCCTCCTCCTCCTCCTTCTCCCTTTTTCTCCATTCTTCCAGACATGATCTCACTACGTAGCTCTGACTGTCCTGGAACTCTGTGTGTGCACCAGACACCAGACTAATCTCGAACTCACAGCGATCAGCCTGTTGGAATTAAAGGCTTGTACCACCAGGTTCAACTTCCTCCTACTTTTAAAACCTCTGCAGTTTCACTCTCTTATTCTCAGACCTCACCCCTTCTGTTTCCCTCAGTTACACTCCTTTCCAGCACTCCTACCCACACACGTGCATCGCCCCGTGGACTTGGTCTCCTGGGTCTTCCTTGGCTCTAACTGCCCCAAGTCAAGCCTTTTCTGGAGCACATCTTTACCTTCTAAAGACTGAACAATTTAGCTCAAGTGCCTCTTCAGAGGTGTTCTATGAATTTAAGGTGGATCAAAGACCACCCATTACAGTAAAGTGACCAATCATTCAAGATCCCATTGGCACCAAATAGGGTCTGAGTAAATAAAAATGCGGAGCTGACGGTAGAGTCACACATTCCACCTCAGTCCTTTTAATAAAATGCATTCCATGAGAAAGAGGGTTGAGGAGATGATGAGGTGGGTAAAGGTGCTTGTGGTTCGCAACTGATGATGAGCTACACCCCGGCCTCAATGCCAGTGGCAGAGGAAGAGAACTGACCCCCAAAAGTTGTCCTCATACCTCCCCACATGCATCGTCATGCATGTGCCTGCACACCTATGTGCACACAGATGCACCCACAGTCAAGCCAGGAGGGTCAGAGAGGGTGACTCACTCCCATAACTCCAGAGGCACATCTTTCTGTGTTTCTGTGAGTTCAAGGCCTAACTGCCAAACAGTAGTAGCTCACACCTTTAACCTTAACTCTAGAATATGATGCAGAGTTTAACCCAAAAGTGTAACAACTCGGTGAAGAAGGTATTTAAGGAGGTGTAGGAAGACAGATTGATTCTGTAGAAGTGATGAGGAGTCAGGCTGAGGAAGCTGGACCACAGCTTTTACCCTGAGAAGTTGGCTGGGTGAGAGTTGACTGTGGTCTGTTTCCTCTCTCTGATATTCCACTCCCTGCCGGGTGATGTAATCCCAAGCTTGGGAAGGCTGATGTATGTGTGCTGATCCAATCCTCTTACATGAGTTATAAGAACCTTAGGAAGAAGGAATTGGAGGCAGCATCAGCCTTTGTTTGGATGGGGCCAGGCGTGTCTGTGATCTCAATCCTCAGATGAGGATTGTGAGTTCAAGGCATGTGATGTCCAGCTGCTTCAAGCTCCTACCTGCCTTGACTTCCTCACCATGGATGACGACGGTACCTTTAACTATGAGCTAGAATAAACCTCCTCCCCATGGAATTGCATTTGTCGAAGTATTTTATATCAGAGCATCAGGAAAAGAAATGAATGAAGGAAGTTGGTGCTGAGAAGTGGAGCTATTGTGATGAGCCTGACCGTGGGGTTCTTTGGAACAGATCTCCACAAATGTGTAAAGGATGTGGAGATACTTGTGTCCTATGTGAATTCTGATTAGAAGGTGATTTCAGCCACAGAAGAGTTCAGTGACCATGTAGATAGGATGAGTCAACCTGCTTGATAGTGTCAGCCTCTTTCTGTGACCATCCCTGCCATCCCCGGTGGCAGACATGGAGGTTAGGCATGGTCTCCACAAGTTCCTCTCACCAAGGCTGACCCAGCTAAAGACTGAGCATCTGACATGGAATCATTCCCGAGAGTGATCATCCAGGGATCTGGTAACAGATTGATTATATTGGACCACTTCTGTCATGGAGGGAAGGGCAATGCTTTCTCCTTACTGGAATAGATATGTGACCTGGCTATGGATTTGCCTTTTCTGTTTGTAGTGGTTCTATGCAGATTACTGTCCATGGACTTGCAGAATGCTTTGTCCACTCTCATGCATTGCTTGGGACCAAAGTGTAGTATGATGTTTCTGGCCCAACTTTCTGGCCTAGCCTCGGGGCCAGGACCTACAGACCCAAAGTCCCATAGTCCCACTGAAACACACAGACATTTAGACTAATTGTACACTGATTGACCTGGGGCCCAGGCATATAACTTGCTAGCTCTTGCTCTTAAACTAACCCATGATTCTTATCCTGTTCAGCCATTGTGGCTCGGTACCTTTTCTCAGAGCAGCATAGGTGTCCTCTGCATCTGCTTCTCTGGTGTCTCTGTGGCCTCTCTGCTCTGTTCTTCCTGTTCCCAGGGTTTTCTTAATCTAGCAGCCCTGCCCACAGTTCCTGTCTGCCTTCGACCAATCAGTAATTTTATTAAATCAGTAAGCATGGCAGTTATTTACAATGCAACAACATAATCCCACTACACCAAAGAACTCACTTCACAGCCGAAGAGAAATGGAATTCACTGGTCTCGCCATGAACTCCACCATCTAGAAGCAGCTAGCCTAATAGAACAATGGAATGGTCTTTTAAAGACAGAGTTACAGGGCCAAATAGGTAGCAATAGCCTGCAGGTCTGGGCCACTATTCTCTAGTAGACAGTATATGATTTGAAACAGCATCAAAATCCGTGATACCATTTCTCACATATCCAGGATTCACAGATCCAGGAATCAAAAGCTGGAGATGGGGACAGTTCTATTCATTATCACTCCTAGTGACTCACTAGCAAAATTTGCTTCCTGTTTTCATGACCTTATGCTCTATTGACCTGGAAGTTTTAGGTTCCAGAAGAAGGAATGCTTCTTCTAGGAGGCACAGCAAACATCCCATTGAAGTGGAAGCTAAGACTTCCTCCTGGCCACTCTGGTCTCCTGATGCCTTTGAGTTAACAGGCTAACTAAAGACAGTTTAGGAAGAGGCATGGATCCACACTACTGAGGGGAAATTGGACTGTTTATCCACAGTGGAGGTAAGAGAGAGCAAATCAGGGATGCAAGAAATCCTTTAGACATCCATGGTACTACCACGTCCTGTTATAAGGTCACTGGGAAAGTACAACAGTCCGATCCAATTAGGATGATAAATGGTCCAGGCCCTTTTACAAATGAAAGTATGGGTCACTCAACCCTCCAGGAAAAGAACCAAGAGACCCTCTGAGGTGCTTGCTGAGGGTGGAGGAAATACAGAATGGATATTAGAGAAACGTAGTTATAAATACCAGCTAAGGCCGTGTGACCAGTTCCAAAATTGAGGATGGTAACTGACATTAGTATTTCTGTCCTGTTTGTTAAGGATATGCTTGTCATATAGACATGCATATTAGGCAGATGCTTGCATTTTCTTTCCTGTATTTATCATGCAATGTAACAATTAAGATAATATCAGGAGTTAAGTGTTGCAAACCTCTATTAATATTTAAGTTCTGGGACACTCTGGGACTATACATTTCTTGAAAGACTTTACCACCTATTCTGAAGGGGAAATCATGCTTGTGGTTGTGTGGGGGATAGTTGTATCATGACATAGAGGAGTATGGCTTTGCTGTTGTTGTCACATGGAAATTAAGCATGGCATAAGGAGACGTTATGGGGTATCAAGTTGGCAAGTGGACTCATGAGGTTGCCAACCTGACTAGAACTGGAAGAAGCTAAGAGATGAGTGATGGGCACACTCGTTAGGGATTTCCACACCAAGTTATTTGAAGTGGGGAATGCCCATAATGCCCTAAATGTGGACAGCATCTTCCAGCAACAGCCCAGAGAAGTGGAGTCCAAGGACAGATCTTCAGCTTTGCATCTCACTGGCACGTCAGTCACCCTGACACTGCTCTACTCTGTATGTTAACAGAACACAGCTTCTTCAGATCTCCATTGTGGTCCAAGGATTGCTCCAGGCCTTCATTGCCAGACTGGAACTTTGAGGCCCCCAGCCTTATGTACTGATGGATACTGGGTTCTTGCCTCTCCAATATGAAGACGGCCATTATTTGTCTACCCAGCCCAAATCACGTCAGACATTCTAGTGAACCCCCTCTAATGTATCTAATCTATCAGTCCTGTTCTGGAAAATCCTGGCTAAGATGCCATCTAAATCCCATGACGTGTTGGGAGTCAGCTCTACCTCAGGACCTCTCCCCTGTCTCACATGGCTGTACTCACTGTCCCTTTCTCTGGAACTCGGTCTTTACTTATCTTGGTATAACACAGAGGTTAAGAGTGGAGTTTTGGAGCCAGGCCGCCTCTGTGTGAATCCAGGCTCCACTAATCTATCTGGGATGTGTTAAGTTACTTAAACCTTGCTTACTTGTACACAGTGGAAATGATAATTCTGTCTATTTCAAAAAGTATTTGGGAGGGTCAGTGAGTCATCCATAGACAAATAATTTGGAGTAGTGCCCAGACAAAGAAAGCTCTCCATGTCTAAACTTTTACTTATGCGTTCCTATCTTAATAACTAAATCGTAAATTCCTAAAAGGTGGGAGCTTGAGTCAAGCACTCAGTTACAAACACATACATAAAAGAGTCATATACCTGAGGCTTAAGTTGGATAAGCAAAGTCAATATTTTCATAATTTGTGGCTGATTTTAGATACTATCTTTGCTTTTGACAGTGTGCACCAGGGCTCTCTCACCTCTCCAGTGTGCACCAGGGCTCTCTCGCGTCTCCAGTCTGCACCAGGGCTCTCTCGCCTCTCCAGTGTGCACCGGGGCTCCCTTAGCATGTGCACTACAGTGGTTGTACCTTCTCATTGTATGTACTAAGGCTCTTCATTTCCAGCAATAGAGCAGACTCCAGATAACACAAGCAGAGGGGAAAAGATCCAGAAGGAGACTCCTGATGTCATAAATTGGAGGGACAGTCTAGAGGTGGAGGCTAGAACACGGTACCCCCAGAGTCTAGGTGGCATGATGGTCTCATTACCATGCTAGAATGACCACCATTTGGACCACTGATTTGTTCCAAATTTCATCCTTGGCACCACATAACCCGGACATCTGAGGTACACTTGACACCCCAATACATAGGTGTGGAGGCAGGAGGATCAGAACTTCAAGGTTATCCCCAACTCCATAGTAAAGCAGGTTTAGGATACATTAGATCCTGTCCACCTACCGCGTCCGGTTTCTTGGGGCCGAGTCTTGTCCGGGTGAGGGGCGTCGAGGTTAAATAATCTGCACTCAGGAGTCGTTTAGGTTCCATCATTCAGGATCACAATGAGAGACCCGAGCTTTATTCAGTACATCTTATATCTTAGACCTATTTCTCCCCCTGCCATGCTTCTCTTCTGCCATGCATCTCCCCTAGCCCTTTTTCCCTCTAGCTTCCCGCCATGTTGGTTTCCTTCTGCTCCTTCCATTCACACTGACTCTACTAACTCCACTCCATGCTTGTCTCCCGCTTCTGCTAGACTGTCCCAGGCTTCTCCTACCTTCTTAACTCTCTCACACCCTGCCCCCTCATCCAGGCACACCCAAGGTCTTGGAGGATCCCAAGAGGCTAGCACTCAGCAGGTGGCAGCGTCTATAGCGCAAGAAACCATGTTTTTCCTTAATCCCCCTATTTAACATAAGGTTTTAGGAGGATGGGCCATAAAGGGCCAGAATGGCACTTATTCGGGAGACAACATCCACCTACCACTTCCTTACCCTCAAAAAATGTATTTATACCACAATTACAGTAATGTAAAAATATGCTGAGAATAAAAAGATACATAAAAGGGAAATGCATAAAAGTGTGTTTTACTTGAGTGATAGATTTATAAATATTAAGCTATAAGTTGGTGATTAAACATAACTGCACAAATACACAGACGGGGAAAACTAGCTTCCCTCTGACTGTAGGACCTCGGTAACCACACGAGAAAAGGGGAAGGCAGCGGAAGTGAGTGGGCTGTCTGGGCTTCCTCCCCCTTCTTAAGACATAAGCATGGTTTCTTTGGGCTTAACTGGGCAAGGCAGAACTGGAGTGTTCAGCACACTCCTGAGTTCTCTGTAGTCCCGGGGTAGGGTTGGGTAGATCGCTTCCTTCCTAATTATCCTCATCTTTGCTGCCTAAAACTTCAAGATACGAGCTATATGGAAGCTTCTATTGCCTTAAAACTAAGTTGATGTTCTGGGCGGGGGTACAGCAGGGGTCTAATCAGGGCACAAGAGCTCTGATCACTTGTGCATATTTTAAACCACAAGTTCAAGGGAAAAGGAGTAGGGTTCTTCGCTTAGCCTGGAGTCTATAAAGATCGCCTGCTCTCTCCAGCATTAGTAGATACAGTAACCCTATACACAGTGGAGGCCACAGGAATGCACAAGTAGCATGGTCGATGCCACAGTGGATGACTGCTCAGTTCAGTTCCCTTTTTGGGGAGTGTCCCCACTGTTCAGGGGTGAGCCTTCAGCACATCTGTTGCAGTGTGACCTGCCTTGCTGGCAACAGACTCAAGAGAAAGTCTGCAAATGACAAGCTTGGGCTTCTTTGGTCCCCGCCCTTTCGGAGTCATCGCTGATTCCCCTGAGATTCTGTATTTTGTCCTATCTTTTGAAATATGCTCTTCTCAACATTCCGCTCTCTGCCTAAACATGCTAAGACAGAACTCAGATAGGCTGTCTTCTTATAGGGTCATAGGTGACGAGGTGACAATGACAATGTCCTGTTCAACTCACTAGGGCATCTCCCCAGAAGAACATCCCATCATCTGCCCTCATCCTTTGCAGAGGATAACATTTTGACCAGTCACACCACTCTGAATAAAACTCTTTCCCATTGGCATAGATTGAGCTGCCATTTAAATAATACTGTAAGCTGGATGGTTAATGTAATGAAGATTTCTCTCAATGTTCTAGAAGTTCAAGTCTGAGATCAGGATGCCAGCAGGGTTACACCTTAGTGACTACAAACACTCTTTCTGGTTTACAGCTGTCTTTGTGCGCTTCACATGATGGGAAGCATAGGGTAAAATATCTGCCCTTACTCTGGCTCTCGAACCCCTACCAGCCAATCCCCAAGCTGAGGACTTGAAATCCCACCAATCCTCACTTTGGAAAACTCTGCACCCCCAATATAATACCTGCCACTCACTCAGTTCTTTGTGTTTTTCCCAATAAATCTTGTGTGAGGCTTGTACAGTGACTTTGTAGTATCCCGTGGCTCCCAACTGCCAGGATAGCTTTCTCTTCAGAGCTGTAACATTTGCATTGGGGAAACTTTCTTCTCAGAGCTGTAACACTTACAGAAAGAGCTACCTAGTTTCCTGTCAATCTTCATAATGAGGATCATTGGGCTTTACTCTCCTGGCCCCATTTGCCTCCCAAAGGCCCTATCTGAAGACTGCATTGGTATAAAGCTGTCAATAAGAATGTTAGGATAACAAACATTTTGTCTATTGCCTTGATTTTCAATATGAAACCTAAAATTGCTGGAAGCAGAGGCATATTTCAGTAACTCGAGCATTTGGAAGATGGAGGTACAAATGGGTCATTTCAGTCATTCTCAGCTTTACAGCAAGTTTGAGATCAGCCTGGATGATGTGAGACCTTGTCTTTTAAAAAAGAGGGGAGGGTAGTGGGGAAGTTCCTCAGCAGGCATTAGCAACAGTCATAGAAGCCCAATGGAAACCGTGCCTACACTCATTTGATCCTGGGAACCCATGTTGAAAGCTAAATGGTTGCATTACTTGTAACCCAGCACTTGCATCACAGATGGGAGGCAGACAGAAAATTACTCAGAGCCTGAGGGCCATTTAGCTTGGGGTTTGCCCTCAGACTACCACAAAAATAGGAACAAGAGAGACCCCAGCTCAACAGGAGGACAACTCATCCCAAAGGCCGGCATCTCATCTATACAAGCACCGAGGTACACACATGCCCACATTCACACTCACAAGTGAGATTATTTTAAGAACTAAAATTGAAATTGGTTGTGATGGTGCACACGTGTAATCCCAGCACTCTGGAGACTGTAGCAGGAGAATTTCAAACCTGAGACCAGTGTGAGCTACAAAAAATAAACAGTGTGAATCAGTAACTCATCCAGGTTCTTCCTCTAGTTCTCTTGTACGATCGTCACACATGCCAGCTCCTGGCTGGAGATGTCCTCATCCTCTGAAGGGCATTCTTGGGGGCTTCCCCTTTCTCTGGCCTGTCAGGTACCTGTTTCTTTTAAAGAGCATTTGCTCTTTTCCTCTATAGCCATCCGCAGAGCTTTGACTACAACCCTCATCATCTGCAGGGGACTGGTTATAGGTTTCCCAAGATCCACCAACACTCGTGTCTTTGCGTGTCATCTGTTCATATTGTTTGTATATTTTAAACAATCTATATAGCTCATAATATCTAATATAATGAAATAATCACTACAGTGTATTCTTAAATTTGTTTCTAAATACTTTGCTTTTTAAGCCTCCCAAGTGCCAGGACTATAGAGGTGTATGTCACCGTGTCCAGCTTTTTAATCAAATGCTCTCAAGACCTGCAGACACAGATGGCTGATTATGCACACTCCAGTGACTGTGCAATGTCTATCACACAAGTGTTTCATTTCCTTATGGGTAGGGCCTGTCTCCACTTTGCTCTCTGCCCTCAGACTACCACAAAAATTGGTATACAGTGGGTGCCTGAATATTTAATCAAAGTGAATGAACAGGAAATGACATGACCCCAGACTGGAGAGAAATTGCATGTGAGTGGCAGTGGGAGAAATGGAAAAAGGTGCATTTAAGGTAAAAGACAGTCACATGCTTGATGACGGGTGCTGGGGGGAATAATGCCTGACAGAGACAACCAGTTTTCAAATATGAGTCACCAACGGTTAGGCTTGTAGAGATGAATGTTGGTTTAGATGGTGGTGGGAGACCATGGAGACATCTGAAGAGCCATGTGCATTGTGGACTGTGGGGCAACGATCACCCCAGCACTAGGAAGGCAGAGGCAGGAGGATTCTGTTTGAGGCCTGTCTGAGATACAGGCTGAGACCCCGTCTTTAAAAACCAACAATAACCACAGTAACAGTCGTGTGGAAGAGAGCCCACAAAAATCATGCCAGTAATTTCCGGACATGGTTGCTTTTCAGTAGATACACAGTGACATTCCATGGTCATGAAGGCAGGTAAATCAAAGACAAGATCCAATCTCCTTAGTTTATTAAAGATGGCCATGAACTGTTAGGATGTGCGCGAGTTACAGCTGGTCAGAGTCCAGTTCAAAACACAATTTACACACGGTGGTTTTTATTTAGATTCTTGTTCCCTTTCAGTCAGTGCAGCAGAAGCTCTGAGGGAGTGCTGGCCACCACCTCTCAGTGCCTTGGGGCTTGTCTCCTCCTCAGGAGCAAAGGCTTCCCTTTTCACAGAGCCTTGCCTCATCTGTGAGCAAGCTCTTCAGTGCATTCAGAATCTCCACAGCAGGGGATTCTCAGATACTATTAAGTGACAAAGTGCTTTCACAACAACCCTCTGACCCTCTCCCCTACTCTCACATAAATAGACACATGGACGGTGACGGCAGCACAGAATCAGGAGTGCTAAGACATGTGATCTAAAGGGTCGGCTGAGGTGGGGCAAAACCGAAAAGTCAGAAACACTGCTGAGGTCAGCCTGAGCCTGTGCTGACAGGGAGTGTGGACAGTGGCATCTCCTCCAGTGTGGTGACCTGGGGTGAGCAGCTGGACGGGAAGTCGGCCACAATCTGGAACTGGATGAAGTCACGGTCTGAATCTGAGGTGTGACTCAGTGATACTTGAGTTGGAAGGGATTATCCCTAGATCTCCTTGAAGAAAGGGGGAGTCCTAACAAACCCTTCAAAACTGCCCCTGGCCTTGGCTTTCTGTTTCACAATCCCAGTCATCCCGTCCAAACGTGAGCCAGCTCTGACATCTTCCTCTTGCTCTGCTAGAGCTCAGTGTGGCTGTTACACCAATGTCCCTTCTGTCTCCGTGGGAGACCCCTTGTTCCCTGTCAGCTTCCACCAACCTCGTGCAACTTTGTTTGGCTTCTTGGGGCAGTGCCTGGGACAATTATTTTACTAGCAACCATTAACAGGAAGACAGGTACATAGAAGTAGTCGGTTTTAAACAAAAGCACTTGGATGTCAGTCACAGAGCTGCCAGGCTCTCAGATGCAGCCTTGACCAGTGTTTACTCAGAGAGGTTTGCGCTGCAGCAGTTCAAACACCACAGCAAGCGAGCGTGTGTCTAGCTTAGTCTAGGAAACCCCATAAAATGCACATTAAGTGATGGTGGAGGAGTCTATTAAAATTAGTAACATGAAGTAGATGATTCAACAGATAACACCGAAGCTGAAGAGTTAAGTGCACACACCGTATAAAGGCTCCTGTCACTCTGAGCAAACAAACATTCACAGAGTTCTCTAACGCTAAGTGAGCAGGCTTCTCCCGACTTTGAGAAAAGAAGCTAAGGCAAGATCAGCCAACGGGAGGACCCCAGCTCTGCTGGGGAAACGGGGCAGAGAATGGAGCTGGGTCAGAATGGTCAGAGCCATATAGAGCAGTAAGGGACCCACTATTTAAGATAGGGCCTTAGGCTGGCACAAGGGACTTGCCGAGAATTGAAGCACACTTGCACACAGACTAGTCCACTGAGAGCCTTGACATCCAAGAGACCTGAATGAACACTCCTTATGTGTGAGGTGCTGGCTACAAATGAGCCTGGCCTAAGATTTGGTTCTGCTCTTTGCTTCAAGCCTATCAGAGTACACAAGCCAGCTTGTGTCCACCTATGCCTGGAATACTTAAGATAGGGAAGCCATGCTTGCCTCCTTGAGGTCTCTGAGGATTAGAGGACAATAGTAATTCTGTTTTCACCCACCCCCCAAATACCTAAGTAAGCAGGACGGAATGCCCACCATGTAGCCCATTCTCCTCCTGGCCTTGGAGCACAGTCTTACTCTCTTTTAGACTGGGACAGGGAAAATTCCCATTCTCCTGTTTCAGCAGCAAAGGTGAAGATCATTGGCTGAGAAAGGCCCGGCTCAGAATCTGTGGAACTAAGTCAAGAGTGGGGATGGTCCTTGAGCTGCGCCTGGAATCAGATCTGATCCTAATAGAATGGGCCAAACATGTCAGAAGAACTGGGACTCTGCATCCACTCCCCTGACAAGAGGCAGTTCTGATGGAAATACCCAATGCTCACAGATATCTGTTACCACAGACTGGACCCATCAACCAATAAAGGTTGTCTATACCTGGACAGCAGACAAGTCATAAAAAATGACAATATATTTTTTTAAAAGGCCCACCACCTTCCTTGAAGGTGTGGCTCAGTTCTGTATCATTTGACCCTAAGCAGCCCCTTAGACAAAGGGCTTGTGCACTCTTCAGGTGCTCTCCAGGACAGTGGCCTCTAGAGCCAAAGCTTCTGTGGGTTCCTCCTCATAGTCAGATAGGTAGGATTCCAGGCTCTGTTTGGCCAGCAACTCCCGCCGGGCCTGTAGCCGTTCACACCGGGGGCAGCTTCCAGATTTGAAGCAAGCTTTATGGTAACAGGCTTTACAATCTATTCAGGTCGGAAAAGAGAGAGAAGAAAATGATTTGTATCATCCCAGGCTAGAAGCAAGTTACTACCTCAGCCACTGCTCCCCAGAGCTCGCGCTCTTGGGCGAGGTGTGTGTGTGCACGCTTGTGTGTGTGTGTGTGTGTGTGTGTGTGTGTGTGTGGAGTTACTCACACTACACCCTTGCTAACACAGGACTCTCAGTTATACATCCCCTTAGTGTCAGCCAGCATCCATCCTCACCTTCACAGGTCCGGCACTTATGTAGCTCAAAAGGGAAGATGATATCATCCTCATTCTGGCAGAACTCACAGATGAAGCCCTTGGCTTGGCACAGCTATGGAAGAAAAGTAATGGTAGCAGCGTGAGAAGGGGTCTGCTGTCTACAGTGTAGAGCTGTAGGGCCTGGACTTGTGAGCATGAGAGCCAAATCAGGGCTGGGCATCATCACACAAAACTTAAGGTCAAGACAAGAGAGACACAGGCTTCTTTTTTTCCCCCTCTTGCTGCTGAGTAGCTCGGAGGTGGAGGTTCAGGTGTGGTTAAGATTCGGCTTCATCCGTAATCCACCACCATGGCCAAGGAAGGCAGTGCGGCTGGAGGTGGAGGTGTAATGGACGTCAACAATGCTCCACAAGAGGAGCTGAGACACCCTCGTCCATGACGGCCTAGCACATGGCATCTCAGCAGCTGCCAAAGCCCTAGACAAGCAGCAAGCCCATCTCTGTGTGCTTGCATCCAGCTGTGAGGAGGCTGTGTATGTCAAGTTGGAGGCACTTTGTGCCGAGCACCAAATCCACCTAACTAAGGCTGATGACAAAAAGAAACTGGGGGTGGAGAGGCCTCTATAAGACCCACTGAGGGGGAAGCCACGGAAAGGGGTTGGCTGCAGTTGCGTAGGGGTTAGGACTACGGCAGAGGCTCAGGCCAAGGATGCTATAGAGGAATAAGGAGGAGGGAGCCTGGTACAAGAAGAGAGTCCTAAAATGCATGCTCCAGTCTGGGTAGTGATGTCATCTGGAAACATTACCACTAATAACTAAGACGAAAGATAAAATCAAGAGTGTTTCCCCAAATAACACCCTCTAGTCAGGTTCCAGTGCGCTGTACCCCTCCTCTACCCCACGCCCCCCCAGAGGATCACAAACTGGGCAGCTGAGTCGGGTGGATCTAAATGCATAACTTCTGATCCTATCATGAAGGGTAATAACTTTCATTTGTAAACAGACTTTACAAAAATGTTATCAAACAAGCTATTTCATCAAACCTCAGAAGCTCAAGAGGAAAGGACCGATCACCTAAGTATTATCTTCATTTTAGAAAGAAGAGGATGGAGGCTTGCACAGCAAATTGCTTGAAGCTGTGTTTGGAAAATCCTCAGTGAAGGCTGCTCAGGGCCCAGGGGCAACACCAGCAGCAACTCCTGCCCTAACTCTTTTTGTATTTTTGTTTTCTTGAGACAGGGTCTTGCTATATAGCCTGGGCTGACTCTGAACTCACAGACCCCCTGCCTCAGCGGCCCAATACTTCCTCCTCTAACTCAGGTTCCTCAGACGATCCTACAGCTCACTAGCTTAGCCAACATCAAGCCCACTGGTTTCTCAGTCAACTGGCCATATCAAGTTTCTGGAGCTAAATGTCAAGAACCCTGTCCCCACCACTAAGCCCCAGGCAAGGGCTCAGTTGTATGGCAGAGCATGGCCTCCTCACCATGCATCTCTCTACGTGGGCAGCTCCGGCTCTGGTGAGCTCAGCCAGCCGGGGTCCCAGTTCCCCCTTCTTGGTTGCAGTCAGGTCATTCAGTGAGTACAGGTGGAGATCCTCTGTCAGGTGGCCTGGAACTATGTCAAAGGAATCCAAAAGCCTACAGGAAGTGAGAGGAAGTGAGAGGAGCTGAAAATAAACATTTCGTGTGGCACAAGACAGTACAAAATCCTTACTCAGCAGGGGATGCTCATGGGGGTGGGCGACATTCAGCCAGCTCGGGAATCATAGGCTACCCCAGCTTCCCCACACCATATACCTGAAGCACAGAAGTGTTTTATTTCTAAACTCTAGTGTGAGCTTGGGAAGCGGTGTCTGGCCCTGGTCAGACAGTCTTCCTCAGAGGGGACTCAGATCTAATTACTACCGCGGCTTCCCGTTTACTACTTTCAGACACTTCTGCTAACTCTTCCACACATAAAACAGAGCCAGCTGTTGGGGTATGTTCCTCTCAGAGACAACAGGACACCAGAGGACTCTGGCCTCCACGAGACTCACTCTTTGGCCAGTCGACAGGTCTTGAACATGTTCTTCATGTGGTACAGCTGAACCCGCAGCAGCTGAAGACAGGATGTTGGGTGAAGGAGAGAGAGGATCTGTTAGAAGCGCCAGCAGGTGCCTAGATTATCTGGGTTTCCTAGATTAGATCAAGTGGCTAGAGCTAGACTGCCCTCACACCTCTCAGTCAACAACTCACTTCAAGTGATCTTTGGCCAGGGACGGCCCTCTGCCAGGTCAGTATGCTCAGACACAGGGGCAACCACTCAGAACTCTGGGATTCAAATTCCCACTGCTGTGCTCAGTGAGCGTAGAAACTGTTTCTGCTCTCAAGTGCTATTTACAGCCTCAGAGCTGCTGTAAGGTTTGAGGCTCTGGCAGGACAAGTACCCGGGAACTGAAGAAGTGTAGTTTGGTGGCAGAGGGCTTGCTGGTACTATGGGAATCAATGCCAGGCTCAAACCCTAGCACTGGGAAACAGACAAGCAAGGAAATAGATGGAACACGAATGCTGGCTGTGATAACAAGGGTAGTGACGTAAGGAACAGAGGAAGAGCATGAATCGACAGCTTACCCGGACTTGATTCAGTAGCTTGACCTTCCTATAGAGGGCGCTATTGATATCTTGCACATTGAAGAGAGGGTCATTCCAAATCTTAATGAGCAGGTCCTTGGAAAAGTTGCTGATATAATACTTGCTGAAGTCCCACTTGCGCAGAATCCGGCTGGGGACAACCATCTGGGCGTTCTCATGGCAGCACTGGCAGAAGTACTTGCCCAGGTACTCACAGTAACGCAGCCGCTTGATGTAATCTAGGAAACCCAAGAAGTCAAAGGCTAGATGTGACTTTTGCACCCAGAAGCTGGTGGCCCTTTCAAAAGAAAGGCAGGGAGGATCAACTGGCTGCCAGCCACTTTTGTGCGAATTTTCTAAAGCTGAAATAACCCATACAGTGAGATCTATAGCTCCTGCATTCCTGGAGGCCACCAAAGAATCCAGACCTGTCATAGCTGAGGAGACCCTGGTCTCTAAGAACCTGGCTGTGGTGAGCCAGTTTTCCCGGGAGTAGTTCTGTGGTGTACTTCTCCCTCAGGTAATTCCCCACAGCTGCCAGCTCCTGCCTAGGGCTCCCTTCCTGCTCCTGGCCCTTCCTCCCTTCTCCCTACACCTGCTCCATCACCTCTGACAGGCACAGAGAGGGCAAAGCTTTACCAGGGTCAGTCCGGATGCCACACCCTGCACAGCGGTAATTCTGCTTGGCCACAGCAATCTTCCTCCTACAGAAAGGTGAAGGAGCAGGGATTAGCATACAGCAGCTACATAGGGCTCAGAGGCATAAAGCATGATGATCTAAGACTCTTGTTAAGGATGGGAGAGTCCTTCCCTTTAGAGTTGGACAAAACTCATTTCTGCCGGGAGAGCCAATGCAAAGACAGGGTTTATGAGGTTAGAATTTACAGCGTCTTCCCATGGCAATGATTAAGTGATTATCCTCAATATGAACCGCATTTCTGTATAAATGCAAGAGTTGAGGAATAATAACCCAGAAAGAACAATGAGACAGAAGAGCATTTATCTTAAAAAAGAGAAGAAAACCTAGTTAAGCTCACAATGTATGGGGAGAAAGGCAACAGTCTGAAAATGCTGATTTAGAAGGCAGGGGTGGGGTTGCAAGTGGGTGTGTGTGGTCCAGTTAGGTATGGGAAATAACTGAAGGGTTAGAAGAATTTCAGAATGAAGATAAAATGAAGAATCCTTTCTCTATGCTTTTCAATACACAGAATGGTATGGAAAGTACAACTTGAGGCAGAGATGAGAGGGAAGACCACAGCTCTCTCAATGGAAGGAGGGTGAAGCCCTCCGCCAAGTGCATGGCCACCGGCTACTCACGTTGGGGCTGGATGAACATTAAAAATGATCTGAGGCCGGGGTGGAGCCCATTCCAGGTTGCCACGAACACGGATGCGCAGCTTGTAGATGTCTGCATGCTGCCCGTCATCTGGTGAGATGGGCAGTGAGTCGGGGATAGGTAGAAGCTGCAGGAGAAAAGGGCATGTGAGCTAGCCTGGGCAACCTAAGGACACATGTGCTTGGCCCTTTGGGCCACGATTTAAAAACAGAGATGATGAAGCACATTTCAGAATTACTGAAATCTGAGTCTTCGAGGAACCCTGATTTAAAAACAAACTAGGAGGTACCAGGCTATTGCAAACAAGGACCTTCAGTTCCAACAAGCAAACAAACATCCTTTAAGGTGCTAGCATTGCTGATGCTGCCCCTGTACTTCTCAGCATCAGTCCTCACTCTACACACTAGCAAATACCCCACCAGTCCTCACTTTACACACTAGCAAATACCCCACCACTCCTCATTCTACACACTAGCAAATACCCCACCACTCCTCACTCTACACACTAGCAAATACCCCATCAGTCCTCACTCTACACACTAGCAAATACCCCACCACTCCTCACTCTACACACTAGCAAATACCCCATCACTCCACACTCTACACACTAGCAAATACCCCACCTGTCCTCACTCTACACACTAGCAAATACCCCACCAGTCCTCACTCTACACACTAGCAAATACCCCACCAGTCCTCACTCTACACACTAGCAAATACCCCACCAGTCCTCACTCTACACACCTGAACAAATGCTGCCCATAAATATGGACAAATGCACAGGTTCATAGGCTCCTGTGGGCACATTTTCAAACATAATAAAAACATTTGGAGATATCAGAGGGATCTACCCACAGTCAGTCTAGGAGGATCAGACAGTGGTAACTCACACCTTTAATCCCAGCACAAGGAGTATCCCGGGAGTGGTGACCTATGCCCTTAATCCAATCTGAGTTTGAGGTCATCTTAGTTTACAGAAGGAGTTCCAGGCTCCCAGGCAGGCAGTGGTGGTTTCACGCCTCAACTGAGTGAAGAGAGTATTTAAGGCAGGTGTAGAAAGACAGAACAGGCAGAAGAAGCCAGGAGGGGGGAGGCTGAGGAAGCTGGAAGACAGCTGGGTGAGATCTGACTGTGGGGTTTACTCTGTGATATCTCCGACTTTCCCTGAGATCTGGCTCTGAGTTTCCTTAATTCGTGCAACAGGTTCCCGAGCAGGTTAGAACGGGAAGAGCCTACCTTCTGTGGGGCATCGTGCTCTGGAACCAGCCACTCTAGCTCTGAGGCAGCTGGAAGCTGCATGCCCTCAAACTGCTTCAGAAGCCCCATGGCCACTGCCTCGGCGGATGTGGAGTGGAGGAAGCAATGGGAGCTGGGAAGGAGAGAATCAAGGAGAGTAGAGTACACGGAGTCAGAAAGACTGGAGCTTCCTCTCAGGACCGGAATCGCTGCACCTTGAATCTGCCTCACCTACCAGCATTGCATGTACTGCAGTTATGAGTTCTATATTTTCTTTTCTCTAAAGTTCAGTGTCTTTCATTGCAAAACGGACTATGCCTGTTTATAGATGAAGCCAGGAAAACTGCTAGTGCAGCTCTCAGAGATGGACGGCCACCACCAGGCAGGGCTATCGCTTGAACCTTGCCTCTTCTTGAAAGGGACGGCTTTCTCTGTAACCTTGATCTGGGCTTCTTTCTCCACGTAGCCCAAGGTTATTAAAATGAAAGAAAAAGTACTCACAAGTTCTGGGAGATGGACGGTTTGCTGTTTGAGACTGTACCCCTCCTGATATCAGCATCTGCATGGAAACCAGAGATGAGAAAGGAAGAGAAGCAGGGAACTACCCCAGGGTGCGGCAGCTAAACACTAAGGTGGTAGTGGTGCTCTATCCTATGCAGGGCAAGAACAGGTGAAGCTCTACATGCTACTGAGATCCATCAGTGACATCACGCAGAGCACTGAGAAGGTCACCGTGGTCACAAATCCACAGGAAAACAAGCTCAGATTTGCTGTAAAACAGTGAGTAAAAAAGATCTGCAGACACACGGGGACACGCTACAGACACACTACAGACACACAGGGACACACTACAGACACACAGGGACACGCTACAGACACACGGGGACACGCTACAGACACACGGGGGACACACGGGGACACACGGGGACATGCTACAGACGCACGGGGACACGCTACAGACGCACGGGGACACGCTACAGACGCACGGGGACACGCTACAGATGCACGGGGACACGCTACAGACGCACGGGGACACGCTACAGACGCATGGGGACACGCTACAGACGCACGGGGACACGCTACGGACACACGGGGACACGCTACAGACACACAGGGACACACTACAGACACACGGGGACACACTCACTACAGACACACGGGGACACGCTACAGACACACGCTACAGACACACAGGGACACGCTACAGACACACGCTACAGACACACGGGGACACGCTACAGACACACTACAGACACACGCTACAGACACACGGGGACATGCTACAGACATGCTACAGACACATGGGGACACACTCACTACAGACACACGGGGACATGCTACAGACACGCTACAGACACACGGGGACACACTCACTACAGACACACGGGGACACGCTACAGACACACGGGGACACGCTACAGACACACTACAGACACACGGGGACACACTCACTACAGACACACGGGGACACGCTACAGACACACTACAGACACACGGGGACACACTCACTACAGACACACGGGGACACGCTACAGACACACGGGGACACGCTACAGACACACGGGGACATGCTACAGACACACGGGGACACACTACAGACACACGGGGTCACGCTCACTACAGACACACGGGGACACGATCACTACAGACACACAGGACACACTCACTACAGACACACGGGGACACACTATAGACACACAGGATACACTATGGACACACAGACAGACACACGGGGACACACTCACTACAGGCACACAGGGACACGCTCACTACAGACACACAGGACACACTCACTACAGACACACAGGACACGCTCACTACAGACACACAGGACACACTCACTACAGACACACAGGACACGCTCACTACAGACACACAGGACACACTCACTATAGGCACAAACACAATGATGACTAAATCTCTCCTTCATTCTCCAATCTCAAGCTTTCTTAGATGATACTCTCCCAAAGCTGGTGTTGTAGGTAGCTTGTGTCTGTAATTCTGAGATGGGAGGATCACGTGTTGGGAGCACCTAAAAGTAAGGGCTCTGTCTGGCTTTTTTAACAAAAGAATTAAACCAAATAACACCAAAAGAATAACAGTAAACTTAATCAAAGAGGTTATCTATTAAATGTCGGTGGAGCTGGAAGTTTGTATCAGACTGCCCATCATCATCCCTGAATGTTTCCTGGGAAGAGTCTCAGGGAGGAAACACACTTCTCCATGGCTTGAGACTCCCTAGTGAAGCCTGCTAACCAACTTTCCATAGGACCTGTCAACATGATCATTACTATGGAACTCTCATGTATACTTACAGAAAAATGGACTTTCTAAGAGACTAATAGACATAAATGCTACAGAAGCCATCTTCTAGGAAGCTAATCAGGGCCTAACCTAGTCATGGAAAGGCTGTTTTGAGAATCTCACTTCTTACTTCCTTTGATGCCCAGGGAGAGGACCTTTTCTCCTTAGCTGATGCCGACAATGACCAATCTCTCGTGTCCGACGCCCTAAGCAGAGAACTACTAGTCTCACATGACATAACTCTGCACTTGGCCATGAAAAGATCAATTGTGCCTCATGCTCTAACTGCACAGAGATTCTGTTATTTGTATGATGGAAATGAGATTATGTCTAATTCACTGAACTTTACAACATTTAATTCATAGTTCTAAATACAAATATAACTCAAATAATTAGCTCACAAACTAATTAATGGCTTCACAGTTTCATGCAGTTTTCATATGCCATCTGTCTGGGGCCCGACCGTGATAGGCAGGCCCTGTGATACTGAGCTACATCCCAGCACTCATTTGCTTTTAAAGCATATAAAAACAAGACATCAACCATTTTGGGGTTTTGCTGGTAATCAGAAAAATAACATTTATTTGACAAGAGGGTGCTCATTTCGGTCATATTTTCTGTCTGAATTTGAGTCGCCCAAACCATACAGATCCCAGCTGCCTACTTCCTGCTACTAGATTGCTGGGAAAGAGGATGGAAAGGTGGTACCAGCTAGCAGAACTCCACACAACTGTTTATTGCACCACTGATCTGGGATCATAACTACTGCCAGGGTTGAACATGAATCTTGTCTTGCTAAATACATATTGTTCTCTATATAAAAGACTTTCAGAAAGTAGTTCCTGAATGATTAACTGGCTAAAAGCAATTAAATTTTTTACAAATTTCATCCTGCTTGGGAATGATAGGAAAAAAATGGAAGGAAATCCTTGAACAAGGAACTAATTTTGATACCATAGGGTCAGAAGAGGTTGTTGATAGCAGCTGCTAAGGAAATCATTACAACCATGTCACGTAATGGTCAATGACGGTCAGTGTGTAGGATAGTGGTCCCGAGACCCTATTCTGAGGTGATAGACCTCACACACAGTAGCCATCTCAGTCTGTGTAAGTAAATCTACAGTGATCTACAATAGTCACACAAAAGGATACATTTCTCAGAATTTAACTTTGTATTTAAGCGAAGCATTTCCTATTCAAATAAGGAAGTCTTTTATATTGTATTCTCTTCTCTTTAGAGCCTCTAACCAAGCTAGATTGATCCTGATTGTTCTTTTTCACGAGGTAGTAAAAAGGTCAGAGGACGTGGTGCTTTTTAGCTAGTCGTAAATACTGCAGGAGTGTGGAAGACCACTCTGCCTTGGGCTAAGGCTCCTACCCCAGAGCAGAGGGTCCAGGCAGCACCAATACCAATCCCTTGACTTTACTGCCTGCCTGTGGGCACCCTGCTCACTCTAGTTAGTCCAAGCAGATGACTAAGTTGATGTGGGTAGACACTAGGAGCACAATGATATAACCAATGTCTAAATAGTTAAGGAGAGAAGGGTTCTGTAGAAAACAGAAAAAAAGCCTGCACCTGCCTAGTGGAGTTTAACATAATTATCAAATTTCTTCTTAATCTTCTGAACAAAAACAAATATATCTTAAAAACGAGTACATTTTCCCAAGAGAACTTACTGAACTGCTTTGATGTTTTCCATAGAATAAGGTAATTATTACTGACCGGGGAGAGATATAAAATATAAAAACTGGGGCTGGCAAGATGATCCACAGGTAAACTCCAGGACTCACATGGCTGCCCTCAGACATCCACATGCATACTGTGATATGTGCCTGTCCTCACACACAACAAAATAAAAACATAAAAGCAAACAGACCACAAACAATGCCACAGGAAGGAACGTGTTCTACTGGGCAGGCTCATCAGGGAAGACCTGGCCACACCGCTGGCATCCTGGCAAAATCCACACATTTTTAAACAGAATCAGAAGCTTTGGAAGTTAGCTTTGGAATTTACTGGCTCTACTGACAATGGTCTCTATTTACTTTCCTCTGGTAAAGTGAGGATCCAACGCCAGTGAAGCCTCTGTGATTGCTAACTCAGAGAGGAAACCTGTAAAGGGAGAGCTGGTATTACTGTTAAAAACTGATTTAACAGAGTGGGAGGAGGGACAATTGACTATTTTGAATTTCATCCTAGTTGGGGTCACTTTAGTGCTGTGATAAAATACCAAGAGAGAAGCAATGGGGTTACTTGGCTTCTACTCCCATCACAGAGGAGGTCAGGACGGGACTGTAGCAGGGCAGGAGCCTGGGGCAGGAGCTGAAGTGAGGCCATGGAGGAGGCTGCTGACTGGCTTGCGCCCTGTGGCTTGCTCAGCCTGCTTCTTACAGAACCCAGGACCACCAGCCACTGTAGGCTGTGCCCCTAATTAAGAAAATGCCTTACAGCTGGCCTTATAAAGCATTTTCTCAATTGAGATTTCCTCCTTCCAGATAACTCCAGCTGTGTCAAGTTGATATAAAACCAGTCAGAACGTCATGCAGATTTTACTTACCAGAAAAAAGAATTCATATATTTTTTAAATACCCTTTTAAAATATATTAGTTTTCAATTTGTTGCCTTCGAGCCCCAAATGTGCTGTGCATGGGAGGGTGCTGAGGAGCAAAGAGCCCATCCTGCCCACAGCAGAGCCACATGAATGCAGTTAGCTGATCCTCTCAAGTGATTTCCCACAGCACATCTTGGAGAACTGCATGGTAAGTGTCAGGGGCTCCACCCTTCTCCATGGGCTGCTCTTCCAGTCTTGCCTGAGTTCTACGGTAAGGCAATTGCTTGGCACTGAGAACAGCTTCCCAGTGGAGGCTGTTGGCATGGCCTCTCTGTAGGGGAAGCATCCACAATGTGGCTGAAGGCAGCTCTGTGACTTCAGAAGCTCCTCTGCCAGGATCTCAGAGCCAGGGATGCGCCTGGTGCTGTTCTATTGCAGCCCCAGGGAGAGTGGCTGCCATGTGCATCCCTCCTGTGTTCTCTTACCACTTAGGAGCTTCTCTCCCATGACTTCAATTCCCTATTATGGTTTAAAGCTGTTCCCACTCAACGTTCCCTATTCAAACTGCCCTGCTCTGTCTCCCAGCTGAACCTGAGATACATACGAGGGCTGAGACACTAGGCCAGTCTACAGGGGGGACTTGATGACGCTAGGACATGAGAGAATGGAGGGGTGGAGGGTGAGGACAACAGAATGTTAAATCCCAAAGTGAAAACTATCCAGAATTGCAAGTTTAAAGTTTATGAAGCCAATTTGTCAGACACCTCAACCAAAAACAGACAGAGAAAGCATACACCACATGCTGTACAACCCACTCAGATGAAATGTCTGGAAAGGTGTCCCAAGCTATAGGTTTGATCTTAAATTTGCCTGCAGAATGTCAGAAAAGAACATCAGATCTCCTGATGCTGGAATAAAGATGGCTGTGACCTGCCCAGTGTGCACGCTGGGAACTGGGCTCCAGTTCTCCAGAAGAGCAGCAACCACGCTTAACTGGGAGTCTTCCATCCAGCACCCGAACCTAAATTCTTTATTTTTCTCTGACCCAGGGTCTCAATATGGAGACTAGCAGGCCTCAAACTCTCAGGAATCCACCTGCGAAGTGCTAGAATCAGAAGTGGAAGTCGCCATACCTGGCTTGAACTTAAGAGTCCTTTTCTCAAATGTATTTCTGTTAGGTTTTAAGAGAGTATAATATACCTTTGCACCACAAATAAACCAGGCATAGTGGCACCCATCTTTAATTCCCACCTCGGGAAGTAGAGGCAGACATATCTTTGTGAGTTCAAGGACAGCCTGGTCTATAAATTGAGTTCCAGGACAGCCAGCACTCTAATACAGAGAACTCTGTCATAAACCCCGCCCCCCCAAAAAGACCAATAAGGCAATCAAGCAGCCAATCTACCAACCAAAAATTGCAAATAAATAAAAGCATCAAACACTAAAATTAACCAGATCCAAAGTCTATGCAACTTAATGAATTTCTATACAGTTAGGCATTCAAAAAGGAAGCTGAGGAGCTTCACATTAAATTTTACTTAATATGAAATACATTTTATGCTCTTATCTACCACTAATACAAAAAAAAAAAGCCAAGACAGAATTGTTTTTTCTAGTTTTGACTATTCCTTTTTAAACTTGACCTCATGAGTTAATTACCTATCGCTGTGAGGGGAAATGACAAGGTCTGCTGGAGTCATATGTAAAATAGCATCTGAGTATCTGAATTGCTCTTGCATTGTCTAGTGTTTCGCAGTTAGTTCTCTAGTTCATGTAGTTCTCATAACCTTGGCAAGCATCACAAGATCAAGCATGACAGAAGCTGGCAATCATTCACGCACATGCACGTAGAAACACATCCACACTTCCAGCATGGCTACCTGAGGGCATCGAGGCCACTGGCATGGAGAGTCCACTCTCTGACATGTGAACCAGGTTAGAACTGTCACACTCATCTGTGTAATAATTATATAGAGAGCCCTTTAGAAAGGAAGTCACTGAGACGACAATCCCACACCACACATCCTCAGGATCAGGCTGTGACTTCTGGGCAGCTTTTAGGAGCCCATACGCATGGGGAAGCTTGGAAAACAGTCACTTCTACTCCCCAAACAGTCCAGCCTCGTGAGCCTCCTAAGAAGCAGCTAAGGGTGATGTTAGAAGCATCTGACCATGTTCTGTATGGAGTGGGGGCACACTACTCCTGGAGGGATGATGGCAAACATCTCCCTCACAACAGAGGACAACAGAAGCCTAGAGACTGAGAAATCCCATCCTATGGTTGTCTCCTTTAAGAATTTCTGTTCTGAACCAACAGGGAATTAGCTGATTACACACCCTTGGGGCCCACAACTAAGTAACAGTTTCCAAACAGGAGTGCACTTTGTAAGACTTATGGGGGTGGGGTTGTAGCTACCTCACTGTACTATTATGAATAGAAATCAAAGACACGAAGAACCACAAAGAGCAACATTCTTAGTCTGAAAAAGTCATGTAAAATCTGGTTTTCTGAGTGGGAAAGCACTCTGGCTACTCAGGAGGTCCCTGGAGACTAAAATAACAAAAATATCTGTCGTCATTTTACAGTGCTATAATGGAGTGCATTCAGACAATTCCTCTCTACAGAGTTCCACCCCTGAATTGTTTTGTTTATTTGCTTGCTACTTGTCTATCACTTTGTTGAATCCTGAAGAGATCTATGGTTTGCAGGAACAGGGCAGCTGTGAAGTGTATCACTCTCAAGCATGATATGGCCTCTGGCACCTTGGAATCAGGGCTGATCTGGCTAGACTCATGAGACCCTCACAAGACGGGATCTACTGACATTCCTTCATGAGATCACTAGACCCTCCCTCAGAGTTCATCCACTCATTCACCTTCCCCACTTCGAGCAACGCTTGAGCCAGCTATTTGTGGTTTCAGGAGGTGCTGGACTATGCAGGAGGTGGAAAGCTAGCTGAGGGCGGGATTCCACTCTTGGGAGGCTATCACTCATGCTGGTGTGATTTATTATTATTATTGGTGATGCAGCTTATAAGTAAACCAATAAACTCGCTGACTCGCCCCGCTGGTCTTGAGTGTTTCCTTGGTCTGCTGTCTGATCCTTCTGGGGTGACTGGTGATGCTTTACTACAACCGCCTTCTGAAGGCGGCCTCTCCTCTCCCTGTACTGATGCTCCCAGCAGGAGGCTGGGGCTCAGTTCCTGACTAAGACAGAGTAAAGCTCTACTGTGTAAACCTGACTGTTTCTTCTTTTTTGGCTTCTCTTTTAATAATTTTTGTCCCCCCCCCCACTAAAATTACTATTAAACTCCTTTTTACATATTTTGGAACAATTCCAATTGTTATGCAGTTTGCCTCAGCCAGAGAGCCAGAAAGAGGAAAGAGAGTGAGGACCCAAGAGAAAGCAGCACAGGAAGCACGTGAGGACTAAAACTCAGGGCAACGTCAACAGCCAACCAGCCTCTTCCTTTCAAGGCTCATGTCTGCATGAATTTTAATGGGGTTCTGTTTTCAGCGAGAGTAACCACCCTTACAAGAACTTCCATAGTAGGTCATAATGAAGACCTACTTTGGGGGTCACTCAGCCTAATATTCCAACTTAAAACAAACAGGTAGCAAATGTTCCTCTGTAACAGACTGGCAATGCTCACCTTGGATTTCAAACTCATCAAGATCGTCGGCAGAGCCAGAGTCCGAGCACTGTGTAGAATCCCGTGAACTCAACTGGGGGCTGCTGGAGGTGACCCGGAAGCCTGAGACAGCAAAGATCAGCACCATCACATACAGGGTAAAGGCTTCTCACTCCTTTCCATGTCATAATAAAGAATCTAGACCTTAACAGGACCAAAGCTGTGAAATGGGACCGGTACTTCCTGCTGGTCCGTTCTATCTTAGAGAAGTCCATCTGTGACCCCTGGCCTCAGTTCTTACCTTGGAACCCCATTTTGGAAGACCGCTATTTCTCATGTAGAAAACACGAGCTCTAGCAGTGCTCCTGGTCTAGCACGGGAAACATAGAAGCAGAAACCACAGTACTATCTTCTGACAGCAGAGGAACCCTTAGCTTAGGCATAATACCGCACACAGAGAGCAGAGGTGGGAAGCCCACTCTGTAAAGAGGCATGCAGACAGATGTTCACAGGCCTCACTCACTTCCATGCTCAGTCTCCCGGTATGCAGGGAGCAAGTTTTTGGTGCGGATCTGCTGGCGCCGCAGGCGAATTTTGTGCTTCAGTTCCTGGATCTCCTTGTCACTGTCTTCCTCCTCGACATCCTCCTCCTCTAGACACTGACTCATCATATTGCATTTCATCAGCTCGATGGCAGCAATCAGGGACTCTGAGATGCTGAAGTGGGCATTCTCCTGGAGGAAGAGGCACCGATGAAGTTGCTTGTTAAGGGATCAGAGGTATGGAACAACTTGCTGAATACCAGGTGGGGAAACAGCTTCTAGGACACAGACTTTCCTCAATGGAGCCACCAGGGGAAATGCACTTGTCTGCTATAAGGAAAGCAGACAGGCAGATGGCCTGTTCTGCAGTCTTCGCTCTTTTAGCTGGCTATGACAGTCTCATCTGTTCCACTTTCTATATAAAAATGAGGAGATCCCCTCAGTGCCAGCCTTAGTCCTTTGCACAGCCCCATTTCCACTCCACACAGTGAAAGAAACTACAGTTAAAATAAACTCATCACACTGCAAGTGCAGGGCACATTGGGGGAAGGGAACTGCTTGAAGAAAGCTGTGGTTTACAGACCACCCATAGCAGATGACAAAGGGCACTGGTTCCTTAGAAAGGCTAGGCATAAAACAGCATCCCCAGACTCAAAAGACTATTTATACACCATGGAACTGCCTTCACAGACTTGTTGGAGTCTGGTAACAAAGGTTTCCACTATTACAGGCCACTGAGGAAATGCAGTCAATGGCACTGCACTGCTGTGTCTCTGAGGCCTGCTGCATGCACATGGACAGCACTGCACTGCTGTGTCTCTGAGACCTGCTGCACATGAATGGCACTGCACTGCTGTGTCTCTGAGACCTGCTGCATGCACATGGACGGCACTGCACTGCTGTGTCTCTGAGACCTGCTGCATGCACATGGACGGCACTGCACTGCTGTGTCTCTGAGACCTGCTGCATGCACATGGACGGCACTGCACTGCTGTGTCTCTGAGACCTGCTGCATGCACATGGATGGCACTGCACTGCTGTGTCAGTGAGACCTACTGCATGCACATGGATGGCACTGCACTGCTGTGTCTCTGAGACCTGCTGCTGCACATGGATGGCACTGCTGTGTCTGTGAGACCTGCTGCATGCACATGGACGGCACTGCACTGCTGTGTTCTGGGACCTGCTGCAGATGGCCTGACTATCTGAAGCTCTGCCCAGTTTGTGGACAGAAACACCACCTACTCTGGAGACAATGGGACACTTTTGGATCTCCTAGAGAACTCTGATTGTGTGGCTTCTAAGAATGAAACAAATTGAATTGAGTCAACTCCTGAAGTTTTATCTGCTGCTGTTTTCTCTTATGACGGCTTTAAAAGGTTATTCAGGCGAGGTATGTAATCTCAGCCCCTGGAGGCTAGCCTGGGCCTGGGTCACACAGTAAAATGTTGTTTATAGATTGGATCAAGTTAAGTGTCTAATATTTTGAAGCCCATTGAACACTGCCATTATTTCCAGAGGCTGCTGATACACAATTCACTCTTCGCCACTAGTTAAGCTAAAAAGACAAAACCACCAGGCAACCATGTCTGAAACAAGAGAGAACAGACTCTTTACCAGAGTCAGACACACGGTATTAGGTAAATGTGTCCCAAGATAAGAGGCCAGTGTACAGTTGTTATTTATACATAATTGAGCCCAGGAATAAATGTAGAACTTGATTCTGGAACAAGTATTTATGTTGAAATCACAGGGTCAAAGAACAAAAATCACGTGGCTAAAATTCAATGTTTCTGCCTAGAGTAGCACTGGGCCAATGACACGCAAGGCTTCCCTGCAGTGACTGCAGTTCATAGGTACTGCCGTGCACTCAGAACCTCATTAGAACAATGGCAGAGACCATCAGGCTAGCCCTCGCTGCACTGGCTTCTCATCTGCCTCCTTGATGACTTACCTTTTCCAGGTCTGCACAGCTGCCAAAGTCTTGCTCAGAGAGGTAACTGATGAGGGACTGTCCTTCTGAGGGTCTTCGAAACATGCCTTCCCCTGAGCACAGGTACTGACCACCCTCTGTGGGAAATGGAGGGTGGATATGAAATTTCTGACGTGAGATGAAAACCTGTAACAACCATGCTCCTTCAAGAAGCCTGACAATGTTACTAAAAGCCTCTCAAGCCTTCCCACGTACCATGGATCAGAATCTGGACATTACCTGAGAGACACAGGGCACAAATCCTCTTGGATGGAGAATAACAGAATGAATGCCGAGATCCTAGAGACAACCCTTTTACTATCTAAAGTTTCCCTACTCCACTAAAAAGGTGAAAGGGATTAACTCAGTTCTGCGCATCGAGAAAGGATGCGAATGTTTCCACCTGTGAACAGTTCCCACATGGAACTTGTCTTCTGAGAACCAAGCAGACCCACAGTCAAGGCTTCCGTTCATTCAGGCTACAACACATACGGTACAGCAAACACACAAGGTAGCACCAGAGCGTAAGAGAGGGACTCTGAGTGAGGACCACAGGAAATGGACTCTTAGTGCTGAAGATGGCAGATGGGCAGGTGAGACACACAGTGTCCTCCACAGAGGGAGCTGAGCTCCACAGCTCAGGGCCCAGCAGGCACAAGGACAGAGCAGAGCTGGACAGTTTCAGCCCTTGCCTCGTGGTGTGCACTCGCCACACTGCATGAGCAGCTGTAGAGCTGGGGGTGCTTGCTGACTGTCCTGCTCTGGCCAGAGGGGAAGGGGCCTCTCATTGCAAGAGTCTAGTGTCAGCGACCACAGCAGAAAATAAAAACACACATACAAGGGGACAACAGATACATTGCCAACCCTTAAATTCAGCATGTAAGTTTCTCACTTCCAAAGCCTTCCCAGCAGGCAAGAAGGGTAGACCAAAGGCTAACAGTCAAGAATACAGAGTACGTGGAGGAGACGGATGTCAGTGTCTAAGGGGAGAGGAAACAGCTGGGCAACTTGAAGGTGGAAAACATAATAGCTTGTAGTCTCCTTCCATTCCAACCAAATGTCACAAAAGTCAATAATGACTATCTCTGTGTAACAGCCCTAACTGTCTTAGGGCTCTCTATGTAGACCAGGCTGGCCTTGAACTCACAGAGATCCACCTGTCTCTCTCTGCCTTCCAAGTGCTGGGATTAAAGGCATGTGCCACCACCGCCTGGCTTTAATCACTAATTCTTGACAAACCAGTTTATAAAACAGTTTTCGATGATAAAATAAAAATAATTACAATGAATATTTTTTTCATACCTTGACACTTTGTTTTAAAACAGTATCAGAAAATTTAATAATGAAAATGAAACTCAGAAAAGGGCTTAAAAGCAACAACAAGAAGTCCATTCTGGAGAAACCAAGCGTGATGGATTCAAAGGCAAAGGATTTAGTCACCAGAGAAAGGGAGAGGAGGCGGGTGCTGAGCCTGGTGATGCATACCTGTAATTCTAGCACCTGAAAGTGGGGGAAGGAGGAGCAGAATGAGTTTTGAGGCCAGAACCAGTTACTTAGTGAATTCAAGTCCATCCTGGACCACATGGTAAAATCTTGTCTCAAAAACAAGAGGAAGGGAGGTTGACAAAGGGGTCATAAGATATGAGAAACTGATATTCAAAAGTAAATAAAAATGTCCAGTGCCATAGTAAGAAAAGCAGTGGATGCCAGAGACATGAGTAAATGCTCTGGAAGAGCAGATGCTTAAACCATATCCCACTGTTTCCCTAATGAATAATGCCAAGTGTCACACACACACACACACACACACACACACACACACACGAAGTGTGTTCTTGTGTTCTTGTGGCCTGGCAGTAGGCTCTGCTCTGGCTACCAAACTAAGGAAAAGCCAGCAATCACCACAATACCCTGATGAGAAACAATGGAAGCGACTGTTTCAATGCCTGGCCAGACAGCACACCACTTAACCTGTAACATCACCACCATGCTCTTGGACTACAAGAGGCACTGCCCGGTGACTACATGAGCTCACCAACTCCAAAGGGCATCCCTTCAACTGACTCCGCATTTCCTTTCTCTTTTCCAAGATAACGTGCCAGTGACTTCTCCATTATAAGGAGGCTGTGCTTCCCTCCCTCACACTCTTGCTAACATACCCACACTTTAGTAACTCCATCATTACAGTACTCAGAACAGAATTCAGTTTGAAAACCACCAGGACGGGCAAAAACAAAAACAACAACAAAACAGATTGACTAAAGAATGTCTGGTGACTAGTATGGAGAATGCAGATGCATTGGGGAGGGAAAAAACAGGGATTCTTGGGCAGGCAAAAGTCATGCAAATACATCCAAGGCCACAAAAAAGGAACAAAACACATTCTGGTGTTAAGTCAAGGAAGACAAAATCAGCTACAGTGAGTCTTTAGACAAGAATCACCTGCCACCGACCCACCACAAGGCCTCAGATGAACAGCAGGCCTCAGCTTCACCCTCAGGCAAAGCAGAACTACTTTATCTTGATATGGCTTCCTGAAGCTGTTGGTAGAATGAATAGGGCATGTGGAAGCATGTTTGGGACACAGCACGCAGTATCCTGTTACAGATGGGTCCCATAACAACAGGATCAATACTAGCCAGACTTGATTTGACACCAGACTGGAAAAGGAGGTCACAGAGGAGCGGAAGGAAGAAGGGGTGGGGGCTGGTTCCCAAACCTGCAATGGGATCTTCAACTATAATGGTGATATTCCTGGGGCCTCCTGCAGATAAACACACAGGTACAGAGGAGGATCCAGACAGAACAAACAAGATTAGAGAGAGAAGACCCGAACCTGGCAGAAATGGTGACATGGATCCCCCGGATGGAGCCCGGGGGCTGCAGGAAGCTACAAGACCCATGCTCAGCCCTTCTGCACAGGTCTTCTCTGGCTCCCCTTTCCCATGCAGGTTACCATGGTTTCTGGAATCCACACAGATTCAAGAATGGAGCCAGGGAGGCTGGGAATGTGGCTCTGTAGAGCCCTTGCCCAGCATGAATAAGGCCTTGGGTTCAATCCCTAAACCACTTTAAAAAACAGTGAGGTGTAGGGAGCAGGGAAGTATTGTGTGCTCAGAGGGCAGAGCCCTGTATAGAGAAGACACTTGGGACTGCTCGGGTGAGACTCCAGGATCTAATCCCAACATTCTCTACATGTGAGAAAGTTCACAGAAAGAGGCTTTGGCCTGGAGACTTTCTCCTACGGAGCTCAAGTAAGTCGTGTTAAATTCTTGAAGGAAAACAGAGATGAAAGTCGTTATCCAGGACTTAGTTGAGGCCTTGAGTTTTCATCTTTCTAGAAATTACAGAGACAAGGGCAGCTTCTGTTGCCAAAGAAATCTTTTTTATTTTGTCTCATTAAATACTTTCTATTTTACTTTTATATTTTGTATCTGGGGTTTTGGTGGCCCATAATATACCTACACAAAGCCTAGAGACACCAACGGCCCAGGGAAGATGGTGGAGATGTGGTGCAGAAGTGACCACACCTAGGTTTGCTCCTCATACCTAGGTTTGCTCCCTGCTACCAGCTAGCATTCTGTAAGGGAGGGTGCAGGGTGAGCGGTCCTTATCTGAGTGCCCCAGTCTGAGCTAATGGCAGCGGTCATTCCATCTACTTGGTCCAGGGTCACAGCACCCATCAGACTCACTACTGTTCCCTTTTAATTAGGAGACCCTAACAGGACTGAGCTTTACATCCTGACCTATCTTTTCAGGAATCACAACAGAAGGAGTTAACAGGGTTACTGTAAACCTTTTTAACACTTTGCTGAAGACTAAGAATTCAGCTAAATCATAAAGTGCGATGCTCATACTATCCCGATGCTAAGGAACGGTGGAAGAGTCAGGGAAGCCTTCAGCATTTAGCATCATGTAAAGGAAGACACACACCATACCTGGGCTTCTTCAGTATTACATGCTAACTTTCTCTCATGATAGAACATCCAGTAACAATCCTCTCTCTGCTACCTGAGGAGCCCCAGAAGCAAGCCCTCCCTCCAGCTCACACACTCATTGTTACCTGCGGCTCCTCGGGAGGCAATGTTGGTATCTGAATGGGAGCGGATATGGCTCTTCTTTGTCCCGCAGGCTACAGGGACTGTCTGCCCTTCTGAGAAGCTGGACCTTCGAAGGACACTGCCCGGCTGGCTTTGCCTGCCTGCCTCTTGGTCCCCTAAAGAGGAGGCAGCAGAGCCGGGTTTTGGAGAGCTGCCGGAGGAGAACAGACAGGAGCTGCTACCCTCACCATCACAACTGGCAGTCCGGCCATGTGGGTCTGGGTTGCCGATGGCCAGGTACTCGGGCCCCTCACTGGCATCACTGGGGGAGTCATTTTGGCTGCTGACCCAGGATGCCTCTATGGGGCTGGTCTGAGTGCTGGAACTCATCTCATGCGGGGTCAGTAGGGAAGAATCCTGGGCTGCGGCTGAGTCGGAAAGCAGTGGAGACTGGGCGGTTTGGTTCCCAGCTGGCGAGAGGAGCTCTCTGTCTTCTTGAGGTTTCCAGGGAGGCCCAGAAAGTGAAAAGGAAGTGGATCTTCTCTCTGGATTTTTTTTTTTTTTTTAAATAAAAGGGTCAGAGAAGAGAGAGGTAAGCTAGAGATCTACTTAAGCATACAGGTTCCCAGGATATATGTCACTCAGCAAAGGTAAGTCAGTCAGAGTAGATCAGAGATTTAGAAGCAGCTAAGGCAAGGCCTGGGTACTTGAGCAGCAGCTTCACTGCTCCTCAGCATGAACCTCTGCAAAATGAGAGAAATACCGAGGACTGCAACCTCACAGGACTGTTTCCAAGATCTAGTGCGGTAATACATACAAACTGATTATAACAAAGCCCAGCACGCTGCAGGGCTCTAAACATGTTCCTAACTAAAGCCCTTATTTGAAAGGTGAGGCAGAGGCCCTAAAGCCTCTAAGAACATGTCGTTTCTGTTACTTTAACAATGCTATAGAGTTATAACTTTCTGTTTTGGTTTGTGAGGCAGGGTCTCACTATATGGTCCTGGACACCCCTGAACTTGTTCTAGCTTCTGGGTTCTGGGATTTCAGCCCTGCATCACCACATCAAGCAAATGCTGCTCCGTATCTTTTTATGATGCCTATTACAAAGACATTTATACCAATTATACCAAACCAGCCTCAATTCCCAGTCTGTGGTCACTCTCAAAGGCTCCCTACTATCCAAATGTGAAGAAGATACATTTAAAGACCGCCCATTCCCACCCTTACACCTAAGGCCAGCCTGGGCTACCTAGTGAAATGCTGCCTCAGTAAACAGAACAGAATGAGCAAATGAGAGGGGGTGGGGGTGTTAAAACAAACAAAGGCCTCTGAGTGCTCACAAAGTCCTCTATTTCCCCCGGCCTAAAGTACACGCAGTAATACACATCATGTACCACATACCTGAGCTGTGGTTGGGCATGGACGGGTGGGGGTTAGAGGAGGCTCCAAAGTAGGACTGCTGAGCACAGCCAGCTGTGGGGGTGACTGTGGAACCGGGCAGAGCTGTCAGACTCTGGCTCTTTGTGACCAGCAGCGGGCTCTCGTGCTTTCTGGCAAACTAAGACAAAAGAAGACAAGTCAGTATGAGCCCTAGAGGCCTCAGCGGAGGGAATTCTTTACTGCGGTAACGCTGACAGGGGCACTGGACAGCATGCCAGAGGCCACAGCACACTGCTGCACTGCAGGCCTTCTAGGATCTTCTCTGTGAGCAGTCAGATGACAGACATGGCCTGGAGTAAAGTGTACTTGCTATGCGAGAACGGGGGCTGGAATTCACAGCCCCAGTGACCTTTTCTTTTTTACCTCTTGGATGGCGCCTTGCTATGTCACCTTGGCTGGCCTGGTACTCAGGATGGAGCTCAAAGTGCCCTGGCCTCAGACGCTATCCTCCTGCTTCTTCTACTCTCAAGTGCCGGGATTACACTAGTAAGTTACCATGCCTAGTCCTGGCCTCAGACGCTATCCTCCTGCTTCTTCTACTCTCAAGTGCCGGGATTACACTAGTAAGTTACCATGCCTAGTCCTGGCCTCAGACGCTATCCTCCTGCTTCTTCTACTCTCAAGTGCCGGGATTACACTAGTAAGTTACTATGCCTAGTCCTGGCCCCAGACGCTATCCTCCTGCTGCTTCTACTCTCAAATGCCGGGATTTCACTAGTAAGTTACTATGCCTAGTCCTGGCCCCAGACGCTATCCTCCTGCTGCTTCTACTCTCAAGTGCCGGGATTACACTAGTAAGTTACCATGCCTAGTCCTGGCCCCAGACGCTATCCTCCTGCTTCTTCTACTCTCAAGTGCCGGGATTACACTAGTAAGTTACTATGCCTAGTCCTGGCCCCGGTGACTTCTTTTGTAGGTAGGTCACACACTCATGCCTGTGCACTAAAATGTGAGGTCAGAAGTCTCTCAGTGAACTGGGGCTCACCAGTTCACCATCCCCTCCCATCCTCTTCTGCACCCTCACTCTACCCTAACCCTTCTGCCTTCTCCCAAGTGCTGGAATTATAGGTATCAATCAACTTGACACAGCTGGAATTACCTGGGAGGAGGGGATCTCAACTGAGAAAACGCCTCCATCAGGTTGGCCTGTAGACAACTCTGGAGGCCATTTTCTTGATTAAAGATTGATGTGGGAGACACCAGACCACCGTGGGTGGGGCCACTCTTGGGGCAGGTGATCCTCCCTGGGTTCTGTAAGTAAACAAGCTGAGAAAACCATGGGGAACAAGCCAGTAAGCAGCGTTCTTCCATGACCTCTGTATCAGATTCCTGCCTTGAGTTCCTGTCTCAATGAACTATGACCTGGAATATGTGAGCCCAATAAACCCTCTCCTCCCCAAGTTGCTTTAGGCCAGGGTGTTTATTACAGTAACAGAGAGCAGACTCATACAACAGTCATGTACCACCACATCTAGCTCTTCCCACAGATTTTTAAAGATGAAAATCTTTCAGCTCATAAGTGCCTCCGTAAGGAAGTCATTTGCTACTAAGAAGTATACAGCACGGTGCAGTGTAGAGGCCCAGACAGACATGGGTAGTTCTTTCCCTCTTTACCATAGATGCATCAATCTGAGCCAGAAGACGGGGGTTGTTCTGTTCCACTGCTTCCAGACACTGGAACATGGCTGTGACGTGGGCCTCACTTAGCAGGAAAGCAGTTTCTAGGAAGAAAAAAGGCACCATAATGATGAAGAGAGAAGTTCAGAGGAAAGACAGAATACAAAGGAATTGAGGAAAAGCATGTCACTGTAGAGAGAAAGGATTTGGGAACAAGTAAAATATAGGAGGACCTCAGTTGTATGCAGTCTAACGTGAGAAGTTCCAAAATCAGGAAGGCCCAGAATTGGACCCTGGCTCTGTGTGACTCTGGCCAAGTCACCTAGCCTTCCGGATTAGAAAACGGTGATCTTACTACCTAGTGTGTGCAGCTGTAAGGAGGGCAGCGGAACAGTGACCGGCACGTAGGAAACTTGGTGCCTGGCATTTCTCCTCACAGTTTGCATGCACAGTACAGGAACAACTTGGCATGGGTGTTTTTCAAGGGAGGTATAGGAAGGCTGGCTATGGAGATCCTGGCATAGGAGCTATCTATAGACCAGAGAGAGAAGATTAACAGGAAGTGTGCGCAGAGCCCTGAGTAGCTTCTACTCACCCATGTAGAATTTCCTGATGTACTGTCTGTCCCCCAGCAGAGGCCGGAGCTGGGCTGACAGACAGTGATACTGTAAGCTGTGCTGCAGCCACAGCTCTGCGACAGCACGCTGGTTCACCTCAGCATTGCTCTGGCCATTCTCATGCAAGCTGATGAACTGGGGAGGCAAAGAGGCAAGAGTCAGAACATATCCTGGCAGAGTCAGCTCAGTGAAGGCCTAGTGACCTGAGAACTATACTGAAAACAGGTGAGGGTGGGCCTTGGCTAACTTCCAGAAGACACAGGAGTACGGTGAAGAGACGATGGCTTCTCTACTAGACCTCAGGAGAAGCAAGCCTGCTAAATTTGCCTCTTTTTGTTCCATCTCCAAAGAAATGTGTCTGGGATATTCACAGGAAGGATTCAAAGGCATTTGACCTCTTGGCTTCTCTCACAGAGGTCTCTATTTCAGAGCCTCCAGAGAGAAATATGGAAAAAACTTGGCATGTGTTTTTCATGGATGGGTTGGTTTTGGAAAGAAACATCATCAAAGATTCATCAAAGATTTTTTTTTTGAGACTTTTTTCAATGCACATTAATGTTTTGCCTGAATATATGTTTATGCATCACATGGATGTAGTGCCTGCAGAGGCTAAACAAGGACTGGAGTTACAGATGGTTGTGTATCATCATGTGGTTGCTGGGAATTGAACATGGATCCTCTAGAAGGGCAGCAAGTGCCCTTAACCCCTTAGTCAGTTTTGCTCTAGCCTAAAGATTCCCTTAAGAGAAACCACCTAACACCGTCTCTCTTCAGAACCTCCTCTACCTTCAGTGTTTCTAAAAACAAGGTCTTGTAGCCACGATTGGTACAACAAAATGCATTGCTAGCAATGTCAGGAGGCTCCTCAGAGCCTGGTGCCACAAGAAGGCATCAGATCCCCCTGGAAATGGATTTATAGACTGTGAGGTGCCATGTGGAATCAAGCCTAGGTCCCCTGGTCCTTTGGAAGAGCAATCAGTGCTCTTAACCATTGAGCCATCTCTCCAGAATGCAGCCAAAGCTTTTAAGGCAGCATTCAGTCCACTGGATGAAATACCTTCTTCAACAGCTGGTGTGCCAACCACACCCGCCCTCACTCCTACTTCTTCAGGGAGAGTCTTGTCAGGTGTCCAATTATTTTTTTTAAAGCATTTCATTAGACCATTTCTGCCTATTTCCCAGGTGATGAAAAAGCAACCTGGAACAATGGACTTGTATGGCTGGGTGGTTAACCCTCCCTCTAAGTCGGTACTAGAGAAATAACCTCTTTCCTACAGCTACTGGCCACACTCCATCCCAGGGAGAAAAGACTCTTCCAGCTGGACACAGGTGAGGACTTGCACGACACCCCAGCGAGCCCAGCTCTCCTTCTCTCTTACCTTCTCAACATGAAGGGCCGAGTGCGGACTGAGCCACCGAATGTCTTTCACAAATTGCCAATAATCTGCCTGGCGGCAACATACCTGCCAAACAAACACCAACGTGATGAGCAGATCTACCCACCTGGACAAAATCCCACCTGACTGCTGAGTGAGTGCAAGAGAGAAAATAAAGCCGTACACAGCAGCACACCTCTACAATATGAGTGTTTGAGAGCTGGAGGCAGAGGATCTGGAGCTCAAGGCCAGCCTATCTCTAAAACAAGGAAACAAAGGAGAGGCAGAGGGGTAGGAAAGAAGGGGTGGAGGGGAAATGAGAATAACCTTCCTTTGTTTCAAGCAAGGGAATAGATGCACATTTATTCTTTCCAAATTATGTCAGTTGTTCGTGTGTGTATGGGTGCATGTGTGCGTGCATGTTCACAGCAGCCAGAGATCCCCCGGGTGGAGTTCCTCAGGAGCATTTTCCACAGAAGCTTTCAGACAGTCTCTCACTGAAACTTACCCGCAGGCTAGCCTGGCTGGCCTCACCACCACTGGCTTTTCAACACAGGTTCTGGGGATTGACCTCAGGTCCTCACACTTGTATGGAAGCACTTCACTGACTGAGCCCTAAACTGATCTGAATAGGCATTATATACATATGATATAAAAGGTATTCAGTGAGAATTATCTGTCTACTCCTCTCTCTTCAGCAGTCTCCTAAAGATAATTCTCAAAACTGGAACAGAGGCGAATGTCGTTAGTCCCCATTGCAAGCAAAATAAAACAAGGAAAACACTGTTTGGCCATCCACGTTGGCCAAAAGGAAGACTGTATTTTAGAGTCAAAGAAATGTGAAGTCCTTGAGAGAATACACTGAAGAGGCCCAGACATGACAACAAAGTCTTTTCTGTAATGAAGACCTAATTGTTTTTTGAAACCCCCTGTGGTAATTTGCACAGGTATGGGTCCTATAGCTACTCCTGTGTTTGAATGATTAGCCCATAGGGAATAGCAAGATTAGGAGGTGTGGCCTTGTCAGAGGAAGTATGTCACTGAGATTGTCTCCTATGCTCAAGCTATGCCCAGTGCAGAGGACAGTTCACTTCCTGTTGCCAGTGGTTCAAGGTGTAGGACTCTCAGCCACTTCTCCAATACACATCTGCCTGCACACTGTCGTGCTTCCTGCCATGATGATAAAGAACTAAACCCCTGGAACTGTATGCCAGCCCCAATTAAATGTTTTCCTTTATAAGAAAGAAATGTGGGGGTAATGGTGTCTCTTCACAGCAATAGAAACCCTAACTAAGATGCTCCTGTCGGAGATTACTGGGCAGTTTGAATTTAGATTTAAATAACCTTTCAGACACAGAACTGGCACAAATATCAAGAGAAACCAACTAATAAAACAAAATAGTCAGGAAGAGACCTTAAAATACGCCAGAACTTAATGTGGGATTCAAAAAGCATCTCAAAAATCAACAGTAAAGGAGCAGGTTATGGACTAGAGGTAGTGGGCTTATTGGCGTGAACAATGTCCAAGGATTCCCAAGGATCGAGTCAACGGTAAGAACCACTATATCAAATATGTGTCAATTCATTGGAAAACCTGAAACATTCGCTAAATTTCTTAACATTTAATTTACCAAAACTGAACTATGAGGACACAGAGAACCTGAACAGAGCAATGAATAACCTATTGATAAAATGTGTCCCAAAACAACAGAGCTCAGAACCAGATGGCTCCAGTGATAAATCATCAAACCTCTACAAAACTGTTCATCAAAATTCCCAAAGAACATAAATACAAAGCTCCTCAGCACAATACTAAGAAACAAGCACATTAAAAAGATTGTATGCAGCCAACAAGGATCGGTGAGTAAAGGTGTTTGCTATCAAGCCTGCCTGAAAACTTGAGTTTGAGTCCCAGAACCAATATGACAGAGAAAACCAACCCTCTGAGTGCATGTGCCCATAAATAAACAATAAATGTAAAAATCTCAGGGGACACGATATAAGGAACAGAAGGAGGAAAAGCTGTAAAGAGCCAGAGGAAGCTGCACCAAGAGGTCTTCGCAATATGGCTGCCTAAACAAGACCCGCACAGAGACATCAGCAAATGTCAAGTGGAGGGGACCGTTTCACAGGGCCTTACTCCTAGATCAGAAGCTACAAATAACCAATAGCTGAGGAAAGAACACATATCATTCTTCTCTAGAGGTTTTTATATAAGACATTAGCATATCATAACCACTATTTTACACTCTGCCCTTTTCATTCAGCATATCTTGTAAATGATTCCAAATCAAGACCTTAAGATATTACACTTATTTATAGAGTGTGTGTGTGAGAGAGAGTGTGTATATCTATGTGTGTGTGTGTGTGTGTGTGTGTGTAGTGTGTGTCTCTGTATGCGCATGTATGTGTATGTATGTGTGTGTATGTGTGTGTATGTGTGCCTTGTGTATGTGTGCGTGTGTATGTACGCACGTGTATATGCATGTGTGAATGTGTGTGGTGTGTGTGTGTGAGTGTGTGTGTCTGTGTGTGAGTGTGCATGTGCATGTGTGAGTGTGTTGCTCAAATCCACCCACAGTGCACGTGTAGAGATTAGAGGATAACTGGTGAGAGTCGGCTCCCTGCTTCTACCGTGTTGCCAAACTTGGCAGCAAACATTTTTACTTACTGAGACATCTTGTTGGCCCTTTAGTTGTTTTAAATCATATATACACATTCAGTGTACCATACACAGACACACACACAGACACACACACACATGCACACACACGCGCACACACAGACACACACATATACACACAGACACATATACAAACACACGCATACACACGCATACACACACGCACACACACGTACACACACATACACAGATACACATACAAACACATGCATACACAAGCACACACACACAGACACACGCGCACACACACACACACACACGCACACACCCACACACACACACACACACACACACACACACACACACGCACGCACGCACGCACGCACGCACGCACGCACGCACCAGGAACTGACGGAGCCCCATATTCCTATAAATGTAGCACACAGGAGTGAAGAGACTAGAGGATCTCAACCTGGAGGCTAACCTGGATACATAGCAAGACCTTGTCTCAACAACACAAAACCAAAACAAAGATGACTGTGAATAACAAGAACTCATTTGTATTTACCTTCCTAAGTGTATATTCTCTGGATGGAAGCTATTAAAAAATAGTAACTTACGTGATCAGAAGACAATCAAAGAGATACTTTCCACTATATGGTTTTATACTCCAATTTTTTAGCCATGTAACCATGAAAGTATATCATCTACTCAAAATTTAAAGATTTTAAAGTGACTTACCTAGTGATACAATCAATACAATACAATAAAAAAGAGACAGGCAGGCAATGGTGGCTCTCACCTTTAATCCCAGCACTCAGGAGTAAGAGGCAGGTGGATCTCTGAGTTGGAGGCCAGCTTAGTCTACAGATCAAGTTCCAGGATAGTCAAGGCTACACAGAGAAACCCTATCTCAAAAATCAACAAACCAAGAAAATGAAGCTACATTGGGGTTAAAGAGATGGCTCTGAGGTTAAGGGCACTGGCTGCTCTTGTAGAGGACCTGGGTTTGGTGCCCAGAACCCACATGGTGGCTCACAACTGCCTGTAACTCCAGTTCCAGGGCATCCAAGGCCCTCTTCTGACGTCCAGGGGTAGCAGGCATATACACTGTACACTTGTAGACAATATAATCATACATATTAAAAAAGAAATCATTAAAAAATGTCATTTTGGTCTATACTGCTAAGCACAGTTTCTTCTTGGAGCTAGAGAAGGGGATCCATTGATTCCTACTCAACTGAGCCAGCTCGGGAACTGTCTCCAAATTTCTAAGCCGCAGAACAGAGAGATGACATCATTACACCTTGTCTTACAATAGGAGCAAAAGGTGTCCCAGATGCAGGCTGACAAAAATGAGATCCTCCTAAGAAAATGGTCATGAGGGCCCCTTCCCAGGGGGCCTGAGTGATAACACACCCTTAGGAAAACAAGGCGGAGATATGACCAACATGAATCCCCGTCCCTTCCCCTTTCCAAGGACACAGCACCCAGAATAGCTTCCCGATGATTCGGCAGCCTGAAACCTTTGAAAACACTAAGCTTTCTGGAAGGAAACATCGGGGGAGAAAACAATTCTGATACCGACTTTAATTTTTAAAGGTAGCAAGGCACTTGGTGGCAATAAAACTAATGTTTCTCTTTCTGGTTTTTCCTACTACGGCCTCTATGTGCTGTGTGCCTCTACATGTATATGTCTGTATGTCCAGTGGGGTCTCTGCTTCCATTTCCCGGAGCCAGCTAGTGAGTGGTCACACACATTCTTTAGTATTTTTCATTCCGATGAATGGGTATTCTCATAGACGTTATCGATTTTTGGAGACCTCTGACAAGATATGTTAGTAGCATTTTGCATTTGCAAACTTGTTTTATTTGAGAATCTCATCAACATTTCTCCTTTTGTGGTACATACAGATGGTGAAACTATCACATAATCTGGCTAGGTTACTATGTGACAACACAAAATTAGTAACTAGGCCAAAAGCAGAACTTTTGTTACTAAGACTTTAAGCAGAGAATGGCAACGCTTTTGATCTGGCAGCTATTTTGGTCACTAGCCTGGGAAACTTGCACTTCGTTTTGAACAAAACATCTTGGCACGGATCCCAAATTTCTGAATGGAACACTGGCTAGTTCAGTACTACAAATTAGCATGGAGAACACCAAGATGAGCGTCAATCTCCTGGGAGAGAATATATTTAGTTTTGGCTATGCTTGTTGGGTAGGGGAGGAGACAGTACTGAGGTCTGAGCTGAGCATCACAGTCGCATGGGAGAGATGGAGACTGCCTCAAGCCCTGTAAGGGGCAAGGGAGGGAAAGGGACCCGCCAGGCCTAATGCCGGCGTTTGATCCCTAGGACCCACATGAAGGAAGGAGAGAACTGACGCCTTCACATGCATGTGTCCCCAACAAATAACATTTCATGTAAAAATGTATAATCCAAGAGGAAATTCCTGGGATGGAAAGTGAAGACAATGCTTCTGTGATGTCAAGAAACGGTGGTGGTCAACAGAATGAAGTCATGGCTTCAAAGGAGGAAGGTTCTTGAATTAGATAATATGGATGCCACGTTCTTACACAGCTCTGCAAGGCCACCAGTGGCAAAGAATAGATTAAGACTTCAGTGGATTAAGTTGTTTTCAAATTTTCAATGTTCTTAATTATATACACCACAGGACAACATGTAATAGGAAACTGATCTATTAACTAATTCCTCTAAGTTTTTATTAACTAGTTTTGTGTGTTTATGCATACCCCTACTGTCGTGTCTGTGGCAGTTAGCTCTCTCCTTCCAGCCAGTGTGTCTCAGAAACTCAAGTTAGGTTGTAAGGCACGGTGGAATATGCTGGGCACCTCACTGGCGACAGGCCACAAACTGTGCTGGACAAACTCACAAGCCACTGTATAAGGAAAATACCATTCCCCTTATTTATACACATGAGAAGTTAAGCCATGTTATAAGACAGCTGAGGCTGACAGACAACTGTGTATTCTAGTGCTTTCTTTTGTAATTGTCACAGCAGAACCGTGGGCAGCAGTGCTACCTCATTTCCCGACCGAGGAACAGCTCTGTAATTCACCTCACACTGAGCATGGTGAAGTGAGAATGTAATGTGGGCAAATGACTCAGAGCCACAATTTTGAAATCACTATGTCATGTTATTCCCAAGGGTCTGAGCAACGAGCCTAGACTTTGATCTAGGTTTTCTGTGACTCTAACGGTGTTGGCCGGTCTATCATATGACACTGCCTTTAAATTTGTTTAAAAGTTCTTTATAAATTTGGGTGAGGGTCTTCAAAGTCCTTTAAGAAATAAAGGACTTATTAAGCCAACTTCTCCAGTGAGTTCTAAGGCTATTTGACGGAACTAAAGCTGCTGTTTAGAGGTAACAAACCCCTCACTTCAGAAGAGGGAGCTACACACTAAGTTCTTTGATGCACTTTATACCAATCGGATGATCAGATAATTTCCAGTGTGATTGCCAGCAGAAAATAAATTCAGATGAAAAAGAAAAGAGAAATTTCGCTCTGGTACAAAGGATTTCCTTGTGGAATATTTAACTGGGCAAAGATGGGTTACAGCTGTCTATGTTGTGGAATATTTGTTTAAGAGAGTATCTGTCTAACTATGTAAAGATGTGTTGCCTTTGTTTACCTTGTCTGCCTAAGGCAATAAAAAGTCCAATAAAAAGCTGAATGGCCACTGGCTGAGCAGGAGAGGGACGGGCAGGGCTGGTGGACAGAGAGAATAAGTAGGAGGAGAATCTAGGAGACAAGAGGGGCCAGGCAGCAGAAAGGAAGGAAGCAGGACTTACAGAATAAAGAAAGGTAAAAGCCTCCAGGCCAAACACAGAGGAAGAAAAACAGGTTAAACTAATTTATAAGAGCCAGTGGGTCAAGTGGAAGCCAAGGGCAAGCATTCATAACTCTGAGTCATGATCTGGGGGCTGGAGAGTTCTCAAGCCTGTCACTCCTCAAGCGTTATCCATCTTTGAGACAGGGCTTCTCACTGGCCTTGAACTGGTCAGACAGATCAGGTTGGCTGGCCAGAGACTGGGATTCCCACCATCCTGCTTTGGATATAGGAGCTTAAGATGCCTAAAGGCTAGCCCAGGGGAAGTCATCGATTTTCTGGGTCTAAGGTGCGCGAAATGTCTGGGCTAGGAGAGGGGAATTGGGATTTCTTCTGGGCAGGGAGCTGAGCACAGTCCCACAGGGGACATCTCTATCACCCCATCCACTCCCCTTGCTGCTACCATGGCTCAGAGAACACCCAGGAAGACAAGGTCGGAGGAAAGTGAGGGCCAGAGGCGCGAGAGCCAGAGGCGCAGTGCCTTCTGGACAGGATAGCTCACTCAGCTCACTCAAAGCAGCTGCAGCTTATCAGCACAGGAGTCAGCATCCCAGCAGTTAGCACTAACTGGACTCAGTAGGTGATAAAAATCAACTAACAGATGGGGAGGACAGGAAGGTGGGGGGCATGTGCTGTCTGCCGGGGAGTATCCGGGTAGAGTGAAGATGTGGTATCTCATTCTCTTTGGTAAAACTATCCTCATTATTTCCTCCTCATGGTAATAACTCTATATCAGATATTTTTTAAAAATAATATTTCTAGAAGAAAAGCTCAGATCCATATGCTTGTCCTAGCTACCACTTCAGACTTCTTAAGTTTTAGTTTGCGAATAGATAAAACTAAATATCAGTAACTCTCACGACAATTTTTTTTAGAACCAAGACACTATACCTAAAAACTGCACATGGAGTAACTGTCAAAGCAAAAACAGTTACTGGATTCCACTCACAGCTCATTGGAAACACTGCTAAAGTTTAAACTAAAAGAGATTTAACCAAAACTGCCCAAAACTGCCATTCGGGGCTCTGGAGATGGCTGCTCTTCCATTCTGGCACCTACATGGGTAAGACGGAACATTTGTCAGGAATATAGTGGATATGATCGAGATACACTGAATACACATAAAACTGTCAATAAATAAATAAAATATGTGCTATAAAACTAAAACAGAAAATTTTAAGTTATAAAAAACAATAAAAATAAGAAAAAGTAAATAAAAAGGTGAGAACTGCTGTCATTTTCTAACCTCCATGTGTACTGCATATTTATGGTGCACAGACATACATATAGGCAAAATGCCTGTAAACATAAAAATATAAATAAATCTTAAAAACCCCTATCATTCAGAAACATCAAACAGTTGTCCACAAAGTAATGCTCAAAGTATATTCTGAAGCTTTAAATTATGTCTCAGATGCATCCTGGGATGCTTCCAAAGAGGAAATCCAAATGACTCAATCATATCCACTGATACTCAGGCCTTCCTTCTGTTTTCACTGGCCCTTCTATACCTGCAAAAGCTTTCTAATTATATCAAGAATAAATTCTCACCAGCCCTGTCAGGATAGTATAGAATTCTTTTACCCTGTTACTAATTTAAAGTATCAACAGAAGTCTAAATTTAAGGAAATCCAGAGTCAGAGGAAGAAAGAATGGTTTTGGATCAAACAAGAAACATTAACTCTAATTACAGCAAATTCATCAAGCGTAAGTGACTATCTTCACAGCACACAGTGGTCTCTGGGTCAAAGCCTTCCAAGTACCGAATAATTGACTCCATGGAGTTTCAGCTTCTTACTCAGTAGAAACGTTTCCTGGATGAAAGGGACTGTATGTGTTTTGCACTGGCTTAGTCTTTCTTTATTCCATATGGGGAGGGGGGAGGAGAGGGCTTGCAGAGACAGCATGCTTTTTCTATTTATTGATTAACTTAGTGAGTGAATGACTTTTGTGCTAGAGCCTGAATCTGAGGCCCTGCATATGCAGCAACTGCTTTACTATCACTGGGCTCTATCCCCACACCAAAAGCATAGTACTAAATAAAGCCAGACTAAAATTAAGAGAGAGGAAATCTTTCTGATAGTGGTTGATGATAAAAATGGTCTTCTAGGAACTGGAGAGATGGCTCAGTGGTTACAAGCACTGGTTGCTCTTCCAGAGGCCCTGGGTTTAATCCCAGCACCCACGTTTCATTTTACAAGCATCTGTAATTCCAGTCCCAGGTAACTGGATAACTCTCCTCTGATATCTGAGGGTACCAGTATGCATGGAGCATATAGACATACATTCAGTTAAATATAAAAATCAATACAAATTTCTTTTAAAATAATTTTTAAAAAAAAGAAAAAAAAAAGGTCAGCAATGGTGGTGTATACACTTTTAATCCCAGCATTTGAGAGGCAGAGGCAGGTCAAAACCAGCCTGGGCTATAAAGTGAGGTCCAGGACAGGCAGGAATGGCTTACACACAGAAGCCCTGTCTTGAAACAAACAAATAAGCATCTTCTAAGACACTCCTGTTTGAGGGTCTAGAATCTACAGGACTTATGTCCCTTTTATGGCAAAGGGGGCTTTTCAGATGTCACTAATTTAGTAATCTTGAGATGACCAGGTCATTCAGGCGGGACCTTTGTTATTACAAGGGTTTTTTAGGAGAGGGAGACCGAGCTCATAGAAAGGAAAGGTGATAGAAGCAGAAACAAATTCTAAACATTATGCTACTGGTTTTTAAAAAGTGGGGCCACCAGCCAAAGGTTCGAGGAGCACAGCTAGATGCCGAAAAGACAAGAGAAGAAACGTTTAGCACTTCCTAGAGGAGCGCAGCACAGCAGACACCCCAGCTTGAGCCTCATGAAACTTATTTGAGAATTCTGACCTCGAGAGCTGAAGGATAACCCTGTAAGCAGTCAACAGGAAACGGCTGACCTATCGTCTTGCTGATGAGCCGCCTGAGCCAGCAGTTTATTTACCGCTCTGACATCCACGCCATGTCAGTGAAAGGCAGATGTGTGCAGACGGCCTCAGTTCTGTACTCAAGAGCTCACACAAACCAGTGGGCTTCACCTTTTCTCTGTTTTCTGAGTAATCCGGCCAATTAGATGGGGAGAAATGAATTCTACATACCTGGTCATGGATGAGCCCATGATACAGAATGCTCTGCATGTCCCTGCAAAGTCGCTCCAGGCCACCATACTTGGACCAGACATTGGGGCTGTTGGCTGACACCAAACCCTCCACAGTGGTCTTCAAATTACCCAGCAACTGCCAATGCTCTCTCCTGAAATCATATCAGTGGACAGTTGAGTTTGCTGTACCTGATCCTGACCATACATAAAAAAAAAAAAAAAGTCTCTTGCCCTACATCCTGACATTTTTTCTTCTAGTAACTTTTCACTTCAACATAATGCTCTGCTCTGAGAGTATTAAAGTTATAAAGACTCAAATCCTCACAGTTACATGGCATATTATGGCTATTGGTGATTTTAGGAACACAATTCATTAAGATCCATTTCTGAGCCAGGTAATGGTGGCACACACCTTTAACCTCAACATTTGGGAGGCAGAGGCAGGTGGATCTCTGAGTTCCAGCACAGCCATGGCTACACAGAAAAATCCTGTCTCAAAAACAACAAAACAAGACAAAAGATCCATTTCTGAATAATAGGCCAAAGATGAGAATACCCACCCACAGTCAGAAATCTTTTTACAGTTTTATTTTATGTGTATGGCTGTTTTGCCTACATGTGGTGTGTCTGTGACTATGTCGTGCCTGGTGATAGTGAAGGCCAGAAGAGAGGACTGGATCCCGAGCCTGGAGTTACTGACGGTTGTGAGCTGCCTCATAGGTGCTGGGAATTGAACCAGGTCCACTAGAAGAGTGATCCATCCCTCCATGGAGCCACAAGTCAGAAATCTTCTGTAAAATAAACCCAGCCCAGCCCTGTTTGTTCTCCTCTGTATTCTCAAGCACTGAATAGAGCACAGGAAAGAGCAGAGAGTATTTCAAACATATACATAAGATATGAATAAGAACACAAGCTACTTGTAATTCTTTTTGAGACAGGGTCTTGTGTATTCTGGGCTTCCCTCGAGCTCACTTTGTAGCTGAGGATAACTTCGAATTCCTGATCCTTCTGACACTACAGGTATGTGCTACCAGCTCTGAGTTTATGCACCACTAGGGATCAAACCCGGAGCTGTCTTATGCTAGACAAACACTCTACATCCCCAGGCCAACCATCAAAGTTTTTAAATGAACACTAAAACAAAAAAGGTTTTAAGTTTGGCACTGAAGTCACATTGAGACACATCCCCAAACCAGTCAGCTGTCACCTTGTTCTCCTAGACTATTGATGTTCCTCACTGGAAAAGCTAGAAAATTGTTGCCCCAATCATCTTCAGGTTCTTCTTCATCCCTAGCATGTTCTCTCCACAGCTTTTACGTGGTAAAAACTCACAACCACATGTGATTGAATGCAGGACCTGGATGTTCTGATCCAGGAACAAGGAAGCATAAGGAGATGATGTGTCGCCCTTGGCCTCTCCGGCCCCAACTGTTACACTCCACACGTTACCTTCCATTATTAGACTATCACTCCTGTCCCTTTTCATGGCGATCACAGGAAACGGTAAAGATTTCTTCAGTAACTTTAGCATAACTATTTTAGATCACGTAAATACCAGCAGAGGATGGATCCTGAGTTATAATCTTTCCTATCAATACAAAATTTCTGAGCAATTTCAGAAAAGTGTATGAGTAAAAGCAAACAAGTGAAATCCACAGATAAAATGAGTGACGGGAACAGGGTAGGAGAGTCATCTGTAAAGGGAGGCTTAGGCAGACTGGGCTTTTGCTCTGAAGGCCTTGTGAATAAGAACATTTGAACTAGGAGTCATTCACCTTTCCTTTTCATTATTAAATCACCAGCTGAGCATGGTGCTTCACACCCATAATCCCAGGACTCAGGAGGCTTCAACAGGGGGATTGCCATAAACTGAAAGGCCAGCCTGAGTTCCAGGCCAGCATGAGCAACAGAGTGACACTGCCTCAAAAACAAAAAGACTGAGTCACCAGACTTCTCTTGCATTTCTAAACCAGTCATTTGAAATGCCATTTATTTTTATATTATGAGAAGCTACCCTTCCAGAGGCTGACTGCCACTGTTGCTCACTGGTTGCAACTCCTATGCTTCAGCAGGGCTAATCAAGTCCTGGTTTATTTTGACAGACTCAGTTTTCACATTCCAACAAATTACAATCAAGCCTCACAGGCCTAACAGCTAGTGTGGCCCAGCAAGAGGCTGCATACCTGGGTTCTGACTCATTCTGAGTCAGTAGTACACTAACTTCTTAAAGAATATCATGAAGTAGAAATCATTCTTGGCTCCTAAAATTCTACAAAGAACATGGAAATCCTAGAGTCTCTGAGCACTCAGATCTACCAATACAATCCTCTGGACAAAACTGAAGAACTTCCTTTCCCACAAAGTGTCCCTGAGATGCCAAAGCAGCAAAGAATTCTGGTTCTTCTCCTATGGTATCCCATGACTGCTTGGGAGATGCTGAATTGGAAGAAATTTGTATTTACATAGAGCATGCCTTTTAGTACTCCCTATCTTAATGATGAAAATGTTTTCAGTAGAGATATCAAATTAACTTGAAGTCAATCCATCCATGCCTGTACCTTACATGTAAGTCAAAAGACCACCATGGCTAGCTGGCTGGCTGGCTGTGTGTGTATGTGTGTGTGTGTGTGTGTGTGTGTGTGTGTGTGTGTGTGTGCATGCGTGTGCAGGTACACATGGAGGCCAAAGGTCAACTTCAGCTGTTGATTTTTAGGGGCCATACACCACCTTGTGTTTTGAAACAAGATCTCTCACTGGGATCTGAGGCCTGATGCTTCAGTTAGGCTGGCTGACCAGCAAGCCCCAGGGAACCGCTTGTCTCTGTATTCCAGAGCTGGGGTTACAAATACATGCTACCACACCTGGTTTTGTTGTTCCCTGGCTTGTTTCTAACATGGGTACTAGGGACAGAATTCAGGGCCTCTCATCTACTGAATTACCTCCCCCGACTCTTTCTAGAAGCAAAGGGATATACTCTAGCATATCCCTTTCACAGGATGTCATTTATCTAGCATGGATTTCATTACCAAGACCACAGTTAGAGGTCAGGCTGTACCATGTCAAGCAATGATCTGATCCCTGAAATGGAGGGTGGGACATGACAGCATCACAATAGAACACCAGAAAAGAATTAAATTTTGACAGAAAGACTTTCCAAAGCTGAGATACCATGAGAGAGAGAGAGAGAGAGAGAGAGAGAGAGAGAGAGAGAGACAACTGACCTCAAAAATACTTAAAAAAAAAAACAAAAAAACACCATGTTAACAGTGTTACTTTGGTGACATGTGGAACCACAAAGGAGAGGGTTGTTAGGCCTTTTCTGAAATTAGCAAGTAATAAAAACCCACAGGGGCTGAGACTCAGTTCCCATTACCCACATGGTGGCTCACAAGTATCTGTGACTCCAATTCCAGGGGATTCAATTCCCTCTTCTGTCCTCTGAGGATGCACAATACACATGCCAGTAAACACTAACACACAAAATAAAAGTAGACAAGCACAATGCACATGCCAGTAAACACTAACACACAAAATAAAAGCAGACAAGCACAATGCACATGCCAGTAAACACTAACACACAAAATAAAAGCAGACAAGCACAATGCACATGCCAGTAAACACTAACACACAAAATAAAAGCAGACAAGCATAATGCACATGCCAGTAAACACTAACACACAAAATAAAAGTAGACAAGCACAATGCACATGCCAGTAAACACTAACACACAAAATAAAAGCAGACATTTTTTTAAAAAAGAAGCAATAACCGGATCCAAGTTAGCAAACGAGAACTGTAAAACACCATCACGAACTTTTAACTACTCAAATGTCAAAAGGTTTCTCGCGCTGACCAAGCAAGCCCCTGGGACTTTTGAGGCCAAAAAGCACTTTCTACAAAGAATTGGTTCCTCCTTTAGGTATAGAAAGACACACTGAGGTTGCAAGAGACTCCTATACTAATTTGAGTTTAACAATATTTTTTCATATCTAGCTATATAATTTTTTAATTACATAGTATTTAACCTTTAGATTTTGTGATTAAATATTTATGCTGCTTCCTACATAATATGCTTATTGAGAAACATATTGGGCTCTATTGTATGGTCTCTCAACTCTGAGGCATGAGGGAGAACCTAGCCATTATCTGGCCATCTTCTTTTAATGGTAGTTTCTTGATATCTAGGAAGAAATAAGCTTTATCTCTAGACAAGTTTATAACATACCCATTCAACAAATGCCTCACCAGTCATACCTGACTGGAATGGTACTGTAATTATTGAATTTCAATGATAGATTTAACAAAAGGCAGGAGAATGCCTTACACTAGGCTATGGCATGGCTGACATCCCAGCTCCTTAGTGTGGACTGCACTTGCCATCACTTGGTTACCTAGTGTACTCTATATCACATGCATGCCAACCTCACTCTGACCTCTAGGACTTGATTCACCAGGTATTTCCACTTAGAATTATCTCTTCTCGTGCCACCCTATTTAGGGATTCAGGTTCAGCTCTAGCTCAACTTCTCAGAGATATTAAATAATCTGCTTCACAATGGTTTCTTTGTTAGGATCCCCATACCCTATGCTATCAACAGACCATTCTCCTTCGTAGAACTTAAAAACTGCTATCTTAATTACCACCCATGGCATGTTGAAAATCAGACAAATTGATAAAACATTTGTAGGAAATGATTTTAAAAGAGAAGGGTGAAGTGGGTCATAGTGACGCACACTTTTAATCTCAGCACATGAGCAGCAGAGGCAGGAGAATCACTGAGTTTGGGGCCAGCCTGGTCTACAGAGCAAGTTGCAGGATGGCCATCACTACAACAGAGAAACCCTTCTTGTAGAGCATTAGCTAAAGATGTGTTACATTAGTTTATGCTGTGGAACATTTGTTTAACTCTGTGAAGCTGCGTTACTGTGCCTGTCTGACACATTTGATTGGTCTAATAAAGAGCTGAACAGCCAATAGCAAGGCAGGAGAGGGATAGGAGGAGAAAAAGGAGAGAAGAGAAGCAAGAAAGGGGAAAAGAGAAGAGGACACCAGGGGCAGCCACCTACCCAGCCACCCAGCCACACAGCCACCCAGCCTCACAGCCACCCAGCCTCACAGCCACCCAGCCACCCAACCTCACAGCCTCAAAGCCACACAGCCACCTAGCCACTCAGCCACCCAACCACACAGCCACCCAACCACACAGCCACCCAGCCTCACAGCCACCCAGCCTCACAGCCACCCAGCCACCCAGCCTCACAGCCACCCAGCCACCCAGCCTCACAGCCACCTAGCCACCCAGCCTCACAGCCACACAGCCACCTAGCCACTCAGCCACCCAACCACACAGTCACACGGCCACACAGCCACCCAGCCTCAAAGCCACACAGCCACCTAGCCACCCAGCCTCACAGCCTCACGGTCACACAGCCACTCAGCCACCCAACCACCCAGCCTCACAGCCTCACGGTCACACAGCCACCCAGCCACCCAACCACCCAGCCTCACAGTCACACGGCCACACAGCCACTCAGCCTCACAGCCACCCAGCCACCAAGCCTCACAGCCACACAGCCACACAGCCTCACAGCCACACTGCCACACAGCCTCACAACCAGTCACACAGCCACACAGCCTCACAGCCACCCAACCACCCAGCCACCTAGTCACCCAGCCACCCAGCCAGCCATGGAGTAAGAAGGAAAGAAAGGTGGAGCTGGAGAGATGGCTAAGTGGTTAAGAGACCTGGGTTCAGTTCCCAGCACCCATATGTCATCTCACAACTGTTGGTAATTCCAGTTCCAGGGGACCTGGCACCTATTGCAAGACACCAATTCACATAAAATAAAAATACATAAAAAAATTTTAAAAAGAAGAAAGGTATATAGAATAGAGAAAGGCAAAATGTAGATGGGATAATTTAAGCTAAGAAAAGCTGGCTAGAAATAAGCCAAGCTAAAGCTGGGCATTTATAAGTAAGAATAAGTATCTGGTAGCTGGGTGGTGGGCCCCCAAAGAGTTAAAAAAGAAAAAAACAAAAAACAAAAAACAAAGAAACAATTACAAACCCTATCTTGTAAAGCCAAAAATAAATAAATTACATTCACTAAAAGAGAAGGGTGGCAGAGAAGAGAAAGGGCAAAAAAGTCCATCTTGTAAAAGAACTGATAAACGGTCATAAACAGAAAGCTATGGGGTGAAGTCTACCGGGAAGCCCTGGGCCATCAGCTGACACACCTCCTATCCTGCATTCTGACAAAAGCACTTTCCTAAAAGCTCCAAGGGTGTGTGTGTGTGTGTATGTGTGTATGTCTGTTAGTGCTGTTGAGAGGGCCAGGTCTAGAGGTGCTAAGGTTTCCTGGAGAAAGTCTCCTCGAGAAGAAAACTAACAAACCAGGAGCCAGCCTGGAGAGGGGCGAACACCTAACTTTCAGCGCCAACGCTTGGCTGTGCTTAAAAGCAATACTCTGCCATGGACTTTTTTTTTTAAGAACCACAAAGCTTTATACCTGAAAATGTTGAAGAAGAGAAGGAGAAGAAATAATAATGAAGAAAGTATCAGGAAAGAATTTACAGAAGCAAGTGCCTGCTTAGGTAAGGGACATGGGGAAGAGGGAAGTATTGAATTCCACACTACACATAAGGGAAAAGCTGTGCTCTACTTAGTGTCCAGAGTCACTAAAATATACCTTTCTATTTAATTCTGACTCCGTCTGGGCCCCATTCCAGGAAAACTGAGCACTGGATAGAGCAGAATTCCAGCTGGACTGCACAGCTCAGTGATGTCTAGGACGACAACACTGTTTTGGCTGGTAGTCTCAGGAGATGACTCCCAAACAACTGGCCTTTAAGGAAACTTTAGGGGAAGATACATCATTCTTAAGCACAGCAGTACCTGTATCGGATAGTTAACTACATGGAAACCAATAGGGGAGCCTACTATGTAAGTGCACTTCCGGGGTGAAATTAGAGCTAGGTCAACACTCCAGTCTCTCATGTGCTCAACTTAGCTAGAGGAGCCATGCTGTGAATAACCTGTGGACAACATACCCAGCATATGGGAGCTGGAGACTGGACAAAGTAAACAGTCCTTTGCACCTCAGTGCATACCAGCCATTCTGGGAGGAACCTGGGGTCATTGTTTTATTGAATCTTATGATCTTCCAGCAAGGAAGAACACTGCCTCACTCAGGCAGGGCCCACTAAGATGGCCACCTCATGCACACTGACTCTACTGTGACTTTGGACACAAGAAATAAAAAGAGAAACCTGAAATTTCACCGTGAGGCTCTGGCGTGGTTGGCTGAGTGGAAAATGCTATGAACTGAGGTAAAAACAAAAGAGAAACTTTTGGTGGGTTTAAATTATGGACATTTTATTATCAAGTGCTCTCACTGGAAAACCATATAGCTTTCATGCTTAAAAACTGCTGTCATGTCATCGAGAAGACTTTCTGAAGTGTATGTTATAGTGGCCATGACCATGAAAAGCTTATGCAGTGGCTCAGCCACAATGCCTCAATTCTCACTCATAAGGCTGGTATTTACCAGTATCTATCTGGAACTGAGGATACCATCAGTACCATGAAGCGTCATTGAAAACACATTCTAAATTAATCAGCCCAGAATAGAGAGCAGCCTTACAACAAGAGTTTGAGTGAGTGACTAAGCGTGTGGAGAGAGGGGTTCCCACTGCTGAAACAGTTTAGACTAAAGAACTCTGGTTAAGAAGCAAGTATAACAGCAGTAATTGAGAGAAAATGTACCTGCAAAGGAGTTGTCACACCTCCCTAAAGGACAGGCACAGGGTGATAAAATTAACATTATTGTGTACATTTGAATATTATCATATTGGGAAACAGCAGAGTACAAGTATTAAAAGTAACTGGTGTGAGTCTCAGCTCTACCAGAGACCCATGCATAACCACAAGTTACTTATCCTGTCTGTGTGCCTCTTCCTCATTTGGGAAGTGATAATGTTGAAGCAGGACAATTGTTCAGACGTTAAATAATCATCCATAATGCTGTCAAGACCATGTCTGGCGTACAGCAAATAAACAATGGGTAACTAACTAATGAAGCCCCAGCTAAACAGGGAAGAAAAACCAAACGTAAAATAATCTGACATGAAATGGTGCAGAAAAATCAAAATAACACTAAGGCTTGTTTAGCAGCTACAAGGTATCTTTTATATAAAACACTTCACAGTCATCTGGACAAAGAATACATAACCAAATATACAAAAATAGAAACTAAAATATTGAAAAGGGAAGTAAAATATTCAGTTTCATTTAGTATATACTATTTACAGACCTCAGGCAAAAACTCCAAGTTCAACCACTCTGAACATCACAGCAGCAACATCTTCACCCAAGCAGTTTTTCTATTTTAAGGTAAAGTATTTTGCTTCTAGACTTTGGACTTCACCTGCTCTGGAGAGCATTACTGTATCAGAACCTATTTCTAGGAGTCAAGAAAGACTCCTTTCTGCCATATTTCTATTGTGTCTCTGCTCCTGCATCCTCTTAAGAGGTTAAGAACTGTTTCTGTTGTTCTTGTGATGCCAAGGATAAAACCCAGGGTCACCTGCATGCTAGGCAAGTGCTCTACCATGAATTATACTCTCAAACCTAAGTAGGAACACATCTCTACAAAGTTCAAATGATCATGGAGCTAAAGGAGCTTTTAAATCCTAACTTGGGCTGGTGAGATGGCTCTGTGGGTAAATGTGTTTGCCACCAAGCCTGATTCTAGTCTCAGAATCTACACGATGGGTGGAGAACCACCTCCTCCAAGTTGTCCTCTAACCTCCACGTGGGTGTGCATGTGCACATACACACACATATGTGTAATTACTTAAATTAAAAGGAAAGTAAAATCTTAAGTGACCTTACTGCTAAAAAATAAGACTTTCTGACAATAGTTCCACATAAACTTGTTTTTCGTTTGCATTGTGGGTAAGAAGTAAAGGGGCTGAATATGAAAAGAAAACGACAGAGGTCCTTTCAGGGCAGGGGATCTCACTGACAAAGGACACGCACACAATTTCTGTCCCTTCAGCAGGCCCACACCCAGTGCAGTCAGTGGCTTTTCACACACAGGCTCTTCTCTTCTCCTCACCCACATTCATCCCTTCCTAACCTTGCTGGGCTAATCATAACCTAAAACCCTAGTTACCAGAAATTCTTACATCACCCATCGTAATATCTGTCTGGGTTGTCACCACAAGTTTTAAGGCAGGACACCAACCTTGTCCCCTGCTCTTATCTATAAAGTCTGGTCTATAAAATCTCACCACAGCACCCCAGTCCTTTCTCCCAGGCTCTCAACACCCGCCTCTCCTCTAGCAGTCTTGGATCTTAGCTTCACAGTCTTCTATTCCCGGCCCTAAACAAATTATACCCACCCTTGTTCACTGTCCCTAAATCTCCTCCTAGTCCTTATACACGCCCCGCCAGTCCCTCCTCTTGTAAATTCTTCCCAAACAAGTCACTCGAAGCAGTGGCTCTCAGGGTCTGCCGCGCCCGCACTGCGTGTCATCCCAGCCCTGCCAAGTCTCCCGGTGCTCGGTGCTCGCGTGCAACCAGCAGCCCAATTGCCAGCCGCTTCCAGCCCACCTGCTCTCCTCCGGCAGGCGCTCCCTGCCGCCGCCAAGATCCATTCCCGCGCCCTCCGGACGCATTCGGGACTGCAAGGCCGTCTCCGGACTCAAGAGAGGCTCCCGGCCGCTTTGGCCGCCAGGTCACCCGGGGCACCCTCAGGACAGGAGAGGCATCAAGGCCGGTGGGCTCGGAACCATGCATTGACTACACCCTGGCAGCGTCAGAGCGACAGACTGCTGCCTCAGCTGCCATTCTACCCCTGCCACCCCCACTTCCGGTTCAAAAGACTACAATTCCCAGCAAGCCATTCGAAGACTGGACACTCCCGGCATGCACTGCCCTACTAACTAGGCGCACAGACTCTAGCCTCCGCGTGCTAAGCTAGTTCGCATAGGCGGAGTAACTGAATTGAAAACTCAAGCTAAGGACGGTCAGAAATACGAGGATGCATTCCTGTCACACTTTACTCTGAAAATCTCTGTCGGAGGTTTAGGACATAATCCAAATTCGATTAACTTCACTTCAGGCCATCCTGATTTAACACCTATTGGTGTTGGGTAACTCCAAGCATTTAAATCAAGGGAGATTACAAAGTGAATTGCAAAAGAACAGTAGGAAGGCTAAATTTTGTGGCAGGACTCCAGCAGGAGTGATGTCAGGATACAGATTACAGCTTTGATTTTTAATATTCTTATATGTATGTGCATCACACACGTGTAGGTACCCGTGAAGGCACAGGGATAGGAACTCGAACCCAGAACCAGGTCCTCTGCAGGAACGCATCATCCTCACCCATTGAGCCAATTCTCCACACGGTTTTGGTTTTGTAGCTGCCCTTAAATTTAGGATCCTCAGCCTCCCGATTGCTAATATAAGCATACACCACCAGGCACAGCAGTTCCAGGATATGAGTTAACACGGGGGGGGTGGGGGGGGGGTGGGGGGGGGTGTGGGGGGGTGGGAAAGATAAACAGCTTTGATAGATACTAAGAAAATATGCTATTTTAGAAACTGCAACTTCTTAGTAATCAAAATTGAGGGAAGGCAATATGGTTCAGTAAGTAAAGATGCTTGCTACCAAGCCTGACTGCTGTATGAGGATTCTGGCCTCAAGTCCTAGCTCGTAGCCCAGACCAGTAGACCCACAGTCCCATAGTCCCACTGAAACACACAGATACTTATATTAATTGTACACAGATTGGCCTTGGGCCCTGACATATAACTTGCTTAACTCTTGCCCTTAAACTAAGCCATGATTCTTATCCTGTTCAGCCATGCAGCTCAGAACCTTTTCTCAGAGCAGCATAGGTGTCCTCTGCATCTACTCCTCTGGTGTGTCTGTGGCATTTCTGTTCTGTTCTTCCTATTCCCAGAGTTTTCTTAGTCTGGTAGCCCCACCCACACTTCCTGTCTGCCTGCAGCCAATCAGCGTTTTTTTTATTAAATTAGTAGCTGGGACAATTGTTACAATGTAATAACTTAATCCTACTACATCTGACTACTAGAGTTCAAGCCCTAGACTCCCATGGTGGAAAGAGAACCAACACCTGAAAACTATCATCTGTCCTCACTCCAACACACACACACACACACACACACACACACACACATACACACACACATACACACACATATACACACACACACACACACATACACACACACATATACACACACACACACACACAGACACACACACACATATACACACACACACACAGTAAAATGTAATATAAAAGAAGCTTTAAAACAACAAAGGGGATGAGGCAGAATGATGTGGGCATTCTCATGCAAGTAGACCACATTATGAAATGACACTTTAAGGGAGTTAGAAGCACAGCCATAAAACAGCGAGCTTTATCAATAACGTACAAATGGGGAAATATGGTCAAATCTGATTACAAAGCTAAGTTTGACTATGTGAAAGGGGGAATGAAGTGAGTATTACAAGGAAATAAGAGGAAAGTAGATAGAGGGGATTAGAAATCTGGGATGACTCAGTGGGTGGTGACAAACAGTGAAATGAGCCAGTTGCAAGAAAGACAGAAATGGCAGAAATTCTGAACCAGAAAGTTTCAGCCTTTTTCCAAGAAGAGAGTCTCCTAAATGTTGACAAATGGACATTGAGACCTCAGGTTGTCAGGTACTAGAAGTTTTTTTTATTTTTTTCCCCCAAAACAAGCTAGGATCTGCTCTTTTAAGGTATAATTAACTACATTTCTAAATGTTGGCAGACTATTGCTCAGACCAAGTAATGCTTGTCTCTAAGCTGAAGGTGAGCCTTTGGTTGCTAATTTACAAAGCCCAGACATAAGTCAGAGAAGAGGCTGGAAGAATAAGGTTAAGATTACAAAAATATTAAGGTAAGAGAATCAGCATTATTTTTTGAAGGACTGGATATAGCACTACATTCACATACACACGCACACACACATATACACACATACACAATGGGAGAAAGAGCTGAGGTGGACCAGCCAGACTGAGAGAACACATGGAAGAAGCAGAGTGAAGTTGCCAGCCAGATGCAGAGGAAGCAGAAGATGAAGATATCATACTGAAAAAAGGGTACCTATACATAGTAAGGTGTAGATAAAAATAGGGGTTAATTTAGAGCTAGCTAGTAACAAGCCTAAGCTATTGGCTGATCATTTATAATTAGTTATTTGGAGAGCCAGTGGTTTTGATGAAACTCCATGTACAAATGGCACCCAATATCTGGCACTTACATCTACATAAGGCCTGAGAAGGCTTTAAAAAAAAGTCTGAAAAACAGAGCCAAATGTGGCTTCCTAGTTGTGTGTCTCTCACACTAGCTGAGGTACAGAGACACATCTCCCAACAATTGCCTGGGGCATGAGCCCTGCCAGTGTACCATAAGCTTTGCCTTATGGAAGATTTAAGGTTTTGATCATACAGACAGAAAAGAGTACAGATACGCAGTAAAGATAGATCCAGACAACCCCCCTCCCAAAAAATTCTAAATGGGTTGTAGTGTGTTTAAAAATGTACATAAGCATTGGAAAGAAAAGAGAAAGAATATAAAGTCATAGAAAAATGGTTTAAAAATAGTAAAATCTTTAAAGAAAGAATAAGGTAATATAAAGGAAAAGCCACATAAACATAAAAAGTACACGAGGAGTCTGGATCCTGTATGTTATTGTTTGTTGTTGAGGTTTTTAATTGTTTATCATTTGTTGATAGTTACCAAGACACATTGAATTATGAAAGCTGTTGAATTAAACCAACCTACGTATTTTTAAAATGTCTTGACTTCAAAATGGAAACCAAAAGGTGTATTGCTTTGGGGAAAGTGTTATGCTTTTGTTCCCACAGAAAATGAAAGGCTGTGGATTTGTTCAGGGTTGAAGAAGATCAGGATTTATCAGGGAAGATTCCCTGAAAATTCTGGCTACAGACATTCAGGAATAAACCTAGATAAACTACAAGACAAACTAACATATATTTTACCTACTCAAACATAAAAAAAAAAAATCATCTTTGGCTAACTTGTGTACAACATATAGTTTATACTTATATTAATGCAGATATGTATGCTACCTTTGAAAGTTTATGTATTTTTTAGAACAACAGGCTCAGCCAGAGCCAATAAAAAGAAATGGCCCAGGTGATTCAATATGTCATAATGCCTCTGTTGCTGTTTCCTTGGAGTTCTGCATCCAGAACAGCTTCAAGGCTGCTGGTTGAGATGGTCCAGCCTCATAGAATACTGCATCCAGGACTTGACCATTATCCTGACTTTCTCAGGGTTCCCTAAAGATGCCAACACTCCCAGACAATAGGAAGCGGTCCATAGAAACAATGCCCACATTCCCAAAAGATAGGTTACGGACGTTTGTCATCATTTAAGGGAGGCTGGTTTCCAGGAGCTTTTGTTCATAGTCCAACAAGAAGCTAAATTAAGCAGTTAAATTCAAAGATCCCTTTCTGAAGTACAAAAGGGAATATAATATATAAATAAGGGATATTTAAAGGGAAAATTATTGAATCTACTTTAATCCAAAAAGCAACTATTGATTTTAAAATACTATACACTGGTATGAATTTTAGCTTACTGATACAAATTTAAAGTTGTTTCTGTTACTGTGTATATGTTTCTCCTCTTGTCTGGGATATTATGCTTATACAGCTCATTTTAAAATTTCATGTATAATTTAAAATATAGGTTAGTAGTTAGTTATCTATAATAATCAAGCTTGTAGTCATATTAGGTATGTTTTAAAGGTTAAAGAGATATATATAGATAAACAATTCAAAGATCCACACAATTTAAGGTATTTAATAACTTGGGGGTTTTTGTGACAGCGAGACATGTCTACTCCTGGAAGCATCACTATACTTCAAAGATGATGGTGGGCATAGAATACAGCCCTTGCCTTGGCTTCTGACAGGATGCTGTCCAAATTGGACAAGCAAGACACAAAAGAAAGCAACTACTAAACTTGCCAAGACGAGGTGGGACAGTCCTTCAAAATTCCTGCTTCACAAAAACTCTGTCAGATATTCTAGGCCTATAGGCCAAATATGGATGCTCCAATATTGCAGAGGAACTCTGGGTGGCTGTCCAGGAAGCCAGATGTCCCTGCTGTTAGGTAATATTACATCCTTTTGGGGTCTTTGATAGAGTTAAAGACTAAATAGTTACACTTATGATAAAAAGTAAATTAGGCATAAAACTTTAGACTCACAAAGATAAGATAGATAATAGAATATTTTCTCTAAATTTTCCAAATACAAATGGACCAGATATTGGAACTGTAATTCTTACTTGATAAGTTTTTGTTACATATAATTTTTGCATGTGAACTACCACTTTGTATATTGTGAAGATGTTTTGCTCTCATTGGTTTAATAAAGAGCCAGATGGTAAGTAACTAGGCAAAAAGGTTAGTCAGGAGAGCCAGCATAAGAGAATGCAGGAAAAGCAGGTGGAGTGGCCAGCCAGATACAGAGGAAGCAGATGAACATGTCTGGTTGAAAAAAGGTATCACTATGTGGTAGAGTATAGATAAGAAATATGGGTTAAGTTAAAAGAGCTAGTCAGTAACAAGCCTAAGCTATTGACCAACCATTAATAATTAATAACTCTTGGTGTAGTTACTTGGGAAGCCTGTGGTTCTAAAGAAAAACTCCACCTACATATATATACATAATTTAAAAATTAATACAAATCCATCTACTATGCTAATATAACTTTAAAATAACCATTTGATTATCTCACTTGATACAGAAAAGCATTAAAGAGAGTTCAACATTCATAATTAAAGCCCAACAGATGGGAGCTTCTTCATCCTAATTTTGAAGGCATGGATTTATCATTACAAAACTATCTCAGGAAAAGAACATTTAATGCCTGTGGGGATATATTTCAAATTTAATAAAAACAACATGAGATATCAGAGGGATCTACCCACAGTCAGTCTAGGAGGATCAGACAGTGGTAACTCACACCTTTAATCCCAGCACAGGGAATATCCGGGAGTGGTGACCTACGCCCTTAATCCAATCAAATCTAAATTTGAGGTCATCTTAGTTTACAGAAGAGTTCCAGGCTCCCAGGCAGGCAGTGGTGGTGCCACGCCTTTAATCTTAACCAGGATGTGAAACAATTGGGTGAAAAGGGCATTTATTGCAGACAGCAGGCAGAAGAAGCCAGGAGGAGTGAGGCTGAGGAAGCTGGAAGACAGCTGGGTGAGATCTGACTGTGGTGTTTCCTCTCTGATATCTGTTTTACTCAGAGATCTGGTTCTGAGTCTCCTTTATTCCAGTAACAAATGCCTGAGGGCAGGGCCCAGCCTGAATCTGGGAAGGATCTCAGGAATGTGTCTGACAGCTAGTAGATTCAAAAGTTAGGTTTCCAAAGTTCAGCCAGTAGATTCAGGGCTTGGGCTTGTGCCAAAAGTGCAGCCAATGGTCACTGTACCCTATACCTTTTGCCCAATGCCAAAATGTGTAGCACCCCCCTTTAAAAATCCCCTCACCTCTGGGCTCCCACTGGATTGTTTAAACCTGTCCAGAACAGTAAACAGACCCTCATGTGCTTATATGGAATCCAGCTCCCTGGTGGTGTCTGGGGGTCCCTTGACACGGACACAACACTGATAAAGAACATCTTTTAAAAATGTGATTTTTAACAAAAAGCATTTTTTTTAAAAAAAAATCTGTCCTGGTTAAGGACTACTTGGGACAGTGAGATGACTCAGCAAATTAAGGTTCTTGTCACCAAGCCTGACCTAGATTTAATCTCCAGGACCCAGATGGTAGAAAGAGAACCCACTCCCGCTGAAATAGCAGAACCAACACCATCCTGAGAACAGGCCTCCATGGTGTCTGGGAGCTGAACTCCAGCCCCCAAAATGTGCTGTGACAGCAGAATTCAAAGCAAACATCCTGGACACAGTTAAATAGGAGGCATGATAGTAAAATGTAACAAGAGCCAGATGTCTCTGCAGAGATCCCATATCTTGCCGTAAACCCTACTAGCTGTCTATAATTGTTAGCAGCTTCACACCTATAGCCTGAAAATAATTTCAAAAGAGCACCTCCCTCTATGTCCCCTTACCCAATCTTCGAACACCAAGACATACAATTCTCTGCCTGAGGCTTTCCCTATATAAACCCTTTATAATCAGGGCCCAGGGTTTCCTCCTTAACTTGCTGGAACTGGAGAGCTGGAAGAAGCCCATGTCTGGAGCCTCTGTATTTACATCAGGAAATCCACTCTATGGTGGTCTTACTGGAGGTCTCCAAATGTGGATACCACACCCACAAGCCAACCTCTGACCTCCACACATACACATTAAAATATATAAAAATGTGGGGGAGAGGTCTCCAAATTAGAATGTTTTCCCTCTGGGGTTGAGAGCAGGTAAAGATGTTCAGCTGTGCTGCTAATGAAAGCCTGGTACTAGATACCTGGCGCAATACGGGACAAGTAAAAGACATACAGGTTTGAGCAATTATACTAAGTGTATTTGTTTTCAGTTTTTAAAAAAAATCTTCTATGAACCCATTCATATAAAAACCCAAAATACTGCAAATTTATCAACAGAGGCAGAAACCAGATTAGTGCCCCCCGCACCCACGTAGCAGGTGAGGGAAGAACTAGAAAAAAGCTCAAGAAAACCTTTACAAGCAACTGATACATTTATTGTTTGGGTTATGGTGACATTTTCTCAGGTATCTATTCTGTGCACCTCCATAAACTGTAAACATAAACATTGAACAAAACACAGGGAAAGGTTAAGTCTGAAAAAGTTGTGGGGATTGTGGGCTGAGCTACACAGTAACAACCTGCCAGAAAAGAAAAAATCCCAGCTCCGTTGGCAAGGGATCATAGTACAAGCCTGAGGGCTCACCTGAAAAAGCAAATGTGGGGGCACTGAAAGGCAGGCAGATTCCTGGGGCTCTGGCCAGCTATCGAGCATAACTGATGAGTCTAGGGTCCCAGCTGAGAGTCTGCATATCAAGTAGGAAAAGGAGGGGGTTATAATACAGATATGGTATACTCAAGCATGAAATTTTCAGATTAACAATAAAAAAACCAAGTTGGTCTGCTCCCGAGGAAGTAAGCCAGAGGTTGATCTCTGGCCTTGATTCACATACGGGAACACAATGGATTCTAGAAATGTTTTAGGTGCTCAGAAAATACTATTTGCTTTGCAAGCTAAGCAAAAGAAAGAGATATACCCATATCATTTACTGTTTATCTTCCGAGCCTATTACAATGTCTGGCACTCAAATTATCCCCATACACGTGTGCACACACACTCACACCCCACTCACTAAACACACACAGATGTATAATATATAATCTTAAATACTACACCAGATATGAATGGTAAAAATTGTTCATCTGAAATGTGTGACATATCATGTTCTTGCTCATCTTAAATCCACATTTAATCAACCCTCTATTTTCTCTGGCCACACCAGGATGTGGTCGTATCTATACTTTATTAAATGAAGCCTCTACAAAGGATGGCTGCTTGAATTCTTTATTTTGACTTGGAGGAGGATTCTGAACTGCTCATCCACAGGCCATATCCAAAACAGTGCCTCACTCACCCAGGTCCTCAGAAAGTACTGTTTGCTCTGCAAACTGTGTGAAGATAAAGACTATATTCATTTTGTTTACTGCTTATCCCCTGAGCCTGTCCTAACACCTGGTGCACAGCAAATACATGATTAACTGAATAGCTAATGCTCACGCACCTAGAAAAACCACTTCTGACTTTCTAACTCCAGCCTTTGTACCTGGCTGATAAACACCTCATCACTTGTAAGTACATGAGTGTGTGTTTCTGTGTGCCTGTTTGGATGTACAGTTGTGACAGGAAAAGCATTGGACAGCAGGTCACATTTACAGTCAGGAAGCAGATGGAGCTCATAGAGTGGTGCCTCCCACAGTTAGTGTGAGCCTTCTGAGCCTTCTGCCTCAATTAACTCCATTTAGAAACTTCCTCAGAGACAAGCCAGGAAGTGTACCTCCTAGGTGGTTCTAGACCCTCCCTCACTGAAAATTTGTATTAACTATCACATAGCCATAACTAAGACATTATTAATATCTAATACATCCATAACTTTTATAATTTTATTTCCATATGAATTCTCAAAATATGTAACATTCAGAATGCAAAGCTCTGATTATAACCCTGAAAATACTATTTTCTTTGAGGTTTTTGTTGTTGTTGCTTTGCTTTGGTTTTTTTTTTTTTTTTTTTTTGGTTTTTGGAGACAGGTTTTCTCTGTGTAATGGCTCTGACTGTCCTAGAACTCCCTCTGTAGACTGGCCTCAAATTCACAGAGATCCACTTGCCTCTGCTTCCCAAGTTCTGGGATTAAAGGTGTGTGCCATCCCCATAAAGCACAATTTATTAGTATGATATGAGGGAGGCATAATTGAAATTCAGAGAGTTTAAATATTTTCCTTAAGTAACAGAGCTTATGGAAATCAATTTCAGATTTGTAACCTCTAAAGTCAGCTTAAAGATTAAAGTTTAAAGTTTGACTCTACCATCTAATTAATTTGGATTGATTATTTCTAAATCTAGTCTTTATGATGTTTGTACCAGTAGAAAACTTCTCTGATCACAACTTCATATTTAAATTTTAATTGATATGCAGTATAAAGTCAAATTTCTTCACAAAAATAATAGCAAGTATTAATGAATTTATGTAGCAAGTGGAAATACTGATACCCTCATCTGCTGTTGTTTGAAATGTTTACAATGTAGGTGCTATGAAAAACAATCTGCCAGTTCCTTAAAAAGTTGAAGTGTGCCAGGCAGTGTAGTGTATTTAATCCCAGCACTAAAGAGGCAGAGGCAGGAAGATCTTTGAGTTTGAGGCTAACCTGATCTACAGAACGAGTTTCAGGACAGCCAGGGCTACACAGAGAAACCTTGTCTTGAAAAACCAAAAGAAAAAAAATTGCAGTACTATTGTATGATCTAGCAATCTCCATCTTGCTGTGGAATGATCCTTTTGTACACTGTGAATATGAATTACTCTCATTTGTTTAATAAAGAACCAACTAGCCAATAGCTAGGCAGGAGAGCCAGACCAAAAGCACACTAAGAAGAACAAGGGCGATCACAAGCCAGCAGAGGAAAGGAACGTACTGCAATGTGGCAGAATGTAGATAAGAAATATGGGTTAAGTTGGAAAAGTTAGTAACAAGCCTAAGCTATAGGCTGATCATTTATACTTAATAAGAAGTCTCTGTGCCATTTACTGGGGAGCCGAAGATCCTGATGAAAAACTTTGCCTACAATATTTAGTATATATCTGAGAAATGAGAACTTACATCCACATAAAACTATATATGAACGTCCATAGCATACTATTTATAATAACCAAAAAGTGAAAATAGTCCAACTGTCTACCAACTAACAAATGGAAGAAAATGTGTACCATCCATGGAATGGAATACTATTCAAGCATTAAAAAGAGTGAGGGTTGGACTTATTGTTAAAAATTTTTTAAAAAAGTAGAAAATCTTGTTTAGTAAAAGAAGCTAGGCACAAAAGATGATATATGATATGACCCCATTTATATGAAAAGTCCAGAATGAGAAAATCTATAGAGACAGGGAATAAAATTGTCATTAATTGCTATTTTTGTTTTGGTTTGTGTGTGACCTATCTCCTGACATGTTACCACAATGCTTTATTCTCATGTCATATCTTTTGAAATCTGGAGAGTCTCTGGATCTCTGAGCCCTTAATCCTTAGGGAAACTTGAAATTCCAAACAAAACAAGAAGATATACTTGATGAGATACCAAGGGTCATTCTAAAGAACTACAAGACTTGGAATCAGGCTTCAGTTTAGGAAAACTGGAACAAGAGGCAGTGTTTACTACACTGCTGCAGGAAAGTTTTTATACATCGGATATTTGTTAGCTGTCCTACAAATATCTAAAATTAAAAAACACCCAAAATCTAAGCATACCCATTTTATTATATCAAATGTATGCTATCAAATCTAAATGCATTCTCTTTCTTCTGTAAGATTAGAACAGGATGGGCTGATAAGAGGGCTCATGGGTGCTTGCTGCCAAGCCTGACCCTTTAAGTTTTCCCTACATGGTAAAAGAGAGAATGGATCCCCACAAGTTGTTCCTTGATTCCACACGTATGCCACATCGCATGTGCTCACACACAGACACACAAATACCCACAATAAATAAATGTGAACAGGATTTCCAGGCCAGGTAGTGAACACTTGGCACCAAGAAGGCAGAGGCAAGTAGATCTTTGTGAATAAGAGACCAGCCTGATTGATTACATAGGGAGCTCCAGGCCAGTCAGGGCTGCAGGAGACACTGCAGAGATGGCCCATCAGTTAAGAGTACTAGAGGACCTGGGTTCAATTCCCAGCAACCACATGGCAGCTCACAACTGTCTGTACTCCTGTTCCAGGGGATCCGATGACCTCAGATCTGCAGATAAAACACCAACACAAAGTAAAAAATAAATAATTTTTTAAAGAAACAATCTACAGCTCTCCTCAGTTTACAAATGAGCAGAGGGCACAAATTATGCCCAGTGACAGAGGACTAACACAGAAAGTAATCTCCGATCTAGAGGATCTCAGAATTGCAAAGAATTTTTTTTCTTCTTGTTCTTGAGACAGGGTTTCTCTGTGTATCCCTGGCTGTTCTAGAACTCTGTAGGCCAGGCTGGCTTCCAACTCAGAGCTGCCCCCCAAGTGCTGGGATTCAAGGCGTATATCACCATCAACCAACTCAGAACTGTAAAGAATCTTAAGATAACTTAGAAAAGGGTATATACTTTCTTGTTTTGAAGACAACTAAGGCCTACAGAATTTCATAAAGTAATATGGAAAAAAATAGTAAATGTACTATTCAATTAACCAGAACGTTAGCAACTTTGTTTGGTTGGTTGGTTTTGTTGAGACAGTCTCACTCACTATGTAGCCCTGGTTAGCCTGGAATTCACAAGAGATCCACCTGCCTGACCCCCTGAGTGCTAAGATCAAAGGCATTTTCCACCATGCCTGGCTCCTCTGCATTCTTCTTGCAATTTAGCTTCCCTGGTTGCTAGCAGTTCAAGAGGTGAGGGTTGGAGAGTGGAATCGGCAAACTCAAAAGCCTTGTACCAAGAGCACCGGCTGTTCTATTGGACATTCCAGAGTCTGTGGAACCAGCTGAGTTCAAAGCTGTACACAAAGTTAACTGACGACATACATACACTAGAAAAAAAAAACAGCTTGACTTTTGTTGTTTTGAGGCAGGGTCTCTTTACATAGATAGCTCTGATTGTCCTATTGTCCTGGTACTCACTAGATCTGGCAGGCTTCCAACTCACAAACATTTCCAGTCTCTGCCTCCGGAGTGCCGAGATTAAAGGAGCTGGACACCACACTGTTCCAACTTGACTTCTGAGAATAAGAAACTGTATTTCTCAATGTCTTAAAAGAAAATTTTATTTCCTCCAGATAAGACTGTGGCTCATCAAACAGACAAACAAAAATGTAATAGTTCTTTGCTCTTGGCTGGATTTATACTTGGGATGGCTTTTGGTTTTACCATACTACAGATAGAGGAAGCATTATCATGTAGCTTTATTTTTGAGATCACTAATAACTGTCACAATCTGTGAAAGGGCAGAAGTGATATAACTAGATTTCAGCTGTTAAAGTAAAAAAAAAAAGGCTAGAAAATACGATATGTATAAATGGAATAATGATTAAGAGATATTTCAGTTATGGGAGGTACAAGCAAAAATAGTAAAATGTGTCACGGCTGTTGAATTTGCAAAGCACATGGCATTGTGACATTACTAAATAAAACATAGGCTACTGTGGTTTTTAGATACTTTGGGTCACCACAAAGCTCTGGTCCAGGTCTCTACTAAAGAAATTTTAGGAAGTGGAGAATATAGTGGCAGAAATTTCTACAAGGATCGAATATTTGACGCTATTCGCCCCCCCCCCCATGAAAATGTCTGAGATTGTTTTGAGCTCTTTGGAGGTTAGGGGTGGAATAACAAGCATGCTTCCAAGCAAATGCGCTGTGGGAAAAATGAGGTAAACGGGAAGATTATAACATTATGTAAATGGGAAACGAGTTATTAAATTGAAATGCAAACATCAAGTTTTCCAATAAAGACAATTAGAAACATATATATATTCCTCTCGCAACTCAGATGAATAACAGAAAAATGCCACTAAATAAACGGAAGTACTTACCCTTCCAAGGGAAGATGAGGTCTTACTCGGGTAGCTAGTACCGCGTCAAATGTTTATAGAGTGCCAATTGAGAGATGGTGCAGATTAGCGTTTACTTTTATTGTTAAGGTGACCCAAGAACTGTCACTGCAGCGATTGCTATAAGAAGTGGCAACTCAGGGGGGTCTGTTCAGCCTCCTGAGGCTGCATTGCAGAGGGGCGTGCCGAGGCTTTCCGCCGCAGAGCCGGGCTTAGTAATGTTTGAGGCTGGATTTCAGAGGCCCCCGGGGTCCAGCCGCTGCTCCTGGCGCGGAACCTCCAGGCGCCGGGACAGAGGCTCTCCAAGACGCCAGAGGCTGCCACTCGAGAGCCGAACCCCCAGCCGACAAGGGCCGCTAGGGGCCAGTTCCGCGTGGGCCGCTCTGGCCCTCCGCTCGTCTCGGTAGCCCCTATCCCCCTCCGGCGGCCGTGGGGGCGGGGGGGGGGGGAGGACGCAGCCAGCGCGCGTGCGCGCTCCGCGCTGCAGCTAGTCTGCGTGCGTGAGTGGGAGGCGGCGGGCCTGCGACTCCGGCCTTCCCGGCTGACCGCTCCGACGCCGCATCTCTAACCATGAACCGGTTCGGCACCCGGTTGGTGGGAGCCACGGCGACCTCGCCCCCGCCGCCGCCGAAAGTCCGCAGCAACGAGAACCTCGACAAAATCGATATGTCCCTGGGTAAGGGGCCGGGGCGGGAGCGCGTCTCGGTGGGGGAGGGGGCGGGAGCTTCGGTGGGGGAAGGGGCGGTTGGCCGCGGTTGGTGGTCCGGTTCGGTCGCGCGTGGGCGGAACCGGCGGGGACTCCCGGGGCGGGGCGGGAGGGAGCCCGGGCGTGCTCACCCCGGTGTGTGGGGTAAGGGAAGGGCCTTGGCGAGGACTGGTTGGGCCGCGCGGCCCTCAGGGTCGGCGTGTGCTGTCCTTTCCCACGCGGGACGCGCGGTCTCTCGGGCTACGGTTTCCCAGGGGCGTGTGCGCACCCCCGGCCTTTTCCTTTTGAAGGGTCTTAAAACCGGGCTAGGGCTTCGGCCGGTTTAAGCCAGCGGCTGCGCGAAGGGTTTGCCTGGCGTGACTGCCCATACGTGCACCACGCACCGGCGATTTCCAACCGGCGCCCCCCCCCCCTCCCGGGAACGCCGGGGTCGGTGGCTCGGTCCCGGAACGGTCGCTCTGAGCATCGTTATTGCTTGGTGTTTACTGAAGCATGTTCCCTCGCCGGATTTCAAAGTTAGCCAGTTGGGGGCGGGGAGAGAGAGAAGTGCGCAGATTGCTAAAATGTCAGGTAGAACGAGGGGTCTAGCACACACACAAAAATGATGCCGTTGCTGCTGATTTTTTTTTTTTTTAAATAAGGCATTGGTGATTTTTATTTTCGTAAATATATTTAGGTCCAAGCTTACGAAGGCTTCTATTTGTTTGGCTTAGCAGGTCCAAAAGTAATTCCATTTTTTGTAAAATCAAGTTAAGGCATTGGGTAAACTCAATGTTGCCTGCTTTTTCTCTCCAGATCCTTTCTCTCCACCAACACCCCTGTTTGGTATATTTTTAAAAGTAAAATACCTGATTACTGAAATCAGGTGAGACTTTCTGAGGATGGTATTTAGGGTAATGCTGTGTGCTTGGAAACATTCTTTTACTTGCTCTTTACATTCCTGTTATCTCTTCTGTTAACTTGGAAAGTTTTCTTTTTTAGCAGTAGTTGGGAACTCTTCCTTGGTTTCTAGGGCTGCCTCAAGTCAGAACCTAATATTTGAACTAGAAAATTTATAGGAAAATGTTTGGTATCTAGTCTGACTACACTGTTGATCAGCAATGAACCTCAGCACAACCTCCCAAAAAGGACAGTATTTGAGCGAAAACCATGAATTTATTTAGTTTCCTAATAACCTCACAAGCATTGTGCTCCTAATGGTAGGTAATCTAGAGCCATACTGTTTCAAGGGGACACTTCTAACCGCCTGACTATGGACAAATTGCTTGTTAGTGTTTCTTGTCTAAAAAGGTGATGTTGGGAGCTAGAGAAATTGCTCAGTGGTTAACAGCATATTCTGTTTTTACAGAGACCCAAAGTTTGGTTCCCAGCACCAGTTTTTGGCAGCTTGGCTCTCCATTTCCTGTAACTCCAGTTCCAGAGAACCCATTCCTTCATCTGGCGTCTGTAGACCCCGTGCTCCCATGCACAAATCCAATCATACACACATAATTAAAAATAAAGCTGATAGTGATTTTTTTAAAGGTTTATTTGTTTATTATGTATGCAGTGTTATGTATGCCTGCCCACCAGAAGAGGTCAGCAAGCAGGTGTCATTATAGATGGTTTTGAGCCACCATCTGATTGCTGGGAATTGAACTTGGGGCCTTCTAGAAGAACAGCCAGTGCTCCTAACCCTCTGAGCCACCTCTTCTCCCAAAAGGTGATAATGATTACCTGTCGATAGTTGGTTCTCTCCTGCCACTGGTTGGTTTCTGGTGTCATCTTCAATCTCTGTCTACCTTGGCTGGCCAGCATATGTCAGGGTTTCTGTGTTCACTTCCACACTGCTGGTATTCAGACATGTGCCACAACACCCAACTTTGTATATATTGGTGCTAGGGGTCTGATAGAACCAACCCCTTGCCCCTTTCATTTGCTGTTGGTTTGTTTCACAATTAGGGCATCAATTAAAGAGGGCTGTTTCTTCTCAAAGTAGGAAAAAGGTGCTTTGGAGAGCTAAAATACCCCTGCTTTTTCTCTGGAGAGTATGTCAGTTTGCCAGGTGCAACTTTTTTAGTAGAATCTTAGAGATTTGTGAAGAGATGATTAGTCTTACCAGGTCTGCAGAAATTCTAGACTCCGGCACTGGGTGTGATGAGTGAGACACCTTTAATCTCAGTGGAGAAGCTGAGGAAGGCATATCTCTGGATTTGAGGCTAGCCTAATTTGTATAGCAAGTTCAAGGCCAGCCAGGGCTGCATAGTAAAACACCACCCTCCCCCCAAAAAGAAAGAAAACTGGTTTTCCTATTCCTCCCTTTTTCCCTCCCTTTCTCCCTCCCTTTCATTTTTGTGGCTTTACTGGATTTGTATGGCATCTCTACCAAGTTCACTAGTAACTGACATTGGCTCAGTTTCATAATTTAAAAATTAATATTGTAACTTTTTGTAGGATTGTTGTGAGAATAAATGAATACTATAATTATCTCAGACACAAATGTACAGTGCCCTGGAAGAAATGTTTTCCTTTTGTTTAAAAGAATGATGTGTATGAGTGATTTGCCTACATCACTTAAGTGCCTGGTGCCTGTGGAAACCAGAAGAAGGTGTCAGATCCCCTGGAACTTGAGTAGTAGCCGATTATAAGCTGCCATGTACTCTCTAGAAATGAAACCTGGGTTTCTGGAAGAGAGAAGCAAGTGCTCTTAACTGCTGACCCATTCTCTAGCCCCAGAATAAACTATAAAGATCATTGTAATTTTATTTCTTCTAGTAATTACCCTCTGTATTTACTGGGTAGGAGAGGTTATTTTTCTTCTTTCATATCAAAAGATTTTGTCCAAGGACTTATATATAAAATATTTTTCTACTTTTAAGTTTTAGTTGTAGCAAGAACTGTGTTAATACACCAGTAATCCAGCACTCTGGGAGAAGAGGCAAGAGGGTCATGAGTTTGAGGACCTACCCTGGGCCACAAGTGAGACCTTGCCTCAAATTAATTTCAGCTGTAATTGTGTTGCATATCCTCTGTAAAAATTACTCTGATATCCTGGGCAGTGTGACACATGCTTTTAGTCCCGGTGCTTGAGGAAGGGAGATAGAACTCCGAGTTTCAAGGCCTGTGTGTTCAAGGCTGGTACACCCCCCCCCCCATCTCCCCTCCCCAGGAATGTGACTGACACAAATCCTTAGTATTGAGGATTACACCTGGGTCTTCCGGATGCTTAGAGTAGAGCACTCTACCACACTTCAGCCTGCCTTGTGAAATTTGGAGATTGGTCTCAAGAAGACAACTGTGTACTTTGAAGTACTTTAAATTACATATATTTTCGTGTAGGCATGTTACTGGGCCAAATAATAGAAATGATTCTTATTATCTCTTGTATGTCTTTCTCTGATTTAGGAAAAAATAATTATATTGACATCTTTATGATTAAGATTATTGGAACTGGCCTTTAGCTTGAGTGGGAAGTGGCTGACAGTGCCGCCGTGTCTTTAGTTATTTACATTCTTAGTCATCAGAGTTAGCATTTGGCTTAGGGACCAGAGGGTTTCTCCTTCCTTCTTTTCCTTTCGTCCTTCGTCCTCTGTCTGTCTTGAGATGGAGTGACATGTAGCCAATGCTGGCCGTGAAGTCACAGCAGTCCTCCTGCCTTATTCTGTCACACCCAGCTCAGTCTGGATATTTCCTTCTTTGTTTTAACACTTACTTTCTGGGTCTGAGCTTGGATATCACAATATGGGTGTGGAAGCCAGAGGATAGCTTGTGTGAACTTGGGCCATCAGGTGCCCTTATTTGCAGACATCTCCCTGGCACCAGATATTATTTCAATGATGAGTGTATTGTTGACTTCTGGTCAAACTTAACAAGTAAGAATTTGAAATACATTTAGTTTTCTCATCTTTACATTGTTCACTGTGATATTTACACTGTAATGTTTATGAATTACTCTGAGGTGGTTTTAATGGTTTTGGAAATAATGAAGCTTACAGGATTAGAGAGATGGGAATAGAAAGTAATTATGAATGACTGCTAGAGAAGAACAGAACCATAGTATCATACCTGTATGATGATACTTATTAATTTTGCTTGCTATTTGCATGCCTGTTTCCATAAATTAAATTAGATATGGTGATTGTCTTACACATTGGTTATACTTTATGGTAGACTTACACAGAGTGTGTACCCAATAAATGTTTTTTGAATTCAGGTGAATTTAGAAATTTTGTCTTTTGAGGTCTTTATTGCTATTTTTGAGTTGGTTGGTTGGGCCTTTCTGAGGGCGTCCAGCTTGCCTCAAACTCAATATGTAGTCAAAGCTGGCCTTGAACTCCTGATCCTCCTGCCTCTGCCTCCTTTTGCTGGGATTCCCAACACCAGGAGTATACATTTTGTTGTTTGTAGTACTGGGGTTTGAACCCAAGGCCTTATATGCTCGAGGCAAACACTAATACTGATCCGAATCTACCTGCTATGTCTCCTTGGTAGATTTCCTTTTGACTATTGATTGGATCTTTTACTAGAGAAACTTCTCCCAAGCATTTCATTAGGTAAAATGGCAGGTGGAAGCTTAGGATGAGAGAAGAGGATTGGAGTCCAGGTAGCCTAAGTTACGTACACACTAAGGCTGTCTGAAAAACTAAGGTGGTAATAATGAGGACTAAGTTTAGGGATATAGGAGGAGTGAGACTGAGCAATTTGTTCATTGTGTTAAAGTGAAAATAATTATAGCATTACCTCTTTTGTAGATGATATTATCAAACTGAATAGAAAGGAGGGAAGGAAGCAAAGTTTTCCAAGACTAAATAGAAGACTTCAGCAAAGTGGTGCCCGGCAGTTCAGGATGAGAGTACGATGGGGAACCCAACAGAATGCTGGTAAGTTTTCAAATGCCGTTATTTATGGATTCATAGTGCAATGTGCTCAGCATAGGCTTTAAGTCTGGAAGGAATGCACCAATAGCCACTTTGTGATGCTTTTATTTACTATCAGATTTTTGTTTAGTTCTGAAAACTTGATAAGAGCTATTTAATTGATTGGTCCTTAAAATACTACATTGTTTAAAAGTAATCTCAGTTTATAGATAGTTTAAATTATATTTAGAGTTTAAAATTGTCACAGATTATCAGATCCTATGACTCTTCCCCAGTGATATTCTGGTGGATAACTGACTCTAGTTTGAATTTATTCAGTGAAAGAGCATGCTGTACCACAGGATAACTTACTCTATTGTGAGACAGCTCTATTTACTAAAAAATTCTCATATTAGCATGTTCAAATATACCAGGAAGGAAACTCACTTTGTAAAGGAAGATGGGAGACTGCTATTCTGCAAAGAAAATTACCTGCAGATTTAGTCCGTTAGAGGCAGAGTCTCACTGTGTAGCCATGGCTAGCTGAATAGACCAGGCTGGCCTGAAAAATCACAGAAACTACCTGGCTTTGCCTCCTAAGGACTGAGATTAAAGGCATGTGCCACCTTCCCCGGCTTTCCTCCAGACTCTTTATCTTATGTCCAGGAGCTTTCTTTGTAAATTGAGTGCTTGTAAGTACTAGATAATATATTTTACTGCACTAATAATTCTACTTGGTTTTTATTAATAAAAACCTGGAACCAGATATTGGGGAAAAGCTGGAAGATCAGAGAGACAGAAGAACAAGCCAGACACTTCCCACCCAGCCAGCTCCTCACAAATCCCAGACTGCATGCCTCTGAGTCAGTCGTCAGCTGAAAGGGAAGCTGTGGGCCAAAGGCTGAACTGCTTCCTCTTTCTCCGCCCAGTTAGCTCCCTTCCTTGTTCAACTTTCCCAGTGCCAGCACAGCCTATATGAAGAGATCCAGAGGTTCTCTGCCTCCTGAGTGCTGGGCTTAAATGTGTGGGTCACCACCCTCTGACCTTCCTGATTTATCCGTGGGTGGCTCTGTCCTCTGATCTTCTTAGACATACTTTATTAGATATACAGTATATTACCACAATGTATGTATAGTTATTTTTGGTAATCTGATAGCTTCTTTACCTATAATTTTGTTCTAAAATAGATTGGGAGCAATAATTCACATTATGTGTGAGGGTTTGGTCGTGCTTCAATGAGTGTATGGATAACACAAATTAGACTTTAAAAAGTCTTTTATTATTTTAATTTGGGGGGGAGTTCACAATGGTGAGATGGACATAGTAAGACTGAGAAATGAGAATGGGTGGGATGTATGATGTGAAATTCCCAGTCAAAAATAAAATAAAAAAGGATTAGCAAGGAATTTATGCTTGTGGGGTGGTGGGATGGAGTAGAATAAGAGAATATATTTTCACATTTTCCACAATAGATGGAATTTTTAAAAAACTTTTGCCAAATTTATCAGCTGTTAATTATTCTGTATTTTGAAAAGCAAAAATTCAGTTGTTTGAGTATAACATGTTTATGTTTAACAGGTAGTATGCAAGCATGTATTAAGTATATAAGGAGACTGGAACCTACAGTAATTTTTAAAGATTTGTATATAGAGATGTGTCATGTGAGTGCAGTTGCTGTCAGGCATTGGAGACCTTGGAGCTGAAGTTACATGGGTGTGCGAGCACCTAACTTGGGTTCTGGGTACTGTACTTGAGTCATCTGGAAGAACAGCAGGTGCTCTTAACAGCTGAACTGTATCTTCAGCCGCTACTAATTTTTTAATAGCAGAATCTAGTTTGTACATTTTGTGATAGGTATGTAATTCATATTTATTTATATTAAAGAATTCTTTACAAATGATATTCAATGTGCCATATTTAATGTGCCATGTTTATATATTTTGTTTTGAAGTAATCATTAGAGTTCAGAGTAGCCAGAAATAGAATTATTACTATTTTACATATCTGACAAATGGTTGAACTGCTTGGTTCTAGAGATGAATAAAGGTAGAGTCTTTTATTTTAAGGAGTTAATTTCTCGTGACAAATAACTTAGAGAAGATAGAGTTTTTAAAATATCATAGACAGGCATGGCAGTGCATGCCTATCATCTCAGCATTTGGGAGGCGGTGATAGGGGACTTGCTGCAAGTTCAAGGCCAGTTAGGGGAGGGAGAGAGGCTGGATAGTTACAGTGTAGCTCAGCAGTAAAGAGAACAGACTGTTCTTCCTGAGGACCTAGGTACGATTCCCAGCACTCACATGGTGGTTCACAACTGTCTGTAACTACAATTCCAGGACATCCAACACCCATCTTCTGTCCTTGCTGGGTACCAGAAACACACAGGCGTGCAAAGCACTCATACACATAAAGTAAACCGCTTTTAAAGATATAGTATTACAGACTTCACATAAGGATTTTGTGCTAAGAGAAAGTGATTTAATGAATAAAATGAGATTTGATTTGATCCATGAATCATGAGAAAAATTAACCTTTATGATGTTATGATCTGGGCCTTGGAGTAACTGATTAGCAACTGCTACAGTTGAGGGTGCAGTGGGTGCTGCTACTGGACTGTTAATATCCAATTGGCTGAATCAGTAATGACAATGTGAGGAAGGAGACTAACAAAGCAGGTGACCATTGGCAGACGCTCAATATAATTTCGTTGGCTGAAAGACATAATTGAAGCCATTTAACTCCTTGTCTGAAATACTAACTTAGAAACTCATTAAATACTTGTACAAAAACAACTTTATTATTTTGTGGTAGGAAAACCAAACCAAACAACAGGTGGCCAAAATGTTATCTGGACACGTGTAGAGAATCCTAAAGACTGAAGGGGTCTGTGAGGTGAAAACTGCATTTATGTCAAGGCATTGTCATTCTCTTGTGCACAGTAGGCTTCCTGAGACTGTGTGACATGTGATCATTTAAATCTTCATGCTTAAAAACAAATTACTATGGACTAGGTAGTTTATAAACCTCAATAAGAGTATTTCTAGGTTCTGGAGTCTAAGTCCTAGATCAGGTCCCATCAGGGTCGTTCTGATGAGAGCCTTCTGGGGTGAAGGTCATGAACTTGTTTTGATAATCTCATGTGGTGGAAAGGGTAGAGAACACTCTGGGGTCCATTATATAAGAGTAACTTATATAACTCATAACTTCAGTTACTTCTCAGAGGCTTCTAAAGTTCTGGAAGCAAAGGATGTACGTGTGAAAGAAATTCCTGGAAAGGACCAGTGTTGGGATTTCAAAAGAAAGATGAATTCTCTGTGTCTAGTTAATTGTCACAGATAAGAAAGGTAAAAGACAGTGGGGTAGGTGGCTCTTTCTCTTGTCACCTGCCAGCTCCCAAATAACCACAGAGACTTCTTATTAATTATGAAAGCTTGGCTGATAGCTTAGGCTTGTTTCTCGTTAGCTCTTATAACGTAAATTAACCTATTTCTGTTAGTTTACTTTCTGCCTCGTGGTTTATTACCTCATCTCCGTAGTGTCCATATTGCTCCCTCTGTGTCTACTGACTTCTCTGCCCTTCTTCCCAGTGTCCTCTGCCTGGGGATTGTGACATTGTGAACAGAATAATGTGTATGGATGCAGTGTTGTGTCCATAGACATCAGAAGTGGGAGACTGACCAGTACTCCTCGGCTGTCACCTTCATAGTCACGTTTGTTTCATCCAACCCTGAAGTTGGGGGGGGGGGAGAATATGATGAAAATCTATTGTACATTGAAAAGTAAACTAAAGATAAAAATCTAACACCTATGTAATATCCATTTTTTTGTTTCTCTCAAAGTCTTTATTAATTCTCGTCTGAATGCTACTGTGACGTTTATCCTCAGTGGTGGTAGCACATTCTCTTCCCCTCTTCCAGTGGGTGTAAGACACTGGTAGAAACTGAGGTAATGTTACTGTGAATTCTTGTCACACAGACTACGTTCATTCCAAGCTTTATGTAATGTGTGCCGAGTACTCCGATTCACTTTTACCCTTCCCTAGACTTAACATCTCGCAGTATATTGTGGTCACCTGTGTCTTTGTAGTTGTCACACTAACCGGGAGTTCTGTGTCTGCCTTTCTACTCAAATGCTGTTCATTTTGTAACAGCTAGTCCAAAGCTTGCTTTTTCCTCTTCTATTTTACATTCCACACACCAGCATTTAGAGCATAGTTGTCGGTCATCATTGCTCTTTGCCTTACCTACAAAAGTAAGATGGATGAATCAGCCTCACCCAGTTCTCATGAACATTAGCATTTGACAGAGCCATGGCTCGCTCTCTAAGTGGTAGTTATTGATACAAATAAAAACATCATAGATTTTAGATACAAATTCACTCAATATAGTTTATCTATTCCAGAAGAAAATCATATGATTTAATTAAATATTTTTTATCTTTATTGTTTTTCTTCTGGTAAAATTAATAATAATCAATACTTTTAGGACTGAGACTATCTGAGAAGGAACATACCTGGACAAAGCACACTACCACTACCCTCACCTGAATTGACCTTATTGGAGAGGGGGAGGTCATGACATGGCCTCCTGGATGGCCAGAGAAGTTCTTGAGCTTCTGTCCTAACCTGACTAAGCAGGAAGCTGCCTATGGATGTGTGGTGATGTTGCTTAAATTTACTGGGGGATAAACAAGGATGGAGATAGACAAGTGCTTATTTAATAGACAAGTGTACAATTTAAGATATTACCAGTTTTGTACCATTATTAGGCAAAGGGCAGGAAGACTGGTGGGGATTCTTAGTGTCCCGTGCACAGGAACAATGCAGAGAAACAGCACTGGGACCTGGCAGAAAAGCTGCCTCACATTCTCTAGACTCTCGCCAGCATGCTCTGCTGACAGCAGGGGCTTTCCCACTGATGAAAACAGTGTTCTTCTTATAGGCAGGTAGTTATGGATTGACAGGAGTACTGCCCCAGGCAGACTCCCCTGTGGGGGCTGATAGGATGAACACACCCCATAGCGTTAACAGCCTTTCCTATCTTTACTATGATCTTGAAATTACTGATGAGAGTATGACACAAAAAGGTTCAAGGGTTAAGTAGCTTGCCATTGACATCTGCTATATTGCCTTCCTGAGTAAAGGAGTGCTTTATCTGCATGTACACCTTTATTCTAGAAGAGGGTATCAGATCCCACTACAGATGGTTGTGAACTCAGGGCCAGAGCTGCCAATGCTCTTAACCACTAAGCCATCTTTCCAGCCCCCATGTTATATCTCTCTCTCTCTCTCTCTCTCTCTCTCTCTCTCTCTCTCTCTCTCTCTCTCTCGTGTATCTCTCTATCTCTTTTTTTGGTGTTTTCAAAACATGGTCTCTCTATGTTGCCCTTGCTGGCCTTGAATGCCTGCCTCTTCCTCCCGAGTGCTGGGATTAAAGGTTTGTACCACTACCAACAGCTATGAAAATTATTTTAATGACTTTGATTGTAAAGCCTGTCACAAGTTGCAGGTTCTCCCCTAAATTTAGAATGAAATCGAGATGAAACCAAGGCTGTTCATTATCCCAGTTGTTTCCCCCAGATTAGAGTTAGATAGACTACACACCATCACAGTAGTTACTGAGCCAATTTTCCAAAAATTTCTGCCGTTGTATTAGGGAATTTTAAAAAGTTGAGGTGTTATTGTTGGAAGTGAGATTGACAAAGTGCATAGAATATTTAGTGATAAGTAAGACAAGGAAATGTGCAAAAAAGAATCTCGCTTTGCCAGCCTAGTGGCACAAAGCTATCTGTGGTGGAAATCACACCATGTTCGTGTGTAGTAAAGTTGGGTTAGTTATAAATCAGTGAAAACAAAATTGCACTCCTATTTATTTGGTTTCTTGAGACAGGGTCTCTCAACATAGCTCTGGCTGTCCTAGAACCCAAAGGGATTTTCCTGCCTCTGCCTCCTGGTGTTGGGATTAGAAGCATGTGTCACTGGCCAGTTCCCTCTTACAGCCCTGAAAATCATAATTAGTCACAGTTACGTGTTTCGTGAGCATTGATAATTCAAATGGAAGAGTGACTAGAAGCCAAAGATACATGTTTCTTCTCCCTGGTAGTCAAGTTATTTCCCCCTAAGTATTAAGCCATACAGATAAAAATGGACTGAGAGCGGCTGGTTGCTGGACATTTGCCTGCTCTCACCTAAAAACAAAAATACTAAAGAAAACAACAACACAACTGAATCGCACACGGGAACTTAGTGAGATTGGGATATGCTGGGACTGGGGAGACTGGTGATGGTGAAGAGCACGGCTGCTCTTGAGGACCAAGTTCAGTTCCTAGCGCCCACACGGTGGTTCACAACCATCTGTAACCCAGTTCAAGGAGACCTCTGCAGGTACTAGACAACACTTGTATACATAAAACAGAAATAAGTTTTTAAAAAACAAATATACTAAGCAAAACATTTTTCATAAATAAATGTTTGAGTGGCTAACATAGATTAACATAGAATAGGGGGTTGCTAACATAGATTAACATAGAATAGGGGTTCTGCTGTATGTATTTAGAAGTACAAATAAATGCATTCACTTGAGTTTTTTAACATGAGTAAAAATCCTTAGTTTTCTTGTTCTTTGGCCTCGCATTTCACCTTCCAGAAGTATGTTGAGGAGATGGGTGTGGGTAGGGATGTTAGCAGTAACTGAAATGAAAGTTGAAGGTCATCATGTTACATATGTCAGCCTGAACTACCCTGAGACTGTCTGAAAATAACAAAACAGGTAACTGAAGTGATTAAAGTTGATTAGATTGAGTGTAGCGTATTTAAAGATAATATAAAAAATATATAAAACATGGAATAATATTCATAGTATCCTATTAATGTAGCCTATAAAATATTATGCAAGAGTGCGTTTAGTGATACAAAAAGTTGACTCAGTTCACATTTTGGTGCTTGACTAATATAAAATGCTTACTTACCATGTGGTATACTTCGTGAGTTCACTTAAATATAGTTGAAACTGAAAAGTATGTTTTTACAATATCTGCAGCGAGCATTTTCTATTTAGGCTATTTTGTTCTTTGATAATTTCATGTATGTATAGAATGGACTTTTTTTTAATTATTAGAAAAAATGTATTCATTAGAGAATGATTTAACAGAAAAGCAAATTCAGTAATGTTACATGCTACAGAGTTTAAAGTAAGTTCATTGAATATAATGAAGATGTTAGCAAAAACCACTGGAAGAGAAGAGAGTAAGACCAAAGTAAAGAAGCCACATTGTAAATGGAGATGAGCTAGTGACTCCAGTGTATATCAGCACTAATAGAAGTAAAACTTGAACCATATATTAAGGGATTCATTTTAGATACGTGTAATCAGTATATTACCACTTCAGCGTAAAATTCAAAATCATTAATAAAACACTGTACCATTTCAGTTCAGACTAGTCAAGGTGCTATATGAGGTTTCCGGCCCGGACTTTCCAGCCTACAGTCCCGCTGTCTCACTGAAACACACAAACACTTAAATTAATTGTATTGACCTGGGGCCCGGGCATATAACTTGGTAGCTCTTGCTCTTAAACTATCCCATGATTCTTATCCTGTTCAGCCATGTGGCTGGGTACCTTTTCTCAGAGCAGCATTTCAACTTCTTTCCTCTGCATCTTCCCGGGTCTCATTGTGTGTCTGTGTGGCTTCTCTGTGGCATTTCTGCTCTGTTCTTCCTGTTCCCAGAGTTTTCTTAGTCTGGTAGTTCCGCCCACACTTCCTGTCTGCCTTCAGTGATCAGTGTTTTTATTAAACTAAGTAGGTGGAAGAGTTATTTACAATGTAACATAATCCCCCTTCATCGAGGTATTCACTAGCCATATATAATTAGTAGCCACTGCTGAACATGATGGCACACATCTATAATTCTAGACTTGGGAGGCAAGAGCAGGAAGCTTGCTATGAAGTCAAGGCTAACCCCATTTTTAAGACCAGCTTGGACTATGTAGTGAGACCCTGTTTCAAAACCAAATAAATTAGCAGCTGCTGGATTGCACAAGTTGGTCTAGATTGTCCTATTGAAAAATTAATGTTAGGGGTTGGAGAAGTAGCTCAGTAGTAGAGTGTTTACATAGCACATGTAAGGCTGTGAGTGTAATCCTTATCACCACGTGTGCTATTTAAAAAGTAAAACATCTGATGAATTTTGCAGTTGCATTTCTAAATTTTTAATATCCTTTTCTTCTGTAGGTTTTGGTAAAACTAGTGTGAGCCGTAGAGGAAAAGTATTGCCTGGAAAGAGACGTCCTTATGGAGTCATCACTGGCCTAGCAGCTAGGAAGGCAACTGGGATTCGAAAGGGAATTAGTCCTATGAATCGTCCACCTCTAAGTGACAAGGTAGGATGATGGCTTAATCCTGGGCCATATACCATTTTCCTTTATGTATGTGTGTGCGAGAGTGTCACACTTACTATTAGTGGATTTTAAGACAAGGTCTCATTTTTAGCCTTTGCTGGCCTACAGAAGTTGCTATGTGTGTAGATCAGGCTGGCCTTGAACTCAAAGGGGTTTGCCTACCTCTGCCTCCTAAGTGCTGGGATTAGAGGTGTGCACCACCACACCTGGATATAGTAAAATTTTTATGGATAAATTTTAGAGCCTTCTGACTCTTTAAGAAATTTCTAAGATTTTATTTTTAAAGTGTGTGTGGGGTAACCTTGGAGGTCAGAGGTATCAGATAACCCTGAAGCTGGAGTTACAGGCAGTTGTAAGTCACCTGCCATGAGTGCTGGGAAATAAATTCAGGTCCTGCAAGAACAGCAAGTCCTGTTAGTTGCTGAGTCATCTCTAGCTCCCCATTTAATTTTTAAGAAATTAATATTCGGTGTGTGCAGGCATTAAAACACTAAGATGCATGTATGAAGGTCAGAGGACAACCTTGTTCTCTTCATCCACCTTACCCACCAGTTTGGAGGATGAACTGATAGGTATCAGGCTTGCACAGCTACAGAGCCTTTTCACCAGCCTCAGAGAATTTAGATCTTAATGTATTTATACTTTTGCATGGTGGAGATTAAACTCAGAGATAGACAGCCCTATACCATTGAACCATATCCCCAGCTCTGGTTTTTAATTTATCTTTTGAATCGGGATCTTATGTAGCCAAGGCTAGCTTGGACTCCTGCCTCTACCTCCCAAATGCTGGAATTACTGTCATGTCCCTTCATGCCCATGTGCCTCTGGTTCTTCTATTTAATATAATTTACTTGTTTTGGTTTATTTATTTCTTGGAAAGGGTTTTTTAATTATGTAGTCCTAGCTGTATTAGAACTCAGTATGTAAATCAAGCTAGCCTCAGACTCAAAAAGATTAACTGGTCTTTGATGTTATCACTTAAGATAAAATAAAGCAGCTTGGAATGGGAGGTACAGAGATTGTTCCTGGGATATGAGAATGTGGGTTTAGTTTCTAGTGCCTTTGTCAGGAAGCTTATGATCAGATGTGACTCCAGCTCCAAGGGCTCCTGCAGCTTCTTACCCACACCCAGATACGGTGTATATAATTCAATAAAATACTGGGAAGAGGCATGATCTTGTGGGATTTTTATATTCTTGATAGCCTTTTTCCTTGTTTTTACATTTCTTTTTCTAAGAACCTAGCACCCTATGTAGCATGTGGACCTTAGTTCAGTCCGCATGAAACGTCTTGGAGCTGGAGAGATGGGCACAGGCAGATCCCAGGGTTTGCTGGACACCCAGTCAGTCAGTCTGGGAGCCGGAGAGATGGGCACAGGCAGATCCCAGGGTTTGCTGGACACCCAGTCAGTCAGTCTGGGAGCTGGAGAGATGGGCACAGGCAGATCCCAGGGTTTGCTGGACACCAGTCAGTCAGTCTGGGAGCTGGAGAGATGGGCACAGGCAGATCCCAGGGTTTGCTGGACACCCAGTCAGTCAGTCAGTCAGTCTGGGAGCTGGAGAGATGGGCACAGGCAGATCCCAGGGTTTGCTGGACACCCAGTCAGTCAGTCAGTCAGTCTGGGAGCCGGAGAGATGGGCACAGGCAGATCCCAGGGTTTGCTGGACACCAGTCAGTCAGTCTGGGAGCTGGAGAGATGGGCACAGGCAGATCCCAGGGTTTGCTGGACACCAGTCAGTCAGTCTGGGAGCTGGAGAGATGGGCACAGGCAGATCCCAGGGTTTGCTGGACACCAGTCAGTCAGTCTGGGAGCTGGAGAGATGGGCACAGGCAGATCCCAGGGTTTGCTGGACACCAGTCAGTCAGTCTGGGAGCTGGAGAGATGGGCACAGGCAGATCCCAGGGTTTGCTGGACACCAGTCAGTCAGTCTGGGAGCTGGAGAGATGGGCACAGGCAGATCCCAGGGTTTGCTGGACACCAGTCAGTCAGTCTGGGAGCTGGAGAGATGGGCACAGGCAGATCCCAGGGTTTGCTGGACACCCAGTCAGTCAGTCTGGGAGCTGGAGAGATGGGCACAGGCAGATCCCAGGGTTTGCTGGACACCCAGTCAGTCAGTCTGGGAGCTGGAGAGATGGGCACAGGCAGATCCCAGGGTTTGCTGGACACCAGTCAGTCAGTCTGGGAGCTGGAGAGATGGGCACAGGCAGATCCCAGGGTTTGCTGGACACCCAGTCAGTCAGTCTGGGAGCTGGAGAGATGGGCACAGGCAGATCCCAGGGTTTGCTGGACACCAGTCAGTCAGTCTGGGAGCTGGAGAGATGGGCACAGGCAGATCCCAGGGTTTGCTGGACACCAGTCAGTCAGTCTGGGAGCTGGAGAGATGGGCACAGGCAGATCCCAGGGTTTGCTGGACACCAGTCAGTCAGTCTGGGAGCTGGAGAGATGGGCACAGGCAGATCCCAGGGTTTGCTGGACACCAGTCAGTCAGTCTATCTGGAAGGAATGAATTCCGTGTTCTGTGAGGTTCTATGTAAAGTCAACACCTGTCACCATCCACACACGTACATATCTCCACACATAAATAAATAAAGATCCGTTTAAAACAAAAATGGACCCAACTATGATTTTATTATAATCCTAGCGCTTAGAAGATGAGACTAGCTTAGATTACGTGGTGTACCTCTGTCCTAGGAAATCAGATAAATAGGCTGTGTGTGGTGGTACAGACCTTTAATCTCGTCACTCAGGAGGCATAGACAGGTGAATCTCTGTGAGTTACGTAGCGGGTACTAGCATAGCCAGGGAAATGTAGACAGACCCTGTCTAAAAAAGAGAGAAAAAGAAAGAAAACAATGAAATAAATCCAAGTTATATTCCAGAAAATAATTTAAATACTGTTTATTTTTTAACCATTATCAGTGAATGTTTATTAAGTACTTCTCATGCTTAAAGGAATAAGAAAATGCAGATAATGTGTAAGAAATGGTTCCAACAGTTAAGGAGTTTGGAGACATCTTACCAGAAATATTGAAGCTCGAATTAGGGTTTCATGGTGGATATAATTTACATATGTGGGGGGGGGGGGAGACACAATGTATTTTGAGTTTTATTAAATTCTACTCCCAATCAGTTATACTCTATCTTCTTTGTTAGTAAAATATCCTTTTCGCACATTTATTTTGGAAATTGGCCTTTATTCCTTTAGATAATGTGTTAGTGTTTTAGTATTTTAAAATAATTAAAACCTTACTTTTAGATGTTTGTAGGTTTTAATGCTGGGAATTGATGAGCAGAGTACATAGCTTTGGGCCTCTGGTGAAATAGCTCATGGCAGGAGACTGTAGTGGAGTAAAAATGTTGAACAGGAGGAGACAGGGTTGTCACAGTTCCCCCAGTGACCTAAGAACATTCTCAGTATGCCTTGGATTCTTTTCTTCAGTATTAGAGTAGCATGTCTCCATCACTGGTTCACCTTTCCACCCAGCACCTTAATTATTTCTGTATTTTAAGTGTAATATGATGGTCATCTCTTCAATCATTTACAAAAATTTCAAATTATTTTGGTTTCTTCACCCCCCCCCCCCCTCCTATTGTATTTAAGCAGTTTCTGGGTTCTGTCATTGCACACCTTTAATCCTAGGGTTTGGGAGACACAGGCAGTTGAATTTCTATGAGTTCAGGCCAGCCTGTCTACAGAGTGAGTTCTAGGACAGCCAGGGCTGTATAGAGACCCTGTCTCGAAAAACAAAAAATTGCAGCAAAATGTTTTTATTATAATGTAAATAACAGATGGCAGTCTGATTAACACCATTGTCTTACCCTCTAAAAGAATATAGAACGGTATTTTCCAGCATTAAAAAGGAAGACAAGCCTTCTGAGACAAAATGAAGTACAAAGAAAACCAGCTGCAGTTCTCAAGAGACCTAACCAGTTAAACAGAAAGTAAGTGCTCAATTAGAGAGGCCTTGCTGTGCCAAAATATCCAGGGAAACAACTTGAGGATGGGAGGGAGGGTTTGAGAACAGGGTGATGACAGTGTCCACACACATGAACAGATGGGTGAGTACCCGGGCTCAGCTCACTTACCTTTTGTACTGCCTGGGTCCCCATCCCATGAAATGTGTGTGACTTGGTTACTTTTCTGTTATTGTGATAAGACACCATGACCAAGACAATTATAGAAGAAACCGTTTATTTGGGACTTAAGCTTTCAGAGTCTATAATCATCATGGTGGGGAGTATGGCTACAAGCAGGTGTGGTGGGTCTAGAGCTGAGAGTTTACATCTTAATCCTCAAGCAGGAGTCAAAGAGAAAGCACTATTGGGGACTGCATGAATCTTGTGGCACTTCAAAACCTACCCCTTGTGTTACTCCCTCTTCAATAAGGCCACACCTCCTAATCCTTTTCAAACAGTTCCACTAACTGTGAACCAAGTATTCAAAGATAGGAGCCTTTGGGGGCCATTGTTACTCGGACCACCACAGAATGATGCTCTCTCCCTATGTTGGATGAATTTTTTCACTTCAGTTTAGTCAAAATATTCCTTTACAGACGTGTTCAGAGATTTTTTTTCATAATGATGATAAATCCTGCCAAGTTGCCAATCAAGATTAGCTGTTACAGTGTACAAAATACTGTTATTGATAGCTGTTCAGAAGAATAGATTTACATGATTCTTACTAGGTTATTTTAATACACTTACTTTATGGGGTCTGGAATGTGACTCAGTGTACTTTGCTAGCAGGTGAGAGAGGCCCAGGATTCCATTCCCTAATAGAATGGGGGCAAAAATAAATAAATAAATAAAATATCCATCTGAAATCTAAGATGGAAGGCATTCTGCAGTAGCTTTCTTATTTCTTAGACATAGTAGTATTAAAGAATTTCATTAGTAAAAGCTTTTTTTAAAAGTATCACTGTTTAGTTGTGTATCATGATGAATATGTGGAGGTCAGAGGACAACTTGGAGGAACTGTTTTTTTCTACCATATGGTTTGCAAGGGTCCAGCTTGGATTGTCAGGCTTGGTGGTAGTTGCCTTGTTAGCCTTCTGAGCCATCTCTGGACTTCACTCTGCTTGCTGCTTTACCTCCTTTAACATAAAATACAATGTAAAAGTAATCATTTTAGTGAAAATCCTAGCACTTGGATCATAGTTATTCAAAATTGGGAATTTTGTAAGCTGAATTTTTTTTCCCCAGCCTTGACTATAAACATAAACACTGAAGCATAACATGGATTATTTTGGGGATAGGCAAACTGTTTTTTTGTTTTGTTTTTCTTTTTTAATGGATAGTCTTGTGTAGCCAATAACCAAGTAGACCAAATTGTCATCAGATTTGTAAGGATCCTTGTTCTGCCTCTGCCTTGCAGGTGCTGGGATTCAGGCATATATCATCAGCCTAGGGTGCATAAATATTTCTTGAATTTAAACTACTTTTACACTGAATTTAAGATCATTTAAAAAGAAAACCCTTAAGTTTTTTGAATTAATAAGACATTCTGTTCTCTGAAAAGGATAAAGTAGGACTGGAGAGATGGCTCAGAGGTTAGGAGCAATGGCTGCTCTTCCAGAGGTCCTGAGATAATTCCCAGCAACCACATGGAGGCTCACAACCATCTATAGCAGGATCTGATGTCCTCTTCTGGCATCAAAGCGTACATACAGATAGAACACTCATACACATACAATAAATAAATTTTTAAAAATCTATGAAGTTACTTTATTATTTGAATTTCAAGTGCTGTTATTTATCTCTTATAGGATACAATTTATAATAAAGACTTTAACTTGGATTAAAGTCTTTCTATATATGCATTAACCAAACTGCAGTTTTACCTGGTCATCATTTTTGAAAATCGTTGGTGGTATTTTTTATGGAAGGGGGTCCTTTGCAAATAAGAATCTGTAGTTTACATGGGATTTTCATGTTAATTATGCTACCTACAAAATTTTTGCATTTGAACCTTTGAAGTACTTGATTATGTGGTAATTATGAAATTTGGGTTTTTTATGTTAAAGTGGTAAAAACCAAATTAAATATAATTACATTGTTCCATGTATGAAAGAGTTAAAAAGAAATGTAACTTAAATTATTTTTATTATGTCAGTGCATGCCACAGAGCATGTGTGTAAATTAGAGATCAATTTGTAGAGTTGGATTTTTCCTTTTGCTAAAGTTAGTTTTAGGAATCAAACTGAGGTTCTCGGGTTTGCACATCAAGTGTATTTCCTGCTGAGGCATCTTGCTGGATCAGAGAGCATGGCTAATACACATTCAGATACGTACTCCTCCCCTCTGGGTTTTATATATTTACGTCTGTTTTCCCTTGCTGCACATATGCTAGGCAGGCGCTCTACCACCTAGTCCCATCACTACCTGTGTAGTTTGTGCTAACGTACAGAGGAAGCAAGAGCAACAGAGGTTGCTTTTCCAAGTCTGTTGTTGTGTGCTTTGTTTTTTTTTTTTTTTTTTTTTGAGACAAGGGTTTCTCTGTGTAGCCCTGGCTGTCCTATAAGCTCATCTTTGTAGACCAGGCTGGCCTCTGCCTCCTGAGTGCTGGGATTAAAGGTGTGCTCCACCACCACCACCACCACCACCACCAGGCTCCAAATCTTTTTTTAAAAGATTTATTTTTGTTTTGTGTGTATGGTGTTTTGCCTCCATGTATCACGTTTGCAGTGTCTACAAAGGTAGGAAGTCCCTATGATGCCAGATCCCCTGGCACTGGAGTTACAAATGGTTGTGAGGTCCCTTGGAAAGAAGAGCAGCCAGTGCTCTTAACTGTTGAGCCCTCTCAGCAGCTCCAAGCCTTTATTTGTGGTTTTCAGATCAGCTATAAATATATCTAGGTATGACTTTGTTTGAACTAATTTTGTAAATTGTAATTTAAAAAACAAATTTAGGAGTAGGAAATAGCACTAAAATTAATTTTTTGTAAATGACTTCAGAAGTTGTGAATATTAGAGAACAGCGTATTTGAGAAATAGATTAGTTTAGAACAGTTGTTACATGATGTACTACAGAGGGGATATTTTGTTAGATCAAATTTAGCAACTTTGTATAAATAAAGCAAATTGGAGTCTAAAATATCACATTTTAAGCTTGTGAGTTTTAACTGTTTTCCTTATTATTTCTAGAGGTATATGAAAACAAAGTGACTGAGATTACTCATACATGTCTTTTGTTACAGAAATAACATTCCAGCTAATTTTACCAGGAGTGGAAATAGACTGAGTCATCAGAAAGATACTCGTCAGGCAACTTTTCTTTTCAGAAGAGGACTGAAGGTATTACTAAGCCCTGTTATGCCTCCTTTAGTATCCGATAGGCCAAGAAGGGGGGAGTAGGTTAGTGTGAAAAGAAGGGAATGAGGTTAGTTCTCTGTGTTGATAGACTTTCTTTTCCTCTTTTTCTTGCTTATGTGATGGCATCTTAGAATAACTTAGATTGGGTTTGTATTTATTTTATCCAGGGACCCCAACAGAGGATGTTGCTAGTGTTCACAGGACCTTCCCTCCTGAGCTCATACTTATCTTAAACCTGGGTTGTACAGTTACAGTGCATGATGGCCAGTTGTCCCCAATCGTGTTTCTGTGAGACCTGCTGGGATTTCTGTTGTTTTTATTTTCCTTATAGGTTCAGGCCCAGTTGAACACAGAACAGCTGCTAGATGATGTGGTAGCAAAGAGAACTCGTCAGTAAGTTTTACCTCCATTTTTTTAAGATGTCATTTCTAAGTTTGTAGGATTACAATCTGTCCCAGTGTGCAAGCCATTAATTAAACCCCAAATAAATTCTTCCTGCGGTGGGTAAACGGGACCCAGGACCTCGTGTGTGCTAGATAATCACTGAACCACTTCAGTCCACAGACATTCAGGTTTCCAGATGCCCGTTTAGTACTGAGTTACTAAGATAGTTCTTCACTTTATCCAGTTGAAATGGTGTAGATTTTCCTTCGTCCTTCTCTCCCCCCCTCCTCCCTCCCTTTCCCTCTCTCTCTCTCTCTCTCTCTCTCTCTCTCTCTCTCCCTTCCCTTCTGTCTTCATCCTCCCCCCCCCCCCTCCTTTCCTCTTTTGTTTTTCCCTTTCTCTGTACTTCTTTTATATAAATGAACCTGCTTAGCAAATGACTAGAATCTCAGAGCTTTTAGAAAATTTATAAAACTTAAACGCACAGTAGAGTTTGTTTTTTTTTTTTTTCCCCTCCCTGTAGCCCTGTAAAGGTATTTTAAAAATCAGTTTCTGTCCATTATTTTTCCCAAGTGTGACTTGTATACTGCTCTGATTCCACCGAAGTTATCAGAATTTGGAATTTTTTTAAAAACAAGTGTTTATTTTTTTTAAGTTTTATTTATTTTTATGGCATTGCTGTTTTGCCTGCGTGTATATCTGCGTTAGGGTGCCAGATCACCTAGAACTGGAGTTACAGACTGTTGTGAGCTGCCATGTTGGTGCTGGGAATTGAACCCAGGTCTTCTAGAAGAACAGCCAGTGCTCTTAACCACTGAGCCATCTCTTCAGTTCCAGAATTTGGATTTTTTTTTTTTAAATAGCAGTTACTTTTTGTAAAATAAAATACAAAGGTAGTCGTGGTCCAGATGTAATGATTAAGTACAGTGAAGTGTGATTTTGAGCAGTCATTGTAGGAAATTATTTGAACCTGATGCTGGCAATATCCTTTAGGACAGGAGACACGAACCAAAGTCAATAGAAAGAAAAGTGATAATCATAGCCTATGTGCACTTCTTCAGTGAGACCATATAGTGTTTGTTTATGCTGTGAGAGGGAATCCTTCCTGTGGCTCATCCTCAAATTCACTGTGCGTCTGATTGAGACTTGAACTCTCTAATCTTCCTGCCTCCACCTGTCAAGTGCTGGAATTACAAGTGTGAGCCGGCCTGGCATGTGTTTGGAGCTTTGAGAGTAAAACATAGATAAAGGAAAAGATGGCTATTTTAGGGAAAATATAATGGAAGTGCCAGGTTGCTGCTAATATAAACAAACATAGATCTGACATTATTGTGGCAGTCAGCTCTAATCTCAGTGTTTAGAAGGCGGAGGGAGTAGAAGGTGGGAAGAAGCAGAGAGGCTATTAGACCTACATACAAGCAGACAGAGAATTTAGACGCCATTGGAAGAACTGGAGTTTTAAATTACAATGAGAAGTAGAGTAATAATGCAGCCATGAAAATAGAAGGAAGTAGAGAAGGTGAAAGTCTTGCTTCAGCTTAGGAGGGTTTTTGTTCTGTTTCTGTTCTTGTCTAGGAAGAACTTTCTACATAAATATCTTGTTTAATGAACTAAAAGTAGGCAGCAGTCAGTAAAAATAGGAAAGGTCAGAAATTCTACCTCTAGATTAGAAATGGTAAGCAGAAACCTGGGGTGAGAGATTGCCTTAAATGTCTGTATATTTATTACATTGGAAAAATACCCAACAAATTCAGGTTTCAGTTCTTATACCTAAAGTGTTGATGGGCTTCAGCAGTGTGTGTGTGTGTGTGTTTAATCTAAAAACTGAATGGCTACTTTGGAAATGTGTAGTTTAGAGCTGGGAGTTTGTCTTGGTAGTGGAACACTTGTTACACAAAGGCAGGGAGACAGAATGAATATCGTTCAGCGGGATACACTGTAAGATTTATAAGCTTCCATTTTAAGAAAAAATTTCAAACCTAGATGGCGTACTTCCACCACAAATGGAGGAATTTTGACTGTATCCATTGACAACCCTGGAGCAGTACAGTGTCCAGTGTAAGTCTTTTTCTTCCTTCCTTTTTTTTTTTTTCTTCAAAAATGGTAACTTTGATATAATAGAAAAGTGAATATTAGACGTGTGCTCAGAGTAGAGTGTACTGTCTGGATCAGGACAGAGTGAGGGTGCAAGGAGCAAGGCTGACACTGACCAGGCTTTTAGTCCTAGACTTGGGAGGCTCAGGTAAGAGGATTCCTAGGAACTCTAGACGAGTTCAAGGTTATCTTGGGCTAACTATTTCATTATATGTTTTGCACAAAAAAACATAGGTTAATTTAATTTAAGGACCACGACTTAGAAATGGCACTCATTTGACTTGTTAAAATTTTGTATAGATAGGGCTGGAGAGATGACTTGCTATTCTTGCATAGGATCTGAGTTCAGTTCCCAGCATCCACAAGGCAGATCACAGCCATTTGTAACTTGAATCCCAGGGGCTCCAATGCCCTCTCCTTGGCTTCATGGTCACTGCACACATGTGGTACACATGTGTGTATACATGGAGGCAAACACTCATACACATAAAATGGTAACAAAAAATTAATGTAGTTATACTTGAAAAACTGTTGTATGAACAGCTATAGATTTGGTAGAGTAGTCCATCAAGAGTCGCCACTATGTCTTTACTGTTGAGTACAGTGTAATCAGTCGCTTGTGATTTACTTGAACATGTGTAAAGAATTTTTGACTACTTTTATCTGGTAAACTAAAACTTCTTTTTCATTGCTAGAGCTCAGAAACCACGCTTGACACGTACTGCTGTACCCCCATTCTTGACAAAAAGAGAGCAGTCTGATGTTAAGAAAGTTCCTAAAGGCGTCCCTCTACAGTTTGACATAAATAGTGTGGGGAAACAGGTAAAAAAAAAAAAAAAAAAAAAAAAAAATTCTTGTATTTCTTTGGATGCTCACTAACAGCCTTCTGATGACCAAAAACACTTTATAGCAAATTAAACAGGGTGGCCTAACCCAGTCCCTAGGCAACTGCTAACCTGTTTTGTTCTCACAGATTGCCTGGTTTGACATTCATTTAAATTAAATCTTTAATTTATGATATCTCCTCTTACTGGCTTCTTGTACTTTTATAATTTATTTAAAGCTTTATTAGCATTTCTAGATTATTTGAATAGAGTTCATTGCATGTATATGTTACATATTATATATTCTTTAGTTGGAAGTTTTTGTGTTTTTTGATTACTATAAATCTGTTTTGTTAGTTTTTATGTTACCAGGGTTTTGTGTTTGTTTTTAGTGAATGCTAGTGGATATATTTAATAGATTTTTGGTAGACAGTGGTGTCTGTGTTCTTTTATACTCCTACAGCATATATGGGTTTTCTAAACTTCTCCACAGTTCTGTTGACATTTGTATCATCTGTCACTTTGAGTATACTGACAAGTAAATGTAAAGTGATATCTCACTGGAATTTTTGTATTCCTTGATCTTTAAAAATTTACTTAATTTTAGGGGATTAGAGCGATGGCTTCTCTCCTGTGGGTCCTGCATTTAATTCTCAGCATCTGTGTGGCTTCTCACCATTTATTATGGGATCCTGGGCCCTCCTCAGGTGTGCGTGCGTACATGCAAACAAAGTGCCCACAAACATGAAATATATAAATGGATCTTTTCAGAGATAAAAAATAAAAACATTTTGCTCAGTTGCTTTTTGAAAAAATTACTGAATTTTATAGTCAGATTCTTTAGAGTATGATTTTAAATTCTTTTCCAGTGTTTAAATCCGTTTTCTTGTTTTTTTTTTATAATGGCTAGTTCATTGTTGGATAAGCATAGTAGGACTAGTGTGCTTGCCATGCTCCAAAGCTGAAGAAAAATATCAAAATTTGACTGTGTGTGATAGTGTTAGCAGTTTTTTACAGATCTTCACAGCTAAGCTTGCCCACCTTTCTGAGTTTGAATTCAAAACTATAACTTTGCCTTCCCCCTCCCCCATTTTCTTTCTTCAGTTACTGACCAAGCCCACGCATGCTTCCCTACACTGGATCCTCTCACTCTTGGCTCTGAAAGCGCCTCACTCCTTACTGTAGCTATTGTTAGGTCTCCATTTCCCTTCTCTATCAGCTTGCCTGCCTGTGGTTTTTCCTCTCGAATTCTAAGAAAATAGTTCTTAAGTTAAAAAGAATACACACAAACACACACATATACTACTGTTGGCTTTATTGTAGATTATCAAATTTAGGGAGCTCCCATCTTACTAATTTCCTGAGTTCTAATCATGAGTTGATGTTCAGTTTTATAATATACTTTTGTGGAAAACAGTTTGGCAGAAATAAGGTCCTGGTATTTAAGGTTAGAAGTGGGGGGGGGAAAGCGAGGTGGGGAGGGAGCAGGACTTCATTTTGTTTAATGAGAGTACATGTTTAGCATAGACAAAGTCCTTGGTAAAATCTCTAATACCAAATATGACGAAAAACAACAAATGTGTTTTATTTTGATCCTATTCTTAATTTCTTTCTGTTTAAAAGCATTTCATTAGCTGTTAATCAAACCAGAGTTTTATTTCAATTTTTGTAGGGCACTCAGTTATAAAACTTTGTTTTGAAATACTCAGAAATTGAAGTAACACTGGCTCTATTATTTTTTTAAGTCACAGTCTCATACTGTAGCACCCGCTGGTTTTATGATTTTTCTTCCTCCTCGGCCTTGTGGGATATTTGGATTGGGCCATTATTCAAAAATGAATAAAATAACACTTTTGTTGTTTGCTCTTGTGTTTTGAGACAGGGTCTCACCCTAGAACTTGATAGATCAGGCTGGCTTCAAATTCATAGATCCACTTGCCTGAATGCTGGAATCAAAGGTGTATGGCAACAGGAGTTGAAATAACTTTACCAAGGGCATCACTAGAATTTGTAACGGTGTCTTTAGAGCCCCGATTAATTCAGATAGCAATCAATACCTTGGATGTATGTTGTAGACCATAGTCCTATCAGTATGTGTGTGATGTGGGCTTTATAGTGATGGGAAGAGAGGGGTTCTTGGACTCTAGAGCTACTAGTAGGCAGCTCAGTTATGTGGGCCTTATTAGAGTTAAATTATACACACAATTCAAGATGGCATGTGTTGTTAGTACTAGTTACCATTAATCTTTAAATATAAGAAAATGATGTTTTCAGTCAGGTTAATTTTTCCCTTCTTTTCTGTAGACAGGGATGACTTTGAATGAACGATTTGGGATACTGAAAGAGCAAAGAGCCACTCTCACATTCAACAAAGGGGGAAGCCGCTTTGTCACGGTGGGATAGATCCACGTCAAAGGAATTCTAAGTGGTGACTGTTTGAAAAGTTGAATTGCCTGAAGAGCTCATCAGAGAAGTTCAAGAAACTTTACTTCAGAATATTCACAAGCCTAAATAACTTTATTTTTGAAGGTTTTTTTTTTTTTTAATGTATAAATAATGCCCTGAAAAAATAACAGGGAATATACCTATCTGTTCTTAAAGATTTCATGGTTGACCCAAACAAAAGATTCTTTATTGACTTAAATTCCTCGTGAAGCAGAAGGAAAGCAGAAAGATAGAAATTGATTGTTTTTATGAGTGTGGTACTTAGGATTTCATCACTTTGATCCAGTTTCTACACTTTGTCATGGTTAATCCTAAACTTGAGAAATAAGACTATGCCCTCTGATGCTGTCACTTGTCCTTAGTGTGCTGGGTAATAAATACTGCTGCCCTTTTGTCATTAGTGGATTTCTTAAACGGTAAACAACATCCTCCCAACCCCCGATTTCCAAGCCTTTAGCATTGAACTTTTTATAACAATGTGGCTCTCAGAATTAGTCTCAGATCACCTTGTGTCAGGGCTGGAAATGGTCATTTACAAAGTTATCTGATAGGCCTTGCAGGAGATGCCCAACACATCCCTATAGTCTGTCTTTAGACAATGAAGAAGACATGGAAGGCAGTAGTGAATTGAAGGATTAGAAATAAAATCTGGATTATAGTTATACTCTTTGGATTTAGTGCCATCTTCAGACTATGGTTTATAGATTCTTCTATAAATGATGCTTACAAGAATCTCACTTTTTAAAATGAATTCTTGGGTATTTTGACAGTACACTCACTAGATGTGAAGTCCTATGCTTCATATTCAGAAAGTTTTTTAAAAGCTTTTAGGCTAGTAAGTTTAATAATTTACAACCCCCCAAACAAAAATCTCTTGTGTAGGTCACAAAGAGAAAAAAAGAACAAAATAACAAGTTACCTTAGATAGTCACTGTGTTTCTTCTATCACTCAGAGTTCAGGATTTTTAGGGAGAAAGGGTTTTTGCTTACTCTCTGTTGTGCCAAGATAGTGCTGAGGGTTCTGTCATAAATTACAGTCAGATGCCAAAATGCAGTGATGCACTCCAGCTACAGGGATCAAGTGTCATCATTTTCAGACTTGACCTTTGGTTGTGCTATGACTTTGAATCTCTGAGTGGGTATTTAAGTATCTCTGCTGTTAATTTCTCCTGTAAAATGAGGCGGAGTACTATGATTCCTGCCCGCCTTCATTGCATTCTGGACTCCATTGTCTTTGATGGTCTTTGAATTTCTTACTGGCTCATGCTAGTCATGGGAAAATCAACAATTTCATGCTTATACCAAAGATCTAAATCTGGTCCTTAATGTCTGTTTGCCAGTACTTCTACTTGATAATGGATTTTTTTTGGAAGCCAATCACAGAATTTAAAAACTCTCCATTCTCCTTAACTGTGATGCTTTTTATTGAGGTCAAGGAGTCATTGTAAAACATTTTTGCCAATATGAATATTTATATTTGGTTCATGAACAAACATTTTAGGGTGGTTTGCTGGTAGAGTATTTTAAAACAAAGGAAAAGCAACTGAGCATGAACACTATCTTTGGAACAATTTGTGAAAATACAGTAAAAAAAGTCTTTGTTTCCTGTTTTAAATATTATACAGAGGTATTAGTAATTCTGTTTTTGAAAAAAACCTTAAAAAATTGCCCAAATATTGACTAAGTACATTGGAAAACAGTGTCTTTGGTATAGTAAATGTTTGCTCTTCATGCATCTAATTTAATTTTCTTTGAAAGCAAATTTGCCTTTGATACAACTAAGTTAAAACTCTTGAGTGCAGACATGTTGTATATAAACAGAACAATATGCTGTGTTGGAGGAAAATTTCCTTTCTTGGAATGTGGTTTTAATTATCCTTGTTGAGTTTTTGAAACCTTTTTTTTTCCCTTTTAATTTAAACAGGGTGCAACTTAAAATTTCCTTTGCATCAAGGTGTATGCAAAACATTGATGCAGTGCATCACAAAATGAAAGTTTGTATTAATGAGGAGGTGCTTTACACTGTACTTCTTGGTGTTTTTTGGGAAGAGTTACATTAGATTTATTCTGAAGCTGTTCATTTTTGACAAATAAAATGTAACAGGTTTCAAATGAGTTATTCTGAGCTATAAAAATTGAGTTGTGGTTTTTAGGTTGTTCTGTGTTACAGAGCATTTTGTAGTGATTTTATTTATGATTCTAGGATTTTAAGTTAAATCTACTCTTGGTATTCCTCTTACCTGTCCTTTTGACATTTCATGCATAGGTAACATGAAGTTCCAGCAGAAGGTAACTGAGAGGAATTAATCAAATTGTTTACAGTGCAGAGCACAAGACTAGATGAGTCTTTAGAGATCATCTGCTCATGTTTTGAGCCTCACCTCTTATAATTCTCTGTGGACAATAAACTACTTGCCATATAGACAGTAGTTTTGTGGTATTTAACTTGTCATATATCTAAGAATTAGTAATAACCCTGTCTCAGCATCTTTGGCATGTTCAGTAAATCTTCTCTTCCATTAAGTCCTACTTTATTGTTTGATATTGAAGTTCCTGAAGCTCATTAGGAAAGGCCAATGTTTCCAGTGTATACCAGGAAGAAGATCGCTAATTCCAAACCCAACCTCAAAAAAAATACACAAAGGAAAAAGATTGGTGTACTAATTTGACATGTATTTTAAATAGGTACAAACATAACACTTAATATAAAAAATATATAAAATAAACATAACAGAATTGTTCTCAGTTGTTCGGTTTTGTTAGAGTGTATATAGTGTGTTGCTGTCCGTAATGTAGTTGACACAATATATGCAATTTGGAGATTTTACTAAGGAGATTAGAAAAAAAAGTTCACTTGTTAATACAAAAAATTCCAAATATTCCAAATGCAGGCAATATTAAAGCAAAAAAAAAAAAAAAAAAAAAAGACTCATTTCTGATCAGTAGACCTTTCTCATTTATTTGGAATTACTTATGTCAGTATTAAAATCTTAGCTGAAGATATTGGTTCTCTTTGGAGGTTGAGGTTTTGTTGGAGGTGGTATTACAGTCATTCTCTGTCTTCCCCTCCCTCTCCAGGCTATACACCACATTGTTATGCTTCGTCTTTGAGAGTACTTAGTTTACAGGTATATGGCACGATACCCAGTTTTGTCACATTTCAAAGACTGTTTTTGTGTGCATACCTGCATATGCACTGTGTGTGATGGTTCCCATGGAAGCTAGATGAAGGAGTCAAATCCCCTGGAACTGAAATTAGAGGTGGCTCTGAGCAGCTTGATGTAGGCAGAGGGAATGGAAACTGCCTCCTCTTGAAGAGCAGTGAGTACCCTTAACCATCCCCCCAGCCCCTTGAGTAAACACCAATCACATGTGAAAAGAATTAGGGATAGATACCACTAAGAGAAATATTTACTTGGAAATTGTAGACTTCTAAGTATACTCACATGAGGTATACTAACGTATATAAACAATACTACAGATGAATAAAAAGCTATTTACCTAGTATAGTGTAGTATATGGCCATTAATGTCTACATTTTGCTTTTTTGTTTCCTCTAATGAGAAGAACATAACTTAAGTTTTGTTGTAATTAATCCTTATTACAGGACTAGGAAAGGCAGATGTGGCGCACCTGTGATTTCAGTACTTGGGAGGCAGAGGCAGTTAGATTGCTGTAGGCCCAGTCATGGTGAGCTCCGGGCCAGGCAGAGCCAGACTTGAGTCAGGAAAAACTAAAAACAAAATGACCAAACATTGTTGAATATTCACGGAGTCGGTTTCTTAAATTTAGAAAGAGTGTAATACACCTATGAAGTACCCACAATGAATTTTTAATGACTTTTAACTTTCGAAATGGGAGTGAAATTTGCATCTAGTATTGCAAGAGTTAAATTTTAGCCTATAAAATAAAAAGGAAGAAGGAAAGTCTGGCAACTCCTAAGACAGAATAACCCTGCTGTCTTTTTTTTCACCTTCTCAGAATGGTTGATGAATACAGTTATTGGTTTCTATTTCTTTTTTGATCACACTCTTTTTACAACTCTAATTTACCAAAATATCCATTTCTCATAGCCCGTATTATGGTACCTACTTTATGAAGATTGAAGATCTGGGTTTGATAGTGCATGTTTATGATCTTAGCATTCAGAAAGCTGAAGCAGGAAAGAAAACCGAGTTTGAAGCCAGCTTGGGCTACATACATGCTGTCTTGTGATTTAAAACAATAAAAATAAAGATTAAGGGACTAAGGTGAGAATTCTACACATTTTGCATTGCATTGCTTCATAGTTAAAACCCCAAATCTTTACACATCTCAAATTTATCCTTGATCTCACATCCTTTAACAGCTTTTTAAAAAGCGTTTTTAGACTGTGTGCTAGAGTGTGTTTTACATGAGTTTATGTACTGTGTGCATGCCTGGTTCTTGCCAAAGTCATAAGAGGACATTGGATCCCCTGGAAGAGTTGTGAGCCTCCATGTGGAAGCTAGGACCAGCCACCCCGGTTTCCTTAAAAGAACGCTAGAGATTTGAACTTGGGGTCCTCATGCTTACCCAGCAAGGAATTCTACATACACAGCCGCCTTCCCTGGCCCTTTTTTAAAGCCATTTCTCACAGTGTGTAGCATATTCATATCCCCCCACCCGCCCCCATGTCCACAGACCTTTTTTCAACTAGTTTATTTTGGACTCCAGATACCTACAGACTTTCTTACCCAGTTCTGAAAAATTTCAATTTCCCCATCGACATTCTTTCTGGTGTTAATATCTATTTTTCTTGCTTTCTACACTTCCTTATTACTGTTCATATGGTCAGACCCCATACCTCCCTGGGATATAGGTGGTTTCTATGGCCTCAAGTCTTGGTCACTAATGACTTCAAATCAAATCAGACTATTTAACACCGGCTCAGTTCAGGATTATTATCATATGTTGAGATTGCAATGGAGTTTACATGTACATTAGAAAGAGGTCATATTACTAAAAACGTCAAAATTCATGCAAGTATAAATGAGTGCATTTGGAAAGGTATGTCTGGCAATTCCATAGAGTACCAGGATTACAAGCATGTGCTACCATGCCCGGCTAGCTTAGTATCTATCTTTTTTCAGAAAGACCAGAAACTACACACATTGAATAAACAGTACTTGACAAATGAAGTGACCCATTAATAGACATTCATTTATTGTAGGATTAGTTGCAAACAAAAAACCTAGAAGGTCACATTGTGAAGAGCCAGAAATGGTATCAGGAATCATATTTTGGATTCTCAGGGCTCAGAAGGCAAAGGCCAGCCTGGGCTACGTGGGGACTCTATCTCAAAAAAGGGGTTAAGATCAGAGCGGCTCTCTGAACAGCTGTTACTAATCAACTTTATTACTGAAATATTTTTACAACTTGTTGCTTGTCTTGAAGTTAGGCCTTTTATAATTAGTAACTTCTCATACCTCATCTTTTCTCATGCTGTGTTTCTCTTTTCTGTCTTAATGCTGTTACATGCATCAGAATCATAACTGAGTATGTTTGCTCATCCTCCATTATAGATCTTACTCCCTGTCATCTCCCATAACTCCAGTTTTGGTTCAGAACTTCATTCAATTCATGAGAGATTCCTTTGCTAGGAGCTCTGCTAGATGATCCCTCTTCGTGCTCGCCCTTCACTATTGCCTTCCTGGCCTCTTTGGACTCCCCAGTAAGATTGGATAATTCTTTTGGAAAGAGACTGACAGTCCGTGTTTTACATAGCAAATTAAAGTTAGTGGTAAGTGGTGTTTACTTCACGTGTTTAGGAATGGTTTGAGTTTGAAACATTTGAAATGAGAACGGTATTAGGACTGTCCAACTTGTTTAAAGTTGGGTGGTATTTTTACTTCAGTGGTCTCAGTTTGGGTCTTTCAGTCCTAAATTTAATCCCTACACTTATATTATAGTGAAGTATTTTGTCTTTCTCAATTTTAGTTGCAGACTTGAATTTTAGACTTGAATATTCTTTGTTCTGCCCTAGTCAGTGATAAAAATCTGCACAGTCATCCTATTTAGACGCTTCCTAATAGCTCTTTCATTAAAAAGTAGAACCTAAAAATACGTAACAATTTCAACAATAATTAGGGACTTAGTAGCTGAATCTTTCCACACAGCACCTCTCCCACCCAAGAAATAGTATATCCACAAATCTCAATTTAAATCGTCTGGTGACAATTGGAGAGAGAATTCCGGCTACAAACCAGGGAGTCTATTCTGGCAGCGACGGTGTAATTCACCACTGAGGGAGCGCGGTTAAAACGGGTTTTAGGAATACCGCTGGGAGCCCAGACAGAGGGCAGCGCCCGCTCCGCGAAGACGTCCCTTCCTTTCCCTAGAAAACCGCGTGTGGGCGGGGCACCAGCGCGTCCCGGAGAGCCGGAGAGCCGGAGAGCCGTCTGGGGTCCGCGAGCCCCTTTCCCCGCCCACCCCGCGGCTCGGGCGGCGCATGCGCAGGGCAGGGCCCGGAGAGTCGTCGGCTGGGAAATGGCGGCCGCGGGCTTGGTGGCTGTGGCAGCGGCTGCGGACTACTCCGGCCCAGTGGCATCCGGGGGAAACCTCTCCGGGGCCAACTGTGGGCCGAGCCCCGGGTTAGGCGCTGGTCCCGGCCCGGGCTCCTGGAGCCGCTCGGTCGACCGAGCCCTGGAGGAGGCGGCGGTCACCGGGGTGCTGAGCCTGAGCGGCCGGAAACTGAGGGAGTTTCCCCGGGGAGCGGCCAACCACGACCTGACGGACACCACCCGGGCGGGTGAGCTGCCCGGGACCTGCGGGGGCGTGGGGGGCGGGGGGAGGACCGGCTAACGGGGAAGGCTGGCGGGACCCGGAGCCTGGGGTGCGGCAGCGCGCAGCATCTTCTCCGAAGCCGGCCAGAGGCGACCGAGGGAATCTTTGTTGAAAGCGCCGCTAGACTTCTGCCCCACCCCGGTGTCTGCGGGCCCTTTGGGCTTGGCTGCCAAACCGACTTTGCTTAGAGCCGGGAGTGTGGCGAGCACGGTCTTCCTTCGTAGTACCGGTGCCCCGGGTGCGCATTGTCAGAAGACCCGTGTCTGCGCTGGCCTTCCCCCCAGTGTGTAATGTGGACCACAGCGGAGTAGCTTAGTTCTCCGCCTCTGGCTATTGACTTACCTAAAAGTACTGGTAAAAATAGAGCGTCTTTAGGTCCTCATTGCTTTCTTTTTCCACGCTGGCGTGACCTCCAAAAAAAAAAAAAAAAAAACGTGAGAAGAAAAACTTCATAGGATATTGTTTACCTCGTCTATATTTGCTTTTCCCTTTAAAAAAACATTACTTCGTTTTATATTGTTTAAGACAGGAAGGAGAATGGGAATTAAGTATTATTTGGTTTCCTTAGTTGTGGGAAACAATGTATGGTGACTGAGGTATTCAGCATACTATAATGTGTTCCTCTTGTGTTTGCAGTAGTTTCCCAGGGAGTAGATTAAGAATTGAGTCTTTATGTCTTACATAAATATAGGAAGAGAGGTCCCTTACGAAATGGTTTAAATATTTTGTGTTCATGTCGTTAGTGAATGTGCAATATACATTATGTCATTCTTATTCTGCTTAATTTTAAAATCTTAGCGTTAATGCTTAAGCTTTTGTAGTTATTAGAGATTGGCAATTATTACATACAATCACTCATGTTGGAAAAAAATAAATAGAACTGGGCTGGTGGGATGGGCAAAAGGGTCCTTACTGCCTGATAGACAACTGAATTTGATCCCCAGAACCTGCGTAGTGGAAGGAGAGAGCTGACTCCTGAGAGTTGTCTTTGGTCTTACACATACATACATACACACATATACACACACAGACACACACACACACACACATACACACATATATACACACATGTGCACACTGCACTAAGCACTTTTAAAAAGATGTTAAATTTTACTGCTAAAAACTTATTTGCAAAGAAACTTTGTTCTGCTTACTAAAGCTTATTTGAGGGAGTTGTTTTTTGAATGTATAGTTTTTTTTTTTTAACTCAATGGTACCAAAGCCAAACTTGATAAGGTAAGCATAAACAGTTACTTGAATTTTTAGAAGTGTGTTGGTAGGCATCATCTAAAATTGTCATTCATACCCCTGCCTTTTTGATTCTGCTCAGGAGAGGGCTGATTGGCAGAGTGATTTTTATACTGAGGTGAGTGAGTCATTTCAGTATTGCTACACTAAGCCCGAAGGTAAAGAAAAAGACATCACAGGAGTCTTATCTAGCATCTTATCTGCTCTTAAGTAATTCTGGGAGCAACAGTTTGACCCATCAAGAAATAAACAGACGTTTATGAGGAATAATATTTAATCTCAAGGAAAGTTTTCCTTTTGAGCTGTTTTATATGTGTGTTATTACTCATCCTTTAATTTCTAGCTACTGTATTAAATCAAAGGTTTTGTTGGTGATGGTTGACATTTTATCTGGTTAAAAGTATAAAAAAGTGATTTAAAAGATCACAAAGTATTTTATAAACTGTTAGACCAGATTCATTTCTAACTTTGGCAGCCCTTATAATTAGAACAAAAAATAGTTTTAAGTAGGCAGTTTAATGCCAGTGACATAATTTATTGAATGTTCATTATTTGTCATTCATCCTTAGACGCTAAACATATCCTCTTGCTAAGTAGACACAGCATAGGGATTAAATGTGCTTACGCCAGTTTCATAGGAAAGATAACTCAGAGATACTCCTACTACTGATCGAGTTTTATCTGTCTCCTTCACTGTGTCAGGCAGCTTCTGTGTGCAGGGAGGTATTATTTTTCTTCTTGTTGCAGATAGTGAAAGCAAAGCTTGGAGATATTTAATAATGTGTTCAGTGACCTGTAGCTAACGGACAAAGGAAGAGGGTGTTCTTTAGGATTGGAGCCCTGTTTTAATGCTAACTCCAAAACCCATTTAGACTACTTTTAAAATGATGCGTATCTGTATATGTGTCTCTGGTGTGACTCTGTGCATATGAATGCAGTGCAGATGCCAAGGAGACCTACTACCAGAAGACACTCACAGCTCCTCTGGTGGGTGAGCTACCTGTTGTAGGTGCTGAGAATTCATTCAGGTCCTCTGCAAGAACAGTGTGCACACTTAACAACTGAGCCAGACTTACAATAGTTAAAATCTGATACTATAAAAAATTTAAAACCATGTAAAATTGCCTCAAACTTGGCTCATAGATTGTATTTTCATTAAGTATGAGATGTCCATGGTAGAATTGCTGCTTTCTAAGAATTTACATCCCAAGAAACAGCACTTATTCTTACCCATACCATTTTCATCTGAACATAATTAGAATTTTCTTGAGGTTCTCCCTCCACTCTTTATTTAGAAAGGTCGATACTTCTGGGCATAATGCGCATGCAAAATTAACCTCAGTATTCCAGAGGCAGGAGGATCTCTGTGAGTTCCAGGACAGCCAGGGCTACAAAGAGAAACCCTGTCTCAAAAAACAAACAAACAAAAAAAATAGAGATGCTGAGCTGCTGCTCCTAGAGGACCACAAAGGCAGTACTATTATTCATAGCCATGTTTGGCATTTACAGAGCCCAATCAGTGACAAAATATCAGTGATGCTTAACTTAAGAGGAAATGGAACTGGAGAGATGGCTCCGTGGTTAAGAGCACTTCCTGCTCTGGTAGAGAGCACTGTGTTTGGTTCCCAGCACCCAGAGCAGGCAGTTCATGACTGCCTGTAACTCCAGCCCCAGGAGATCTGAAACCTTTGGCCTCCTAAGGTACCTGCACTCATATGTACACATTCCCCTATCCCTTCACATACACATAGTTAAAGACAATTTAAAACAAAACATCTTTCTTAAAGGAGGAGGAAAAGCTATTTGGCTCCCGACTTCAGAAGATTTAGTCCCTGGTCACTTTACCAAGTTACCAAAAGCAGAGGTGTGCTTATCTTGTGATGGCCTAGAAACAGAACCAGGAAGGGTCAGATTCTAGTGACCTAACTTCCTAAGGGTTCCTTCGATTCCCAGTAGCATTCCAGGCTGAAGATCAAACGTTCCACATTGCACATTTTAACTGCAAACTGTAACAAGCCTTTCCCATAATCTGATATTGTGCTAAAGTATCTCACAAGCATACAGTTGTGAGAGTTGGGGGCTGTTGCTAGGATCCTGATTGATCTCACAATAAAAACCCCAGAGCCAAATATTAAGGAACAACTGAAAGATGGGAGAGATAGAGGAACAAACCACAGCCACTTCTCACCTAGTCACTCCTCAGGCTGAAAGGGAGAGATCCTGCCTCCACAAATCCTCAGACTGAATGCTCTGAGTCCTCAGCTGAAAGAGAGGGGTGAACTCCTGTCTCCTCCTGCCTTATACTCCTTTCTCTGCTCAGCCATATCACTTCCTGGTTCAAACTTCCTCGTGCTGAAATTAAAGTTGTGCCACCACTGCCTGACTCTGTTTCTATCCTGGATTGGACCATTCTCATGTAGCCCAGTGTGGCCTTGAACTCACAGATCCAGACAGATCTCTTCCTCTGCCTCCCCAGTGCCAGGACTGCAGGTGTGGGTCACCACTGCCTGACCTCTGTGGCTAACTCTGTGGCTGGCTCTGTCCTGTGATCTTCAGGCCAGCTTTCTTTAGAGCCTACACAGTGTATTACCACACTGAGTACTAATTTATTTTTTCTCACTCTACACATCAGAAAATTGAGACCTAGGAAATGGTATAATTCAACAAGGACTTCACAGCCAGAGAGCAACAGAAATAGGATCCAAATTCATATTTAGCCAGGCTTCGTGCTAGATGCCTATAACCTGACTTTTAGGAGCTATTTAGAAGTTCAAGGCTAGATAATGACCCTGTCTCAAAATAAAGTCATGTTCATATTATTTTTGATCACTGAGTCACACAGGTTTAAAACCTACGATTTCTTTTGTTTGCCGATACCTTCACTGGTGTCGTGATTGGTGGGTAGTACTGCTAGTTAGCGATCTGCCGCCACACCAACCTGGAGCGTTAGAGTAAGACTGGGCTAGAGCGGAAATTCAACAAAGTGATAGTGAAAGCTCACAGCTTCCCATTCTTTCTTCAAGAATACAAAAGGGTTTCTTTTCTGGCATTTTGGGGGGGAAGATTCAGCCTGAGGGAAGAAAACAAAAATTCCTTAACTATGCATGATTTAGGGTTTATAAAGTTCTAAATCTTGGGGAGCTGTGATGCCCATTCAAGCTACTTTACATATGAAAAGCCTTCTGAGTTTAAATGATGTGCTCTGGACTGTAGAGTGAGATGGCCAGATAGGTAGTATTTCACACACAGAAAACACGAGTTATAGTTGAAACTGGAAGAAAAGTTTTTTGAATAGAAGACAGAAAAAAAGAAACAGGACAGGATGAGGATGGTGAGGGAAGAGTCGGATCACACAATTAAAAAGAAAACAATGGAAATGTAATGGTGAACCAACATAATGCAGTATCATCAAAGCCATGAGAACCGAGACTCTGAAGAATGAATACTTGTTTCCTAGGCAAGAATGGAGACAGCTAAAATGCTATTTAATTTGTCAAGAATGCAGTCTGTAACCCACAAAATGATGGTTTTATAAGTCTTGGAAATATGTGCTAGAGTGCCAGATCTTAAGTGAAAATAATATGTTTTTTTTAAATAAATAATGATGTGTATATTCACAAATTTTCTAGAACTATAATTTTCAATGTGATAGTCACTAGCCATAGATGCTATTAATAAAAAATAATTTTAGATCTAGTGGCACATGCCTATAATCTCAGCATTTAGAAGACTGCAGCAGACAGACCAGTCTAGGATAGCTAGTGAGACCCTGGCTCAGTCAAGCAGTGAATGGAGCTGGGTATGGGCCTGTACTCAGGAGGCAGAGAAGGGTGGATCTGTGTGAGACTGAGGCCTGCCTGGCATGCAGAGCAACTTCTAGCGTAGACAGGGCCACATGGAAAAACCCTGTCTCGAAAAATCTAAAACAAATAAATAAATGAAATAAAATATTTAGGCTAGTGAATTTATTGTTTGTGTCTTTCACATCATGCATCTAGATCCCATTCATTTCCCTGTCCCTTTGTATCTGCCATCTAGCCTTGAAACACCCCCCAAGTAATACAATAAAGAGGAGAAAAAAAAAAAGAACAGCCTTGTCATAGAAGCTGCAGTGTGACTTGGTGAGTCACACAGCGAACCCTTTTGTCCTTATAGCTTTACTTGCAAGTGTTCATTGCAAAGAGTCATTGATCTGGTTCGAGGCCTCTGTTCCTGCTACACTATTGATGATGGACCCTCCCTGGGATTCCTCTTGGATACCCTGTTTTGCCCTGTAGGGCTGGCCTCTTCACATCCTCCAGCAGATCATAGATGGAGTGGATGCTGGTGTGGACCAACTCATAACCCTGGTTCTGGGCCTGGGTAGTTGCAGGATTGGTCAGCCCCCCTCCCCCCACACACCCATGGTGAGCTCTTCAGCATTGCCCTGGCTAGTTCACCCCCAGCATCCATGAGCAAAGGGCAGGGCTGTTCTCCTGCTTTCACTTCAGGGTGGGCTCACTGGTTAGAGACTTGTGGCTCTTGTAGAGGGTCTGGGTTTGGGTATCAGCATGCACATGCGGCTCACAAACATCCATCACTCCAATTCTAGGAGATCTAACACCCTCTTCTGACTTCTGCAGGCACCAGGCACTCATGTGATACTCAAATGTACATGAAGGTCAAACACTTAAACACATGAAATTCAATAAGTCTTAATTTCAGGTAGAGTATTTGCCTAGCATATGTAGCATACTGCGTCTTTTATTTCCAGGATGGATGGATGAGTGGAGGGGTTGGGAGGTGGGTGGGAGGGTGGGTGGATGGATGATTGATTGATTTTTGAGATTTCCTAACCACATTTCAGGTGCTCAGTAGATGTATGTATGTCATGTTGTTCGGCACATTGGCCTGTTCAGTTGAACTGCAGTGATAGAACTTTTTAAAATCATCAAATAAATAAAGTAGGATGTTTTCGTCACCATAGAGAATTATATTTGGCAGTGATATTGTGACATAATGTGTGGAGCTGGGAGTTTTCTGTATAGTTTATATTATTAATCATACTTCAACAGTTTTATTATTTCCTTGGAAATACTGGGCCAGCAGTGACAGAGCTGTCAAGTAAAAACTTAGGTAGAGCAGAGGCAAAAGGATGTTGACATCAAAGAGGACTCAGTTGAAAGATCCTCACAAGCATGTTAGCAGAGAGCTCTATGTAATTTTTCTTTCATTAAAAATATATTGGGCTGGGGAGATGGCTAAGTGGGTTAAGTGTTTGCCTTGCAAGCCTGATGGCTTGAGTTCAGGTCCACAGCAGTCAAGTGAAAGCTGGACACAGTGGAAGTAGCATTTGTAATCCCATCATGCCATCAGGTAGTGGGAGGTAAAGACAGAAGGAGTTAGCCTGTGCCAACAGTGTGACTAAGAGACCCTGTCTCAAGGACTGACACTTGAGGTTGTCCTCTGACCTCCACATCCTGTGCCTCTCTCATTCTCCCCCCCCCTCACACACACACACACACACACACACACACACACACACACACACAGCTAATAAAGTCTCATCCTCACACTTCTTCCTTTCCTTTCTGCCTCACAACATAAATCCACAAGCACACATGTGCTTATAAAGAGACAGCTATTGTGGTGTTAGGAATCATGGTGATTTAGTATAAAGCTATTTAAAAATAAAATTTAAATTGATGCTTTATACTGGAATGACCTTTGAGACAGGAAGGATAAATAGTAGGATCGTGGCCACAGAGCCAGTGTGGAGACTGAAATAACGCCAGCAGCCACAGGTTTCAAGTTCTTATTTCCTTTACATGTATCTTTGGGAGGTACCGTTATAGAAAATATAACTCTTAAGTGATACAGTATCAGATCTTTTCAGTTCATTTATGAGGCAATGCCATTTTGCTTGAGGAAAACATTCAAGCAAAAGGATGCTGTTGTGAATGTCTAAGGAAGCCAATGGTTTGCAATCCTAGTGCTCAGGAGGTTGAGGCAGGAGGATTAGAAGTTCAGTCCTCTTGGTTGCATGGCAAGTTTGAGACCAGCCTGGACTGGACGCCGTGAAGCCCCCCTCCCCCCACGCACACACATGCATTAACCCATGCACACAATCTTAGGTTTATTTTCTACAAACACTATAGACAATAGATAACAAATTTTTTCACTGAAGACACATTTTAGAGAACAGTCTGCACATCAAAAAGAGAAACCACAATGTGAAAGAAGGCTTATTTCCTCCAAATGCATATGGTATGGAGAACATCATAGGATTTCTGCAAATAAAAAGAGAACCTGTAAGAGAACTGAGGAAGCACTTGAACTGATACTTTACCAAAGAGAATTTCTAAATAGCCAGTAGATACGTAGGAGAGTGCTCAACCTTCTCAGTAACCAAGGGGATGGAAAATAACCTCATCGAGGTACCACTTAGAGAGCTGATAAAGTCACACACCAGGGAGAATGTGAAGAGTGGAGACAGTCATAAACAGCCGATTGGAAGTGGGAGTTGATATCAGCACTGACTTTGAAAACAAGTCTGGATTCTCCAGCACAGTTAGAAATATATATGCTCAACCATGCATTGGTGGTGCATACCTCTAATTCTAGCACTCAGGAGGCAGAGGCAGGCAGTGAGTTCGAGGCCAGCCTGGTCTACAGAGTGAGTTCCAGGACAGCCAGTTATACTGAGAAACCCTGTCACTATGACAACAAAAACAAAATAAACCCTCCCCCAAAAGCCCAAATAAAAAATGCATATGCTCTGAGTCAACTCTGAGATACATTTTCCACAGACCGCCATGCATGTGTGAGGATGTGTACATCACGTAAGTGTTCCTACGTATTCATATCTGACCACACAAGGCTTATCATAGTTGATGAGTCATTTGTAACGAGTCAGTTGTGACAATCTGGTGTGTGATTTCCTAGTTGTGAAAATGAATATCAAATATGCTTATTATATGGATGAGCTATAGAAATAATGCTGAATATGTGAAGCTTAACACAATATGTGTAGTTTAAATATACTTTTAAAGTTCACAAGCAGGAACAGTACATAAACATTAAAATTATAAAGAAAAATCAAGGAAGTGTTTACCCTAAAAATCAGTGTGCTGGTTTTATAGAAGTAAAGAGGAATCAGGAAGGGTTTGCATGTGATTTATGGTTTTGCCTGTGATGTGTGTGCACCATATGGGTACCTGGTGCCCAGGGTGGTCAGAAGAGGTCATCTGGAACTGGAATTGCAGTTGGTTGTGAGTTGCCATGTGGGTGCTGAGAACTGAATTCTGATGCTGTGTCTCCAGCCCCACCCCGCTTCCCTGTGTTCCCTGGAGTGTCCACAGTTTATCGTCGTTCCATTCCATGTTGTTTTGAGGTCTGCAGCCTGGCGAGGTTTGGAAGGGATGGTTTAATGCTTTGTTCTTTTTGCCTAGGATTGTTTTAGCTCTTCAAGATCTTTGTGGTTACATAAACATTTTAGGACTTTTTTCCCTGATGGTAGGGCTTGAACCCAGGGTCTTGTTTGGTTTTGTTGACAGACAGAGCCTTACTGTTTCCTAGGCTGTGATCAGGAGATGCTCTGCCTGAAGCCTCTTGATTAGGTGGGACTACAGACAAGTGTCATCATGTCTAATATTAGGATTGTTTCTGTGAAAAAAATGTCACTTAAGGAAAAGCTGCTGGGTGGGAGGGGATGTGGTGGTGGGGTGTCACATGCCTTTAATCCCAGCACTTGGTAGGATGAGTCTGTGAGTTTGAGGGCAGCCTGGTCTACAGAGCTAGTTCTAGGACAGCCAGGGTTATAGAGAGAACCTGTTTTGTGGGGGGGAAAAGGAGGGTTGGGGAAGAAGAGGAGGAGGAGTATAAGGTGTCATTTTCAGCAGGGATTTCCTTGAATCTAAGAGCACTTTTAAGTGGTTTGGACATTTTAATAACAGTGTGTGCCCTCATCAGTTCTTTCATCAGTATTTTACAGGTTCTGATGTTAGCTTTTCTTTGTTTTGGTTGTTTGAACCGTTCCTGAACTTCAGTTGTAAATCTCACCTCATCCTGTGGGTGGTCATTTTGATATGTTGTTGGATTCAGTGCGTTAGAGTTTTGTTGAGGGTTTTGCGTTTATGTCACCCAGGGATATTCCCTGTGTTTGTTTTCCTAGGCCCTCTTATATGGCTTTGGTAAGGTAGTTCCTGCTCCTCGGTCTGTGGAAAGTTTGAGAAGGATGATTTTTGTTTTCTTTGTTTCCTGCTCTTTGAGACAAGGTGTTACTTTATAGCCTTGACTAGCCTAGAACTTGATATGAAGATTAGGCTATCAAGATCTGCATCCATCTGCTTCCCAAATGCTTGGATAAAGGCATGTGCCACTACATCTGGTAGATCAATATTCTTTAAAGATTTATTTTTATTATTTTTAGTTGTGTTGGGGCTATATGTGCACAGAAGTGTAGGTGCCTGTAGAGTTCAGGTGTATCAGAACCCTTTGGAACTGGAGGTAAGGTAGGGAGTCCTGGAAGAGGAAGCAGTGCATGCTATAAACTGCTGAGCCATCTGCTCAGCCCCAAGTCAGGCACTTAAATGCAGTGAGAGACTTTGCTACTGAACCATTCTCTTTAGTCTTTATTAATCTGTTTAGAATATGTTTCTTTATGATTCATAGTTGATGAGCTGTATTTTCCTAGGAAATTTATCCATCCCTTAAAAAAACAAACTGGTAGATGAGAAAATGAATGAGGTTTGAAAATAATATTGGCTGACTTCTTTGTAACTAGGTTTAGTGTAGAATTCAATTAGAATATCCTTAAGGACACTACTAGTGATTTTACATCCCTTTGGTGTAAAAAAGGCAGATACTCAGACGTCTTTAAGTGATGTCATACGCAATTAGTACCCCCCCCCCAAAAGTAGCAAGATAACAGTTTCTGAATCTAGCAAAATTGTAAAATCCTTACAAAACAAAATAGGATTTCTTTGTTTATCTGGTATATATAATTTGATAATTGTGCAAGTCTCGTTTATATTAAGAGACTCCCGATAACATGGTGATTTTTGTTTTTTGAGATAGGGCCTTATAAAGCCCAGGCTGGTCTCAAACACCTTATGTAGCTTAGATGTCTTTGAATTCCTGATCTTCTCTACCTCCTACATACTAGGATTATAAACATGTTCTTGCTTTGCTTTTCTTTTTTGTATGTAGTAGGTTCTGGCCAGTTTAGTTTAGTAAACTAATTAGTTTCATTTAGTTTATCTCACACTGTGGCCAGAGCTGTCTTGGGCTTACAGCTGTGAGCCCCAGCTGCCAACTGATTATCAAGTGGAAACCTATAGCCTGTTGGTTTGTAGAGCAGTGCAGCCCTAAAGGTGACCTGTGGAGAACCTGAGTCACACTGGGTCGGAAGCTCTTAAGGCTCATGTGGACAAGTACTCAAATGGCTCAAAGTGCAGAAGGTGGACAATTCTTTCCCAAGATCTCTTGGGAAAAAATTCCTAAGGCCTTAATATTTTAAAATGTAAACTTAAAATTTTAATAATTTAAAATAATACTTTTTCATTGTTTTAATCTGCTGCTCTTCCACATGAAATGATTAAAATCATTCTTAATGTCATTCTGTCTGGTTTTAGTTGCCATGTGAACTGATATAAAATGAGCCTCCTAAGGCTCTTTAAGGATAACAGTGCCTCATTGAGAGGGCATGTGAAAAGTTGGACATGGAAAAGGTTTTATTCTTGCCCTACAGCTTTATGGTTTTTTTCAGGAGGAGTATTAGAGAAGCAGGCCTGCCACATGATTTAGCACATGTATATGGGCTAAAACAGGTATAACCACTTAGAAATCTGTAGGAACAGGGTAGGCATAGGAGGTAAATGAAAAGCTTTATCACGTTTAAAAACTATCACACACACGGGTGTGGGGGGGCACAATGGAAAGCTAAATGTGGTAGTATGTGCCTGTAATCCTACAGTACCTGAGAGGTGGAGGCAGAAGGATCAGTTCAAGGTTATTTTTAATTGGATAGCGAGTTCAAGGCTAACTTTGGCTATGTAAGACCCCATTTCAAACAAACCAAAAAAAGGCGTGTAAGTTTTGGGACCAGGGAGGAGATTAGGATAGGGAGCATGTGTAAGACTCAGAAAACATCCCCTACCTCTTGCCAACATAAAGAAAAGAGGTTTATTTAGCTCACAATTCTGAGAGTGTTAACCTGCTTCTGCTTAGCTCTGCCTGATGAGGGCCTCATAGTAATGGCATATTGTATGTGGAACACACAGAAGAGGTATGACAACAGAGAGCAGAGAAGGGCTTGTACTGCACTTTAAAGTAGCTCACCCTGAAAGGAACTAACCAGGACCCCACAAGAGCTGCTTAAGTGCCCTCCAAAGGCAATGCCTTGCAGTAAGCCCCAGGTCTTAAAGACTCCACCATGTTCCATTGGACACTAGGAACCAAGTTTCCAACACATGGACGTACTGCAAGCACACTCAGACCATATCCAAACCACACTGTCTCAAGGTCTAAAGGGAAATCCAGCTCAGTGACATTGTAGCATAACATAGACACCTAACCTGTAATCCCTATATCTTAAGAGCCTCTGAAGAAAGACTGAGTTAATGATAGGATCTGTATTAGCCAAGGTTCTCTAGAAGACAACCAGCTGAATGTATATTATGTATGTATGTAATTATATCAGGGATTTACTACACTGGCTGCACCATTAGAGTTTAGTCTCCCACAGTAGCCATTTGCAAACTTGAGAGCAAGGAAAAGCAGTGGCTGCTCAGTCTAAAGCTGGGAGCCTCAGTCTGAGAAGGACACCCTGGAGAGTCACTGGTGTGAGTCCAGGTTAAAGCTGAAGAAGCTGGAGTCTGATGTCCCCGGCAAAGCAAAGACAGCAGAAGTCTGTCCCCAGTCGAGAAAAGTTGAACTTGCCGATTTGTATTACATGTTCTTCCCAAGCTCCCATCGTATTGAACAGTGTAGTAGACAATAATGGATCTCCTTAGCTGCTGATCACATGTGGCTAGCCTGGCAGATCATGCCTTGTTGCACATTAGCAGTTCTTCTAGGCATCTCTCAATTGGGTCAGGCTGACAGCACACATGTCTTAGTAGGTTTCGAGATGATAATGGAGGTATACTTTGGTTTTGGTGTCATCATCACACTGTGGGAACTCTTCATACCTGTGTCCTGGGTGCTGGAGCTCCGTGAGTGCATCACCACACCGTTTCTTCTATTTTTAAAGCAGGGTCTCATTGTGTGTCCCCTACTGGCATGAAAGTTGCCGTGGAGCCCAGACTGGCCTGGAACTTGTGATCCTCCTGTTTCTGCTTCCTCGTGCTGGGACCACAAGGCTTATATACACAACCTTTGGCTATACATTTAAAAATCACGTAGAGAATAGTGATTTGGACACAATTTAGAATTTTTGCATCAATCTTAAGTTCAAAGAAATTTGAGCTTGGCTTTCAGTAACACTAACCTTCAGTAGCCTCCTCATCTGTGCAGTGTTTCCTTGATAAAAGGCTCACAGTGAGATCACAGCCATATGGAACAAAGTAACAAAGGTGCACGGTGGGATCCAGGCTTGCCTCAGACTTGTTGCTGCCCTCCTGCCTCTACCTCCTACTTTTTCTTTCTTTTTTATATGGTTAGGGCCCCGCCCTTGAGTGTGTTATGCAGCCCTAGAGTGTGTTATGCACTTGCTCTCCTACTGTGGTATTACCTCACAGTGCTTTGCTGAAGGCATTTATTTTTCTTATTGCATGATTTAATTCCCTCCTAAATGATGCTTCTTAAAAATTTTATTTTTATCTTGATTTTGTTATTTTAAGGGATTTCTGTTCATTTTTCCTCTTTTTTCTTTCTTTCTTTTTTTTAGGAAGTGAGGATAAGGTGTGTGTATATGTTTGTATGCTCGTGTGTGTGTGTGGGGGGGTCTCTTTTTTCTTCCATGTGGATTCTGGGGTTTGAACTCAAGTCCTCTATCCTGGCTGGCCCTGAGGTTTTTGTTGTTGTTTGTTTGTTTGTTTTTTAAGGTTGTAGATAAATCCTTTATTTTAGTTATTTTAAGGCTTCCTATTAGTTGAAGTAACTATCAAACAGTGATTTCCTGCTTTACTGCAGTATTTCCATGATTATAGTAATGGGGATTGTTGTCACTGTGGACATGTGCTAACACACCCAGCACATAAGTCACCAGCTTTGGAACATTATTAGTTTATGGACGTTTGCTTAGGAAATCAGTCATGCTTGGAAACAGCCCTAGTTCTTTCTCGCAGCTGTGCTTTCCGTATCTCCTGAGTAGGATGCTGAAAAATGTGTGTGGGCTGGTAAAATTTTGGTGCATATTTCCAAAACTGGACTATGAAAAAAATGTTGAAGGGAATTTATCTAGGGAAATGAACAACTCAGAACTACAACTGAATTTATCTCAGAATTATCCTGGGCTCCAAGTTTGGTTTTAGTGACATATGCTGGACTTAGAACATCTCTAACACAAAAGACAGAGCAGTGTGTAGCAAAAAGGAACTCTGAGAAGAACAGTGATAACAAAGCAAGGAGAAGAGTTCCCAGACTGAGAATTGATAACCTTCTCTGCCTTTCTCTGCTTCCAACCTGCTGTGTCGTCTGTTCCTCCACTTCAGATTCTCTTGTCTTTGTCTCTGGAGTGTTGGGATTATAGTTTTGTGCAGCAGTCTTGCTTGGTTTTGAGATGGTTTCACGTGGCTTAGGCTGACTTCTAACTTGCTACTTCTTGTAGGATGACCTTGAACTCTCCCCTCCTCCTGCTTCTGTGCCACTATTCCTGGTAGAGGTAGAGCAGGAGAAAGTAGATTTTGGCCATTGGAATCATGGTGTGAAGGATTTATTATAGCAGCCCTGGCAGGCTGGTAGGTACCCTCTGGTCTCACACTGTTTTACGGTCTGTTCTGTTCTGTTCTGTCTAGAGAACGCCTTTTAGTTGTAATGTGGATTGGCTCTGCTGGCCACAGGTTCTCTCAGTTTTTCTTCATCTGAAGATATGTTGATTTCCCTCGTCCATTCCCAAAGGATGTTTTTCCTAGAGACAGTTCTGGGTGAGCAATTATTTTCTTCTAGCATCTCAAAGATGTCCCCACTTCTGTCCTCCATGGATCCACAGTGCGGTATTTACTCTCACTGTTTCTGAGATCTTTTTCCTTATCTTTCAGAAGTTTAGATATGACATATCTTAATGCCATTTTTTTTTTCTTAAAATTATTTGGGGTTTGCTTAGTGCCTCAAGTCTCTAAATTTATTACTTGCAAGCGGAGGAAGCTTCCAGTCAGTGGCATGAAGGTAATGACATGAGGAGTCTTAGAGCTTCGCTTTAGTTCTGAAGCTTGGCTCTGCTGCTCTTCTCCTTCACTTTCTGGGCTTCTCGTGTCTGTCTGTCTGTCTGTCTGTCTGTCTGTCTGTCTGTGCACGAGTCAGGAATCCTGTGATCCCTCTGGAGCTCGAGTCACAGGTAGTTGTAAGTAAGCACGTGGCATGGCTGCTGGGAACTGAGCTTAGGCCCTCTACAAGAGCGCAAGCACTCTTAAGCGCTGAGCCATCTCTGTGCCCTCCGTGGGCCCATCCCTGGGGTGTGCTGTTTCAGTATCCAGTTCCAGGGTCTGTTTGTTTTGTTTTAATCTCATTTCTTTCTGACAGTTCCATTTCTTTGATGAGGCTTTCTGTTTTTCATGTGTTCCAAGGGAGTTTCTGATTGCTTACTGAAGCATTTTACAGCGGTCTAACAGCCGCCCCACCCACTCTGTTTTCTTTCCCTTGTCGTTGGACTTGGTGTTTCTGGGGAGCCAGCTGAGTGACTTAAGTTCCATGTCTGGAACGTGTGGCATAGGACAAATGAGCTCAAGAAAGCAAGACAACAATATCAAAACCGAACAACCTGGGTCTGTTCCATGTATAACATCTCAGTTTAGTTGTACTAAGAAAGAATAAGAAAAAGTATATCTGTTCTGTCATCCATAAGCAAAAGTCATTGACATTAAAATTATGTAAGTTTACAGCTTTAATTATAATTAAAAACAAATTTTTAAAAATTCACAAGTTGTGTATAAATGTGATATAACTTGAGTGAGATGCTTTAGAGAATACTGTTGTTTTTTAATTTTCCTAGGTTGGTGTTAGTAAACAAAAATTAATTTTATTTGTCGAAGGTGTGACAGTCACCTGTTACCAGATGGGCGACTTTGTACCTCTTCTGACACTCAGCTCCAGGAGCTGCAGGGTCAGTGCTGTGGCTCCCAATGTGGACTCCCAAGTATTTGACCTTCCATAAGGATTGTGTCTTTTAGTTGATTTAATGTTGAGCTACATATTTTAGAAGTTTCTTGTAGTCTGTATTTACTGTTTCTTATTAAGTTGCTCAATGTTGAAAAGAATTCTTCATATAGAAATGGTTTCTCATAATCTCTCTTACATCCATAGTAGTGAATGTTCACATAGAAAGTGTTGATACAGTACGTGGCTATTGCATAATGGGCTTTATTTGGTAAGGATGATGTCACTGTGTGGGATGGCCTGAAGCAGTTAATAAAGAACACAAGACTTTTTAAGTGCATTTCTTACTAAATACCATTGTGCTGAAACATTGTGTTTGCACTGGAATGAACCTAGATTTCCCTGGCTTGCTTACTGAGCTTTAAAGAAGTAAATCTTACTGTCAAAATCCTATAACTGGATTAAATAGAACTTTACAATACACCTTTCCTTGGTAAAGAGAGATGGGGTTGGGAAGGGAAACGTGTCAGTTTATGTTATGCAGACAGAATTTCGAGGTTAAAGTTCAGGGATGCTTTGAATCTGTTATATGTTACTTTGTTTATTGCTGAAGTATAAGATACTGATTATTAGAAAAAACTAATTTTTAAATATTTTAATGTCTTTGTTACTAAAAAGATTACATTTTTACTTTGCTTCTGACAAATTTGATATTTTTATTGTAAATATGCATAGCTGAATTCATTATAATATAAAATGATTATTACTATGAGTTTTAAGTGTACAGTTGTTAAGCAAGTTGTTACCCCTGTGTTCATCCCAGAATTTTCATCATCCTAAACTGATGTAACTTTATCTACCAAACAAGTACTCTAGATTCTTTTCTCCTTCCTGCCCCAGCTTCCAGTCTCCATTCTACCAGATGTCTCCCTGTCTCTGGCTTTGCCTGTTCAGGAACCTGAGTGGACAGAATCCTGCAATGTCTGTTCTTTGTTGTTTGTCATGTTTCATTTAGTTTTGTGTAATATGTTTAGGGTTCATCTGTGATATACCATGTTCAAGTTCCAGGACAGGGCTATGTAGCAAGACCCAGACCGTCGTCGTCTTCTTCTTTTTTTTTTTTTTTTTTTTTTTTTAAAGAGGCTGAAAAGTACTCTGTTGCATACATGCAATACAGTTTGTTTTTCCATTCATCTACCCGGACATTCGGGTTGTTTATCCTTTTTGACATTGTAAATAATATTGTGTGAATATTGGTGTATGAGGTTGTCATGCCTCAAGGACTCGAAGTTCAATAAAGTTCAGTATGACTGTGAGAGAGCGAGTCCCCCCAGTTAGGTATCACTGGTAGGTAGGACTGAAGATCTGGGGAGGGTTAGCTCCATGAGTGAGACAGGGGAGATGAGCACACCATGAGCTGAGCATACATCCCAAGAGCTGCCTGCCTCTAGGCAAGTGTGCTGAGAGTGCACTGCCCAGATGAGAGCTTTAGCTAGCATCCCTCATTCCTCTTTCCTTTGGGCTTTAAGCATCTTGCTCATACAGAATAGCCAGAAGTCTGAACTCCGTCCAAGGGAATGATGAGTTCATTGATCTTTGTGGGTGTAGAAAACCTGTGTGCATTGAAAGGACTTGGATTGACTGGCTCAGGTGAATTTAATTTACCACATAAGAAGTTCCTTTTGTAGTAAGCATATCAGTGTCCTGATATTTTTCATGAGGATGAGTGGAGGAATGGAGTAAAAGAGTGTAATTTGATCTGTCAGGAAGAAGTGATCTCTGTCTGGCACCTTCAAGATGAAAAGCAGACAGTAGTCTGCAAAAACAGAATGTTGCTTCAAACAACTTAGGAAGGGTCAAAAATGGTGATTGCATCAAAGGGCAAAATTGAAGAAAAAAAAAAGAAAACAGACAAAATTACAGACTTCTCTGAGAATAAATAACTTGTTAAGCTAAGTGTTAGAAAACTACTTATGTGTAATTTTTGTCCTTTACAAGATTTAAATTGGAACCTGGTGTTATAAAAATATTTTTCTTCTTTGCTATTTTATTTGAAGTAAGCAGTATTCTGTTAGTAAATTATTTCTATACCTTACAATCTTCATAATCTCAAACAGAAGTAGAAGTTTTGTTTTGTTTTTTTTTAGAGAGACTATGCCATGCCAGCCGGAGCTGGGAAGTTGAGTTGGTGAAGTGCTTTCTGCTTGTCTTAGCTGCCTTTCTGCTGCTGTAATGCAGTACCCTGACAGAAGGAAGCAACAGAAGCAAAGAAGAGCTATTTTGGCTCATAGTTGTAGGGTACAGTCCATCAAGACAGACGTCATGGTGACAGAGGTCAGCTGCTCCAAGTCAGGAAGAAGGAATGTGCCTTTTCACAAAGTTCAGGCCACTCTCTTTTAGGGTGGTCTTTGCACCTCAGTTAACCTGTGAGTTAATCCCTCACAGGCTTGCCCAGAGCCTTGTCCTAGGTGATTCAGATTCTGTTAAATTGATAATCAGTATTAGCCATCACATCTGACCCATGCTTGAGGATTTAGGTTCAGTCTTTAGGATGTATGTAAAATGCTGAGTATGGGGGTGGTTCCGGCTGTGATGTCACCAAGTTCTGGGGAGGCCAAACAGGAATATCCCCGAGGGCTCAATGACCAGCAGTCCTAGCCACCTAGTTTATCATGAGCCCCAGATCTCGGTGAGAATCCCTATCTCAAAAATTAAGGTTGGAGCCTAGAGAAATGGTTCAACAGTGAGAGCACTTGTTGGTCTTGGGAAGGACCTGAGTTCTTTGGGCTCAAGGCTTGTCCTCTAACGTCATAAACAATTAAAAGTAGAAAAAACAATAGGCATAGCTATCTATGGTAGAGGTTTGTATGTTGTGAGGTATTCACTAGAGAAGACGGCTCTGATGTAGGTTTAAGCCAGTAGAAAGCTTTAGTAGCCGGCCAGCGACTACACCGGATGTTCAGGATCCCAGGATAGCACTGAGCCTTTCTTTTTTCAGGGTGGTCTTTTAAGCACAAAAAGCATGTTCTGGGTTGACACTCTTCAGTTAACAAGAACAGTTAGCCAGAGCAGAACTACAGAAGCTATAAAGCAATGTGATAATAAATAATCAAAATTTACTGTAGTACTAGTATGAAGTTCTTCAAATATTAGTAAAATACTGTAGCTAAAAGCCTTCCCTCAAAACAAATTTTTTTAAGAAGCACTCTTCCTAAGGATTCATAGGACAAGTGCATTTGTGACTCGTCATGTCTGATTCTGTTGCACTAATGGTCAGTAGAATAAAAAAGAAAGCTCAGCTTTTATTCACTATCTCAAAGGCGTAGCACATGTTGGAGCCTTCGGAATGCCACTTTAGTACACAGAAAGATGAACTCACATGTCTAACATGAAACAGCTGAGTCCAAAGTAGAAAAATAGTCGCTTTACATCCTTGGTGATGAGTTACAGGTGTTAGTGTCTAGGCCCCGCCCTCCCCTGAGTTCCTCTGAATCTCTCTCTTCCTGTGTTCTGTTTCTTGGGAGCACTCCTCTTTCCTGTCCCTCCACAGTTACTCCTGTGCAGGAGTTGTCTTGCAGATCTGTCAGTTGGGATTGGGCTCCACAACTCTGCATTTTGATCAGTTGTGGTTTTCTGTAATGATCTTTTGTCCGTCAAAAAAGAACTTTCCTTGTTGAAAGATGAGGACCACACCTATCCAGTTAGACCCTGGAGAGGAATCAAAATATTGTTTTTACTTAATTGAAACTTTCATGGTTTTCCATGCCAAAGATGTCCTTGTATCAAGCCTAAATAATGCCTTTTCTGCCTTGCTTGGCTGAATAAAATATCCCCAAAGGCTGTGCCAAAGATCGGTGTAGTTGTTGGCTTACATCATTGTCATTAGACAAAAATGGCATTTGGAAGACCAAGGCCACATTCAGGATGTGATACATAGAAGTAACTTAATAGCTTAATTGCAGAGTTATTTATGATCCAGACTGGCTCTTGGCGGTCTCAATTGGGCTTACAGTCTGGAAACAACAGATGACTGGTTATATTGACTGGGAGATGGAAACCTCAGAGGCCTGTGCTCTAGTATTAGGTATGTGTGTAAAGTCAAGGCAGTTACCTCTCTTTTATTGAACTTTACTGAAGGACAAGGAAACTATCTGAAACATTTTAATGTGGATCTTTAAATAAATACTTTGTTTTTTTTTTCCTTTTGTAAAAGCAAAAATCATGAATATATTATTAGTTCTTTGGGGTGGCCAGTGACTACAATGACTTTTGGTGATTTATGATTTGGGGAAAAACTTGATATTTGTTCATTTTTTGAAATGTCAAACTTAGGGATGACTTCATTTTTGCATTTTATTCTATATGAAAAAAATTCTTCATGAGTCATTTGGTTTGACTCAGAATAGATATAAGAAACAATGTCAGAGGAGATGAAGAGAAGTTAATGAATTCAACACACATCTGGACCAAGAAACCGACATTTCCTGATAGGATTAGGTTTGGGAAAGAGAGAAGGGCTGTCTACAACAGTTTCAGAATTCCAACAAAAGCAGCTACATAGATAAAGGCATCATTTTCTGAAACTTTTGAGACTGGACTATTGGAAATACGAAACATTAACAAATATGTAATATTTTTGTGGTGCTTTTATGTGAAATTAGTCTGTAGTAGTTAAGAAATAGGCATCTTTATTGTCTATAATCCATGTATTCAGGAATCTGAGGCAGGAGCATCTTAAGTTCCAGGCTTAAGCCTGAACAAGACTGTCTCAAAAACTAGAAATAAAAGAATGTAAAGGCTAAGAAATTATTTCCCTTTCTGTTGAAATAGGCAGTTTTCAAGCATTCAACTTAACATAAGAATCAGACCATTTTCTATAAATGAAAATTTTTTGTAGCAGTTAAAATGTGTTAACTATCTTTATTTCTTTAATTTGAGTCTTAATAAATCAGGAGTATTATTAGCTAAGGATCTAAATGCACTAGCATTTGGAACATAACTGAAATCCTAATAGTAAAAACTAAGAAAGCATAGACAATTCAAAGAACAAAGAAGTTAGACCTGTCTTGTGGCCCTTTTGACTATCCAACTATTATGGGTAATGTTAGTATGTCAGATAAGGAGTGTGGTGCATACCTGTAATCCCAGCACCTGGGAGTTGAAGGATCAGGAATTCAAGGCCAGCCTGGGCTATTTGACATTGCTGAGTCTTTAGGGAACATCAGCAAATATCAAAGGATGAAAAGTAGGTGTTTTGTTTTGCTCTTTTTTTTTTTTTTTTCAAGATAGGGTTTCCCTGTGTAACAGTCCTGGTCAGTCTAGAGCATGGCTGGCCTCCAACTCACTGAGATCCACCTGCTTCTTGTCTCCCAAGTGCTAGAATTAAAGGCATGCACCACCATCATCCAACCAAATATATTCTTTAAAAAATAAAAATATAGTCTATTATAATTAGAATCATTAACAAAATATAATGAATGTCCTTATTTGTTTAGCGATTAAATAATATTTTTAATGAATGTGTCAAATAATAGTAGAAATTATATCAATATCTTAAAAAATGCTAATAAAGCTCTTATACTATATTACTAAAAGCTTATGAAATTAAAGAGAATAGTAATGAGAATTTATAGCTTTTTCTTTTTTTTTTTTTTTGTTTGTTTGTTTGTTTTCAAGACAGGAGTTTTCTGTGTAGCCTTGGCTGTTCAAGTTTGCTGTGTAGACCACTGTCTTCAACTCAGAGAGATCTGCCTGCCTCTGCCTCATGCATACCACCTTTCAAAAAAAAAACAGGTTAACACTATGTAGCCCTGGTTGGCTTGCTGGCTGGGAACTTAGTAAATACTATAAATTCACAGAGATCTACCTACTTAAGCCACCTGAGTGATTGTAGCTTGTTTTTTGTTGGTTTTTTTGAGACAAGGTTTCTCAGTGTAACAGTTCTGGCTGTTCTGGAACTTATTTTGTAGACCAGGCTGGCCTTGACCTCAGAGACCCACCTGCCTCTGTCTTCTTGAGTTTTGGGATTAAAGGTGTGCATCACTGAGCTTTTTTTTTTTTTTTTTTTAAAGGCAGGTGTCTTACTCTATAGCCATGAAATTTACCCTGCCTCCACTTGAGATTGAAGGTATGCACCACTGTCTATCGAATTTGTGGCTTTAAGTGCATATATGTGAAATGAAGTAACTAAAGTTTAGTGGGCTAAGTATCTCAGTGTATTGAAAAGAAAGAACAACATGACCCCTCCTGGTAGAAGGGAGGTGATAAAGAACAGAAGTGAACATGATGGGGACCATCCGTATGATGAACAGCTAACTGAGCAGTAGTTAGTGGTGGGGATGCAGCTAAATGACAGCGTGGGTGTCCAGCATATACAAGACTCTAGGTCCAAACCCTGGCCCTGAAGAAAGTCAGGAAATATTCTGGTGTTGTAAACTTGGGATATACTTGTCAAGAAAGAAACCCAAGCAAGAATATAACAGGGAGTCACTACAGATACAGCAAAAGTTTGTAAACACTGGATAGCATGGGGTAACTGTGTGCCAGTAAAGTTTAAAATGCTAATAAAAAGAGCAGACAGCTAGGCAAGCATGATGATAAAAATGCCTGTGGTCCCAGTGAAGCTTCGGAGAGAGGATTGAGTCATTGTTGGCTGCAAAACAAGAGCTCATTCTGCATGAACTTAGAAGCAGAAAACAAAGCAAACAGAAACTTCTGCAGCGTAATTTAAAACTGATTCAATAAAACATAAGGACTAAATGATCTTAAAATATTAAAGAAGTCCAACCAGAGGGTTTTGCTAGCAAATTCTAGCAAGTGTTAAAAATAACAATACTAATTGGAAACCTACATAATCTTTCTCTTTTTCGGTCAATGGAAAAAGAGGAAATGCCCCCAGACCAAATGGATCAGAGTAGTACAGTTCTGTCACACCCTGAGAGAGGAGTTATAATCCCAGTTTATTCATGATGACATATGAGACAAACTCGAACTGCACATTAACGACACAGGGAGAGGTAACTTTGCAGAGACTTTGCAGGTGTTGGGTATCTGTAGTGCTGATGAAAAAGACTTCAAGAAGGCTTCTTTTGGAACAGTCACAGCAGGCCTCGAGGCAGTTGGTCAGCATTGGGAAGCCTAGGGAGATAAACATGGTGCTCAGCTCCTTTCGGTTTTCTCATCCATCTGAGACCCCGCCCCATCAGGAGTGCTGCCTGTTGACAATATTAACCATCACATTTTACTTCAGGGTTATTATAAAATTTCTTTAACATTAGGAAATTAGTTTTATTCTACTTTAAAAGAATGAAAGGTTTATGAGAATAAGAATTGAATATTTCTGTCCTGGGCCGCCTCCTCCTCTTGGGAGTTTCTTCCTCATGTTGTTTAAAGTAAATCTACTTTTGCAAACAAAACTAATAAGGGACTTCCATATTAATGTAATAAATTATAAATCATATGATCATCCAATAGAGAAAGGAAGATTGTTAATAAATTTTAACAATCCAATACCAATAAAAAGTCTTAGAAAACGAAGAATTTTCTTAATTTCATAGTCAGCAAAGAAAATGGTTGAAATTGGAAACAAAAAAAAGATACTTTTACTTTTATTCAGCATCATGCTTGATGTTCTAACAAGCAGTGAGAAAGAAAATTTCATGAATAAATGAGAAGCACAGAGAAGGAAACAAAGGTCTCCTTATTCACAGAGCCATGTAAACAGTCTGACAGGGTCTGCAGACAAGATATGAACTAAAAGTTTACCTACCAAGGCTGTCAGATACAAAGTTAAAACGGAATTATTTTACTCTTATATGTGAGTATGCCATTCGTGAAATAATAGGGTCTGGAGTTTTTTGTTTTTGTAAAGCCTCTGACAAAAATTATGAGGCTTTTCTTAGAAGTGTTAAAGCTTTTCATGGCTGGGGAAATGAGCAGTGCTTTTAGACCAAAAGGCTTGGTCCTTTGAGGATGTTCTTCAGTCATTGGAGTTGGTGTGATCTTGGTAAACTCTTGAGATTTAACAAGTCGTTTTAAACACAAAGAGAAATGCAAAGGACCTTGGAGCCCAGGTAGGAGCTTGCTAATGATGCAGGAAGCCGACAGGGGCGTGAACTTTCAGCTAACTTGAGGCAGAGGCAGGGGGACCCTTGCTCTCCACCTTGTTTGATGCAGAATCTCTTGGTTCTTTTCCCCTTGATTTGCCAGAACCACACACTCTGGGCTTCACTTTTATTTCACTGTAGGAGCATAGGGTTACAGCTGCGAGGCCATGCCTCCCTTCCTGAGTAGGGGTCTCACGTGAGACTGGGGCAGAACGCTGTACTTATGGCCAGCCTTTGTCAAAAAGCAAGACTAATCTATAAATAAATAGTCACTTATGTAAACTCTGTGCTTCATTTTAACTTGCTGCCTGAAGTTTATTGCATCAAACTTAAATATTGAAGCATATATTTTATTTTATTTACTTTTGTAAATGGGTGTTTTGTCTGCATGTGTGTCTGTGTACCATATTTGTGCCTAATGCCCTTGGAGGCCAGAATCAGTTCCCCTGGGACTGGAGTTACAGATAATTATGAGCCACCATTCGGATGCTGGGAATTGAACCCAAGTCTTGAAAGTGTAGCCAGTGCTCTTAACTGCTGAACCATCTCTCCAGCCCTATGTTGAAGCATTTTATAATTGACATTAATAATTCCTTTTATTCCTCCAACTCTTAAAATTGAATTAAATGATAGTTGATAAAATAATTATTGTTGTATTTTGTATTAAAAAATTCACAAAGTGATTATATGCAAAGTATTTGTCCTTAAATACATCAATTTATAATTACATTTATAATTTTGTATTGTAATTCTTCAGGAAGAAGAGAGGCTATATTTGCTCTCTTCAAAATTATCTCTATGTGAAATTTGCTTTTATAAAATAGCATTTTATATTCACAAACACGTTGAACTTTTACTTTCCCAAATGCATACAGTGCATTTGACAAGATGATGTTCTTAAATTACTACCACCTGGTTGGCAAGCAGGAGACTTTCTTATGGAGTGTATGACTGTGATACAATGGCCCTGAGAAATAAGAATCAGGGGCCTTGGACAATGATCACAGCCTTGTAGCTCTCAGACATGCCTGTGCCTCCAGTACCTTTACACATTGCTTCTGCTGCTCTGGTGTGAACTGAGTGTGACTAGAGCTTCGAGGGTGAGGAGACCCAACCCGTTAGTTGGGAAGGAAAAGTTGTCTGCTTAGCCATCTGCTTACTGCTCAGTTACCTAGTTCAGATCAGCCGAGGGGGGAGTAGATGAGAAAGTGTCCAGGGAACATTGACTGTAGAAGAACCCAGGGCTGGGAAAAGGCAAGTCTAACAAGCAGAACAGGTCAGAATAGCATGCCTCTAATTATAGCGTAAAAGAATGTTTGAATGAGACAAAAGCATAATTTATACAGAGGACCTTTATAAGTCTCCAAAGTTGTGACTTAGAAGATTTAGTACAAGAGTTCATGAAAGAAAAATACACAAAGAAGAGCAAGTGGAGGAGACACAGGTGAAGATGGAGGGGAAGTGGAAGAAGAAGGGCAACGGTGCCTGATGACTGAGAGAGCTCTGTGCCAAGCCTCACCCCGAGGTAGGGCCCCAGAACCACCTGGTAGGAGAGAACCAACTCTAGCCAGTCATCTCTGACTTTTACACAGGCGCATGTGTACACACACACACATACACACATACAGACACACACACAAACGGGGGGGGGGGGGGGCGGGGGGGGGTTAAAAACAAACCAACCTGTATGTACTTCAGACTAGTAGGGTGGTTGCTAGGCAAAACAGGATGCTTACAAAAGAAATCAGTCACTTTGGATGAGTAAAGTAACATCTAGAAATTACTGAGAAAAGCAATGTGCCTGTACCTACACAAAAGGTCATCTGACTGTGGTTCGGACAAGGTATTGTGGACATGCAGGGAGCTAGAGGACGATTGTCCAAGCCTTCATCAACAAGTTCCCTCAGCCCAGAGTTCTCAGTAGAAATAACAACAGAGACTTGAGTGCTGTCTCCTTTTCTAGAGAAACCAGCAGTGTCAGGCAGACCTGAGGCAGTAACACAGCCTTCTGTTCTCTGTTCCTGAGTGGACCAGTCAGAAGCTTGATCCAACCCAGGTTCTGGGGGTTTGTCTTGTTTTTTACTTCAGTGGGAGACATAATTTCTGGTTGTCTTTCCCGTTTCTTCCTCTCTCCCTCTTACCTCCTTTTTAGAAATAATAAAACTTAATAATGGGGAGAGGGGGAGAGTGGGCCACAGTCAGAGTCAGAGAGCAGGCACGCCTGTGCATGCCATGGCCATTGTGGAAGCCAGTGGATAAATTCAGCCATTTCTCCCTTCTGCTGTGAGTTCTAATGTCAAGTTTGTGGGCAAGTGCTTTACCCACCAACCCCTTTCAGTGACCCTATCTTCTGTTTGTGGTTGTTGTTTTAGGATAGCGTCTCTGGGTGCAGCCCAGGCTAGCCTCAAACTCAAAAAACTTTCTGTCTCAGGCACCTGGGTGCTGGATTCCAGGCTCGTGCAGTCCTGGCCAGCTGTTCTGGTCCTTTTATAAGATAGCCGTTGGGGGCCAGTGAGGTGGTTCCTCAGGTCCTTGGTGCCCATCCTGGAGACCCCAGGGCCTGTCATGTGGAAGGAGAGAGCTGATGCCTACAGTTTTTCTGCTGGCCTTCACATGGCCTCTATGCCCAAGTGTTCATGCCCGCATGCATGCACACACAGGAGAAAACAGAGCTAACTTAAGAACTGATGGCCACTTATGCCCCAGTCTGTAGCCATTCATTCATTGGGAGTGGTCGGATGGTGATAGTCTATTTTGTTGTTTTTCACCCATAACTAGAATGTTGTCATTTCATCATCTGACCCTTTGGTTACTCAGTAACATCTTCATATAGGAGGAAATGACAAGATAAATGGTTGATTCTTCTTAATCAGTTCATAAATTAGTTAGTTTTCTGTCTTATTGACGGATGTATCATTTTATATTCAGGATTGAATATGCATGATGGATTTCATTCATCGAAATTACTTTTTTGAAAAAATTGAGGCTGGGTAGTGCTGGCTTATGCCTTTAATCCTAGCTTTTGGGAGGCAGAGACAGGCTATCTCTATGAGTTAAAGGCTAGCCTGGTCTACAGATCAAGTTCCAGGACTGCCAAAAGCCCTGTCTCAAAAAACCATTTTTTTTCTTTTTTCTTTAATGTATGTGCGTCTGCGTGTGTGCCTGCCTAAAGAGATCAGAAGAGAACGTCTGGTCCCTAGGAATTAACAGGCTGCTGCAATCTGCCCACTGTGGGTTCTGGGATTCAAATTCTGGTGCTTCTCTAGAAAAGCAGCATCATTCTTAATTACTGAGCCATTTCTTCAGTACTATTCTTATTGGGGTTCAGATTGTGTCATTGGGAGCAAAGAAGCTTCCTGAGTCTCTTTTAACAAAGGACTCTGATTTCTTTGGTGAAGAGTAGGGCAATTGGGCTTAGACGGTAAAAGGTACTTGCTGCTCAGACCTGACAAGCTGATCTCTGAGTCCCCAGGAGGAAGGAAGGAAGCTACTCCAGAGAGTTGTCCTGTGGGCTTCCATGAATGTGTCGGGGCGTGACCCCCCCCCCATATCTATTGGAGGATGGATGGGGGCGGATCCATCTGTTTCTGATAAAATATGGAATTTAATGGTACAACTTTGATGTACTGAGTGGCCAGTGTCTTAGAATGTGTATTATGTGTTTAATGGTTTACTCAGCTAGTTAATGAATATTTTAAAGTTTATATTGAACCAGTTTCCACAGTGGGAGTTCTAGAGAATTCAGGTTATTGTAAGGTATACTAATGATTTTTCAGTAAACTGTCAGTTCAAAAGAATTGTTTTAAGTTTTTCTATTTCCTTTTAGACCTGTCAAGAAACCGCCTCTCAGAAATTCCCATGGAAGCATGTCACTTTGTTTCTTTGGAAAGTCTTAACCTATACCAGAACTGTATTCGGTATATCCCAGAGGCCATTCTAAACTTACAAGCTCTGACGTTCTTAAATATTAGGTAAGAATAGTATTCCTTTGGAAAATGTGGTTTTATATGATCTTTAATTTTCTCCTTTCTATCATTAAAACGTTTACAGTTATTATGTTACCTGTTCACACCAGTAATTTCTAATAAGTTCTTAGGATGCACCAACAGTTTCCTCCATGTTTCTCTCATTTCTCCCTTTATTTTTAGCTTTGCATAATTAACAGACCCTACTAGCCATGAGCTTAATAGGCTTGTCGAAGTCTTGCAGCCGTGGTTCTCCAGTTACATTTTCAAATGTGCTTCTAGTAAGTTCTAGATCTGGTGAACTGGGATATGGTTTGGCTGCTAGATTCATTCCCCAGCAAAGCACTCAAACACATTGATATTTTTATTGTGTGTGTGCATATATGAGTGTTTGGTGTGTGCTGTAATGCATACAGGGGCAAAGGACAGCTTTGTGGACTCTCTACTGATTTATGTGGGTTCTAGAGATTGAATTCAGGTTGCCATACTTAACTACTACTGAGCCATCCCATTGGACCTTGGAAATGTTTTTCTAGTAAATATTTTGTTGCCCTTTATATACCTTAAAAAAAAAAAATCATCCCTGAGGCTAGAGAGATGACTTAGTAGTTAAAAGCAGATGCTCCTGTTTTGGAGAACTTGTGTTCAGTTCCTAGCATCCTAGTAAGGCAGTTCACAATTGCCTGTAATTGCAGGTCTAAGGGAATCTGATACCCTCTTCTGGCCTCTTTGGATGGTGTACTCAACGTGCATAAACCCACTCTTTTATGCACACATATATGCTTAAAAATAAAAGAAAAACTGTAGAAATAGAATCCATTTTGTTCAGGTATTTAGTTATAGCAGCTTTAACATCATGTTAAAAATAACACTACTTAAACAGTTTCTTTTCTTAATACACGTGTATAGGAGTAGAATTATTATTGAATTAACAAATTCTAAAGGGTCTGTGAACTATGTTAATCAACAAAAAGACCTTGAAAATGGGGGAAAACTTGGCCCTAAAAGAATTATTATGGAGTTAAATTTTCAGACTAAATTTTTGATTTGTTTTTATACTAATGATAGATGTGCTTTATTTTGTTTCTGATTTTTGTGTTTTGAAATTTTATTAATTTATTAATTACTCATAAAAATTTATTTACTCATCAAATTTTGTGAGCTGGGAATTGATGAAACTGACACGATCTCAACTCTAGTGTCCTGTTTGTTTGTTCCTTGTGAACTTTGTCTCTAAAGTGAGAGATCGGAACTTGCTCATCAGTGGCTGACTGCTCTCTCTCTGCTCCCTCATCTAGTCGGAACCAGCTGTCCACATTACCAGTGCACCTGTGTAATTTACCACTGAAAGTCTTAATTGCTAGTAATAACAAGTTGGTCTCTCTTCCTGAAGAAATTGGACTTCTCAGACATTTGACAGAACTTGTAAGTTAACGTTTTAGTTTTTGATTGCTCAACATGTCTGCAGTTTTCTATATGATAAAAATTGAATATTAAGATTGTTTTTAAAATAAATTTATAGTATTGGTTTAATTAATGTAATTAAGAAAGACTTCAGTGTACAAGTATTAACATTTCCACACAAAATGGGGAAATGTCATTGGTTTTTTTTCCAGCCATTATTAAATGAGACATAAGTTAATATTGTAGTTGAGTTTTCAAATTAAGATTTCAATATGATCAGTATTTTTATGATGTTTCTTAGCCTTTATGGGTATATAGGCACTCTAAAAGTTAGTCTTTGTTTTTTGTATGTTTGGTTTCTTACCATACCCTTGAATCGTAGCCAACTATAATTTGCTATTATATATTTTCTAACATATTGAACTTCACCTACTATTATTTGTGAATATACAAGTACCCATCTCTTAAGTACTTTGGTTTTGAGTTAGTTTAACAGTCTAACTAGCTAGGTGGTAGTGGCGCAACCCTTTAATCCCAGCCCTTAGGAGGAGAGGCAGGAGGATCTCTGTGGATTTGAGGCCAGCCTAGCCTACAGAGGGAGATCCGGGACAACCCAGAGGCACACAGAGAAACTCTGTCTGGGGGAGGGGGAGTCAGACTATTTATAGCCACAATCATATTATGAGCTGGATTCTAATAGTGTCTGCTATTATAGATGAGGAAACCAGTACTCACATGGTGTAATCTGTTGGAGGCTTTGTAGCCATACAATGTGGGAAATCAGCCTGCTTGAACTAAAGCCTATGTTTCATTTCACATGAAATAATCAAATGCAGCTGTGTTTATTGAGATTTAAAAATAGATTTTTTGTATGGATTTATTGATAAAGATGATTGTGAACAGAAAAAGAATATTATAAATCTAGTTGAACAAATTAGATTATCTTGATGGGGGAACTTAAATATAACAGGTTGTATGTTTAAAAAAAAAAAAATCACAGTTGGGATTTTAGGCTACTGTTTTCAGCTAGCTAGTCTTTGGAAATAAAATCCAAAATGTATGTTTTGTAGCTCATACTGGCCTTGAGATTATTCTCCCTACCTTATCTTCAAATCACTTAAAATTTTAAATGCACGTGTTCAGTCCTAAGTACTCAACAGAAAGAGGTTAGAGATGCTGCTTCTGGATTTCTACTGAGGTGCTAACTGAGGGGAGCCTTCTTACCTTCTCTCTTTCCCTCCCACAGACATTTCTCAGTGGGAGTCAGTGACCTTTACCACAGATTCACTCTTCCTGCCTTTTCAACTTCTTTTTACTACCCTTCTTAAATGTTGTTAGAGCACTAGACTTAAAAGTCTGACTTTTGATGCTACTTCAGTCATTAATGAACAGGACAGGTGGAAATTACATTCTTTTCTCTTCTGAGAAAAGCAAAATAATGTCAGCTGGTAATCCTGACAGGGAGTTCCATCCCTCAGGCTGTCTGTGGCCTCCACAGCAGCAGCTTTCTCCTTACTTCCTCTGATCCATAAGGTAAGTAATAAATGTAATGAAAAGTTTAAAGCCGTCAAAAGCTTATTGAGGGTTATGAGCAGCCTGGCTTTGGAAGTCGTGTGTGGATTGTCTTTTTCACTCACGTGAAAGGACTTCTGAGTATTCATGTGCAGCTCGAGCTTCCTTCTACACATGATTATGTTTTCATAAATTATTCCGGCTGGCCTCACAATTACGGACTTCTGAATTTAATAATCTTGTAACTGTAGCTAGTCACTTTTTCAGACCCATTACACTCCAGCTCTTACCAGCAGGGTTTTTTATTTTTCCTCAGTTACTTTTATTTTATGTGCATTGATGTTTTGCCTGCACATATGTCTGTGTGACGGCGGTCGATTTACTGAAACTAGAGTCACAGGCAGTTGTCAGCTGTCATGTGGGTGCGGGATTGACTCAGACTCAGACTGACTGGATCCTAACAGCCTGTTTTCCATAGTCTTTGAGCTGTGTACTTTAGTGTCCCCCTTATATTCAGTTGGGTAAAAATTAGTCATTGTCTACATTTTAGTTTTATCTTCTTGAATGGTCAAACTGATATCTTGAAAAAACGAAGGCTTTCCTGTGAAATAATTTTCATCATTGTTTTGTTTTTCTGTTTTAATTAGGACAGCATAAAATAAAATATACCATTTACTGTTTTACCCTTTCACTAACATTTCATTAGATCTGATATTCTAAACTTTCTGTTTATATCTTAGGCCATAATATTTTAATTTCAGAATTTTTCTATAAATCTAATGAAAGAGACTTACTTAAAAACCTGTAATTAAATTAAATGAGACTGTAAATTATTCTTAGATACAGAATGATAATACACACACACACACACACACACACACACACACACACACACACACACACACACACACACGGAAGGAATGTAGGTATTATCTTGCCTAATACCATTTTTTAATTATTTTAAAGCAGGCAAGTTTGTGATTAGAATAGTCATACCTTTGTACTCTTTTGAAATAGGATGTGAGCTGTAATGAAATTCAAACTGTACCTTCCCAAATTGGTAATCTGGAAGCCTTGAGAGACTTCAATGTAAGAAGAAATCATCTAATACGCTTGCCTGAAGGTAAGAAACTATGAAATAATTGTTCGCTGGTATTTTTGTTTTAAAGATCTCTCAGACTGATGGGCACAACTCAAAAAATGTGTAGAGCCAGTGTCTGGGATCTGATGGCATATTTAGTTATCGTCATCTACTAGACTGTGTCCTTGGAAAACTAATGTACGGGCTCTAGTTAGTCTGTAATAAAACCCAGGGCCAGAGGTATTGGGGAACAAACAATAGCCATTCTCACCCAGCCAACTCCTCAGGCTGAACAGGGTAGATAGATCCTATCTTCATGAGTCGCAGACCGACTGAGCACATAGACAAAGGGCAGAGCTTCTGCCTTCAGCTACCTGCCCAGCTATTTTACTTCTGATTTAACTTTCCTAGAGCTAGGATTAAAGGTGTGTGCTGCCACTGTGTGGCAGTGAGGCGATCCAGACAGATCTCTGTCTCTCAAGTGATGGGTTTAAAGGCATGGGTCATTACCCCCTGAACTTCAAAGTTTGGCTGTGGGTGGCTTTGTCCTCTGATATTCCAGGCTGTTTTTATTAAATATACAATATATCACTATAGAAAACTGCTCAGAGCCAGGCCTCTCATGGCATGGACCTGTTATCCCAGATACTCAAAAAGCTGACAGGAGGATCATAGTGTGAGCAACTGAGTGCAACACTGTCTGAAAGCCAACATTTAAAAGAGGAGAATCATGAGTCTCAGGCCAGTCTGGGCAATACAGCAAGACCCTGTCTTCAGAAAGAGAGAGAGAAGGGAGAGAGAGGGAATCGAAGGGAGTTGGGATTGTAGTTCAGTGGTCGAGCACTTAGCAGCACAATCAAGGCTGATGCCCAGTCCTCAACACCAGCAAGATAGCAACAGAGACTTGAGAAGTTTTGGTAACTTGCTCAGTGGTCCCATTTTAGATCCCATTGACTGTTGCAGTATTGCAGTTATCTTTAGGACAGTGTCATTGTGTAGTTAACCGAGCATGGTTAACGGGCAGAAATAGAGTATGCCTGATAGTCTGCTGTGATGCAAAGCATTTCTGCAGTTAGCCCTGGTTTATAAATGGATTTTGAAAATTAAATAAGATCAATGGAGTTTGAGTTGAACTTAATTTTATTCTTTAAAAGAAAAGTTCAAATAAGGGGAGCTGGAGAGATGGCTCAGAGGTTAAGAGCACTGACTGCTCTTCCAGAGTCCTGAGTTCAATTCCCAGCTCCCACATGGTGGCTCACAACCATTGTAGTGGGGTCTCATGTCTTCTGTCATGCAGGCATACATGCAAGTAGCGTACCCATACATAAAATAAATAAATCTTTAAAAGAAATAGAAAGGTCCAGTGAAGGTCTAATTGGGCATGTTTAGGTGACATGCAGTAACAGTGATGTTGTTATAATTTATGGCATGTAGCCCCCAGGTGGTAAACCCACTGTGGCCCCAGGAGAACACCGCATAGGAAGGATACCCCCTCTCTTAAAAAGACCTGCCCACCACATGAAACTCCTTTCTCTTCTCTCTCCCCCCTCCCTCAGCAACTCCCCTGAATAAACTCCTGTGTGGCATCTGACAGTGTGTGTGCATTTATCTCTCACGCACGAAACTAACAGATGTGAGAAACTACAGTAGAGGGTAGGTTATCTTAGCTTGATTATAAATTCTGACATTTGAGTGACAATAATTAAACAAAATCAATTTTATCAAGTGCTCACAGATACTAATCTATGAAAGAAAGGGCTGAAAATAAAAATGAGAACCATTTTTAATTAAATTCAGACTGTTTATTTAATTTAATTATGGAAAATTTCTTATATAAATGAATCTCCATATGCCTGTCACACAGTGCTACAATGGTCAGTTCATAGTGTTTTTTATTTCACACACATTGACCCTCTCATACACATTTCTCCACTCTAATCTTCTAGATTAATTCAAAGCAAATTCTAGAAAATAATTTATGAACATTTCAGAATATATATTTAAAAATAAGAGATCAGTCTTCTGTGGTGCCGTATGCCTGGGCCTTGGCACTGGGGAGATGGAGATCATGAGACAAAGAGAGCCCTTGTCTTCGTTCTAAAGGAGAGAAAACAGAAAGAAGATCTTCAGAAGTATTTTTTTAACAATGACCTAGGCTCTATAAGATAAGACAGAATTTAAAGTAAATGTTAACAGATGATGCTTTTGCTTTTACTACAAAGTCTAAACATTATTCCAATTTGATCTAGTGAAATACTTAGTTCTTATATACATTTGACGTTTTGGAAATGAAGTAAACACATTAGCAAATCAGTTCACCTTTATACACTTATCCCCACATGCTACCTGGCATCCCACATGCCTCATTGAACTTGTCCGGTAGCCTTCACGATGTGCCTTCAGGCTTTTCCTCCATTGTCTGTTGGCATTTGCTACCAGCTCAGGATGGGAACAGAAGCTTCCAGTAAAACCAGAATTATGACTTATGTCCTAATAACCCAAGACATTCATTCATCATTTTTCTTCCCTCCCTCCCTCTCTCCCTCCTTCCCTCCCTTCCTCTCTCTGTCCCTTAAGGACTGAGAATTGAACACAGGGCCTTGTGCATGTTAAACAAAATGCTATATAAGCCATGCTGCTACTTTTTCTTACTTTGTTTTCATTTTGAAATAGAATCCAACTTGCCTTGGCTGTCCTGAAATTTCTGTCCCATCTTGGCTCATAAGTAGCTGGGATGTCCACCAACCCACTTAAAATGCCAGATCCAAAATTCTCTCTAGAGCCATTGCTTTATTCTGGGCCTTCTCACCATCTTCTGGCTTATTCCTAGAGTAAGATTGCTGATGGAAATATTGACGTTTGGGATTTTATATGTGTGTTTGCATTTTCCTGAAGTAGACTCTCGTAGTGTAGCCTAGGATAGCCTCAATTTCACAGTCCTCTGTCTCAGCTTTCTGAATGCTGAGATAGCAGGTTAGTGTCACCATACCTGCAACATTGATGTTTTGGTGAAATTTAGGGTTTTCAGATGACAAGCACAGTATGTTGGTTTTATCTCATAACTTATCTCTATTATAAATTGTTGAAAATATAAATTGTAGAGTTGTGAAATGTTTAATTGCATGGTTGTAATCAGCATGTTAATCTGAGATGGCAGGAAGTTTGAGCATTAACTAGTAATGTACAGCATTGTTTTGTTACATGCCATTTTTACTTTTAAATTAATTTTAACTAAGTAATTATCATTCAAAAGACATTTAAAAACTTAAAGCAGTTGTTAATATCCCTTTTCCTCACCTCCCGCCAATATTTACTTTTCAGTGCTCAGGAGCGCGTTCAGTAGCTTTGTAGGCGCTTCGCTCTTTTATCTGGTATTTCTTGACTACTGTTATGGTGGTTTGTGGAGGGAGCATTTGTTTGTTTTTGAGACTTGGTCTTGGTATATAGTTGTGGCTAACCTGGAGCTCACACTTTTAGAGCCCAGGCTGGTTGCTCTTTCGCTGGCAGTCCTCCTGCCTTAGTGCTCCTCCTGAGTGCTGTGGTTACAGTGCTAATCCAAACTGAAATGGTGGGAAACCCTGCGGCTCCTCTGTGACCAGACTGTAAGGTCTTCCCGTTTTTCCTGGTCACTAACCTCCTTGAGGATGCTGCCATGGTATGGGCTAACTCTGCATGCCATTTACCTAAGGAGACTCTCTTTAGAGTTTTGTCTTGAGACATTATTTGTTCTTACATTTATTTATTTGGGAGAGGGGTGTGTGTGCAACTGTGTGGTCAGAGGACAGTTTGGCTCATTCCTTCTCTCATGTGGATTCCAGGGTCACACTCTTCAGACTTAGCAGCAGGCTCCTTTGTTTGCTCAGTCTTTTGTTTAGACAGGGTCTCCCTATGCTTCCTTTGTTACCCTGGCTGTCCTGGAGCTCTATGTAAACCAAACTGGCCTTGAACTCACCGGGAGTCTCTTGCCTCTAACTCTCAAGTGCTCCCAAGGTTTCCCATGTGCCACCACATCTGCTTCCTGAGTCTTCTTGTTTTTTTTTTTTTTTTTTTTTTTTTTTTTTTTTTTTTTTTTTTTAATAATTTTTCCCTGGCTTTTCTGTTGCATTTTTTCAAATCGGATGTTCTATCTAAATCTTTGATCCTTTGGGTTTTGCTCATCACTCCTTTCTTCACCATCTTGTGCTGCCCTACAGTAAGGTAGTTCAAACCACTCTTGAATTTTTTTAAACTTTTTTTTTTAGATTTATTTTTGTTTTATGTTCATTGGTGTTTTGCCTGCATGTGTGTCTGTGTGAGGCTGTCAGATCCCCTGGAACTAGAGTTACAGACAGCTGTAGGCTACCATGTAGGTGCCCAGAACTAAACCCAGGTCCCTGGAAGAGCATCCACTGCTCTCAACCATTGAGCCATGTCTCCAGCCCTCGTTCTTGAATTCTTAATTCCAGAAATTCACTCAGAATTTTCAGTTTCTGCTATCATATGTAGAATGCTTGTTATTCAGTAACTTTTTAGAAAAATTTTAAATGATTCTATGTTCTATATCTCCAAAATCAAAGACATTCTAGCTTTTTCAGATTTCTTTCTGTTCTTATGTTCTTGTTTCTTCTTACTTTCTTTTTTCTTTTATTAGTTTATTTTTCTTTCTGCCTTATATGTTAGAGACTACTCAGTTTCTGTAGGTCATATATAATCTATACACATCATCATACAAGTTCTGAATACATTGGGCAAAAATTGCTATTGGATAATTAAGCAAGAGGCTATATATTTTACTAGGGAAAACTCCATGTCAGTATTTGTCTTGCTTAGAGTTTCTACTGCTATAAAGAGACACCATGATCATGGCACCTCTTCTAAAGAAGAACATGTAATTGGGGCTGGCTTATAGTTTCAGCAGTTTACTCTGTTATCATCGTGCGTGGGAGCATAATGGCATGCACAGGCAGACACGGTACTGGAGAGGCAGCTGAGAGTTCTACGTCTGGATCCAGGCAGCAGGAAGGGAAAATCACACTGGGTCTGATGGAGCATCCAATGACACACCTCCTAAAAATGCCACTCCCTATGAGCCTGTGGTGGCCATTTTCTTTCAAACTACCACAGAATTTAAAGACTTTTTATATGGGACTGTTTAGTTTTTCTGGAGAAAGATGTGGTGGCATCTCTTCTGTATGATGGCATGTATTTGTAATTACTGGCATTTACGAGTGGGACTGAGACAGGGTAGGAAGAAAAGGTGGGATTGGCATTCGTGTGTTTACTTTTATAACCTCCATTTTCAACTGCCAACACATTCAACTTCCCATGGAGCCTTGCTCCAAGTTCAGAGCCTTTTCGTACAGTTTCAGTAGAGACTATCTGGCTTCCTGTGGTGTGATGGGTGAGTGCCAAGCTGAGTGACTTGGTACTGAAGACACACTTTAGCTGTTTATAAAAACCTCTATCTAACGCCTTTGTTAAGCTCCTTTTTTTTTTTTTTTTTTTTTGAATGGTGCTAACTAAGTAGTCCTGGGAACAAGGAGGGGAGTCAAACTGCTTGATTTTTGGTCATTTTCCTATCTAAACAATCATCTTTTATCATATACCTTGTCAGTCACTCAGAATAGAGGTAAACGATCTTTGAATCCAGATCCACTACATTTAACTGGAAGTACTTATAGAAATCGTATTTTTAAAATATCAGTGATTGTTCCATTTTACTTCTGTGCAGAGCTGGCAGAGGTGCCTTTGATACGATTAGATATCTCGTGCAATAAAATCACTTCGATCCCTGTGTGTTACCGGAACCTCAGACACCTCCAGGTGATCACCCTAGAAAACAACCCACTGCAGTCACCTCCCGCACAGGTAAACATGGGTAGTCTGCTGAAAGGGATGACTTCTGTGGGAACATTGTCTTAAGAGAAATTCTGTGTCTCATGGATCACACACACACACCTGCTGCCCTGAATGCTCTTAGTAAAAGGAACGAAAGAAGGATTCTGATGTCTCTCGCAACACTACTTCCCTCTCACTAGTTGGCCCTTGTGTGTTTGTTCATGTGGGCACCAGAGGTTGACAGCCAGTGTCTCCTTCAGTCATTCTCCACCTTACTGTTGTTAGTTTTGGAGACAGTCTCTCACTGAACTTGGAGCTCACCAGTTCAGCTCACCTGGCCAGCCAGCCCAGAGGGTCCTCCTGTCTCCACTTCCCCATATATAGTGCACACTGCCCTGCCCAGCACAGGGAAAAGTAGTTTCCTAACTAAGCTTTTCCTCCGGCCCTAAGTCAACTTTAAGCTAAAAAAAATTCCTCAAAAACTAGTTTTCTAATAAAATGTTAGTTTCTTTTGTGATTTTCTCTTATTCAAGCTTGATTGGAATATACAAATGCCGTAAACTAAGTTTCTCGTTTAGCCAGTGGCTCATTCGGCAGTGACTGAATGAAAGTGGCTTATATTCTATGATGTATAAAATATTTTCCAAGCCCATAATTTTCACTTTCCTAAAGTTTCTTTTTCATTGTATTTGTACACATGCGCCCTGATGTGTACAATTCAGAGGACAATTTCTGGAGTTGGTTATATGGGTTCCAGGAATCAAGCTCCTCTCCAGCATAGGAACCTGCACGCTACCTCTCCAGTCCTCACTTGGCAATTTTAAAATAATTTTGTCATTATAGAATTTGTAAAATGTATACGTGAACTTTATAACTACCAAAAGGTTTGTGTTAGTCACTTCTTAGTCTGTGACAAAGTACTTGAGAAAAGGTTAAGTTAAAAGAAGGAAGGGCTGCTGGTTTCTGAGGTCTAGTCCAGAGTTGTCTGGCTATTGCCTGTGGTGAGACATAGTCATGGCAACAGCAGTTTGTGGTAGAGGAAACTACTTACCTCACAGTAGCCAGGAAACAAGGACAGAGAGGAAGGCCTCAGGCCTCAGGACTGGGTGCACCCTTCAGAAACTACCCTAGTACTGTCTTCCTGCAGCCAGACTGTCTCTTGCTGGACTGTTTAGCCATGAAGTCAACATGATCACGTTAGAGCCCACTTGATCCATTCACCTCTTAAAAGCCTGTCAGCTAACAATTAAGGTTTTGATACATGAACCTTTAGGGAACATTTTTAGACTCAAATTATAAAGAGTTTCATCAACCTAAAGAATTTGTTTGACAGGTCACAACAAAATTATATTTGTTAATTTTTTCCACTTTATCATTTCTGGCTCTTTCCTACAGAGATCAGCATTAAAAATTATGTAATTGTACGTGATTAATACCTAGAGAGAAATCTTTAAAGCCCTGAGTGTGTATAACAAATCAGTGTGTTGAATGTACTTGGTAACTGTTTATAATCATAAATTACTTCTTTTACTAAAACTTTCTAGTAGCTAAAAGACAAAACCCTTAAATACTGAGCTAGATGATACAGTATTTTTTAATTAATGCACTATATATTTAATAGAGATGCCTTAAAAACCCAGTTTATTGTACATAAAAAGCTAGTTATATATTTAAAACAAACCACTGTGGGTGTGGAAAGGTTAAGAGCACGTGTTTCCAGGGACCTAGGACCACTACCCAGTACCCACATGGCTGCTCACACTCACACTTATAAAATAGAACATCTATATTTAAATGAATAGTAATTTGGCTGCATTTGTTATTTTTATTTAGATATGCATAAAAGGCAAAATCCACATATTTAAATATCTGAACATACAAGCTTGTAAGATTGCTCCAGATCTGCCAGATTATGAAAGGAGACCCTTGGGGTTTGGCTCATGGTAAGTATGTTTTATTGTTTTTAGTACATCACTGTGGGAAATAAGTAAATTGCCTGAAGTGTTTGCCTGAAAGAAAGTAACCCTCTTATCCTCAGAATATTTTTCATCAAATATGAATTGGTTGCAAAATGTAGTTCTCAGACAGTCTCCTCCCACTTGGGACTGTTGACATTGGAGTCCAGGCAGTTGTCAGAGGATGCTCTTCCCTATTGTGTGGATGCTTAGCAGCAACCTGGCCCCCACCTCCTAGTACCAGTAACACACTGAAATGTTTACAGATAGCCAAATAATACCAGTATCCCTGGCAAGCCCCCAGTTGACATTCACTGGTTTGAGTGCCTTGCATGCTAGCCTTAGCTCTGCCACTTGAAAGATTTCTTATTTACAGCAAGTCATTTGAACATTTTACTTCATTTTCCTTTATAAGTGTCAAGTTGTTAAATGCTGACATCACTTTGAGATCATTTTAGTCTGTGAATCCCTTAGCTACATACCACATTTCATGTAAGATGTGGACCAATCCTAAGTGTAGGAATTAAGTTAAAAAGCCTTCAAAAGGTGTAATAAATACTCATGAAAGAAGTGATGCTCATGGACTTGATATAGAACCTCTCGGGCCTTAGTTTAGGACCTTCAGTCTCTGTAACACCACAGTCCAGATAAGCTTATTTTCTAATTTTCTAGTCTAAAATAGATCAACCAATGTTCATGTAGTTTCTAAAAATAGATGCAATTAGGCATTTCTATGGTCTAGTAAATATGTGCCATGTTCAGAAAAGGCAATTTATTCTAGTTTTTATTAGAAATGATTTAAATGAGACAAGAGTAATCTGAAGGCGTCTGGAAACTTACACTGCCAGGGTTACTCAGGTGAGTAGCATGTTACCCCCAGGGATTTCACCCCTACCCTTGCTGCAGATTCCTCACTTAGCTGAGCTTTTATACACAGTAGTTACTCGGGAAAAGTTTCTGAATGGAAGAAAAGCTGATTTAATTAATGTAATTGTACTTAGTCTGGCTCTTAGATGGAAGCTTTGGACACTGTGAGGGGTGTTTGAACAGCAGCTCTAACCTAGTTACTTAAGCATAAAGTAATACAGGAAAAAAAAAAAAATGGAAGCCATTCTGCAGCCTCCCTCCTGAGCACTCCCTCAGATCAGGGCTGAAGCAGCCATGACAGGCGGGGAGCTTTGGGCAGTTGGTAGAGACTGTGCTGTGCTGTGCTATGTGGAGGCCTCTTGGAGGAGGATTTTGGCAGTGAAGGATATCAAATGACAGATCCTTATTGCCAAGAATTTTCATTTTACTGTCATTTTTCTCTTTCTCTTTGTTTTTTTTCCTAGCTCAGTTAATTGCTTCTAATATGGAAATGCTTGTTTTTCCTGTTTAGTTTTCATTAAAAGTGTTTTAAATGATATTCTTACAAGATGTACAACAATTCTAAGTTGGCTTTTACTCTTGAGTATACACAATTGATTTTCCTGGTGGAGTTGGTGATTCTTGAAACAGAGTAGGAGCATGAAAGAGGCTTGAATGTAAATGGCTAATGATGGCGAGTGTGGGTGTGTGAAGAGCTACCTGAGCTTTGACTGGGAACTGATATACAGTTTGCAGAACCTATTTCTCTGTAACCTGTTTCTTAGTTCTGAGTCTGCCCTAATTTATTTTTGTAAATATTATAGAACTTTTATTATTTTAAATATATAATAAAAATATATAAAAATTTAAATTACCTGGTAAAGAACTTGAGTGCATGCTTGCTAACAGTTGAAAGGTTTGAGTTTAATGGGAAAATGTTCTTTCAGGTTTCTAGGTAAATAGGAAACCTAAATAGCATTAGGATGTCATTTCTGCCCAAATGAATTAGAAGTTAGAGAAGTAATGTGTTACTGCCCTGTGATCTTTAGCTGTGGTCACTAGTTCCATTTTTTCAAAGACAGATTTGTTTTAGAACATTCTAGAAATGTTAATTTGGTGCATATATGTAGATGTAGCTGGCCCTCTCAACCAAGTGCAGAATGAAAGTATTGGGGGGAGGTCACAAAAACCTGTGCTGAACATTTACACTTTTATTCTTGTCATTTTTCCCTAAACAATATGGCATAGCAACTGTTTAGACGGCCTTTATGTTACATTAGACATTATGAAGCATCTAAAGATGATTTCAAGTACATGGGCAGAGAGAGGGTCACCTGGTATGGTGACATGTGTCTGTAGTTCTACCTGTCAGAAGAATGGAGTACAAGGATGGCTTCAACCCAGAAATCTGGATTCACTGTATACAACCCAGTCTCCAAAAACAAACAAACAATAATAACAACAACAACATCCCCACTGAGTGTGGTGGTACATTCCTGTAATCCTAGCACTTGGGAAGATCCTCCCCAGCAACAACAAAAGTACATAGGCTATCTATCCATAGATGCTTTCAGCCTCCTTAGATTTGGGTATCTGTGAAGAATCCTGGAACTAGTTCCCCATAAATAATAAAAGGAGGCTTTATATGTAGTAGTTCATTTAGCTCTTTTAGAGGTGCAGAGAGATAGAATTGTGTGGTGGTTACCGGTTTACTTGTTGAAAGCGTAGGATGGAGTTAGAGGCTCTTGGTTCTGGGCTGTCTGACCTCTCTGAATGCCCAGTTCCAGTATAGTCTTTTACTGTTTACACTCCAGCAATAGTTCTAAATATCAAATATTCTGAATCTGGACGTTCTTATGTGACCATAAAATATTAGTCCAGACCTCCTAAAGAATCCCTGAACTCTGAATATTCAGTATAAACTAGACAGGCCAGTACTTCCAGTTCTTAGATCTAGCCATGTTTTGACGATAAGGGTTTGGGGTGGTGTTTGTTTGTTTGTTTGTTTTGAGATAGTGTCTTACTGTGTAGCCGTGGCTGGCCTGGGGTTCACTCTGTAGACCAGGCTGGCCTTGAAATCAGTTGTGCCTCCTGCCTCTGCCTCCTAAATGCTGAGATTAAAAGTATGCACCATCATGCCTGGCCAGATTTAACCACCAAGTTTTGAATTTAACCGTACGTACAAGTTCAGCATAGTGGTCCTTACCATAATCCTAGCACTTGGAGACAGGCAGAGGGATCCTGAGCCTGATAAGGAACAAGACCCTGTTTTAAACAGTAAAAGGCTTGGGAGTAATGGCCAAAGTACATGATCAAATTAACTGTGTGAAATATCTTTGTAAAATGAATCATTGTATGAAATGAATATAAAAATTCATGTTTAATTAAAAAACAATATTACTATAAAACCTTGCAACAATAGAAATTCCCAGAAATCAGTTTATAAAAGTTTAAAATTGTATTCATTTCCAAACACAAACGATTCCATCGTATTTGGTGAACTGCACTGTATTACCTTTGCTTTATTTTGTGCCCCATGGTTTTCATTGGTAATCAATAGACACATGCTTTTTTTATAGTTTTTGAAGACAGAGGGTTTTTGTGTGTAGCTCCAGCTGCCTTGGAACTCCTTTTGTAGGCCAGGCTGGCCTCAAACTCAGAGATCCCCTGGCCTTGCTCTGCCTCCCAAACACTAGGGTTAAAGATCTTCATCACCACACTGGGCTGAGGCCTACTCTTTGAGAGGGTGAGTTTAAGCAGCTTTATGTTATTGACTAAACATATTCATTTTTGTTGTTGTGAGAACAAACCCAGACTAAGGAAATACTAAGCCACTGACTGGAAAGAAAAATCCAGCCTTGGAGCTGGAAATAATGACTCAGTGGCTAAGAGCACTGGCTGGACCAGAGAACTTGGGTTGAATTCCTGGCACCTTCATGGGGGCTCACCACTGTCTGTGACTCCAGATCCAGGGGTCAACACCTTCACACAGACACACATGCAGGCTAAATAAATAAATATTGCACATAAAATAAAAGTAAATAAATAAGAAAAAAAAAATTCTGCCTCCTAGCACTCAGGAGACTCAGACAAGAGGGTCATAAGTTCAGTCAACTCTAAACTACAGAATGAGCATCTGAAATCAGAAAAGAAAGACCTGCCTCTGTATCCCTACCCACTGAATTAATTTTGTTCAATAAGCCTGATCTTTTAAAAGCAAGTGGCCATTCTGTATTCATACTTAGTATTCTTAGCACCTAGAACACCACGTGACATTTAGTCAATGCACAAATTCAATTGAAATAGATATAGTGACTCTTAACAAGAGCACATTCTCATTGAATGATAACTTATTTGATGGTTTGTTCAAGGTTGTGTACACTACACTATAAACCCTGCTGTGCTGTACCACTCTGTTGTGCCAGTTTGTTAAGGAGACTGGACTTTAGGGTGACGTTAGAATGTGGCAGAAGTACAGCTTGGAGGCCAGGTAGATTTCAGAAGGAACTCTTCATTTTAGCCAGGAATGCTAGTATGTGCCTGTGATCCCACCCAGTCCCTAAGAGATGGACACAGAAGGATCAGGAATTAATGGCCACCTTGGGCTGAATGCAACTGTTTCAAAAACAAACAAACAAAAATCAACATTTATTTGTACAATTTAAAGTTGCTTTTTCAGTTAGGAAGATTTAGTAAATAAAATACTGGTAGACTAATTTTGTAAAATAGGATTTGTTATTTTTTAGATTTCTAATTAAGTTACATTGTTAAAAGTATGTTTAAGAAGAAGCAAAAAATAAAGCTATAAAAATCTTGAAGAAAATAGCTTTGGAGCTTGGAGAATTTAGATACACAAGTCATCCTAGCCAACTCAGTGGTCTCCAGATGCAATGAAAGACACCGTTCAAAATAAGTGGGGAGCGATTACATAAGGCGCTGATGTTGACCTCTGGCCACCACATGCACTTGCACCCCATATACATACACAAGAGAATACTCTGCTGATCAGAGACAGTGGTAGCTAGAAAAGAAAAAATAGTCAGACTTCATAAAAGTTAGGAGCGGTCCCCATACAAAGAAAATGCTAGCCATGACCTGGAAAAATTGTTCCTAAAGCATATGAGTGAAAGTCAACCTTTATCCAGATACTTGGCGAATGCCTGCAACTTAATAATCAACAGTCCAATGAGAAATGAGCTTGAATACACTCTTCACAAAGAGATTTATATGGTCAGTATACGCACAACAAAGTACTCAACATCATTATTGATCATGCGTGTGGTGATATATTGTATATTTAATAAAAAATAGTCTGGAATATCAGAGGACAGAGCCACCCACCGAGACAAGCAATGAAGGTCAGGGAGTGGTGACCTGTGAAAGCTGAATCTCTGTGAGTTCAGGATTAATAGCCAGGCCGTGGTGGCACACACCTTTAATCCTAGCTCTACGAAAGTTAAACCCACCGAGGGAGAGAAGAATTCAGCTTCCCCTGCCACTTCATCTGAGGGAAAGGTGAGTCAGAGGATTCCTGGAGAACAGGCCTGAGGAGTTGGCTGGGTGAGGATTGGCTGTGGTTTGTTCTCTGTTCTGATATTTCAGCTTTTCCTCAATATCTGATGGCTCCAGGTTTTTATTATAATGCCAAATAGAATTCGTACAATACACAGGAGTGCAAATTAAGTCACTGGATATCCATATAGAGCCACGGGAATATTCACAGGAAGTTCAAGAAAGGTGACCATACCATGATGGTGAGATAGTGGAGCTAATTAGGGTGCTGAGACATTGTTTACAGAAATGCAGGAACCACGCCTCCAGTGCCTTTATAAACAAACAGTGACTGCCAGGCCCAGTTGTTAAGATTCCTGACACACCTTCAACAGAGGACTCACCCTGGCAGCCAGACTAGTGGGAAGGGGGGGGGGTGCACATGCCCCTTTCATCTATATGCATGAGCCCTGATAAGCCATATCTCGCCTTGAACATTCTTCCTTTCTCTCTGCATGTTTTCCCACAGGCCCAAATCACCATCTGCCCTGTTTAATAAACCCTAGCATGGGTTGCTGATATGGTTTGTGATCCGTTCTTGAGTGTGTTGCAATTGATGCCATGGTGCTCTCTGCATGACTGGTAAAAAAAAGAGTAGAGAAAGAGCTTTGGAAATCCACAGAAGTAGTAAAAAAAAAACCCCAGACAAAGGCCATTGGGGCCTTGTGGAGAAAGTAGGGGTGGGGAGAGAATTCTGAAGAGATTCTGGAGATCACACTTTTAAGAATAAACTGCCCAGGCTGGACAGATGACTCAGCACACACACACACACACACACACACACACACACACACACACACACACACACACACACACACACACACACACACACACACACACACTTGCTATCATGTTTGAACCACATGATGGAGAGAACGATCTGATTCTGCATGTTGCCCTCTCACCTTCACAGACACACAGTGGTGTAAATGCGCCTACTACATATTCACTAAGGGAACAACTCACCAATAAAACCTAAGTGTTAAACATATGGATCAGAGTTAGGGCAGGCAGACAGACTAATAGATGGAAAAGCTGTGTAGGTCCTGGTGCAGTAACAGTGGAGGATTGCAGTTCCTCTCTCATCTTCAGGGACATCATCTACATTAGAGCAACAGAGAGGGCCAGCAGAAGGCACAGGAGTCACAGTGCTTGTCATGGAGCACGAATACCAGAGTTCAATCTGGAACCCATGGTGGAGAGAACTATCTCCCACCCAATGTTCTGGTCACACCAGACATAACGTCAACAAAGAAACTTCATCATTAAACTATGTCATGCAGAGTTTATTCTAACAGATCCAGGAGTTGTGCTCTTGGTGGGGTGGAGCCTACCCTGCAGACCACATGTGAGTCTTACAAATGCGAAGGGTCTAAATCATTCATCTTGACAGATTATAGTGAAATGAAACTAGAAATCATTACAGAACCAACGAGTCAGGACAGTAGACTCATTGAAGAAAACAGGAAGGACTTTTTAAAGTCCTAGAATCAAATTAAATGAAGCACAGTTTACCAGAGCCCTTTGCATATGGCTAAGGCAATTGTGAGAGGAAAGTGTATAGCTGAGAGTGCTCACATTTAAAATTCAACTCCAAATAGCCTAATGATGCACCCCAGAGTCCTAGAAAAACAGTAACAACCAAGCCCCAAAGCACAGGACTGAAAGATCTGGTTGAGATCAAGACAGAAGTCGATGAATTACGTATCAGAAGAACAACATTTAGACGTGGTAGGACAGTTGGTTGTTTCATGTTCAAGACTGACAAACCCCTGGCCAAGTTAACCAAGGGAAAGAGAGGAGTTAGAGACTGGAGAAGGGGGGTTGGCAGAGTCCACAATCATTGGGGTAAATGGAACATCACTTAAAAAGTGGGTACATTCCTAGACACACATGACCTATAAAAATTAAATTAAGATATATAAACAGTTTAGGGCAATAGCAGTTAATGACAGTTGAAGCTGTGATCCAGTCTCCAGCAAAGGAAGGTCCTGGACCAGAATGATTTACTGCTGAATTTACCACACCTTTAAATAAGGCCCCTACCACAGCCCCTCCAGCTGTCCACTGAGTGAGGAGGAACACTGCCATACTCACCTGTGAAGTCAGAGTGACATTAGTACCAAAGCCAGATAAGGAGAGGGATTGCATTTGTGTAGGACCTGTGCATGTGCATGCGTGCGTTTGTGAAAGCTAGCCAGGGAATCACGGCAGTGGAGAAGGGGATCTTAAGGGACATAGAGACCAGGGAATCACGGCAGTGGAGAAGGGGATCTTAAGGGACCTAGAGACCAGGGAATCACGGCAGTGGAGAAGGGGATCTTAAGGGACCTAGAGACCAGGGAATCGTGGCAGTGGAGAAGGGGATCTTAAGGGACATAGAGACCAGGGAATCGTGGCAGTGGAGAAGGGGATCTTCAGGGACGGAGAGACCAGGCAGTATAAAAGTTGTGATGACAAAGCAGAAAGAGGGATTGAGGGAGGAAGAAGACATCTGGGAGGGAAGACGGGTGTGAACAGGTAAAGACAAAGTGATGGCTGCGGGCATGGAGAGCTGAGATGGAATCCGTTGAGTTGTAAACTGACATTAAATGAACACAGTGAAAATGGGATTGAGCAGAGGAACTTTTGAAAGTGGATCCTGAGTGTGGGGACTCCTCCTGTTCTCTTGACTTTGTTCCTATCTGGAATTTTCTTGTTAAAAAGCTCAGATAATGTTCACTTAACTCTAATATTTATATGACTGAGTGTCATGAGATTGTTTGTTAATATAGTTGTGACTGGTTAATGCTAATTTTAAAAATATTCAGCCTTATAGTAACAAGTAACATTTCTTTTGGACAGCCATGAAGAACTGTACTCAGGTCGTCCTTATGGAGCCCTTGATTCAGGTTTCAATAGTGTGGATAGTGGGGATAAGAGGTGGTCAGGAAATGAGGTAAGTGTTCTTCTCTTCATATGTTAAAACTCCTGATTTAGAAAATAAATAAAAATGAACAAGACTATCTAAATTGAGATTCAGTTTGTTACATAAAATAGAGAAACATCAAAGAAAGACCAAAAACCTTACAAAGTTCTACCATCTGAGAATGCTACACTACACTGTCTCATCTCATGCATATGTATTGTGGAAAGCTGAATAGGAGTTAAGGTGGTTAAATGAAGCCGAAATTGGCTCTTAGGGAGGCTGAGGCAGGAGGACTACAAATTTGAAGATAGCCTGACCTATGTAGTAAGTCCCAGGCAGCTTGCACTCTGTAGTCATGTGTAGAGCTCGGGGGCTGATGATCTGGAGCGGAGATGGTGGTAGGAAAGGGCGCTGGAAGCTGGGAAGTGAATGGGACTGTAAACCAGGCTTCAGATCTGCTTAGCAGTGGTGAAGCTCTTCCCTAGCCACAGGCAAGGCCCTGCTTCAGTCCTACAGGGGGTGGATCGTTTCAGTGAATTCATTAATGCCCCCCAAATACATGGCTTTTTTGTTTGTTTCAATTAATTAATAGTATTATATTTTCTGTCATTTAAAATTACTAGTTATATTTTAGCTACAAATTAAATGACTACACTTTTGCTACAGTGTCTGGAAACAGACATTTTTAACACCGCTTCATTTAGAGTTTAAAACAGAAGCCTGGTGTAATAGCACATGCCTTGAATGCCTTTAATCCCAGCTCTCAGGAATAAGTGGCAGGTGGATCTTTGTGAGTTCAAGGCCAGCCAGGGATGCACAGTAAGACCCTGTCAAACCTGAAAAAGTAAAGAAATCAAATAATGAATAAATGAAAACAAAATTAGATCACAATGTATTTATAATTTGTAATTACATGTGTATGTCTTGGTGACTGTGTTCATACATATTGCAATGTATACAGACAGTTTAAAGCCATATATATATTTACTGTTCTTAGTATCCTATGTTTGTTAATTGTGGTAAAGTTTGCCATTTTAAAGTACATATTTCAGTTGCATTAAATATACTAACATAATTATTTAATATTCACTGTCAATTTCCCAAACTTTTGCTTTATCTTCTTTCACGTAAATTTTAGTTTCTGTCCCTGTACTTTATATATTATCTAAAATTGGAAATGATGGTTTGTTTGTTTATATGTTTTTGTTTGCTTGTTTTCAAGACGGGGTTTCCCTGTGCAGCCTTGGCTGTCCTGAACTCTGTCTGTAGACAAGGCTGGCCGCAAACATACATCTTCCTGCTTCTGCCTCAAAGGTGTGTGCCACCACTGACTGGTGGAAAGATGGTTCTAATGTTTCTGCTTTTTAAGCCTACAGATGAATTTTCCGATCTGCCTCTTCGAGTGGCGGAGATTACTAAAGAGCAAAGACTTCGGAGAGAGAGCCAGTACCAGGAGAATCGCAGCAGTGTGGTAGTCACAAATGGTGGAGGTAAACAAGATTCTGATGACATTTAAAACCTTTATAGTTAGCTTGTTTTGTTTTATAACGGACTCACCTGTAACCCAGTCTGGCCTCAAGCCCCTTATGTATCCAAGGATAACTTGATCTTTCCCACCACACCTGACTTTAGTTCCAGGATTGAACCCAGGACCTTGTGTGTGACAGGAAGGACTTTTTCCAATTGAGCTCAGCTTCTACTTTAACCGTGTCATTGATTAAGGAAAAACTGTATTGGCTGAGGGTTCCAGAGGCATACTATCCACTGTGGTGAGGAAGACCTGGTAGTGTGCAGGGATGGCATGGTGGGGAGGTAGGGAGCTGCTGACCTCTCCCTTTGTGGTGTCACCTTTGTCACACCTGCTCAGTCCTTTGTCTGAAGCCCCTCCCTCTTCTACTTATATATGACTAAATTAAAGTTCTCTGTATTTTCAGTTTGGAATTAAAATTATTTCCTTCGCATGCATATTTCAAGGGAAACTTTAGCAAGGGCAGTTTATTTGAAATAGATAATATCATCTTGTCAATTGTGTTTATCTGCTTTGTTTGTTTTTAACTTTAAAATAGAGTTATTTGTTTATTGGGACGGATTGTCCACTCCAGCTACGATGAGGTTAGAGGGCCTCTCTCCTTGCGCTTAATGGATCCCAGTTGTCAAATTCAGGTCCTCTGGCTTGGCAGCAGATGCCTTTACCTGCTGAGTCGTTTATCCAACACTGTTTAAAATGAGTTTTTGCTCCGTTTATCCAAGCTGACCTCCAGCTCCTGGATTCAAGGAATCTTACACCAACCCCCTGAATAGCTGGGACTGTAGGTGCCTACCCACTTTGTTTTCCATCTGGAGTGGTGTTCGATGGGGCTTCTGAAGACTAGCTTTACTTATCCTGACACTTTGAATTTAGTAGTCATTTTTATAAAATAAACAGCTCTCTCTGTTAGAATTCAGTTTGAATTTTCAAGCTTGCTGTTGAGATTTTGAGGGCCAGTGCTGAGGGAGAAATCATAGATTTTCTAGAAATACATGTGATTTTGAGAAGCAGTTTCCTTTCTAATGATGTCAGGTTGGGTTTTTGTGATTTTTGTCCTCTTTGGCTTACATTCTTCCTTATTCTTTTTACTTATCATCTCACGCATATATTAGTAATTTTATTTTAAAATTTGCTCTCTTATGAGTTATCTGTACCATCATTTTATTTAAGACAACATAATTTCCAGCTTGGCTTTTCAGTATGGCAGCCACCAGCCCATGTGGTTATTAAGCATTTAAGATGTGGTGTTTGGGAACTGGAGAGATGGCCTCAGTGGATACAATGCTTGCTATAAAAGCACAGAGTGATGAGTCCTATCCCAAGCACTCACATAAAAGTCAGGCGTGGCAGCAGAAACAGAGAGGTCCCTCAAGGTCACTAGCAAACTACTTTAACCAAAATGGTGATGTCCAGGTTCCATGAGAAACTCAGTTTTAAAAAAATAAAGAGGAGCCCAAGTAGATACAGCCAGTTTTTTTGTTTTGCGTTTCATCCCTGAAACTCACATGATGGAAAGGACCAGTTTGTGCAAGCTTCCCTTGACATACACACATGTGCCGTGGCTTATGTGTCCCTTGCAAATAATAAATGTGACTTCCACATGGCATATATACCCCCACATGATAAATAATAAATGTAAAAAAAATTATTAGCTTTCGAAAAGTAAGGTGGCTAACAGTAAAGACACCTAATAACAACCTATCATCTCCACATATGCGCACATACACCCACTTGCCACACTTGTATACATGCATATACCACAGATATACCCAACATAAAAATTTAAAAAGCTGAAATGTGTCTTTTCTGAATTGAGTTAAAACTACAAAATCTTCATCAAATTTTGACTGTGCTAATTTAGCATGAAAACCATTTGTTGCTTTCTTGAGAAATGATCTTATCATATAAACTACTTAATTGGGCAAATAACAGCACATAAAATAAATGAGAACTATGTGTGTGTGTGTGTATCAGATGTCTAATGTAGTGTCACCATATTATCCTTTTAGATTTTAATAAACTTGTAACAGAATTTAATTTAATATAGACTGCAGTTCAGTTAAATCCAGTGTTCTGGCACAGTGGGACACCATAAACCCATGGTTGGAGTTTAAATGTATTGTTTGAGAAATGTCTTCAAAACTAGGTCTTTCCTAGTGTGCCATTTTAACTAGCTGTTAAAGTAACTAACAATTACGGACATGCAGAAGCTTACAAACAAACCGTTCTGTGGCTGTGTCTTCAGGTGCCTCCTTTCCTCTGCAGTGCCTACGATGCACTTTCCAGTCTATGTTGGATTTCTAATAAACTGTCTTGAGAAGGAAAAATTCTTCAGATGTCTCCCTTTCACTCACAGATTGCTGCAGAAATATCTGACACATTGACCTCTAGCAAGTAATCTTCTAAATAGAGAAATCTTTGTTCACTCTTTTTTAACAGTTTGAGCTACAGGAAGGGAAACAGTCAGTAAGCTTCCTCTTCTCCCTTGCCTTTTGTTGTGTGGTGCTCTTTTGAGTTAGCCGATACATTTTCTGAATCTCAAACTAACAAAAGAACACAGCCTTCAGTCACTAGGCCCCAGCCATCTTGTGTCCCACTGACTCAGACTGCCCTGTTTAAGACACTACGGAGCCATCCAGAGAAAATACATGTCGGGGTCTGTACTTCAATAACTCACCTCAGTTGGTCACTCTCTGTGTGTTTGGACTAAGGTTTTCAAGAGATGGTTTTTGCGAGGAGCTGTAGACTGTACCAAAGGCTGTTTCACAGCAGACACAGGGAAAGGAGAGTGTAAGGTAAGCAAGTGTCTTTGTTGGCTGTTTAACTTTGAGTCTGTCTCTCACAGTGGAGCATGATCTGGACCAGATTGACTACATTGACAGTTGTACTACAGAAGAAGAAGAGAACGACGCCAAACAGCCCAAAGGTTTGGACACCAGCAGTCTCAGCTCACAGTTTATGGCGTACATTGAACAACGTCGAATCTCCCATGAGGTAGTATCTCCCCCCACACCCATTCTAGCCGAAGTAAATTAGTATCCCCTACTGAAAACAATTCAGGATGATATAGATTTCAGTTACAGCACTGATTTATTGGATTAGGCCTATTTGTTTATTTGCCTTTCCAGTTTTAGTCCTGGGTTTTTCAGACTTATTTGGAAAAACCAGAAATCAGAAGTGGTTGGAGTTTGTTCTTCAGATAAGACGGTAGGTTCCATTCATTTGAAGATGGAGTGAAAGGAGACCCAGCAATGATGCCCAAGTGGGATAGGATACTGTTCCTTGTTATATTGTTTTGCTTTCTGCCTGGCTTTTTTTTCCTTGATTGCTTTGCTTTTTTATTATTGCTAACTATAAATCATAATTTGATAGTTAACTAATTAAACCAAAGTTACTTTTGAGGAAACATTCAAGTTACCCGTAGAATAATAATAAGTTTAATTATACTGGTACTTTTATCCTAAGTTAACAGACTATAAATTGTTTGCTATTAAAATTCTTGGGTGTCTCTTAGAAAGAAGCATTGAATTGTCTAAAAACAAGTAAGCATTCAGACCACTGCAGAATCTCTGCCAATTCCTCAAGGGTCTCAAGTAAAATAGCATTCTTCAGTCTATCTAGTCAACATAGTAAAATGGCTTCATTTTAGTGTGTGCTCTGTAGATGTCTAGAGTTTGTCTCTGGCCCTGATCAGGGGTTGTTTGAGAAACACTAGGGGCCTTTTTGAAGAATGATGTATTTAACTTAGAAATGAAGAATCAGTTGCTTCAAGTGGGGGGCACTGCAGAGCAAAGCATTCCTTAAAAGAGCCCTCTGGCTCCTGTTGGAAGGCTCTGGAACACAGTCCTTTTTGTTACACTTCAAGACATTTGCTTCTGAAATCAGATAAAATCACATTAATCAAATCCTGTAGCCAAGAGATAATGATAGGTCAGTGATTAATAAAACTGACCTGTGGTTCAAGTTGCTAGTCTCAGCTGAGTCAAGAGTTACTTTCTAATAAAATTAAAATAATGATGTTAGGTTGTCTACGTGGAGTGTCTCTACTGGAACAGAAACTGCTTACTGGCTTACTGAATCATCTGTGTTACTTCGTGCCACACTGTAGAGGCTCCTTAATGCTTTTAAGTTCTAGCTTAAAAGTTCTAGTGTGTGGTAGCTGTGCTGATTCTGTGGCTTAAAGCTCTTGGTATTTTTGTGTCGGATAGCTTTCTAAAATTGGGCAGTTTGTAAAAGTATAATGCAGCAGTGAAAGGGTAATGAGTTAACTCAGCGGACACAGGTAAGCTTGCCACTAGGGGCGTTCTGAGGCCTCTCTCTTTGGTTTGGTTTGTTTGTTTTTTGAGACAAGGTCTCTCAAAAAACAGACCCCTGGCTGTCTTGGAAAACTCTGTCTCTCTCTCACACACAGAGATCTACCTGCCTCTGCCTCCCAAGTACTGGGATTACTGATGTTTGCCACCATGCCTGGCTGCTAAGGTCCTTCTTACTCTGACAGTGTTACTCTTCATAATCACCAATTTGTATAATACAGTAAGAAGAGAACCTTTTAAATAAAATAAATACTCATAGATTTTGCATATTTGTATTTATCTAAGTCTATGTTATACACCCTATGGCTTTTATATGTTGTGTGTTGCTTTTGTTCATTTATTAAATGTTGTGTTTGTGTGTTTGAGTGTGTATATTTCAGCACACATACTGCAGTGTGTACGAGGAGGTCGGAGGACATTTGTGGAGTCGATTCTCCTCTGTCCAGCTTTCCATAGGGTCTGGAGATCAACTCAGGTTGCTAAAGTGCATTCTACACTACCCATCTCAGCAGGCTTAGCTTTTAGATCTTTAAAGTGGAATCTTCCTGTCATCCAGGCTGTCCTCAAACTCAGTTCTTTTGCCTCAGCTTCCTGTCCAGTTTCCTAAAAGGAAAACTAATTAAAAATATAATTACAGCATTTTTGATGTACTATTTGTGTTCACTGTAGTTACTGCCTTTTTTGTCATTGTTCTAGGGGTCACCAGTAAAGCCAGTAGCTGTCAGAGAGTTTCCAAGAACAGAAGACTTGAAAAGATACTCACATCAAAACAGGTTTGAGAAAGCAACTCTGCTTAACTCCTTCTGTCTTGAAGCTCAGTAATGATTGTGAACTGATTTTGGTTTTGTGCAAATCCAGATGGTTTTACATGCCATGTATTTAAAAACTAATCAGTCTGTGTTTGTACCCACACCATTGTAAAAATGACTTATTGATTCTAAATTTAGATCATCTAAACCATTATCTTAGAATTAATTGATTTGAAAGTACTTAGTAGTAATAAGATTTTGTGGTGTGGGTGTTTATTTGTGCATAGAAAATTTAAAGGCTTTCAGAGCTTTACTTTGTAACTTAAATTTTTGACTAGATAACAGAGCAGATTATATGTATTTTCATTATTACTTCAATTTGTACAGTCTCTCTACTATATTTCTTATTTCTAAAATTAGCTCAATGTCTTTTTTTATTTTAAAATTCTAAAATGTTTCTGGCCATAAACTGTATCACAATAGTGAATTTTCCCCCAGTCTTTGGTCTTTGTGTATGAAATTTCAAAAACAGTAGGCTTGATATATCTGTTCTCTTTTTGTTATTTTGTTTTTGTTTTTCAAGTCAGGATTCCTTTATGTAGCACTGCTTGTCCTAGAACTCAATCTGTAGACAAGGTTGGCCTTGAACTCAAAGATCCTCCTGCCTCTGCCTCTTAGAATCAAAGGCATGTGCCACCATCCCAGGTGATACGTCTGTTCTTAAATGACAGTGGATTTACTGTATAGCGTCTGTCATTCATCCATAAATCATTATATCAAACAGCATGCTAGTGTTGTTTCAGGAACTATGATGTAGACCAAATAAAGAAAATGTAGGAAGAATGGTGAATAAGAAAAAAATTCTAATTTTATTTTATGTGCTTTGGAGTTTTGCCATGAGTGTCAGGTCCCCTGGAACTGAAGTCACAGACAGTTGTGAGCTGCCATGTGGGAGCTGGGACTCAGATTCAGGTCGTCTGGACGAGCAACAAGTGCTCTTAACCAATGAGCCATCTCTCCAGCCCCAAATATTAACATTTTATTACTTGGCCTTTTAGACTCCATCACTTATTTTTTAGAGATTTAGTTAAATTTTACATACTTTGAAATTTATCCCAGAACGGATCTGATCATTTTCTTTAAATGCCAATTAGGCGCACACTTGAAGCACTGAGTAAGCGGTTGGGTGCACAGAGGAGCTTAAACAACTAGCAGCAGAGCCTGAGCAGGAGCACTCATAGGGTAATGTCTCAAAGGCTAAGATAAAAGGCGTGATTTAAACATAGAGTAGGCTTTATTCTTCCTCTGTGCTGCCTTCAAGGTCACTGCCATCTCTTTAGCAGCATCACAGCTTCCCTCCAGCATCTGATGAAGCCCAAGATCACCAAAAAGAGGACCAATAGGTTCACTTGGCACCAGTCAGACTGATGTGTCAAAAATAAGCAAAACTGGCAGAAAGCCAAATGTATGGACAGTAGGGTACAGAGAAGATCTAGGACCAAATGTGTGAGCAGTCAGGTACAGAGAAGATCTAGAACCAAATGTGTGGGCAGTAGGGAACAGAGAAGATCTAGAACCAAATGTGTGGGCAGTAGGGAACAGAGAAGATCTAGAACCAAATGTGTGGGCAGTAGGGAACAGAGAAGATCTAGGACCAAATGTGTGGGCAGTAGGGAACAGAGAAGATCTAGGACCAAATGTGTGGGCAGTAGGGAACAGAGAAGATCTAGAACCAAATGTGTGGGCAGTAGGGAACAGAGAAGATCTAGAACCAAATGTGTGGGCAGTAGGGAACAGAGAAGATCTAGAACCAAATGTGTGGGCAGTAGGGAACAGAGAAGATCTAGGACCAAATGTGTGGGCAGTAGGGAACAGAGAAGATCTAGGACCAAATGTGTGGGCAGTAGGGAACAGAGAAGATCTAGGACCAAATGTGTGGGCAGTAGGGAACAGAGAAGATCTAGGACCAAATGTGTGGGCAGTAGGGAACAGAGAAGATCTAGGACCAAATGTGTGGGCAGTAGGGAACAGAGAAGATCTAGAACCAAATGTGTGGGCAGTAGGGAACAGAGAAGATCTAGAACCAAATGTGTGGGCAGTAGGGAACAGAGAAGATCTAGAACCAAATGTGTGGGCAGTAGGGAACAGAGAAGATCTAGAACCAAATGTGTGGGCAGTAGGGAACAGAGAAGATCTAGGACCAAATGTGTGGGCAGTAGGGAACAGAGAAGATCTAGGACCAAATGTGTGGGCAGTAGGGAACAGAGAAGATCTAGGACCAAATGTGTGGGCAGTAGGGAACAGAGAAGATCTAGAACCAAATGTGTGGGCAGTAGGGAACAGAGAAGATCTAGGACCAAATGTGTGGGCAGTAGGGAACAGAGAAGATCTAGGACCAAATGTGTGGGCAGTAGGGAACAGAGAAGATCTAGGACCAAATGTGTGGGCAGTAGGGAACAGAGAAGATCTAGAACCAAACGCTGGTGCCCAGCATCATGCTCTCCAGTGGCTTCTGGAAGTTCCTGGTCCACAGTGCCTGGGAGCTGGAAGTGCCTGCTGATTCACAGCAGACTCTCTATGCTGATGAGATTGGTCCCTCCAAGAGCTACAGCGTGGCCTCACAGCAGCGGAATGAGCACCAAATAAAACGCCAAACTGCACAGAGAAAAGAGAGAAGGATGAGCCGCCCGTCTGACTGTCCCTGGGCTGCTGCCTTAGTAAGAAATATGGTAGGAGCCGAGCACAGGCCTGGATAACTTAGACAACTTAGTGTAAAGAAGGCAGGGCCTGGGAGCATCATGCAGTGTTGGAGCCCTTCATTAGCATCTGTTTTAAAAAATGAGAGAAATATGGTAGGAGAAGGTATATATTAAATGATTCAAAAGCGGTGTTCAAGGGAAGCCTACTGGGGTTGGTTCTTTCTTTGCTTAGGTTCAGATCATCCATACATGGTCAATAAAAGCTGTAGGAAGTTTCAGCCATCAGAGTAGTCAAGAGTAAAGCTGAAACAGAGATGTCATTAATTCCTGTCATTCTAAACATGTAGTCATTCTAGTTTGTTTCTATGGTCTATGAGAACCTGTAATATCTTTTGTGTGTGAATGAACATGTTTGAAGGAATGCAGTGTGTGCAGGTGTACATGCAGTAGGTATGTGTGCAGAGGCCAGACAACCTCAGGTGTTGTTCTTCAGGAACACATCCAACACATCCACTTTATTTTGAGACAGACTTTCTGGCTGTCCCGGGAGTCTCCATTTGCTGACTAGGCAAGCTGGCTGGCTACAAGCCCCAAAGATCCTGTGTTCACCTCTTCAGCACTAGGATCATAAGCTTTCACCACTGTTTATGTGTATTCTGGGGGATGAACTCAGTTTCCAGTGCTTACTTCACAAATAATTTACCAACCCAGCTATCTCCTCATCCCTACAGTATCTTATTTAGTTTTAAGAACCTATCATAGAGGTACATGTAATTATCTTATAAATAAAGATGTTGAAGGCCAGCAGACTTAGGTAGCTTTTTTAATTCATTGGGTTTATAACAATATATAGGGATTATTAATTATTAATTAACAGATCATTCCCAAAGCAAACATTAGGCAATGTTCATATACTAAGAATATTCTAGTAATTATATGTATAATTATTATATATAATATATAATTATAGATATAAATAATGGTTATCAGATTATTCCCAAAGCAAATATTAGACAGTGTTCATACTCTGAGGATTCCCTGTTGCCTTTCTTATTTTTTAGAGATGGGTGTCTTGGATGTAGGTCTAGGTGTCTGAAGAGTAGGCATTTACAAAAACAAAAGTGGAGAGAAAATGAACAATGTAAATTAAATTTTTGTTTGCTTTTGAATCCTTGATTTTGGATTGTTTGGTGTGTGTGTGTGTGTTTTAGAAACCAGAGAACAATTTGTAGGGAGCAGTTCTCTCCTTCCACTCTGTGGATTCCCAGAATCAAACTCAAGTTGTCAAGCTAACAGACAAGCATCTCTATCCAATGAGCTGCATCCCAATAGTGACACCTGTGAGGAAGAAGTGTTCTGGCAAATACCACAGAGTCACACCACACAGTGGACTTTATACCAGAGATCTATTGGGAGACACAGAGAGGGTGGCCGCCTCCACAGGGGAGCAAAGCGACAACTAACCAGGCAGGAGGCAGGCTTTATATAGGGCTTCTGCCTGGGATCAGAGGGATTCTGTGGCCTGATGTTGGGCTTTTTTCCCCTGTAGGGTGGGGTCTGGCCACTCTCCTGCCTCAAGGGGCTCAAAGCAGCCCCTATGGCCATTAGAGAAGTATGAGCACAGGGTCCCAGTGTCAGCCAATCATAATGATAAAAACAGTCTGAAAGTATAAAGTAGACCAGTGTTCCTCAACAAAATTCAGCACCACTTCCTAGAGGCTATTTGAAAATATTTTTATTCCTTATGGGAATCAGTTCTCAAAATCTTTAATCTCAGCACTCAAGGAGGCAAAAAAACATGTGGGTTTCTGTGGGTTCAAGGCCATCATGGTCTACAGAGCAAGTTCCAGGACAGCCAAGTCTGTTACACAGAGAAACCCTGTTTTGAGGGGGGTGGGATAGGAAGAGGAGGAAGGGGAAGAGGAAGAAGAAGAGAAGGAGGAGGAAGAGGAGACTTTTTGAGATGTTCTTCATAAATTGGAGTCTGTCTTAGCGTTTTTGTTGCTGTGATAAAACATCACAGTCTAAAGAAACTTGGAAAGAAAAGTTTATTTCACCTTAGTTTCTAAGTCCATCAATGAGGTAAGCCGGGGCTGAAAATCAGGTAGGGACCTGAAGCAGGAACTGGAATAGAAGCCATAGAGTTGTGATACTTACTGGCTTGCTCACCTGCATAGGGTTGGCACCACCCACAGTGGATAGAGCCCTCCCACACAAAACACTTGGCTCTTCCCAAATGGCACTTGTGTGAAGTTGACATAAAAACTGACCAGCACAGAGTCTTTTATAAGGACTTGAAATTTGTGCCCATAACATATGATAAGTAAAGATCCTACCAGAGAAAAGATAGGCACAGTAAGTGAAGTGGTAGTTCCAAATGCCAGGTTAAAGAATTTGAGCCCGAGTTTGACTTTTAGCACTAGCAAGAAAAAACAATTTTGTTTTTTAGGTGCTGAGACAAATTTGCTTCTGTTTGTCTCCTATCTTACTGGTTCAAGGAAACACATGATTTATAGAGGCTTGAAAATGTAACCCTGTTTGAAGAAGGAAATAAAAACCAAACTGTAAAATAGAGGAGAGTGGTGCTGTCTTAGTCTCTCCTAAGCATCACATTAGGCCTCACCTTTTCCTAGAATTGATACTTTGTTAACTTGAGAGGCTTTTTAAGTATAGTTCCCAAGTTGCCCATCAAAGGATCTCAATTTACACATCTTGTTTCAGTGATGGTTGGAAAGTGGATAATAACTCTACATGTTACAAATAAAAAAAAAAAAAAATGATGCTGCTTGAAAAGCACTCTGAATCATCTGACATCAGTATTGGCATAGACTGGTTACCTAGCCATCGGTGATACCATCACATGATACGCAAGTTGGGGACATCTGGTAGGCCCATGGTTTGATGTAATTTCTTGGGCTTAGGTTTACAAACTGCAGTTACTCTTTCAATGCTGACTTCAACAGGTTCCCTGCTGAGTGACAGAAATTTCTGTTAATAGTGACAATGTCACTGTCCCTTACCCTGTGTCAATGAGTTCTTATTTTTCTTTTGGGAGCCAGGGTTCCAGTTGAGCCGTCATCTGTGTTATCACTGCAACCAAATCACAGTCAGGTAAGTTTTTATACCTATTCCATTTTGTTGTTGTTTGCTTTTTTTGAGACAGGCTTTCTCTGTGTAACCCCGGCTGTCCTGGAACTCACCCTGGCCTCAAACTCTGAGATCTGCCTGCCTCTGCCTCCAGAGTGCTGGGATTAAAGGCATGCACCACCATCCGGCTTAGTTATTAGATTTATCTTTGTTATTTGTTTCAGTTTTGATTATGCTAAACTAAGATGACTTTCTTTTAATTTTTTCATATTTATTTAGTATGTATATGCACATATGTGCTCTGTGTGTGTGTGTCCATGCCTTTGTGCACATGTATGTGCCTGTGCATGCACCTTCCAGAGCATGAATGTAGAAGGAAAAAGACAACTTTGGGGAGTTGGTTCTTCTACCACATATGTTCCTGGGATTGGACTCAGATCATTAGGTTTTACTGGCTGAGCTTTCTTATCAACCCAGTTTTATTTTATAATACTTAAACTGCCATTGTCAGATGTTCGTCTTCTCCGTTAGTTCATGTAATGTGTGCATGATAGTTCCTGCTTTCATACATGCAAGCACAGTGAATTGTTTTAACATGTTAGCACTGCAAAGTAAAGCTTGAGTTAGCAACATTCTTTATATTGATACAGGATGTCCCTTATCCCTGCTTGCATGTCCAAAATGAAATCTCTTGCAGCTTTCACATCCTTCAGACTTGGAAATTAACCCGAGGAGAGAACAGTCGGTGGAGTGCACTCGGAGAGAGGCACAGCTTGCAGCCCTGCAGTATGAGGAGGAGAAAATAAGGACCAAGCAGATTCAGAGAGATGCTGTCTTAGACTTTGTCAAAGTAAGTCTTTGGCCATCATTGACAAATACTCCCCAAGTTAAGAGAGGTAAATGTTTATTCATTTTGCCAAGACTGTAGGTTTTTGTTGTCTTAATTAAGAACCAATTGTTTCTCTCACAGGAAATCACAGCTAAAGAAGGATGACTATTTCCCATAGCCATGGTTGTGACTCATTATTGGCCAGTAAAAACCATTATCTTGACCTACCTTACTGTGGGGTTCCTGGCTCTCCCACCTCAGGTGTAAAGATGTGAAAGTGGCGGTGCTGTACACGCCTTTAGTCCCAGCACTCTGGAGTCAGAGGCAGGTGGATCTCTGTGAGTCCCAGGCCAGCCTGGTCTACAGAGTGAGTTCCAGGACAGAGAAACCCTGGGGAGAGGGTCATGTAAGTGGCAGTACTGTGTGAATACCAAACCTTGTCAGCCAAACCTGTCTCCAGAGTTTTCTTGTAGCTGTTGGGAGGCTACCAGGCTTCATCTTCTGTGGTATCTGAGCTTCCCCTTTCTTCCTGTTTCCATACTTGCTCAGCAAGGACACCCATGTGAATATTTTATAGTGTCTGTAGCACAGTCGGAGTACTATGAAAAACAACTTTGATTGTATGGTTAATTTTTTCATTTTGAAATCATCTTGGAATTATTAAGTAATAAATAATAAGTAAGTAGTTATAATTTTGTTCACTTTATATGACTTTTCCATTCATTTGCAAACTTCAAGACAAGAACTGCTTGCTTTGCTCTCTAGAACTTAGTAAGTTTGAATCTGTAGAAAAACTCATATTTTTGTTGAGTGAGTCATTCTTGCCTAGAAAAGTTTCTCTCCTGTATTTTAGAATTTTAGACTGGGGTGGATCATTTTTTAAAGTGCTCTGTGCATTTTGTTCTATTGTTTTATGTGATGAATTTTTCCTTTATTTATTTAATCTGTATTTTGCCTGTGTGTGTGAGTTTATGTGTGTATGTATGTGTGTGTGAGTGTATATGTGTGTGTGTGTGTGTGTGTATGTGTGTGTGTGTGTGCGCGCGCGCGCACGCGCGCGCATGTGTAAACACATACTGCATGTATGCCTGGAGTCCTTGAATGTATGGAGGTTTCAGACTCTGTAGAACAGAGTTGTAGCCACCATGTCGTGCTGGGAACCAAACCCAGATCCCCTGCAAGAGCAAGTGCTCTTAAGCCCACACCATCTGTCCAGCCCCACATTCATCTGTCCCCCACCCCCACCCTTTTAGCCTGTGATAATGATGGTCCTCCTCACTGGAGTCCTCTTCAATGGAGCCACTGCTTATTGCTTCTGTCATAATTTAGGAAAATCATTTGTCCAATGACAAAAGCTAGAACTTGTATTCCTAGGAACAAGTTTATACAGGTCTGAAAAGTGATCATAACTAGGCCGATCACTTCCAGGCCCTCTCTCCTCTGTAGCCTGAGGAGTCTCCTCCTTTTAGGCCTTCTTAGCTCTGAAAGTGTAGGTAGCTAAAATGTCTACTTTATCACACTTTTACCTCCTGTTATAATTTTGCTTAAATCATTTAATTTTTTTTATAATTTTTGTCTTTAAAAAGGTTTTTCCCATACTTACCACTGCTGCCCCTCCTCCCATCCTCCCGGTTCTCCCCAGCCACCTCCCACCCTATCCCCCATCCATTCCCCGGGGAGGGCAGAGTCCCAAGCTGAGTCAGTTCTGTCTGGCATATCCCAATATCAAGGCTGAGTTGGTGCTTACATGTGTCACTATGTGCTTTTATCATGGCAGGCACCATGCCCTTTGTAAATAAAGCATATGGGAAATTCCTAAATTGGTGGGTACTAAACAATGAATAAATTATTGAACATAAATTTAGGAAAAATATGTAAAGTCATTTGAATGAATGAGTTCATGAGAGAGTATTCACATAATACTCTGAATGTGTATGTGTAGGTTTTTAATTTTTCCTATTTATGCTTATAAAAGTATGGTATAATTTATTGCTGTTCTTCACTTAAACTAAAATATTTAAGATAAGGGCATAGACTTCTTAACTAGTAAATACAAAAAATAATTATGTGATCCATTTAATTAAATGGAATGTATAAGTTACACTGATGAGATTGTAACTAGCTTCCTCTTTCTGGCATATAGCAAAAAGCATCACAGAGTCCACAGAAACAGCAATTTCCTGGAGATGGTGAGGTAGGTTCATAAGATTACTTTTTCTTGGAATTTATTATTTTTTGCAGTAGAAATGAAATATTTTGCATGTGATTATCATGTTTTCAGTGATCAAAATGTTTAAATGATCAAGACATGCTTTTTTGGCTGGTATGGTGACACATGCTCATAATGCTATCACCTGGAAGGCAGAGGCAAAAAGCTAAAGAGTTCAAGGCTAGCCTAGGCTAGTCTGAGCTGTACAGAGAGATCTCCATCTAACCAACCTGCTCCACAAAATCATCTTTTTTTCCACACCACAAAATTCTGCACATGAAGGGAAGTAAGGTACAGGACAAGGAAGGAGGTTTTGAGAATGTCTACATAGGTTGCACTGTATAGACAACCATCTGGAGATTCCATCACCTTTCTCACCTGCAGCCTGAATCATCCTTCTTTGCAGGTGAATGGTTTTGGTGCTCAACCAAAGAGATGATAGGGTTCCAGCTCATTCCTTGTTTCATTTCAGCTTACTGTCTTGTTATAACTCATATGTGTTACTTCTACATCAGTCCTACAGTTACTGTCTTGTTATAACTCCTGTGTGTTACTTCTACATCAGTCCTACAGTTACTGCCTTGTTATAACTCATATGTGTTACTTCTACATCAGTCCTACAGTTACTGTCTTGTTATAACTCCTGTGTGTTACTTCTACATCAGTCCTACAGTTACTGTCTTGTTATAACTCATATGTGTTACTTCTACATCAGTCCTACAGTTACTGCCTTGTTATAACTCCTGTGTGTTACTTCTACATCAGTCCTACAGTTACTGTCTTGTTATAACTCATATGTGTTACTTCTACATCAGTCCTACAGTTACTGCCTTGTTATAACTCCTGTGTGTTACTTCTACATCAGTCCTACAGTTACTGCCTTGTTATAACTCATATGTGTTACTTCTACATCAGTCCTACAGTTACTGCCTTGTTATAACTCATGTGTGTTACTTCTACATCAGTCCTACAGTTACTGTCTTGTTATAACTCCTGTGTGTTACTTCTACATCAGTCCTACAGTTACTGTCTTGTTATAACTCCTGTGTGTTACTTCTACATCAGTCCTACAGTTACTGTCTTGTTATAACTCCTGTGTGTTACTTCTACATCAGTCCTACAGTTACTGTCTTGTTATAACTCATGTGTGTTACTTCTACATCAGTCCTACAGTTACTGCCTTGTTATAACTCGTGTGTGTTACTTCTACATCAGTCCTACAGTTTTTTGCAAATATTTAAATTAATTGCTTAACTGCTTAAAGTTTTGTGCATATTTTGGTCTGCTAAAGTGACAATTACTAAGTGAATGTTATTTTATGATGGTTGCCTTTTGTATTGACCAGTTTCCCTTATTTTTACTTCCTATTTTTTTATAATTGTTGTTCTACTCGACTTTGTGAAGTACCATATTTGATGGACTGCAAGGCCGGCAAGGTAGCTCAGCAAGTAGGGCTCTCTGCCAAGCCTGATGGCCAGCGAGTTCCATTCCCAGACCTCTGAGTAGAGGGTGACAGCTGACTCTCACAGGTTGTCCTCTTATCTCCACATGTGTGGCACATACACATGAGACACAAACACACATTCTAAATGAATAAATGTAAAACCTAAAGTGGAGCTTTTGATAGCACATGGGTTTGAAGAACAGTTCTTAGTAACTTACTTCTCTATAGATACTTTGTAGATGGTGTGAGACTTTAAAGAATCACCTGTGTATTTTCAATTGTCTTTTCTTCACAGAGTAATAATTGTACAAACTTTTAACAACAAAATTTGATGAGATTAATGGCTTTTTTTAACTTCAACATTTCTGTTTTTCTTTTTTCTTCCCCCCCCCCCTCCCTTTGAGATAATAGCCCATGTAGCCCAGCCAGGACTCCAAGTGACTGTGTCAGGTGATGACCCTGAATTCCTGTCCTCCTGCTGTCCCCACTTTCCCAGGTGCTTTGCACCAATACACCAGCTAACATTTCCTTACTTGTCTGAGAAAGGCAGTGAGAAGATGCCTAGACTGGAAATCATGACTCTTAGGTTTACTTCTACTTTATCACAGATTCTTTATGCTGTAGCTGCATCAGTACCTCATTGCTCTCTTCTGTGAGCAGAGTCTTCCTGTGCCTGAGCTTTAGGAGGAGTGTAGACAGTAAGGGCTCATTAGAAGTTGTTAAGGTGTCTAAGAGGATGTCAGTACTCAGAATCAACCCACTGACTGATGGTGCATAAACTACAGGGTGATGGTGTGGTCCTGTGTGTCAGCATCTTTGGAAGTGTGCCTTCATTTGTTGTTTTCCTGTGTCACTGTGTACAGGCTTTGTTTCTGACATTGTCTCATTTTCTTCACTTCCCAGTGTCTCTTCCCATCCAGAAGGTCTCAGCACACTGATGACAGCGCCCTGTTAGTGGTAAGAGAGTGACCATGGAGGTCGTGTTATTTCTACATGTTGTGTTTTTCACTCAGAATTGATGTAAACACCATAAAACATGATGGGCACCATCATTAAATGCTTTATAAATAAATCCATTAACTCTGTGATCTAGGTGGCTTCTAGATTTGACTCATACACCTTTCCAGGGCTTCCCAGGGGAAAACATTTGCATTAAGAACCCTACTGCCTTTATGTGTGATGAGACATAATGTCATAATTAATTTTTATATGCCTTTTCTGATTTTGAGGGCATCTTGTTAATCATTAATTTGGCTCATGAGTCACCTCTGTCCTGTGTGTTAAATGAAGTCCCCACTCCATAACACTAACATGTGACAGCCTATTTTATCATGTATCTCCCATCGCCTTGCAAATACCGGCAGTATCACATAGGCACAGTGGCATGGAAAAATCACATGGGTGCAGAAGCAGGACAGAAGCTGTATTATAAGCTTGAGGTTTAAATACTTACATTTGAAGATTGTTCTCCATGCTCAATTAGCTGGAGCACTGTTTCCTGATGGTTTAAAGTACTATTTTGAGCTTTATCCACCTAAAGTGAAGGAACATGAAAGCTTTATTTCAAGTTTTAATGTGTTAGTCTTAAAAGAGAATTCTATTTATAAAATTGCTTTTCCAGACATGTTTTGTGCTATTACTTTTATATATTTTTTCTTATTTTGTATTAAAAACTTTATGTCTGTAGCAACTCCTTAAGTACTAGAAACTGCCATTGTGAGTTCTGTGCAAATTACAGAATTACAGACTTTGGTATAAAGGTCCTTACAATATAACTTGCATTGATGCCCCAATTTCTTTGTATTCTGCAATCTTCATTTCTGTTAAGATGTGTAAAGGGCATATTTAGGTGGGCAGTCTTAAAAGTGACCATGGTAACCAGCATCAGGAGGATTAGCAGAAATTAACTGTGCAAGGGGTGAAATTTTTATTTGTATAGGAAACAGTTAGGTTCTGATGCTAATTATTTCACGCTGTTCTCACAACAGCCTTAACAATTAAGGTTAAACTCACTGCTCCTGATTTAGTGAGATAGAGAATGCCAAATCCAGATGTGGCTTGTCCAAGGTCAAGAGCAATACATCCAGAGCTTGGTTTGAATCTACCTCAAGCTAAACCAAGGCCTGTAGTAAAAACCCATGACGGAGTGTCTTCCATACTCAAAACTGAGGGCATGGAGGGGAACTGAAGATGGGATTTCATAGCACAGAGAGTAGGTGATAAAAATCTGAGTGTCTAAATGTTTTTGTCAAAGGAAAAGTAGGATTTGGAAAAACAGTAATAGCAAGATGCCCTTAGCATGGAACCTGAAATAGCCTTTAGCCATTGTCAAAACACAAAATCTCTTATGTGGGCTGCTGATGTTCTGGCCTGATTTTTTAAATTAGATGCCCTTAAAAACAAATGTTTTTGGGTGTTGTAAGTACTCCTGTATTTCTAGCATTTAGGAGGCTGGTCATGAAGCCATCAAGTACAAAGCCATCCTGGACTGCAAAGCTACTTGGGGCATGCTTAGACTGTGTGGCAAGGCTCTCAAAAACACGTAAATAACAAAATAAAAGCAAAGTTCACACTTCTTTATATGATAACATTGTACAGAAGCTGGGCACTGGAGAAGTAGGTGTTCAAGGTCATCTACCCTATCTCAGAGAGAAAAAGAAAGAGGCAGGGAGGGAGAAGGAAAGAGGTACATTGTAAGAGTCATATTTTAATCTTATCTCTGGTCTTTTCAGAACTGTCTTCAAAAGATTAATTTCATGCCGCCCTTAACGTCTACATGTTAGTATATAGCCTGTGTTCTGGCTCCTCTGCCCCATCTGTATTGGAGCTCACTGGCAAAAAGAATTGTTTTAATGTGAAAAGCCTTGTTCTTAGATCTTTGTCATGCTATTCTCCCTGCATGGTCTACTTTTCTCTCTGGCTACACTTCTTGCTTTTTTTATACTCACTCATCAAGGATCTCCTTAAGCATCCCATCTTTTAAATGACTTTTCTGGGGCCAGAGAGAGGTTCCGCAGTTAAAAGCACTTGCTGCTGTGCAGGTGACATGGGTTCAGTTCCCAGCACCCACATGGTAGCTTACTACTACTGTATGTGACTCCACTGCCAAGGGATATGATGCCCTCTTCTGACTTGCATATGGTAGACACACATACATTATCATTATATAGAGAGTTGGGAATGTACTGTGAGCATGAAGAGATATTTCAGTGGGTAAAATACTTGCCTTTCATGCATAAAGACCTGTGTTTTATATCAGCACTCTTTTTAAAAAGCCAGGTATGGTGGTGCACACTTGTAAATCTAATACTAGGATCATGTCCAGGTGGATCCCTGAGGTTTACTGGCTGACTAGCCTGGCCTACTTGACAAACCCAATGAGTAAAGCACACACTGGAACCCACATAATGCTGGATACAGTAGTGCGTCTGTAACCTCTGTTCCCACAGGGGGAGTGGATCTAGACAAACTAACCCAATTGTAACAGCAGCAGCTGTCTCAAAAAAAGTGGAAGATGAGGACCAAAACCTAAGGTTGTCCTCTGACTCCAGACAGGTATCCCACACCCTCTCCCCACACACACGTTTACAAACTTACACATCTTACACATGAAGATTGTTTTAAAATAATAAAAGCGTCAAATAAAAGTAAGATTACACTTTCCTCTCCTTGGAATTCTGGTCATTTGGACTCTCACAGATGCAGAGAGGAAATGCAAGGTCCTCTTTACAATATGAAGCAGGGTCCTCATGTCTTGTCTCTTTCCTGATATAACTTGGATTAATATTAAAGAGTAACTTATTTATGTCAGTCCTACTTGGTTAAAAATTACTTCTCTGACTGTATTTATTTCCCTTTCCATAGAACAATAGAAGACGCATTAATTTCAAAGCTATCTTTGCTAACATCATAGATGTCTTAACCTCTTTTTTATTACAAGATATCTGTATGGGAAACATGAGTTCTGAAACATTTGTCTTTATTTTCTGTGACTTATTAGTAGCTATAAAACTAGACTAATGCTTCTTGATTCTAGATTGATGTGGTCTGAGGTCATGAGAATGTTCTGATTTATATAGGTAGAAAATTCTGCTATGTAAATGATTACATGATGCAGTGCTATTAGTATTTTAGTAAATAATTAAAAGTTTGTTGATGACCTTTGTGCTGCTAATTTTACCCTTAGCTTTGCCCGCCTGGCGTTTGCTAACTCAGACGCTGCCTTCTCTCTCTTAGTCTCTGTCAGGGGTGGATCGAGTAGGCTGCACGGCTGCCCTGCCCCGCTCGGCCTTCACGCCTCTTAAGGTACCTCTTCTTTCACTAGACGACGGGGCCAGGGGTGTGCAGGGGTCTGAGCTACCAACTAGGGGGGAGTCAGCACTAGCTTCACCCTGACTTTGCAAGTTTTACAGTGCCAGAGCTACGGATTCTGTGTGGTTAATACACACTGTCTAGTGAATTCTGTTTCCAATATACATGAGAATGATTTGAGTCCACTCTACTAAGTGCAGTTGCCAAAAATCCTCTATAGCAGTGGCTCTCAACCTGCTGTCAGCCCTCTAGGACGATATCAGATATTTACATTATGATTATAAAAGTAGCAAAACTACTGCTGTTAAGTAGCAAAGAAGTAATTTTATGGTTGGGTGTGACAGCAGCATGAGGATTAACGGGTGGCAGCATCAGGAAATTAGAAACATTGAGAACCACTGCTCTATGGGAAAGATTAGCCATTGGTGACCTCTAGGCTACTTGTGTTTGCTTATTAGTTACTTTTGTCATGCCTGTGACAAAAATACCTTAGGGGAGAAGGATTTCTTTTGCCTTGAGATCTCATAATCCCAAGGAGATCATAGCGGTGAGTGTGTGTGAAGGAAGGAGGCACCTCACGTCTTGGCAATAGGACAGGAAGAAGGACTGGAAGCGGGGCCAGGTTAGAACCCTCAAGGCCTTTCTCTAGTAGTCTACCTGAGCCAGCTACCTCCCACTTCCCAAAAGTTCCACAGCTTCCCACTGAGTGTTCAGGCGTGTAGATAGCATTTCACATCAAACCATCACATTTTATAAAGAAAGCTTTAATGGTACACAGGAAAACACCCAACATTGAACATGGATCTCTGTTGATATTCATGGGCGAGCACACACATACAAATACATCTATGTATACAGCACATGCATTCAGCAAGCCCCAGGGATCTCCTGCATCTGCCTCCTCATGCTGGGATTACAAGTGTGTGCCACTATTCCCTGTAAGCTAAGCTCTCAACACATGAAGCTGTGGGGGCCATGGCTGTTCAGACCTCTACACTCTGTCCTTTAATGTCTTTCTGTACCATTGGACCTTGGAAATGTCTTTGTTTAGCTAACCTTCCTCCTAGCTCATGTCCTTTGAGAAGAATAGTCTTGTCTCATCTTTCTCCCCGCCCCCCACATGTCTGTGAGTACAGTGTGTACGTACACATGGGTGCCCGTGGAGATTAGAGACTGACATTTAGGCTCATCCTCTGTGGCTTTCTACTTTACTCACTGAAGCAGATCTTGCTGGAACCCATAGCTGGCAGATAAAGTTGTCTCGTTGGCATACTTGCTCCAGGATTCTTTCCACCTTCTAGTGCTGCAGGTCATGTGGCTCCCATACCTACTTGGCATTACTTGGTTCTGGGGATACAAGCTCCCGTTCTCACACCTGTTACGTGTGTGGCAAGCATTTTACTGTTGAGCCGTGTCCCCAGTCTGACTTTTGTTTTTTAAAATAGTTCGCTCTTGCCTTATTTACTTATTGATTACCCTTTTTCTAGTTCCTATTGTGAATTAAATTTCTTACCTAAATTTCCATTTATTTCTCAACATGCCAAACCTAGTTTCTATCTTAATGAACATGACTGTCACCAGAAATGCAATCCGGTCTTTGCTCAAGTGCAGTTTATCTTGTACAAATCTAAATCCTCGGGCCAGTGAGTTGGTTGAGTGGATAAGGCACTTGCTGCTGCCAAGACTGGTACCCTGAGTTGATTCCCAGCCTGTGCTACAAAGAAAGATGAGACTCCAACAAATTGCCTTTCATCAGAGAGAGAGAGAATGAATATAGAAAAAATAGTTCTTGGGGCATGAATATCAAAGTAAAGAATAAATTACCAGAAAATTTTTTTCCCATTTGTCCAGATTCTTAACAGCGTGAAGTTTTTTAAAAAGTTCAAATTTAATCCTGGTTAATTTCATCTCACAAAACTTCCAACTAAAAATAAGAGATTTCTGAAAATATCAAAACCTGAGGGGGGAGAATATGTGTTCATTTTAAATTCTTGGCCGCTTTCCTCAGGCTCTTGGTAAAATCCAGTGCAATTTTAAAGCTGTGATTAGTTCAGAAATCTGTTATCAAGTCATAAACTCGTGTTTGCATGTAGCTGGGGATCGGGACCTAAAGTTGGGCTGTTGTCTTTGTCTCTTTCTTGATTCTAGTCCCTTGTCAGATCTTCAGTACCTTTAGCCTGTGAACATTCCTTTTTTATTTTACTTTTAATTTTTGTGTCATGTCAAATACATTTCTTAATAAAAACAAAATAAAGCACCATTTAGTTTTCTCAGGTACTGACCTGACCTAGCACATGAGCAGCACCTGCCTCCCCACACAGATTTTGAAAACACCATCAGCTTTCCTTCCTGGGCTCTCTGTGGCTCACAGAAGCACAACGCCAGACAGACAAGGAGACTGTGTTAGCATCTTACAGGCAGTGTACCATGTGAGCTTGTCCTCAGTGTACAGTCTGCCCAAGCTGTAAGATAGGTCAGCAGTATGACTGTTATTGCACACAGTGCAGAAACAGGGCCACCCTGAATAGCAGCAGAAGAATGGAAACCACTCTATATAAAGTAAGTAAAAATAGGGCCTTTTCCTATTTAGAAAAGTGCCAGCTCATGGGTGGCAGAGCATAGAGAACACTGTTGTACCCCAGCGATTTCAGAGGTTGACTCTTTGCATGCTTGTGTTTTAGGACTTCCCTGGTCTCTCATTCTAGCTTCCAAAGTGTACAGCCTAGTGATCAATCTCCTTAGGCCAAGTGTTCAGACCAGAGAGTCCCTTTGTAAGGCTGAAATCTGAGTAAAAGAATAAAGAAGCCAAACACCAGCTGCTCCCAGTCAAATGAGTGGATCCCATTTCAATTCTGAAAAGCCCTACATCCTCCTGAGCACTCTATAAAGTAACATTAGCCTTTAACCAAGAGTAGAATATTTAACCCAGTTAGCACAATCAACACCATCATTTCAATAGTTAGGCCTCTGTGCAAGGTGAGCTTCACTTTTGAGAAAGTAGATTCCATGGTGCACACCTTTAATCCAAGCACCCGGCAGGCAGAGGCAGACCCTCAAGGCTGGCTTGATCTCCAGACAAACAGCCAGCAACAAAAAGCTTTCCAGAAGGTGTGTCCCCTTTCACACCTATCTAAATCCAGGCGGGATAACAGGCTCCCATGTATCTGTGGTGCCATCCTCCCTCCTGGAATGAACCCTCTTCCTGCTGATGAAGGACAAGGACCAGCCTTGCCTGAGCACCACCACAGCAGTGGGAACCACAGGACTTCTAAATAGTGACCTCCAGTGTTGCCCACGAATTGTTGGCCGTGCCTGATGTGGGTTCTTTGGCATCAGAAAGAGTCACATGCAACTGGATCCCTCACAGGAAAAACAAGCTAGATCCCTCCACCACAGCAGCATGCAGCTCCCACTAAATGTCTCTCTCATTTGGGTTAATGTTAAATGCTCCAGTTAACAAGCAGGTAATGGCCACTGCAGAGCCTTAGTTACTAGCAGGCAGTCATTGTACATGGTGGACACAGAAGGGTGTGTGGGCTGCATAGTGGTTACGGAAGTAAACTTTTTAGTTAGCTGAACTTGGTTTTCTTTTTGCAGATAAACTTTATATCCATTTTGCAAGTTACTGCTCCATTTTTACGCTTTTGTTAATGAATTGAAAATGTTAGGACTTGACCAGGTGTGGTGACACATGCCTTTAATCCCAGCATTCTGGAGGCAGAGGCAGGCAGATCTCTATAAATTTGAGGGCAGCCTGGTCTGTATAGAGTTCCAACAAAGCCAGGATTCCGTGGAGAGATCCTGCCACATAAAAACAAAAGGAAAATGTTAGTGCTCAAATATTCTAGAAAATATGTGTCATTTTTCTGTGCATACATATATGGTGTTCTGGACTGAACCCAGAACATGCTATATAAGCCATCTACCACTAAGCCGCACCCCAGTGATTATCTATCATATTTTAAATGTTTTTTAACAGAAATTAAGAAATAATTAATTTGAAGATTGCATTTTACTCTCTAAAATAAAAATAGTACTTAAGAAACTATATTAGAGAGGCTGGAGAGATGGCTCAGTAGTTAAGAGCACTGACTGCTCTTCCAGAGGACCTGGGTTCAGTTCCCAGCACCCACGTGGTAGCTCACAACCATTGGTACTCTAGTTCCAGGACATCCAACACCCTCACACAGACACACATGCAGGCAAAATTCCAATACACATAAAATAAAAAAAAGAAACTGTCAGAAAGTTAAGGTTTCCAGAAGGATGACCCAGCTAAGACTCTCCTAGCAGTACTGGAGAGGGGCCTGACCTGGCTTCCCTGTAATCAGATTGTGACTGCCCTAATGGTCATCAGAAAGTCCTTATCCTGTAACTGAAGGAAGGAAATGCAAAGATTCACAGCCAAGCCCTGGGCTGAGCTCTGGGAGTCCTGTTGAAGAAAGGGAAAAAAGATTGTACAAACCTGGGGGCAGTGGTCAAAGTCATGACAGGGGAACCCACTGGTCCACAGACTCTGAACCAACAGCCAGGGAGCCTGCATGGGACTGACGTAGGCCCTCTGCATGTGGGTGACACTTGTGTAGCTTGGTCTGTTTGTGGGGCTTCTAGCAGTAGGATCAGGACTTGTCTGTGGCACTTGAGCTGGCTTTTGGGAACCAATTCCCCATGCTGGGTTGCCTCACTCAGCCTCTGGCTCTGCCTCTACTAGATGTGCAATGGCTTCATTGACTCCCATGGGGGCTCTCTGCCCCTTTCTGAATGGAGACCAAGGAGGGGGCAGGGTAGAAGGAAGATGAGAGAAGGGAATGGGGGTGGGGGGTGGTCTGGGGTGGTATGTAAAATAAATGGGAAAATTTTTTAAAAGTAAAGTTTCTCTTTCTGGAATACTTCTCAATAACTGTTTTTGCCTTAGAATGATCTTTTCCCACAGTGTTTGGAGAGGTCAGTTAGATCTTTAAAGAATGCATTACACGTCATACACAGCTAAGCAAAAAAAAAAAAAAGTCTTTATAAGAAAAAGTAGAAAATTAATTTCACCAAATGTTCATTTCTGGATTTAGTTTTGAAGGGAAGGTGCACGGCTTTCTTACATTCCCGAACTGTTCTTTCTTGAGTAGTAACTGTTGATATTACCTGTTTCTCCACAGAGTGAAGACAGAGTTAATGTCACCTCAAGCTTTCCTACAACAGAAACAGGTAATAGACACAAATGCTGTATCTAATGGTTTGGGGGGACAGGGGTTGTGGGGGAGAGAGAGAGTCTTGTTCCATAACCCAGGCCAGAGCTAAGGTTCTCCTGCCTCATCCTCCCAAGTGCTGGTATTACAGCAGGAGCCTGTACCAGGCTCATCACAGTTAATTCCTTACCAGGACTTTTCTCTCTGCCTCTGTGTGTTTGAGAGAGAGACAGAGATGAACACTGCATGCGACCCAGCCTGGCCTTTTATTTGTGTAAAGAGAGAATAGTCTGGTTCTCCTGCTTCAGCCTCCAGCTCCAGAGCATTGGCTGTGCCACCATGCCTGCTTTCAATGGTGGGGGGCACACTGATGAAACCCAGGGCTTTATGGACACAGGCCAGCACACAGGCCAGCTGAGTCACAGCCCTGCCTCTCTTCACCAGGATGTCATTGATAAGAACAAATGAACAGGAATTAGTAGGGCTGTAGGTTTGCAGGAAATTAAATTTGGTGTACTAACTTTTAGCCTGCATTTGTTGATGTACTAAAAATAACAGAATTTTTAAAAATAAATAAGCAGCTTTACTTTTATACAGGGGTTTTTCACTAATGAATAGAATCATCATTTTCTGTCATTGCCATATTTGATTTCCCTTTTGTACTACTTATGGGACTTTTGTGACAACTGTTTACATCATCTTTGATTTCTTCCCCTCTCCTTTAACATCATCTTGCTTTTCCATGCTGATATAGTCCATCATTCCCCTGCATATTCTTTTCCTGCTGCTACCCAGAGAAATCAGCCCCAGCGCCCTGAAAGCTTCCTTTTTCGAGCTGCTGTTAGGGCAGAAAGCAGTAAAGGTGAGTGGTGTCGATTTTAAAGGCCTGGCAGAGTGGGGTGGATTTGCACAATCAACTGCACGTCTAGCTGTTGTCCTGGCAAAAGTTAGCCCTGCAGGTGTCTGTAATCTCACTAACAGTAAATCAGGAGCGTCTTGGGTGTTTTGGGTTATTGTTGTTTGGATTAGAAATTTTCTTAGTGCCATATAAAATATATTTTATAGTGTTTCAGCTATGCATCATGGTACATACCTCTAATCCCTGTATTTAGGAGGCTGAGGCAGAATTGATTTTAAGGATAGCCCAAGCTACCTTGTAAGGTCCTGTCTCAAAAGCCAAAACCAAAACAGATTGAACAGATAAAATGCTCTTTCAGCTAAAGAACATTGTTCCTTTACTATGAGCTCTTTCTTAGATCTTTCTGTATTGACAAACCATTAAACATTTTAATACCTATTGCTAGCAGTTTATTTTGACAAATAATCACCTGCAGAACAGAAGATAAATACAAAAACATTTCTAGCAACATAATTTATAATTGTGCCAAACTGAATGTTCACAAGTAGAAAGTGTACAGTAGACGGTTGTGCAAGCAGTGAAAATGGAGAACACAGTGCTGATCAAAAGAAGCCATATGCAGACTAATACAACATGCTTTACTCTATGGTGCTTAAGAGGATACTGGTGCCCTTTGGGCTCCAATGGCAAAAACATACTTTGAGGTATGAGCAAATCTCACAGCACTTAGCCATTTCGTTTTGTGAGGATAATTTCTTGGACTCTGTGTAATTTTACATATATGTTGTATTTTTCAATAAGAAAAAAATTAGTAAATGGATATAATTTAAACTAAATGCCACTGAGGTTGTAGATTTGAAATTTCTAACTGCAGTAGTACTTCAGCTACTGTCTTAATTAGGGCTTCTAGTGCTGTGCAGAGACACCATGACCATGGCAACTCTTATAAAGGAAAACATTTAACTGGGGTGGCTTACAGTTCAGAGGTTTAGTCTGTCATCATCATGGCAGGAAGCATGGTGACATGAAGGCAGAGGTGGAGAAGGAGCTGCTACATGTTGATATGCAGACAGCAGGAAGTAGACTGTGACACTGGGAGTAGCTTGAGCAGAGGAGACCTCAAAGCCCACTCCACAGTGACACACTTCCTCCAACAAGGCCACACCTCCCAATAGTGCCCCTCCCTGCGGGGGCCCTTTTCATTTAAATCACCACAGCTACTATACAGCCCACTACCCCTTTTGATTTACTCACTAAATTTGTTTTCTTCCTTATAATAGCAATTATTTTATAAAATTATCATTTGACTTTATGTTTGTGAGTGTTTTATGTGCTTGTATGTATGTTCCCCACATGCTCAGGGAGGTCAGAATAAGGCATTGAATCCCCTGGAACAGGAGTTAGAGTTGCTTGTGAGCCGCCAAGTGGGTGATGGGAAGTGAAACTGTGTCCTCTATCTACAAGATCTCAAGTTTTTTAACCACTGAGCCATCTCTCCCAGCCCCAGATGATAGTGTTTTTAAAGTGTCAATCTAGAAAGTAGAGGAAGCTAGCAGACAAAAGAAGCCCTGGCCACTGACTCCATCTCGTGTCTTCCAGGTCGTGCTTCACCTCTTCTGGGTTCTGCACCTGCAGCTGATCCTACAGACCCCGTAACAAGACAGAGAGAGGAAGAGCTGAAACTGATAGATCAGCTACGCAAAGTGTGTACATTATCTGTGCATTGCACTCTGGCAGTGGCATTTCTGTAGTCCACACCCTTCTGTGCACACGCTCACTTCCACCATCACTATACAGTCAGTCCTGTCCATTGTGCCTTGTATTTTGTGATGAATGTAGAGGAGATTTTACTATTGAGGAAATTCCTTTAAACGTTTTACTGAGAAAATTAGGTGAGTAATTTTAATTTTAAAAGCTCACTTCATAGCCATGGTTTTTTGGCTTGTTTATTTGTTTTTTTTTTTTTTTTTTTTTTTTATTTCTGGTTTTCATCATGTTAAAAGTAATCTCAGAGGAGTAATTATAATGACTAAAGAGCCATGGTGGTCCACGTGTGTAACCACTCAGCAGTCTGAGGTAATAGGATCACCAGTTTGAGACCATACTGCTACATGATGAAACCTTTCCTTAAAAGAGAGAGGATCCATGTGCGTGTGCAAGGACGTCACTACGTCAGTCTTCCTCCCTGCCCCTCTAGTCTAATCACAGGCACACCCACCAGGCCCGGACTTGTTTTCCTAAGTCTAAAATGATGGCCGTTTCTTCTGTACTTTATCCTGTGACCTGGCTGCGGTGCATACCCTTGTCTCTGTAAGTTACTGACCTGAGTTAGAAGGAAAATGGGAACTGGAGAATATAAATTGTTTCCTTTTTTTCTCTAATCTGTTTTTGTTGTTTTTGTTTTGAGACAAGGTCTTACTTTATGGCTTCCTTCACTAGCCAGCCTGGAACTCCCTGTCCCCTCCTCAGATGAACCTCAAACTTTCTCTAGTCCTTCTACATGGAATCCTGAATACTGGAGTTACAGCATAGGTCACCGCAGCCACCTTAGCCTGGGTTTCTAACCAGATCCATTCCATTGTCTTGCTTTGATATCCAAATGATAATCTGTTTTAATTAATGCATGGCGTTTCCTGTCTTTGCAGCATATTGAGTATCGGTTAAAGGTGTCTCTGCCCTGTGATCTTGGAGCAGCTCTAACGGATGGTGTTGTCCTTTGCCACTTAGCCAATCATGTTCGGCCTCGATCTGTCCCAAGCATTCATGTCCCATCTCCAGCTGTGGTAAGTTGTAGTGCTAGGCAGCGTTGGCTATTCATAGGATGCCTTTCAGTTCAGGGGAGTCATTGTGCTGGCAGCTAGCAATGCAGATACCCAATTTGTTGTTCTCGATTTGGCTACAGGAAAAGCAGCTATATAAGCAATCATTACAGCATGTGCTGAGTATTATAAGAGGTGTGTAAGAAGTATGCGATTATGATACCAAAAGGGAACCTGTTAACTCTGCCTGGAGAATTCAGAGAAGCCTTCTAGAGGAGAAGTTGAACTGATCCAGTTATGAAATATAGGTAGGAATTGTCCAGCTAGCAACTTAAATGAAGCAACTGTTAAGTTGTTGAGAACAGATCACACACAGGTTAACTGTGTGGATGCAGATGGCAGTGGATGCAGCTAAGAGTTAAGTCAATGGTTTGTATTAGTGTAAATAGTGGGAAAATATTAAAAATGCTTGTTAATTGTTCAGCAGGCACAGCACCATGATGCACACTGTTAGAAGTTCATTAGGAGGGTTGGCGTGGCTCAGAAAATAAGTTCTTGCCACCAAGCCTCGGCCTGTTTTTCAGTCTGGTACAAGGGAGAGCAGTCATTCAGAAAGTGCTCTTTATACTTCTGTTCATTTATGGTTAACAGCTTGGTGCCCTTGCCCTAGCCTAGCTCCAGGCTAGAGCCAGGCTTATGATTTGTGTCTACAGACTTGTTGTTCTGTTGGTAGAATCCTGCTGGACTTTGGGTTCATTTACTGTCCTGCCTCTTGTAGATCAGGAGATGTATCACTAAGAAGCATTCTCCTTGAAAGTCCACTCACTTATGAGCCAGACACTTTAAATATCAGGTTTTATACTAGTCTCATGCTGTTTGAAGAAATTTTAGGTTCACCTTTAGAAAGCAGTAGTACGGGGCCCGAGGAATGGGAATGGCTCAAGAGGGTCCAAGCACTCTGCTCTTGCAGAGGACGTGGGCTGGATTCTCAGCACCACATTCACAACCCTTCACATCAGGTTCCAGGGGACCTGATGCCTCCGTCTGACTTTTGTGGGCACCAACCACACAAGTAGTATACATATATCCAAACACTCGGACACATAAAATACAATAAATAAATGTAAAGAGAGTTTAAGATATGAAAACGGTCTATAAGAGGAGTAAGGGCTGGGAAACAAGGGCCGTAGGAAAGAAATCTATCCTTGGCTAAAGCTGAGGAAGTCCAGAGCTGCTTAGTTTTCTTCTTTACTTTTCACTGGAAGAATTAAGCTATGTGCTCAGACGGTTACTCAGCCTTACTAACTTGGGGAATGCATTACCTCTTAGAATTTGGATCAGGGCCTCTGAACATTATTGTGTTTACATTTTTAGTCATCTTCCTTTTCCTAGGGTTTATTTGTATCTTTTAAATTGTGTACATGTGTCTTTCTGAATATGGGTCTCCATGTATGCCTGCTATCCCGGCAGAGTCTAGAAGGGGTGTCAGAGCCCTGAAGCTGGGTTTTGAGATGGCGCACATCTTTAATCCTAGCACTTAGGAATCAGAGGCAGGCAGATCTCTTGAGTTCAAGGCCAGCCTGGTCTACAGAGCAAGTTCCAAGTTCCAAGGCAACCAGGGCTACACAGAGAAACCTTGTCCTTTGTGTGTGTTTAAAATTTGTAGACCCATCTGTTTCTGCACATTTACACATATGCCTGAATGAGTTTATGTTCATTGAATGTGTGCAGGAGTCTATGGAAGCCAAAAAAAGGCATTGGATTTTCTGGACTTGAAGTTACCGAGGGCTCTGAGCTATTATCATATAGGTGCTAGGAACCAAACCCGTCATTCTGGCTCCATACTCTAAATGGAATTACTAATGAAAGCAATTTTAACTTTTAATTTTAATGAAAACTTTTTGAGCCAATGTGGTAGTACACACCTTTAATCCTATTACTTGGGAGGCAAAGGCAGATAGATCTCTATGAGTTTAAAGTCAGCCTAGTCAGTTCAGGCCAGCCAGGGCTGCATAGTGACAGGTTTTCCTGTCTCAAAAACCAAAACAAGTATAAAATTTTGGGCTAGTGACATCGCTCACCAGGTAGAGCTTGCCACATGAGCCTGTCTGCTAGAGTCAGATTCCCAGAGTCCACATTCAAGAGGAAGGGGTCAAACAAGTCTGCAGAGCTGTGCTCTGCCTCCATGGTGCTGCACACAGCCCCACACCCTGCATAATAATGATATAACTTGTTAATGATAAACAGACGGTATAGGAACCTCAGTTGAGAAAATACCTCTTCCAGATTGGCAAGTCGGTGCTCCATTTTCTTGATTACTGATTGTTGTAAGGGCCCAGCCTGCTAGAGACAGTGCTACTCCTGGGCAGGTCCTGGGTTGTATAAAAAAGCAAGGTGAGCAAGCCAATGTAAACATCATTCTTCCATGGTCTCTGCTTTGGTCCTGATTTCAGGTTCCCATCCTTCCTGAGTTCCTACTTGGTTGTCTCTGATGATGGACTGTGAAGTATAACATGAGCTAGACCCTTTCCTTCTCAACATACTTGTGGTCGGTGTGTCTAACAGTGTAGAAAACTAGCCAGGGCAGGTGTCCTCCCTAACACTGGCTTCATCAGAACTAGGAGATAGGTGTTTCCTTCCAGCTCACTGGTTGCCTTTCATCTTTGATTAAAAAGCTAATCCTAGCCCCACATATCTTCGTCTAGTCAAAATTACAGTGCTTTCTTTCACTGATTTTATTTTGTTTCTTCTTATGCCAAGGAATTATGTTTCATGTTTACAGAAAACTAAGGTTTTACAAGTGAAATCTTTTGTTTTCTAGAAATGGTACAAACGTCCATACAATTACTAATTGAAAAATCTGTAGTTCATATCCCTGTAAATATCTGGCTTCCATATCCTATATTTGGACATTTTCTAGAATTTAATGTTCCTATTTTTCTTAACATTATGTTCCCTGATAAACAGCTGAACGGAAAACAGAACTTTGAGAGGGTGCCTCTTTGTTTTTAGCCTTTCGAGATCTCTACAGAAAAGTAAGGCCCGCATCTGAGTAATTAAAGAAGTTTCCTGTGTTAACAATTCACTTTTTGTAAAGTAGCTTTATGGCCATCATTAAGACTTTTTTTAATTTCCAAAGTGTCCAATAAGTTAAATGTAAAAGATAGAGCCAGGGTTAAGAGCACTGACTGTTCTTGCAGAGGACCAGGTTCAATTCCCACACTCACATGATGGCTCACACCTGTTCAAAATCCAGTTTCCAAGAATCCAACACTTTCTTCTGGATTCTACAGGCACTGCACGCACATGATGTACAGATATACATACAGACAAAACACTCATACTTTAAAGTATAAGATAATACTTTAAAATAACCAGGCATGGTAGTAGTACAGGCCTTTAGCCGCAGCACTGGAAGGCAGAGACAGGTAGATATTGGTTCAAGGCCAACCTGGTCTACGCAGTAAGTTCTAAGTCAGCCTGAGCTGCATAGTGAAACACTACCTCAAAAAGTTAATAAACCAAAAGGAATGAACTGTTAATTGTGGCCGTGCTTGAACAATGAACCACTAGGTGATACATTTTCTTTTTTAATGCTTTCTAATTTTTGTGTGTGTGTATTTTGTTTCAAAATGAAAAAAATACCTTCTTAGCACTTACTTTACTAAAACCAAAGCAATGTGCAGATGTTAGAAGGTGACAAACTCCTCTGAGAGGCCAGCCCTATTGCGGTAAATAGCTTTCATGCTCCTGGCAGAATAGAGGAGTGGCAACGGTTCTGTGGCTCTTGAGATGAGCATCCACTGTTTGCTCTTTTGAGGAAAAGTTTGCCGAGCCCCCAGTGTGCACAGCAGTAAGTATCTGAAGCAACTAGCAGGAGTGCTTTTAAACTGCATACTGTTGACCTTTGTTAATATCGGTTCCCTTTTCTGTCTCACTGCAGCCTAAATTAACAATGGCAAAATGCAGGCGAAACGTGGAGAACTTCCTGGATGCTTGTAGAAAAATCGGTGTCCCTCAGGTAGAGAGTGTGTGTGTGTGTGTGTGTAATTAATTGTTCATACCAGGACTAGCTGTGAGCTAACCTGATCACTACTAACATGCCATGTTATTACAGGGCTTTCAGTATTCTCTCCAGCAATATTCTTTCATGTTTCCTGCATTTCCAAAGATTTTTAAAGGGACTGTTAAGTGCTGATTTAAACAATTGTATTATAACTAATAAATGAAAATTATTCTATTTTCTTAAGCACCCCTACTAACTGTTGACCTGTGTGCAGCACATACTACAGTATTTTCACACAAGTACCATTCAGATTGGAAATTCTTTTGTTGGCTTCAGTTTTTTAATACTTGCTTTTAATACATTTTAATATATGTATTAATTAAATATTTTTAGACTTCACAAAATGTTGCAAAAATAGCAGAGTTCTTATATATACTTTACCCAAAATTTTCAGGGGCTAACATCAAATATGCAAGTAGTATAGCTGTACAAAGTAAATAATCAAATGATAGTCCTGTTAACTAAATTAGAGGTTTGATTCAGCCTCCACCTGTTTTTCCACTAGGCTCCAATCCTTAGAAAGTTAGCACACTGGAGACCACTTGTGAGCACGAGCCCTGTTATAAGAAGACAGGCTTTCCATTGCAGTAGTTCTCAGCCTGTGGATCAAGGCCTCTGTGGAGGGCTAAGACCGTGGAGACTGTCGCCCCTAATGGGCGAGAGCCAGGAGGCCTCTGTGGAGGGCTGAGACCGTGGAGACTGTCGCTCCTAATGGGCGAGAGCCAGGAGGCCGCAGCATCATGTATGCACTGAACACCCTCACTTCAGAGTAGGAAAGCGAGCAGATCCCACCTGCATCTTCCTCAACCAGCATGAATTCCATACCTGCTCTTTAGCCTTCCAGAAAGATCATTCTGTTATTTTCTGCAATGTTAGCTTTTCTCCTTTTTCTAAACTTGAGTAAGACCTCCTTTATTCTTACGGACAAATTCAAACTAGAATTTTTCATTTTTATGTCATCTTATAAAAGCAGATGAATCCATTTTACTGTTTACCATGTTTTCTAAGGAACTGGCATGTATTTTCTCCACAGTGACAGTCCTAATGTCCATATGTGCACATTACTCCTGTCTTATTTCAGCCTGCCTGCTCCCTGCAGAGTGTGGTGTGCACTCAGAGTCCTCCTCAGCACCATTTCTAGACATTAGAACCACCTGCAAGGCTCTACAGAGTCATCTTGTCTCAGGTGGAAAGGCCGGAACCTGGAACTCTTTCAGAATGTTACTGCCCTTGGTCAGCAAAATAGAAACAGTGTGCATTAAAGCATGCATTTAAGTCAGCATTTCCCAGGCAAGGCTTACTTAGAGTGCTCATTACAGCTCACCCCCACCCCCTTCTACCTGAGCTGAGCTATTTGAAGCAGATACAGAAACAGAAAAAGTACTGATCTTTTTCCAGGGTGGTTAGCCTGGGATTCTTTACATCCACACCACACTTCCAGTTCCTCTGCCAGAAAGAGGAAATGAGCATCCACACAAACCACTTCTTCCTTCTCTCCTTCAGCCTTCTACCCACTTCTCCTCCAGGTTTTCATGAATTCTAGTTTTGCTGCTATTTTGTTGAAAATTAGTCAGTTTTCTAGACAGTTGAAGGATGACAGATTGTCAAGTTGGAGGTATCACGCTGGCTTTCTCAGTCCCTGTTCCCACCTCTTCTGGCCTTAGAGGTAGAAAGTAAGTAGAAAGGTCATCACTTCTCAGTATGACTAAAGTGATGGGCAGGATGATGGTGAAGCATCCTGTAACCCCTCCACTCGGAAAATGGAGGCAAGGCTGGGCAACATGTGACCCTGTTTCAGACAAAAATAAAATGAAAGACCAATGATAAACAAAAATGAATCATATTATGACAGAAAATGAGATGGGGATATGGTAATGTCCAGCCTCAGCTAACCTCAAAATATGAATCACTACAAACGAAATCACTCTAAAGCCTGTGGATAGAGGAGTGCATGGATGTTCACTTTTATTATCGTGCTTTTATTAAATGTTTTACATTTTTAAGAACTTGTATCTGAGTCTGCTATCTTATATCCTAGAATTGTTGTATGTGTTAATATTTCCAGGTTAGCCCACTGATACTTACCTAATGGTGATTTTAGATACTCTCTCCATTTCTGTTGTAGTAAACTGATCTAGGGATAATGGCCTTCATCTGATGGTTAAGTTGGTACACAGGGCTCCTTGTAGTAAACCTCCCTCATTACAAGGCTTACCCCACCCTAGTCAGCGTCCTCATGTACCCTCCTCTTCCCTTAGCCACAAGGAGGATTGGCCTCCTACTGAGCTCCGCATTCTCAGGCTTCACTTCACACCAGCGGGAGCCACCAGCCAGCTCTGTCCATTGTTCCCTTAATGCTCACAGCTAGACGCAAACTTGACTCTGTGCACAGAGGAACCCACAGTTTGGTTTTTCAGCATTTTCATACTAGTGATCAAATGCCCGGTTGTATATCTGCCTGTAGCTGACTTTACACATTCTGCTTACTGACTGTGTTTTTCTGTTTTCCTTTCCTGCTCACATTTGGACAGGACAATCTCTGTTCCCCTTCCGACATCCTTCAACTAAACCTCAGCGTTAAAAGAACTGTCGAAACACTGCTTTCTCTTGGGGCACATGCAGAAGAATCCAGCTTTTTCTGTCTGTCTGTCCAGCTTCTGGGTTTTGTGGCATTCTACTGTGCTCTAATGTTAACTCTATGTATGCTTTATTACCGGGTCTTCCCCTATAGCTGACATCAGCCTGTGCTTCCCACCTCCTTCCTATTGCTTAGTGAAGGTTTGTTCTCATACAGAATCACCTGTGTTTTTTCAGAGTGCTAACTTGTCCAGAGGGGCAGCGTATTGCACAGTAGGCACTAATGATGGCCAACAAAGAGATGAGCATTCTCTCCTAGTCGTGTTGGGGGTGGGGGATAGGGTGGAGGCGTTTCTGTTAATGCAGTTCTGAGCTGGAGAGAACTCTGCCCATCTTTTTATACTGTGCTATAACTTCAGTTTTGAAGTGGAGAATGTCTGAGCCCTTTTAACAACATCATGAAATTACTGGTACCATTTCTAATTTGGAGTACCTTGTCACTTAGTTCTCTGCCCTGAAGTCCCAACTTGCCCTTAATTTTAACAGTATTTAGACATTTAGAAGGCACAGGGCATTAAATCTTACCAATTTTAGTTTGGTCTAAATTGTTAAAAATACTGGACCCCCAGTTGCTGTGCTGAACCATTGTGTCCATTTAAGACCATGGGCACTGAGCAGATGGCCAGACTTCACATCTGAAATCTGGTCATGCTTACCATGTGTTCTGCCTGTGACAGATCTACTGCTAGAATCCTGTTAGAATGTGACATTTGGAATTCATGTCCTTTCTAACATGTTTGAGCCATTTTTATAGGTGAAAGTGTATTTTGTAGGCTGCTGGGGAAATTGTATCAGAACTGCAGGTCCATCTCGGAACACTTAGTAGATCAGATTCGGGACCTGCAGCCAAGGACATTGCTGCATTCAGATTGCAGTTCTCACAAATATGTCTCTAGACTCCATTAACAAAACTGGGCAGCAGCTCAGGGGAGGCTACCAGGTACACAGTACCCTGCTGTAGTTAACTTGGGCATCTGCTTACCTCATAGAATTGTGTCTAAAGTGGGCCATTCTTTACTGTCCCCTGCCAATGTGAATGCAGTGACAGACTGTGTGCTATACGACAGTGCCTTCCAAGGTGTGCTGATGTGGGTTTGTCTTGTTTGTTTAAGACATCTTGGAATCCATGATTATTGTCTGAATTCTTTTGTCCTTACACACGCACGCATGCACGCATGTATGCTCAAGCATGCAGACACACATACATACACACAAACACATGCGGACACACATACATATACACACACAGTCAGGTTTACAGCCAGGGGTGGTGATCCACACCTGTAATCCCAGCACTTAGGAGGCTGAAACAGGATTGCTTTGAGTTTAAGTCCAGCCTAGGCTGCATAATGTATGTGCCACCACTACCACCACCCACACATGTCCCCACCACCCACACATGCCCCCCACCACCCACACATGCCCCCCACCACCCACACATGCCCCCCCACCACCCACACATGCCCCCCCACCACCCTTGGTCTAGCTGCATTTTCATTACAATCCATTCTGTAATGTTTCATGTGATACAGAATGTCATCAACACTCCTATAGCCTAAGCCTTTCTCAACTGGAAGCAAAGTAATTCTTACCCAGGCATGATGGTGTTCGCCTTTAATTCCAGCATTTGGAAGGCAGAGACAAAAGGATCTGTAGGCCAGCCTGATCTACGTAGACTACACAGAGAGACCCTGTCTTAAAACAAAACAAAAACAAACAAATAAATAAATAAATTTGATGAGAAAAGCCAGTAAGTGTTATGCTCAGATTTGCCTTTTTCTTATAAAAGTAACAAGATAGATGTATCCAACATCTTACCCAAAGGAACAGTCACTTTTATAGATCAGTTATTAAGATGTGAGTAAGATTACATAATAGTTCTCCAGCATAATCTAATCTGCTGAATTTTATAGCATGAGATACTTTTTCAAATACAATTGGGGGTGGCTTTTTTTTCAAGACAGGGTTTCTCAGTGTACCCTTGACTGGCCTCCAACTTGTTCTGTAGACTAAGCTGGCCTCAAACTCACAGTATCTGCCTCAGCCTCCCAAGTGCTGGGATTAAAGTCAGTCGTGCACTACTGTCCAGCTTTCAAATAGAATTTTTAAGACAGGATCAGACTGTGTAGCCTTGGCTGGCCTTGAACTCACAGAGACCTGTCTGGCTCTGCCTCCTAAGTCTAGGATCAAACACACTCAGCTAAAATACAATTTTTTTTTAAGTCTGATTTTTAACTAAATTAGGTTTATTCTTCTATGATTACCCAAAGTAGAGCAATGTTTCTTAAATCCATTTAGCCCTGAGGGTCATGGCTTACAGAATTGAGCTATGGTGTAGGTCCTGGCCCCTCCCTTAAAGTCCTCACAAAACCATGGTGTGTCCCTGCTGTTTCTACTTGAGCCATGCTGTAACCCAGCTCTTTTCCCGTTTGTGCCTGCTCTGTAAACACTGTGCTCTGTTCCTTCTGCTGTGTAAATGTGTCACCTGTCAGTCTTACACTTTCCAAACGTTCTGTATGGACCTTTAATTGTGTTAATAAAGTGACCCTAAGTGGGAGACACATCTGCGTCTGCCTCCTTTAGCAGGGTGGGTTTCCAGGAGCTTTCTCCTGGCTTTCAGTTCTGTGACGTTCATCCTGTTTCCTTTCCTGCTTGTCCTCTGTTGTCCTTTTTCAGGAGCAGTTGTGTTTGCCTCTGCACATTCTAGAGGAGAAAGGCTTGAGCCAGGTCGCCGTGACTGTCCAGGCCCTCCTGGAACTTGCCCCACCCAAGCAGCAGCAGCAGCAGCAGCAGCCACAGCAGCCACAGCAGCCGCCACCTCCACAGCTCTCTGCTGTCTGAGGACCCCAGGGCCTGGGTGCTGCACAGCTAAAGGAGTGGGAGGAGGTGATTGCTGGTGCATGCTGTGACAGTGTTCTCTGACAGAAGTGCCTTGATTCCTGCCAGGAATGTTTGCTTTATTTCTCCATTTTAGGGGAGATTAAACCCATTCCCACTGTTTTTGTTTTTGATGAAGACACAATTTTCTTAAGTGGAACTTTCATTACTGAGGACCAGCATGGAAGCCTAAGCTGTCTGTGCTTTCTTCATGGAGAGCAGGCTCATTTTTCATGCCACAGTCAGGATCTTCGAAGCGGGATATAAACATATCTCTCAGAAGACAGACATGCTGTTACCTTCGCCAGTTCCCCGGGTGTCTACAGCTCACTGGTCTCTACGGTTGGGCTCTGTTCTCCTGGAGCATTTGTGAAATCCATTTGCATCAAAGGTTTTGTCTGTGGCCTGGGAACCTGCATTTTCAGCAGACATTGTCGTTCACAGGCGGTAGAAACCACTGTTCCAAGACTCCTAGTTATGTGGTTTGAGGGCACCACCCCAGCTGCATTTAAATCAAAGGCTATATTATGATGACTTGAACAATTCTGTCAAAGAGAACAAAAATAATAGAGAAGCCCTCGATTTCACACAGTATAGTGGGTATTTAAAACCAGTGCCCATGCCTCTCCCCAGCCCTGCCCACTACCACCCCATCGTTTTCTAGAGGGTAGCTCTGTGCATCGCCCTGCTGTTTCCTAAACACAGACACACTCCGCACACAGTTCTAAACTGTAAGGTGTAACTTGCACTACTCATCAGTATTTGAATTTGCTGCAGTGAGCCCTACATGCTGATCCCAGGGCACCTGCACCAGACATGGGTGGGGGGTGCTAACAGCTCCCTGCCCATGGGACACTGAACAGGGAAACCGCTTCTTACAATCCTTGCAGGCGGCAGCCAGTTACATAGCAACAAAAAAAGCACTCAGAGCAGCTTCCTGTCTCTCATCCAGCCGCCCCCACCCCCACCCCCCATCCACTGCCTGTGCCTTTTGCCTAGCTGTGAACAAAGAGCAGAAAGGCCCAGGGTGGCTCACAGGAGGCATCTTTACTTAAAGATAACCGCAGAGGTGTTTCTTCTCTGAGATCTCTGTGTTCCGTGTTGCAAATAGAATAATTACATGGGGTTTTCCATGTAGTTGTTAACTTTCATGGTTTTTCTTCCCAAGGCTTGCATTGGAGAGCAGTATTTACCCTATGCTGAAAGCGATAACTTTGGTACTAGACTATGGTTCAGTCCCCAGCACCACCTAAAATAAGGTGCAGAAAGTCACACAAGCCTTTAATTCCAGACAAATGGAAGCTGGATGGTCAGGACTGGCACAATGCTAGGCTGCGACAGCCCTCCTAGGCCACATTAGACTGTGGCTGAAGAGCTGACTCTGCAGTCAAGAGCACTTGCTGCTCTTGCAGAGGACTTCGGTTCAATTCCCAACACCCACATGGTTCTCCAATGACTTCCTCAGGTCCCCGGCATAACAAGATACACAAACATACATGAGATAAAACACTCATACATGTAAAAAAAATTTTTAAAAAAATACACTTCATCTTAAAGTGACTTTGAACAAAATAATTTTGAGTATGTAGTAAAAATAATTTTTCCTTGTTTGTACAGAGAAGTGATTATTAGAACATTTCCACTTTACCCAAGTCTAAAAGCATGTAACAGCAGCCAGGCATGGCAGCACATGCCTATAACTCAGGAGGCTAGAGTAGGAGGGTCATGAATTTTGGGGCTAGCCTGGACTACACTGCAAGTTCTTATCTCAAGAGAAAGTATCATAGAGCACCTGAGCTCCTGCCTAGCCCTTCAGAAGCAAGGCTTGATTACGACCAGCTTCTGGGCTATAGCTACACTTTCTAGTCAGTGTTAAACCTCAACATAATTTCTAAATTCTAGATTTTAATATTGTATAGAAAATGAGTCCAGAAGACATTACTAATCCTACACTTGGAACAGCTCCGAGAGTTCCTAAGAGTCAGCTGACATTGCAGAGCATGGTGGCACATGCCTTTGATCCCAGCTTTAGAGGGCCAGAAGGGGCAGATATCATTACCTCATTAAAAAGAAGACAATTTAGCATCTCAGTGTTTGATGTGATACCTTATTCAAATTTAATTGTTAGGAAACATTTGCAGTTTTGGCTGCAGTGCAGTTCTGAGTCGGCAACATAACAACAAATCGGGTTTTCTTTTGGTCTTTTTCATATCTATGTATCTAAATTGGAAAGAACAATGTGCATTTTGATATTTAACCTTGCTAGAGACCCCAATGTAAGATAAAGTCATAATCCCCTAACCGGAAATGACTACCTTACCAGTGCTGATGGCTAGACAAGCCAATGCTTGCCCTGCTCAGCCCAGCTACCTGTAGAGATGTCAGTCAGTGGTCTCCAGGCTATCAGAGGCCTCTCTGCCTAGCACTCCGGCCAGGATCCTCCTGTAATAGCAGGTCTGAGGGCCTCACTGGAGGAACCATTGTATCTGTCTAGAACAGACTAGAAAACAGCAGTGGGTGGTTTGTAACCCAGCCTCTCTGTAAATACACCCTTACAGTAAATCACGGAGCCTGAAGGTGGTTTCCTCTAGTCAGCAGTGACTAATAACATGCTATGCTGATGAGTTTGAAGAACTAAGTACTTGGATGGTTGTAGAAATGAAGGAAAACTTGGTTGTTTAAGAAGCCTTTATATACACATTGCAGTGAGGTGGTTACAGATATTTGACTTCTGAACTGTTACACACATGTAATTAGTAAATGGTTTTGTAAACATTGTCCTGTATTTGTATGTCTGTAAATATATTGTGTAAGTTCCAAATATAAATATGTCAATACTGTGTATGTTATTTTAAGTTGCCTGTATGCCATCTTATAAGCAGACATTAAAATAAAAGCCAACACTTCAGTAGCACGTGATAAACACTTGTAAATGTCCAAGCCTAAAACTTGGTTTCCTTAGCAAAGACAAATCAAGGAAAGGGCATCTGTCTATCTATCTGGCTCACTTAGGGACAAATCTTGTTAAAAATAGCCTTTGAAGTTAACACTCACTTTTTAAAAATATTTATTTTTATTTATTTATTTACTGTGTATACTGTGTTCTGCCTGCATGTATCCCTGCAGGACAGAAGAAAATACTAGATTTCATTATAGATGGTTGTGAGCCAGCATGTGGTTGCTGGGAATTGAACTCAGGACCTATGGAAGAACTGCCAGTGCTCCTAAGCTCAGAGCCATCTCTCCAGCCCCTAACACAGGGAGGTAGTTAGATGGCTTTCAATGGCAATAAGATTGGATGGCTCAATTCAGGCTGGGGCTGTAGTGCAGTTAGTAGAGTGCCTGCTAGCATGCATGAAGTCCTGGATTCCATTCCCACACTGCAGAGACCAGGTATGATCACTCACTCGGTAATCCTGGTATTTAGGAGACAGAGCAGGAGAGGTTCAAGGCCAGCCTAGACTACATAGTGAGTTTGAAACCAACTTGGGCTACATGAAGTCTCAAAAAGCTTAATTCATGAAATACATATGACACATTAAGATAACTTTCCTTTCAGAAATAACCAGTTGAGAGCCAATGAAATGGCTCAGCCGGTAAAGAGACTTGCTGCCAAGCTCAATGACTTGAGTTTAATCTCTAGGATCCAGAAGGGTCACAGTAGAAAGACAATTCTTCAAAGCTGTCCTGTGACCCCTGCACATGAGTTGTGGCATGAATGTGGTGATGCATGCCTTTAATCCCAACACACAGATGGCAGAGGCCAGCTGTGCTATCCTGGAAATATCCCAAGACAGCAAGAATGAGCCAGTGGGCCCACTGGTGTCAGAACTGCACACAACCAGCTTTGCTGTATGCCACACAGGCTGGTTTTGACCTATCTTGTTTAGGTGTTACTCTCTCAGATGATGGACATAGTTGTGTCGCACTTGACAAAAATATATAAACTATCCTTCTGAAGCCTGTGTCCCATTGTTACCTCTAGAGGACTGTGTATCCACACTCCATCTCTCTCTCATTGGCCACTTCCATCCTTATCTTTGCCAGAGCAGTTTCTGTAAGGAATATGAGGTGCCATCCCCCAGTACCACCAACCCCACACTGATGTTCACACTGTGAGACAGGCAAGAACCCAAACCACATGCATACGTATTATGTTAAGTGATAAGCTCATAATTCTCGATAAATATTTCACTTTTGCTTATAATAGTTTATTCACTTTAATTATATGGCATAAAATCAGAATCAGAAATAAAGCTGTTTTTAGTGCATTGTTATAAGCTGATGAACTGATTTTCTGATTGAGAAGGAAGAATGTTTACATAGCTACTCAACATTTTTTCCCCAAAGTCCAGAGTTTGAAGAGGGCCTACAGCCATGTAATAGCCCACATTTGGGGTTTGAAAACTAGGCTAACAGGCCTAGTAAACTCCACAGGTGTCCTGGTGACAACCCACAAGTGAGTCTTGTGACAGCATCACGTGTGTCTCGTTACTTCCTGCCTCTCCGTTTTTCCTTCTCCTTGCCTTTGGAATCTTTGCCGTCATCTTTCTCCTTGTTGGGCATTTTGAAGCCTCCAATTTCCCTCCGGACCACTGTACCTCGCCACCAGGCCTGGAGCTGGGACAGAGAAGGAAGGCAGTTCATCTTAGTGCACCCAACAGCACTGCCATCTTGTGCTTAAGGAACATCTCTAAGACATGGCGGTGGCCCGGCTGCTGTCAGTATGGCTACGCCAAGTTTTCCTTCAGAGTCCCAACTGCTGTCATGCTTGCTCCTTTGATAAACACCTCACCTCACAGCCAGTGGCTGTAAAGGGAATGAATGTCTATTATGTGCTCTCAGGGATGAGCTGAGGAAGCCCAGAAGATGATGGTACATCACATATCTCTGGGGAGCAGCTAAAGTCCCCTTGAATGTCAGTGCAATGCAACTGTTGTGAACAATCTTAATTAGGAAATCAGACTAGCCTTGCCTCCTGAGAGCACAGGAGTCTGCTAGTGAGAACAAACGCAGACTGCTTAGTCCTTCACTCTGAATTGGTTCCTGACGAACTGAAAACACACAACCTTGACCAACATTGTTAATTATACACCAGACTTTCCTGATGGGAAGATCAAAGATGAATCTGGATACCTGGTCCTCAAAGTAAAGTTCTCACTTTAGACTTGTGGTTGTGGCCTAGTGACGAGATGCTTAGAAGCCTTGGGTTCGACACCCAGTACCACAAAACGGAGTAGAGCACAGCCTGTGTGGGGGTGCATGCCTGTAACTCCAGCCAACCTGAGCTACACAGGCAGAACTGGCTCACTGCTCCACATCTCAAATTTATTCCCCCTGGTGCCCCTGGAGGGCGCTCTTCCAGACAGAGTTTCCAGACCAGCTGCTCTTTGCATTAGTTTCTGCTTTAAACATGCATCTCCAGCGCTGGAGAGATGATCAGGCAGCTAAATACCCACAACATCTGGATGTTCACAACCGTCTGTAACTCCAGCACAAGGAACCTGCTGTCTCTCTGGGCCTCTGAGATCACCTGCATTCATGTACACATACCCACACACAGACACATAGACATTTCCATAATTAAAAGTGGAAATGAATATTAAAAATAGTTTCCAGAATCTGGACCTGATCATGTCATCATTAATATTTGCAAGTTCACATAAAAGTGTTACGAGCCAGGCCTTGACTGCTCACATCTATAATCCCAAGTACTCAGGAAGCTGAGGAAAAAATAGTACTGTAGGCCACATACACGGTCCCAGTTGGTCAGGAGGACACACTAATATGTAAAAACATTAAGCTAGAAGCTTTAAAGATTTTTTTTTCTAATTTGCATTGTCTCTTTCACTGTTTTTTTCTTAAGCATCTTGGATGGCAGCAGACAGCCAGGACTGACTTAAGGTGTGGAGGAGGAGGGCAGGGCATTAGGGAGCACCCTGCCTGTACCGGTGTGAAGAGGCCTTGCCTCCGTTGCTCACCTCACCCCCAGATCGGGAGCTGAGTTTGCTCTTTTCCTTGTCACCTGTGGGCTGAGTGTGCTCTCACGGCCCAAGCATCCTACCTTCACAATGCTCTTCAGCTCCAGGTCATCCTGCTCCAGCTTCTTCCTGGTCTTCTCCTTTTCCATCCGGTCCTCAATAATGACTTGCTCATACTCCCGGATCTGCACAAAGCACAACCAGCCCTGCGCTGAGAACACTGGTCGTCCTGCCCCCCTCAAGCAGAGGATCTCATCGGTTTAGAGACACACCTCTACTTTAGGCCAAAACAGCCTTCCCTAGCCCTCAGCTTAGTTTCCACTCATTCCCAGGGGTCCCCTTACCATCCTTGCAAGGTCTTGAAGGTGTGATAGGTCGGTGGCCTTGGCAGCCTTGAGAGCATTTAACTCATTCTGTTTTGCTTCTGTATCTTTATCAAATTTCTCCATCCAGAACTCTAGCTTTTCCTCAAGTTTCTGTTTGGAAAGAACATTAAAACATGGCTCCCACCAGACATAAAATAACAGGACCCTGTGATTCAGGTACAGCAAGAACAAGCACATTTTCCTCGAGAGATCCTGTCGAGGGAAGGGGATGCTGACATGTTCTTTCTATGTGGTTGGTGGCTACATCAAACCAAGCGCTCCCTATATGTGTACTCTTCTGTGTGTACGCCACTCAGTTTTTTAATAGGAGGAGGAGCACCCATGAATTCACAGCATGGACACATGCACAAGGCATTTGGAACTCAAGCCAGTCAAAATCCCAGAATAGAGGGTGGAGGTGGGCAAGAGGTCCTACCATAGCTAAGAAGCTAATGTCAGTTGATAGCTGTTGGCCGTGGAAGAGTCCCTGCTCTTTGAGTGTGTGGCCCTGGTAGTCAACTGGCTCCACTGGAATGCCACACATCCAGGAGTATATGGGCAGTACAAATTGTGTCTGACCAATTTTTTTTTTAAGGGACAGTTTAGGTGGATAAGGTAAGTTAGTGTTAGATCTGTGAGGAGTAAATATAATCAAAATATATTTTATGAAATTATCAACTAATAATATGTGAAAATCCACAAAATGACCAGAATGCAGGAGGAGTTGGGGTACAGCTTGAGGTAGCTCTTCTTTCCCTGCATGTGTGGCCTTGGACTGACACCCAAGGCTACAAAGCAAGTGCTGCATCTCCTCAGAAATGAGTCATACACAAAGCCAGGAGGAAGGGGGCGGGGCTTCAGTGCCTGGGGAGGGGGAGGTGGCAGAGGAGCAAGTGAGATTCTGAAAGATAAGCAGTGACATCAGCTCTTAACACTGAACACTAGTCACAGTGCAATGTGGGCTGAGGACAGACAGACAGACAGATAAACTTAAGATACATAAGTGTATCTATGGACGTATTAAAGCAGGAAAATGCATCACTTTGATGGATGAAAAACAGTGTATCTCAGCCAGGTGTGGTGACACACACACTTTTAATCCCAGCACTCATGAAGCAACTCTGGATTCTTTTGAGTTTGAGGCCAGCTTGGTCTACATAGTGAGTTCCAGGTCAGCCTATGTAATGAGATGTAGTCTCAAAAAATTTAAAAACAAATAGGTAGTCATGAGTTTTTTTTAAAAAAGCAACTTTGATAAGAAGTTCCTTAACATAGTAAAATTTACACAACAGTGATGTACAGAGTCAGCCTCCCCAGCTGTCGGCCTGGCCTCAACTGGAAATGTGTCTTTGGCCACCTAGCAAAAAAACTATGTTTTGTCAGTAGTGGGCACTGGAGGACAAGACAGAGGTCTCCTGGGCGCACACTCACTCGCCATGTGCATTATGACCAGGTAAGGTTATTCTAAGAATTTAGAGTACAACCGCACCTCTACAGTGCTTTATCTTAACAGATAATCTCAGTGAATGAAAATCGTCCATTCTATACAACTACCATTCATGGAGGACAGGAGGGAGGGGAGAAAACAACAGTTAAGCCAGATATTTTGCACACTCCTAAAATCTGTCTCAGACAACAAAAACCGGCAAATAGAGGGCTGGGATATAGCTCAGTAGCAGAGTGTGCCTAGGATCCAATCCAGAGCACCACAAGAAGAAAAAAACAAAATATTTTATTTTCAAATTACAGCTATGAAACGATGTAAGAACCAGCTAAATGTTTCTTATATAAGTGAAATTTAAAAGGCTTTAGAAAAAATGTATCTGCCCTTAAATTTCAGCTGTGTACTGTATTCAGGTGGTAATGCTGTGTGGAGCCCTTCATTGGTCTCTGTTGTTTTTTGGGGGGGGGGGTTGTTTGTTTGTTTGTTGTTATTGTTCTGAAACAGGGTCTCTGCGTGGCCCTGGCTGTCCTGGAGGTCACTGTAGACCAGGCCAGCTGCCCATTCAGAGATCCGCCTGCCTCTGCCTCCTAAGCTCTGAGACTAAAGGTGTGTGCCACCACCCAGATCCCATCATGAGCTTTGTTCTTTCTCTCCATTCCTTAGTCTTATGGTTGGTTTTCTTGCCTTTACTAAATTCATTTTGAGCTGAGCATGGTGGCTCATGCCTTTAATCTCAGCACTCAGGAGGCAGAAGCAGGCAGATTTTTCTAAGTTTGAGGCCAGCCTGATATACATAGAGAGTTCCAATCCAGCCTGAGTTACATAGTAAGACACTGCCTCAGAGAAGAAAAGGAAAACAGGTACTGTGCTCAGCGTGGTTGTGCAGCCTGTACTAACACTCAGGAGGCTGAAGCAGTGGAGCTGTAGAGCCAACCTACCTCAAAGAACCTTCTATAATCATTTATTTATTATTTATTTTGCTCTCCTCTATAAGTCAGATTATGTGCATGAATGCATATGTGCATGTGTTCATTTGTGTCCAAATACACTCGTGTGAACCTGTGCATAAGCATGTGTGAGTGTGTGTGAAGACCAGAGGTCAGCCTTAAGGGTAGTTGCTTTACTTCTTTTACGGTGTGTATGTGTGTACCGGAGTGTGTGCAAGTACACAGTGTGCAGGGTCCTGTGAGGCAGGAAGAGGGCGTCCAGTCCCCCGGAACTGAAGCTACATGTAGTTGTGAGCCACCTAGTCCTCTGCAAGAGCAGTAAGCGTTCTTGGCCACAGGCCTTCTCTAGCTCCCCACTTTGTTTTTTGAGACAAAGTCTCTCACTATTGCTGTGGGACTGTGTTCTTGTACACTGTAAATATTTGTTACTGTAAATACTGGTGTAATAAAACACTGATTGGCCAAAAGCTAGACAGAAAGTAAAGGTGGGCAGCCAGACTAGAAGAATTCTGGGAAGCAGAAGAGCAGAAGGCAGATGTGAGCCAGATGCAGAGGAAGGAAGATGAGAAGCTGCACTGAAGCAAAGGTACCAAGCTATGTGACTAAACATGGATAATCATGAGTTAGTTTAAGAGTAACAGCTAGGAAGTAGTAAGCCTGAGCCACGGGCCAAACAGTTTGTAATATGAGCCTCTGTGTGATTATTTGGGACTAAGCAGCTGTGGGTCTAGACCTCGGGGTTAGGTGGGACTGAGAAACTTTCTGACTACCCACTATCATGAAAATCAGTGATTAATCAGGCTGTATAGCCAGGTAGCCTGCAAGCCCCAGAGCTGTGCCATCCCCACCATCATCCTGGGGCCAGAATTCCAAGTGTGTGGCACCTGGCTTTTCTGTGGGTGCTGAGGTTCAACTCAGGTCTTCGTGCTTACACAGCAAGAGTTCTACCTCCTAGGCAACATTTCTTCAGCCCAGTGGAAGAATTTAAAGTTGCAGCCAAGAATGGTGGCATCGTTTTTAATCCTAGCACTTGGGAGACAGAGGTACTGAATCCTAGACTACATAATGAACTCTAGGCCAGCCAGACTACAGAGTGAGACACTGTCCTTAAATATAAAAGCATTGTGTTCCTCAGAATTTTATAAGTGGAAATTTTTGTTTGGAACAGGACCTCACTATTAAAGACCTTTCCACCCTGGGACTTGCTGTGTAGACCAGGGAGAGTTTTGGGGTTTTGTTCATTTTGGGGGTGGGGAAGGTTCGAGACAAGGTATCCTCTGTGCAACCCTAGCTATCCTGGAACTCATTTTGTAGACCAAACTGGATTTGAATCACAGAGATTCACCTGCCTCTGCTGGGATTAAAGTTATGATTAAAGTTTTTTTAATATCTCTTTACCTTATTTTATGTGTATGGTTTTTTTTCACCTGTACGTCTATATTGCATCGTGTGCATCCAACACCCTTGAAGGCAGCAAGGCGGCACTGAATCCCTGAGATTTACAACTGTGAGCTGACATGTGGGTGCTGGGAACTGAACCCAGATCCTCTCTGTAAGAGCTGCCATCTCTAAGGTGATTCTAACTGAGCAATCAAACGTCCAGGTGACTCACCTGCTGCTCTTTCCTAAGGAACATTTCAATCTCCATATGAACTCGGTTCTCTTCTTCAGTTTTCATCCGGAGTTTCTGTAATGCACCAAACACAGGCTCTCTACTCAGCAAGGCTGGATCCCAGCCCAGGAATGCATGCCAAGGCTTCCCTACCCAGTTATCATTTGCACTTCACAAATGCTGCAGAGCCATGGGCTGGCACCTCCTCAGACTCATGCAGGCCCCAGGAAAAAAAAAAAAAATCACAGTCCTGTCATCTGAAAAACAACGCTTCAAGGGTAAGAGATTCTCAATCCAGAGAAGAATTCAAGATAGCCTACACCAAATCCCAGCCAGCACTCTGGAGGCAGGGGCAGGCAGATCAGTTTAAGGCCAGCCCTACACTGCCAAGTGAGTTTGAGGCCTGCTTGACATACAGAAGCCAATGTTGAAGAAGAGGAGGAAGAGGAAGAAGAAAGAGACAAAAACATAAAAAAAAAAAAAAAAAAAAAGCAGGGTGGGGGGCGGTGGCTCAAGAGCATCTGGGAGGTGAGTTTTCCCAGCAGTCTTCTCCCAGTCACATAAAGAAGAATGAGGTACAGCCATTAAAATCTCCTGTTTGACCTCAGGGGCTGCCCTGGTTATGAAGAAAACCTTTATCTTCTCTCCTCCTCTTTCGTTGGCTGGCATGTTATCAAGAATGGCAGCTCGTAGAGGCAGAGAGACTCCGCAGTTATGGAGCCCAATGCCTCTAGCCTTCCCGCATTCACATGCACACATCTATACATAATGTTAAAATGTGGAGCTAGAGTTACAGGAGGTTGTGAACCTCCCAACATGAGTGTGCTGGGGACAGGAGGCAGGTCCTGTGGAAGAAATGCATGTACTCTTTGTTTTTCTAGACAGGGTTTCCCTGTGTATCCCTGGCTGTCCTGGCACTCACTCTACAGACCAGGCTGACCTTGAACTCCTCACAGAGAACTGCCTGCCTCTGCCTCTCAAGTGCTAGGATTAAAGGCATACACCACAGCCTGGTTAAGAAATGCAGCAGATCCACCTCTCTGGCCCCAAATAAATCACTTTTTAAATTGACATCCACATGACATCATCAAGCTATCCACCTGGGGTTTGGTTTTGTTGTTTGTAGATACTGGAAAATGGACTAGGAATCTGGGAATCTGGCACACTGGGTTCATTTCCAAATAGCCTCGTGTAGCAGAGGTTACCTCAATCTCCTCCAGCAACAGTTCTTCTGCTCTGTTACATTTCTTCTGGGTCTGGGAAATCTGCAGCTCAGTATTTCTTTTCATATAAAGATTCTCCAAGTTGGTTTTGGCCTTCATCTCTTGTAACTGGTCCTTGAGGTGGGCAATGTATTCATTCCCATTCTGCAGAGATGAGACCGGGTTTCTGAACTAAAAATCCACTGTGTTTATAAGTCAACGGGAAGCTGGCTTTCCCCAGCACCCTAAGGGAAATGTTCTGAGTCATCATGATAGGAACAAAAATGATTCTCAGCATCAGGAGGAGGAGCATAAAGCTTATCACAGATTCCAGGACAACCAGGACCACAGAGTGAGAACTTGTCTCACTAAAAAGAAAAACATTGCTGGGCACGGTGGAGCACACCTTTAATCTCTGCACCCTGAAGGCACACGCAGGTGGGTTTCTGTGCATTTGAAGCCAGCCTGCTTACATGGCAGGTCCCAGAGCAGCCAGAGCTACACATTGAGACCCTACCTCAAAAGAAGAAAAAATAATGAAGCTGGGTGTAGAGGTATGTACCTATAACCTCAGCCCCAAGGGAAATGAAGGCAGAAGGATCAGGAGTTCAAGGTCATCCTTAGCTACATCTTTAGCTGCTCAAAGCCAGCCTAGTCGGTTTCCAAAAGGAGAGGGGTTGGCCAGAAGGCTCAGAGAGCCACTTACCACCAAACCTTATGATCTGAGTGTGATCCCAGGGACCCACATGGTTGAAGGAAAAAACTGACCCCCCTCAAGTTGTCCTCTGACCTCCAGGCATGTGCCCCCCACCTCACAATAATAAATGAGTGTAAAAAGAAGAAAGCTAGCAAATCTTGACTGAATGGCAAATCTCCAGTGTTGGGACATAGTCCATGAACGAAGCCATGTGGAGAGATGTGAGAAAACTCCACAGAGCCTTGTAACTTCTGCTTCTCTATAACATGGATTTGTCTTGGAATGTGCTTTCACGGCCCTCCCAGGTTAGTAAATAGCAGTGGGTGTCCTTCGGATTAACCATCATCTTTCGCTTGTTTGTCTTTTCAAGACAAGGATTTCTATGTACCCTGGCTGGCTATCCTGGAACTCACTCTGTAGACCAGGCTGGCCTCAAACTCACAGAGATCCTCCTGCCTCTGCCTCCTGAGTGCTGGGATTAAAGGCGTATCCCACTACCACCCATCATTTTACCCATTATTACTTAGAATGATAACAAATACAAGTTGTCCCCATGTGACCTAAACTCAGTGACCTTGCCCTTGTGACTGTGTACAATTGAATTCAAGTGAACTTTATCAACATGATCATGTTTAACTCTCAGAATGCCTTCAAAATATTGTCTGATGCTCTGAATAAAGTTGGCTATTGCATGAGACTTTAGTCTGTCTTAGGCCCCACTCTCCCAAGTTCACACCACTGAATAGAGCAGTAACATCCAGAGATTTGCCATAAGATCTCATTTTGGTAGAAGGCGATGATCACAAGTCCATTTTCCCCACAACCTAACCAGTTTTCTGAAATCAGCCACGTCAGTTAAGGCCTCAGTTTTGCTTTTCAAAAACTAGAATCTTAGTGTCTAGAGAGTGTTTATAGTCATCCCCCACTTCCACTGGGGACCAGCTCCAAGACACCCTTCTTCCCAAGGATGCCAAAGCCTGCAGATATTCTAATTCTCCCATAACACTGATATAAATCAGTGTCTTTCAAACTCATTCTGTTCAGTTGGTTGAGTCTGTGAAGGCAGAACCTCTACCATGGAGGACAGATGTATACTGAGTGTCCTGGATTTCTTCTGTTGCTGTGATAAAACATATGGACCAGAAGCTACTTTGGTGGAAAAGGTTTTGTTTGGCTGACAGGTCGCTACTGTTCATCACTGAAGGAGGTCAGGACAGGAACTCAAGCAGAGCAGGACCCTGGAGGCAGGAGCTGATGCCGAGGCCATGGAGGGAGGCTGCTGACTGGCTTGCTCTTTGTGGCGTGCTCAGCCTGCTTCCTTCCAGAACCCAGGACCACCAGCCCAGGGTTAGAAGAGCCACATACAATGGGCTGGGCTCTCTCAATTTGCTAATCCAGAAAATGCCTCACAGACAGACCACGGGCCAGTCTGATGGACAGTTCCTCTCATCTGAGGTCCCCTCTACCCAGGAGACTCTAGAACTAACATGTGAAAACTCTGACAGTCACTAATCTTTGAGGTTTGTTTGTTTTATAGTTAAGTGTTTTTTTATTTATTTTTGTTTTGATTGTTTGTTTTTTGAGACAGGGTTTCTCTGTGTAGCCATGGCTGTCCTGAACTCACTTTGTAGACCAGACCGGCCTTGAAGTCATAGAGATCTGCCTGCCTCTGCTGAGATCAAAGTCATGTGCCACTACCACACAGCTTCACAATTTTAAGGTCTCAAACTCACTGATTAAAAAGAAAATTCTTCAGTAGTAGACACAGTGGTGACAGTGGAGACCCCATAGGGACTGCAGCCTCTGTGGAAGAAAGATGTGTACACTGATGTAAATCGTGTGGGATGACGTGGGAGAGAAAGCAACAGGCTCAGAGACACTGAGGGTGACTTTCACTGGTACAATGTTGAAGAAGGATCCTCTGAGGGGACTTGTTTATCCCACATATAAAAGATAAATAAGCCAATTCATGAAAAATGAGGCCAAGAAATTTTTAAATAAAAAGAAAAGGGTGAAGTTCATGCTAGAGTCTCAAGTCAACTAAGACCTGGATATGACCAGAAATTTCAAAGAAAATCTGTAACTCGAGATTACAGTATAAGACATGTCCATATTCTTGTTAGTTTGATTAAATTGTCTAGAAGTCAGGGCTGGAGAGATGTGAAGTGGTTAAGAACACTGCCTGCTCTCCTAGGGGACATGACTTTGGTACCCAGCACCCATTCTGGGCAGCTCAACCTGTAACTCTAGCTCCAGAATTCAATGCCCATATTCTGGACTCCTTGAGCCACACACACACACACACACACACACACACACACACACACACACACACACACACACCATGCAGCAGCACACATGCATGCACACTCAGACATATATGCTTACACATAATATTTAAAATCATTTTAACCCCCCAGAAGGCTATGGCAGAGGTCTATCATGTAGTATATTATGTAACTTTTTATGACTTCATATCACACTGGCTATAAAAAGAAGCCTTAAACATCTGGTTTAATGTTCTTGCCTTAGGCTTCTGGAATTTTCTAATTTCCTTCCTACTTCACATTCACATCTTTTGCCAGCATGTCTCATGCAAACATTTAGTGACCGTGTGAAATATAAAACCCTAGCAGGCTTAAGATGCTAAAATCATGACTGAGGTATGCCAGCATTTGAACTGAATGGTGAGTCTATTTCCATTTCTTCCCACCAAGCAACACACAGCAGCAGAGGCACAGCACACGCCTGTAGAGGCACAGCTATTAATACACACACACACACACACACTAAACAAACAAACAAACATAATTAAAAACATCTTGAAAGCCAGGCATTGCCAACATGTCTTTAATGTCAGTATTCCAGAGTCACAAACAGGTGGATCCCTGAGTGTTTCCAGCCAGCCTGATCAGCATAGTGAGTTCCAGAGCTACACAGTAAGACTCTGACTAACTAACTAACTAACAACAACAATAATAATAATAATAATAATAATAATAATAATAATAATAATAATAATAATAATATGTGTTAAAGCCAAGTTTCACTGTGTCTGAAACCCCAGCATTGGGTCATGAAGACAGATCCTAGGATTGAGCTGGCAGCCAGCCTAGCTGAAATGGTGAGCTCCTGGGTCACCGAGAGACCCTGTCTCAAGGCAATAAGGTGGAAAGTGACAGAGCAACACAGCCAACATCTTCCTGTGGCTTCCACATGTCCTCACCAGGCACGCACACTAGCACTCACATGTGCATACGCCATTACTCACTTACATGAACCAGTGCTTTGCACATGCTAAGCAAACACTTTCCCACTAAGCTACTTCCCGGATCCCCTTTATTTTATTTCCCTGAAGCAGGGTCTTCCTTCTATAGCAAAGGTTATACTTGCTCTATAGCCCAAGCTGTCCTGAAACTTGCAATTCCCCTGCCTCAGCTCCCCCCATCCTCCCAGTGTAGAGACTACAGGTTAGCAAGGTCAGCACCATTATGTTTGGCTGCTACTAATATTTTTTAACAACCCCCCCCCATGTTTTGCTATTTGGCCTGAGCCAACCTCAAATTCACAGTCTTCTTTTTTCTGCATACTGGAGTTACAGATATGCATTACCATGCTTTGGACATTCAAAAACCATTTTAGGGCTGAAGAGATGGATCAGCAATTAGCAGTACTGGCTGGGATTAAAGACACGCACCAGGAATCTTCCTCCTCCTATAAAGGCTCCCCAGCAGAGCCGACCATGGTGGTTCATGCCATTAGGCCCTTCACAGCTGACCCTACCACACAGTGGCGTTAGCTCTGTGGCCTTGGTGTCATCCTCACAGAAAAGTCTTACCTGGACTTGCAGTTGACGCTCCTTTTTAACATCAACTAACTGTTTCTGAAGAGATCTTATCTGTCTTCTCCCTTTTTCTTCCCTAAAGGAGAAAGGCTGTTAAGAACAGGGCTTCTCAAATGTTAGGATCAGCTGGACATTAGAAACTCAGGTTCTTGTCAGGTGGTGGTGGCACGCAACTTTAATCTCAAGGCAGAGGCAGGCAGATCTCTGTGAGTCTGGTCTACAGAGTGAGTTCCAGGACTGCCAGGGATACGCAGAGAAACCCTGTCTGGAAAACAAGAGCCTGATGAATGATGAGGACAAGCAGATGGCTCAGCAGGCGACGGTTCTTGGCTCCATGCCTCACAGCCTGCATCAGATCCCACAGACACACAGTGGAGGAAGATTAGACCACAAGCTGCCCGCGGACCTCCACGTTTGCACTATGGCTTGAGTGCACACCTATGCACTCGTGTGTGCACACACAACAGAAAATGGTTGGGATAACCTTTCAGTCCATCTCCTCTTCTACCACTATCCTAACACTGTGCCAGATACTCGGAGGCTCGCTGGTGCTTGTGCATCTGCAGGCTGAGCCACACCAGGACCCTCCTCACCTGCTCCACCCACAATATACCCACTTTCTGGTCCACCAATCACTTGGCCTTCCGTCCATGACCCGCTCAGCCGGCCTAGTGCTTCCCCAGCCTCTGGCAGATGGACGTGCCCCTATTTCTCTGGGTGAGGCTTGTTTTTGAGCAGATTTTGCCCTCACCCATGTCTCCTTGGGTCACCCTGGCCCTCAATGATGGTGACGACCCACTGTTTGACTTGTCCCTTATTTATTCCGTCCTCCCTGGGTCCTGGGGATACCTTGGACTTCAGGCTGCGGCCCCCTCTTTCTACTTCACCTATGGGAACTGTGGCATCCACTTTTTCACTCCTCTTGGGGACCCTCCAACCTCTCTCTCTTCTGGTTGAATATGGCCGCAGTATGCCACTGACCAAGCAGTTAGGGGAACATAAAAATTTCCCACTCTCTCTCTCTCTTCATTCCAAGCCCCGTTTGTTTTTGTTTTTGGTTTTTTTTTTTTTTTAGGTATACAAAGATATATTTCAATTATATAGGTAATCTTCAAACACTTCTAAGTCCTACAGAATATGGCATTTAAAATGTTTTAAGAACTTAGATTTTTCTGGACAGTGAGACAGGTCTGCTCCTGGCAGCACCAATCTACTTCAAGAGAAAAATGGGCATCGAAGAAACTCCATATGGAGTCTACTTTCTTTGTGGCAACAGTTAGCCATTGGACAAGAACCTGTCCCTGTATTGACTGCCTGACAGTATGCTGTTTAAACTGGATGTGCAGGTTCCATAGAAAAATGACCTCTGAACTTTGACAGAACAAGCCAAGATGGTCCTTCAGGTTCCTGCTTTGCAGAGAAAACTGTCAGACGTTTTTTCAGGACTCGAGGAGAAGCAACTGATGAGCTATACCAGAATGGCAGAGCAGATTTCCTGCTTCACTGAAATGAAAAGAGACTCTGGGTCTGTAGGCTGAAGATGGATGCCCCAACTTTATAAAGGAACTTTGGGTGACTGTCCAGGCAGATAGGTGTCATCTCTGTCATTTCTAGATTTTGGAAGTTGCTTGCACTTCCGGTTTACTTGGGTAAATATATCCTTCTGTGGTCTTTGATGTAGCTGAAGATTAGATAGTTATAGGTATAGTTTTTCTTGGTTATTTTAAGGTATATTGGACACACACACATACACGCATGTGTCCCCACACAAGCAAGCATGCATACACACACATGTACACCACATACACATACATGTGAAAAAAAATATTGCAGAACAGACCAGGATGTTTGGCACATGCCTGTAGCTATTTTGAGTCAGGAAGAACTCCTAGGGTCTAAGAAGTGTCCTTATAGTATATCAAGAGGATATCTGAAAAAAAGAATCTCAAAGCAGATAAACCCATTACCACCCTGACCTTGTGATGGCTTCATGGAAATTTATTCTTCTATCTCTTTCTTTGCCCAAGGCTTCCAGGAGACTCTTGAAAGAGCCAGAATCTTGCATCTCCTTCATGGCATTTGCAATCACGTCACTGAAATACTGCCTGCAAAGGGGAACAAGCAAAATAAGCCACTAAAGCATCCGTCCACCATAACAAGCTGCAGAACTCACACCAGTTAAGTTGGAAAGGGCTGCTCAGGTTGGCTCACCTGTAATCCCGGCTGCTGGAAGTCTGAAGGACCGCCTACAGTTCAAGGCCATCTTGGACTACAAAGCAGCTTCCGGGCCAGACTAGGCCACAGAGATCTTGTCCCAGAAAAGAAACAGGGGGCTTGGGAATGGCTCAAAAGTATGGTGCTTGCTATACAAGATTCCCAGAAGCCATGTAAATGCAGGGCAGGTGTGGCGACCTGCTTGTAACTCCAGCTCTTGGGCAAGCTGGCTAGCTAACCAGAGTTCTGGGTTTGACTGAAGGACCGCCTCAACAAATAAGATAGAGGGGAGAAGATTCTCAACGTCAATCTCAGGCCTCCATGTGCACACACATCAAAAAAGATCAGGGCTACTGCTGTGTCTTGTTGCAGAGGGCAGCTGCTAATGCAGACTCCTAACTGGGATATCGAGGACACTCCTTCCCAAGGCTCGGGGAACATCTCAGGAGAGGAGGGTGGAAGGACTCTGAGAGCAGAGAGGGGCTCAGTGTTGTGGAACGCTGACTTCCAGCCATGACAGGACTGTGGCACAATGGCTCTCCTCAGCAGCTGTCACTGACACTGGACACAGAGTGGAGACTCACACAGGCATCCCACACACACCTCACAACCACCTTGGGAGAGCTGGGCCCTTAATACTTGTTTGAGAAGAGTTTGTTTCTTCAAAGATACAGCAGTGGGTGAGGTGTCCTGTAAACAAGCCTTGTCCTCCCACACTCAGCTAATCACCCCTAATGAGACACAGGTCTCAGAAAACAAACCAACCAGAGAGTAGAATTGGGAGCTGGCTGGGAAGAGAGTCAAGAGATTAGGTAATCGGGATGAATGTGAAGAAAATATGTTTTAATACATGAGTGAAAATGTCATAATGAAACCCCTTATGTAAGATTAATATGTACTAATAAGTCATTCTTAAAAACAAGCATACTGAGGTACAGTTGCATACCTGTAATCCTAGCACTTGGAAGGATTAAAATGATATGTATGTAGTTCAAGGTCATGTTGTAAGCCTAAAGCCAAGGGGGGGGGGGGAGGACACGACTTTGTTGGGGGGGGAGAACAAGCAACCATTTGGCAATTCTACAAAGTATTGTCATTTCATTATATACTTCTGTGTGCCATAATTTTGATTTTTTTTAATTATTAGGGGTTCTTTTTATTTTTTTTAAAGGAAACCAGAAGCTAGCTGGGCATAGTGGCACATTCCATTAATCCCACCATTAGGAAGGTAAAGGCAGACAGCTCTCCCTGAGTTCAGGCCAGCCTAGTCTGTATAGTGAGTTCTAGGACAGCCAGAGCTGTCATGAATAACAATCAGAGAGGAAGAGGAGGAGGAGGAGGAGGAGGAGGAGGAGGAGGAGGAGGAGGAGGAGGAGGAGGAGGAGGAAAAGCAGGGGCTGGAGAGATGGCCTGGGGAGCATTTGAGAGCACTGGCTGCTTTGCAGAGCACCCAGGTTTTGTTCCCAGCACTCATATGACGACTCACAACTGGGCACAAGTCACACACATGTTCCACATGCATATATGCAGGCAAGACTCATACACACACACCGCAAATCAATTAAATCTTTAAAAAGTATTTTAAAACTTACTATTTATTGTTTTGAAACAGAGTTGGAAAAATTGTATTTATATATAATTTATATATATTACTCTACACTTATTAACAATAGTTCATACAAAAATTCAATAGCTCCATTAAGAAAAAAGTTTCCACTGGACAGTGGCGGCACAGGCCCTTAATCCCAGGCCTTCAAAGGCAGAGACAGGCGGATCTCTGTGAGTTCAAATCCAGCCTGGTCTACAAAGTGAGTTCCAGGACAGCCAGGGCTACACAGAGAAACCCTGTCTCAGAAAACCAAAAGAGAGAGAGCAGGAGAGAAAAAGTTTCCAGTATCACAAATAGAAAAAGATAACTTAAAGTTACAAACTACAATAGGAGGTGGTGTAGAGACCTGTAAGCCCAGCACTCAGCAGACAGAGCAGGAGCCCAGAAGTGTGAGGTCAGCCTGGTCCACACAGAGAGTCCAGAGGTTGGGACTAGAGGCTCTGAGAAGAAACGGGAAACAAGGAAGGGAAGAAGAAGGGGGGACAAAAGGAAAGGGGGGAGAGAAAGAGGTGCTGGAGGAGGAAGGAAAACCAAGGCTTCTTAACTTGTCCAAAACAATAACAGTGTGGGCTAGCGTGCATTGTTCCTTTGTTTAATTGATTGATTTTTGTTTTGGTTTTTCAAGATGTCTTGAAAACTCACTCTGTAGACCAGGCTAGCCTTGAATTCAGAGATCCACCTGCCTCTGCCTCTGAGCGTTGAGATTAAAGGTGTGCACTACAATTACCCTGCCACCTTTGTGTTTTTCAAGACAGGGTGTCTCCAAGTAGCCCTGCTGTCCTTGAACTCACTTTGTAGACCAGGCTGGCCCTGTTTTAATCCTCACCTCTCTGCTTCTAGGGGACCTTCAGCTAAGCCTATGATAGGTGGTCACTGAGCATAATACAAAACCAGAGAGGCCTTCAGCCCTCTCCACACCTTCCCAAATCCCCTCCATGTCACCTGTCGTTCTGGATTTTCTTCAGAGTCTCCAGAGTCATCATGGTCTGCCTTGTTGGTTTCTTAAAGTCCAGGCCTCGTTGTCTGATGTCTGTCACCCCAGGTCTTTCTTTAGTGTCTCTTATACTTGAGACTATAGAAGGCACTTCGTGGCTGGGCCCCTAAAAGTAAGTGATGTTCAAGATACTGTTTTAGGACCTGGTCGACTGCCAGCACCTGTGTGGTGCCTCACAACCATCTTCAGGTCCAGACTGTGGGTCTATATGATACAGTCATATGTGTAGACGAAACATTCATGCACATAACAAATTAACTAAATCTTAGACTCTTTTAAAGTGAAGAGACAGCACTTTAGCAGTATTGCTATCTATTTCTAACCGTTTTCTCCACTTACATTCCATACTCCAAGAAAACAGGCCCTTTTCTCAGCCTACTGTTTCATGTCTTCCTGGCTTCAGACATTCTATCACCCCCTAACTTACCACTTAAACTATAAGGTAAAGGTCAAAGGTAAAGCATGGGGCTGAGGGTGTAGGTACAAGATAGAATACATCCTTAACATGTGGAAGGCCCTAGAACCAACCTCCAGCATCACAAAAGGTAAAAGTGTTAGCTTATGATGGTTCTTGGCTTTCAATCCTAATACTTGGGAGGTGGATTATTGGAGATGGGGAGTTCAGGGTCACTCTTGGTAGGATATTAAGTTTCAGGCCAGCTTGGGCTAAGGGAGACCCTGGCTCAAAACTACAAAGCAACAATCCAAAAATATACAATAAAAACACCAAATAAACAAAACTCCACAGTGATCTGTAAAATGTCTTTGCTGTAAGCATTTACCATAAGTATGAAATACCAAAATGAGATTGTAGGGTCTGAGGAAACGCTGAAGGAAGACCCCAGACTCAAATAGTATATAAAACAAAGATCATTTATTATACCACATGCATGTGGGGTCGCTCATTGGTACAAAATGGCAACAACCCGGCAAGGGATGTGCCAGCTCCTTTTAAGCACAGCTAGGGGGGGAGTTCCAGGGTCAGCTACCTAATTGGTTAGTATGTTTCTAATTGGCTGAGGTTTAGTCTTATCTGTTTGAACAAACCTGCACAAGCTTGGCCGTAACTCAGAGCGGGCTGCTGGGTTTGTCCCTGAGATGCTGTGAGGCTGACTTAGGCCTCTGTGTTAGTTCTCTCCCTGGACCCTGAATGTAAGGGCCTTGTAGCTAAATGGCCCTTTGCTGGGAAGACACCTGTTTGTGCTTCTCAGAGAGCTGGAGCCTAAATTCAGTTGTGGAAGTGGGAGAGTTTAACCCCTTCAGGATCATGGGTTCTGGGAGAGAAGAGAAAGCATTTGGAGGGATCAGTTCACTTCCAAGTCTTTTATTTATCTCTCTCTCTCTGTTTCCACTGTGGAAAGAACACAGGGCTTTGTGCACAGGCATGCCAGACTCTGAGCCCATCCCTATTTCTTCATTTTCTTCATGTCAAATTCTCTCTGGAATAAGGTTGGATATAAATACGGTCACATTTAGGCATCGCTTAGCACAATGCCTAGCATAACTACAAACTCAATGCTCATAAACACGTGGATCTGAAATGCACATACAGCACGGTGGCATGCACCTGTGGTCTCAGTACTAGGAAGGCTGAGTGGAGTCACAAGAGAACTCGAGTCTGATGCCAGCCTAGACAGCACAGTAAGACAAACAGCAAAGCAATTTTAAAACTATACAAAATGACTGTACTGAAAAAGTGAACGTTGGTATCAGACTTAGTGATGTAGTTTAGACCCTGAGGGCTACACAGCAAAAGCCAAAATATTTTTCGGACCTAAATTCAAGTACCGAGGAACCACAAGACAGTATGTGTCTCCCAACTGATGATTCTGGACTACTGTCAGTGCTTTACACTTTTGACCAGAAAGCCAGACTCAATGTCTGAATCCTGGCTCTCTCTTTTACTAACCATACTGACCTTAGGTAATTATCTTAAATTTCTGTGCCTTCACTTTCCCATTGGCAAAATCAACAGTTAATATTTTAGAAATTATACAAAGAGGGGGAATGGAAATGTAAGAGAAAATGTGACAATTTCCTTTTCTACCAACCTTACTCTCTTGTCCCCTGACCCCAAACTCCCTTCTCTCTCATCGCGGTCCTTTCTACTCTGGTGTTCTGGCTGAATGTGTTTGTAGATAGGGAATACACATGCCTGCACAACACACACACACACACACACACACACACACATGCCTGCACAACACACACACACACACACACACACACACACACACACATGCCTGCACAACACACACACACACACACACACACACACACACACACACACACACACACACACACACCCCAAAATAAAAATGAAGGGCTCTTATTATGCCAGAAAATCTTGTAGGTGAGGGTAAGGATCACTACCATAAACCAGATTCAGTTTCATTGCTTATTTCTCTGAACATGGTTATCAGCTTAAGATGAGCTTTTATGGCAGTAAACTACTCTTAAAGACAGACAGATAGGCACAGTGCTGTGGCCCAGGCTGGCCTTGAACTCAACTTCCTCCTGCTTTTACCTCCCGAGATCTTGGATTATAAGCATGATCCAGTAGGCCTGGTTTAAACTTATGAGCTTTAGGGACTGGAGAGGTGATGCAGTAGGCAGGTGGAAAAAAAAAAAAAAAAACCAAGATGTAAGCATGCTTGTAATCCCAGTCCTAGGGAGGCAGAGACAGAAGGATCATGGGAGCTGGCTGTCCAGCTAATTTAGCTAAGTGGTTGAGCACTAGGTTCAGTAAAAGTCACTGTCTCAAAAAGACCTTTGGTTTCCATGTGTGGCTGTATGTACACATGCAGAAACACACACACACACACAGACATACACACAGATACACAACATATACATATACAGACACACACACAGAGAGAAAGACACACACACACACAAACGAGGGCTAGAGAGATGGATGATTTATCAGTTCAGAGCACAAACTGCTCTTGCAGAGGACCTGGATTTTATTCCTAGCACCCAAGCCAGGTGGCACCTACACTCACATGCACACATACCTCACAGTTAAAAATAATAAATCTTTAAGGAATAAAAAATGTAGAGGGTAATTAGAAGAAAAATTCATTTTCTTCTCTTAGTATGAACTTCTCTGTTAGACATGGGAAGCAATTTACTCTTTCCTAAAATAGTGGATTTTACTGGTCAGAAAATCAGAAATAATATACTATATACAAATAATATTTTATTTATTTATTTTTTTAAGACAAGGTCTTTCTGTGTAGCCCTTGCTATTCTAAACTTGCTCTATAGACCAGGCTGTTCTTGAACTTAAGGATCTGCCCAACTCTGCCTTGAAAGTGCTGGGATCAAAGGCATGAGCCACCACTATCAAGCAATTTTTCCCCTCAAGATAGGGTTACCTGTATAACAGCCCTAGCTGTCCTGGAACCACTTTATAGACCAGGCTAACTTTGAATTCAAGAGATCTGACTGCCTCTGCCTCCTGAGTGCTGAGATTAAAGTTATGTGACACCACACCCAGCTACCTGGCAATTTTTTAAAACTTAATATATTTATGAATTGTTTCCATTTTATATCTACAACTATGTCACTGACAATTTAAAAGACCTTAGTCTCTGTCAAATTAAGTTTCTGTCACTTTTTTTTTTATATAAGATGGGAATCTCACTATGTAGTCCCAGTGGGTCTAGAACTTTCCTTTTTTAAAAAAAAAAAAGTGTGTATGTGAGTGTGTGTGTGTGTGTGTGTATGTGTGTATGTGTGTGTGTTCAAGTCAGGCTTTCTTTGTGTATCTCTAGCTGTCCTGGAACTCACTGACCTCACTCAGACATCCACCTGCCTCTGCCTCCCAAATTGTGTTGTGAAAAGGCATGCACCATCACCACCAGGCAAAACATACTTTTAAAATTACATTTATGGGACTAAGGGATGACTCTGTTCTAGCAGAGGACCTAGGTTCTGTTCCTAGAACCCACATTTCATCTTGAAACCATCTGTGACTCCAGTTGCAAAGGATCCATACGCAACCCTCTTCTAGCTTACCTGGACAGTAGGCATGTATGTATGTAGCGCACGTACATATATTCAGGCAAAATAACCTTACACCTAAAAATCCTTTTTAAAAAATTACATTTATCTTTTCATTTGGAGTGGGGTGGGCACATGACCACAGTGAGCTTGAAGGTCAGGGGACAACTTATGGACATCAGTTCTTCCTTCCACCTGTGGGTTCCAGGGGTCAATCTCAGGTCGTTAGGTTCACTGAGCTGTCTCACCAGCCTGGCCTGGAGCTTTCTATGTAGAGCAGGCTGACCTCAAACAACCTATCTGCAGTCTTCTTGTCTGGGTATCACCAGTGCTAAGATTACAGTCATGAGCTCAGTGGAGCCTGAAGTCCAAGTCGCCATTGAAAATATGAATGGCATGGTAGCGTGCCCAGATATTTGCAAAATCAGTGTGCAACATATTCAGCAATGACAGTTATTTTTGACTAAAGCAATGTTGATAGCGTCCAATTGAATTTTCTTTCCCTAGTGACCAGTTGGCTTTTAGCAACCAAGAAATACAAGATAGGTGGGACATTTGATCCTGGAAAACTTAAAATGATCTCAGTATACGCACAGTGGCTCCACAACATCAATAGGATGGGTCCTGGGGCACCTCTGCATACTCAGCCCCTTAAGCTGGTGCAATGTTAGCATACAATCTATGCAAATGCTCTAGATTTCTTATAAAGGTGGATACAGTGTACAATAGTTGTTATATTGAATTTTTTAGGAATAGTGACAAGGGGAAAAAGTCAAACATATCCAATAAAAATCAAACTTTTTTTCCAAATATTTTTTACCAGAGATAAACTGAATTCAGAGATCCAGAATCTGTCTACACTGAAGGCTGTCTGTAGTGTATTTACATGGACTTAGCTATAGGCCTGTTAGACTAATGCCAGTATATTGCAAAAGCGTAGTGGCTTCCTGAGCTATACAACTTTTCCATATTGAGTACAGACCTCAAATTACTGTGATAAGGCCTTCTATCCAAGATAAAGGTGCTGCTTCCCAAGCTAAGTTTAATGGCACGAGTAGTCTAAATAATGGAGAGGTCAAAAGGAAAGCAGACAAGAGGTGAGGATACTCACCTGGCTGATGCTCTGCCGTCTTTCATACTGAACTGGAATGATGTAGCCTAGAATGGACAGCTGGTCGATGATGTCCTCCATAATGGCAGAGACCCTCAGCACGTCTAGAAGGGACAGTGAATCTATGACTTCTGAGGCAGTTTCTTCCTCTTCTTCCTTATCTAGCTCTTCCTCTATAGCGCCAGGAGGTTCCCCTGTCACCACCATCGTTACCTCAGCATGCAGAGTTTCTGAGGGGAAGTCCAAGGCTTCCAACTGGTCCCTAAGGCCAGGAGAAAATAAAGATTAAGTCAGTGGCCAGTGAGGAAATATTACCCTCAGAACCACGGCTAGCACGTAGATTGACTCCTGTGAGGCTCACTCTGTCATATAAGATAACCTCTATAAAAACTAAGGCAGGTGTTTGCAGGGGATCCCACCAAAGACCCCTCAGGAGGACCACCAAAGACAATGCACACAATTAACTTTACCTGAAAGCACCATGTTTACATGCTTATCTAAAGTGCCCTGTGAATGCTGAAATGGTAGCCAGCCTCCAAGGTGACCCAGATACCTCCTTCTGCTCTTTGTCTCTCTGTGCGGGTTTTCCTACACTGAGTAGAGGGAACCACGAGGGTCTGCTGAGAGGAAGGAATATCATTTCCATGGTAAACGTCATGGCAGCTTCTCACTTATTCCAAAGCTCACTGCCAGGGAAGCAGCGTGTCTTGTCTGTCATGGGGACACTATTGCATGAATTCTATTTGGTATTATAATAAAAAACCAGAGCCTGATTGTGGGGATATTTTCAAATATAATAAAAACATTCGGAGATATCAGAGGGATCTACCCACAGTCAGTCTAGGAGGATCAGACAGTGGTGACTCACACCTTTAATCCAAGCACAGGGAATATCCCAGGAGTGGTGACCTGTGCCCTTAATCCAATCTGAGTTTGAGGTCATCTTAGTTTACAGAAGGAGTTCCAGGCTCCCAGGCAGGCAGTGGTGGGGCCATGCCTTAACTGAGCAAAGAAAGTATTTAAGGCAGGCATAGAAAAACAGAGCAGGAAGAAGAAGCCAGGAGGAGTGAGGCTGAGGAAGCTGGAAGACGGCTGGGTGAGATCTGACTGTGGGGTTTACTCTTTTAAGACTCCTCATTGTCAGCTCAAAGGGAAGTGCCAGCCAAAGCTGAACTTCTCTCTCCTCTGTGTCTGCCCAGATATCTCACATCCTGGTTCAGTTTTCCTAGAGCTAGGATTAAAGGTGTGGGCCACCACTGCCTGACTCTGTTAGGTCTGGAACTCACAGAGATCCTGAGTGATGGGATTAAAGGCAGGTCACCACACCTTGACCTTCATGGCTTGGCTCTGTAGGTGGCTGTTCTTTGATATTCTAGACTATGTTTATTAAATATGTATCACCACAGGATGTTTAAGCTGCCCCTGGTCAACTTCAACCTTCTGGTTAATAGTGTTAACTTGACTAGATCTATCTGGCTCACCAGATAACCCTCTGGACATGACTGTGGAGGGTTACTTGAGATGGGAAGACTCACCTTACATGGACTGCGTACAAAGGAGAAAAGATGAGCTTCAGCCTCGATCTCTCTCTCTCTGCCTCCTGACTGGAAGCCATGTGACCAGTCCCTCTGCTCATGATGCCATCCCTCCCCCTCCATAACAGTCTCGCTTTTTATTTCTTCCCTTAAACTGCTTCTTGCTGGTGTTTGGCTACAGTGATGAGAGGATTTAACTAGCACAGATCCAGACATTTGCCAAGCTGTTCCCAACTCCCTGCTCCCTCCCGGGAACTCTGAGGAGGGAGGCCATTTACGTCATTAAATCTGGGGACAGTCTGTGCCAAGTTTTCTCTTTTGAACCACCATCCAGCTCCCAAGTCATGACGAGGAGACTTACTATGAACGTTAGTTAGGCCTAGTCTAGGCTCGTTTCTCGCTAGCTGCTTAAACTTTAACCAGTTCCTCTTCATCTACGCTTTGCCTCTTTTTGCCTTTTCCTCCCTCTGTGCATCTTAGTTTCACTGCTTCTCCTGCCGGAGTTTGTCCCTCCCTCCTCCCTCATTCTCCCCTCCCTCCTCCCTCATTCTCCCCCTCCCTCCTCCCTCATCCTCCCCCTCCCTCCTCCCTCATTCTCCCCCTCCCTCCTCCCTCATCCTCCCCCCTCCCCTCTCATTCTCCCCCTCCCTCCCCTCTCATTCTCCCCCTCCCTCCTCCCTCATCCTCCCCTCCCTCCTCCCTCATCCTCCCCCTCCCTCCTCCCTCCTCCCTCATCCTCCCCTCCCTCCTCCCTCATCCTCCCCTCCCTCCTCCCTCATTCTCCCCCTCCCTCCTCCCTCATTCTCCCCCTCCCTCCTCCCTCATTCTCCCCCTCCCTCCTCCCTCATTCTCCCCCTCCCTCCTCCCTCATTCTCCCCCTCCCTCCTCTCTCATTCTCCCCCTCCCTCCTCCCTCATCCTCCCCTCCCTCCTCCCTCATTCTCCCCCTCCCTCCTCCCTCATTCTCCCCCTCCCTCCTCCCTCATTCTCCCCCTCCCTCCTCCCTCATTCTCCCCATCCCTCCTCCCTCATTCTCCCCCTCCCTCCTCCCTCATTCTCCCCATCCCTCCTCCCTCATTCTCCCCCTCCCTCCTCCCTCATTCTCCCCCTCCCTCCTCCCTCATTCTCCCCCTCCCTCCTCCCTCATTCTCCCCCTCCCTCCTCCCTCATTCTCCCCCTCCCTCCTCTCTCATTCTCTCCCTCCCTCCTCCCTCATCCTCCCCTCCCTCCTCCCTCATTCTCCCCCTCCCTCCTCCCTCATTCTCCCCCTCCCTCCTCTCTCATTCTCTCCCTCCCTCCTCCCTCATTCTTCTTTCTCCTCTCTCCCTGCCAGTCCTGTCTACCATCTATCCTTCCTCTGCCCAGCTATTGGCTGTTCAGCTCTTTATTAGACCAATCAGGTGCCTCAGGCAGGGCAAGAGGAAGCAGATACAACATACCTTTACAGAATTCAACACACATCCTTACAGCGTTAAACAAATGTAGAATAAACAAGTGTAGTACACAATACACCATTACACAGTGAAAATAATATTCCACAGCATAAACAAATGTAACACATCTTTTGCCCAGTTAAAGTAATTTTCAAAACAGCAATTTGTGACATAACAACAGACAAATAATCCACCAAATTTAATTATTTAATGTAATACTACATGTACAAACAAACTGAAAAGTTGAACATACCCTTCCATTCTTCCTGAGTTAGTTCTTTTGCCCTCTGGGGTAGATTAATAATTAATAATTTCTCAAGAATGCAGTAGCCTGCAATGGGAAAGAAATGCTGTTAGTTTGAGGGAATGCTGAATCTTGTTTTCTTTATCCCATGATCTTTTACTAAGAGGAAAAAAAAATCACAGAATTAAAAGAGCTGTGTGGTTTGTCTCATTCTCTTGCTAGGTAGGGCAGACTCACAGCATGCAGGCTTATTCAGGAGTTGGCTTCATTGTTGAACCACCAAACCAGAAGATATATGCAAAGCAGTCTTTGCCTCTTCATAAGGCAATTAAAGGACAATTTTAGTATGTGCCATTGTGTTCTGATTTTGAATTGGTAATCACTATAGAACAGATTTATTTTATTATTTAATTTTTTTCTATTATTCTCACCTCTGTATTGAATTAATCTACCCTCCTATCAAATTATAAAATTTATTGTACCTTGACTTAGAACTATTGAGATTATATTTGGAAAAACTGTATTTTTAAAAAATTAATTAATTTTTATGTGCATTGATATTTTATGTGCATTGATATTGCCTGTATGTGTGTCTGCGTGAAGGTGTCAGAGCCCTCAGAACCAGTTACAGACAGTTGTGAGCTGCCCTGTGGATGCTGGGAATTGAACCTGAGTCCTCTGGAAGGGCTAAGTCCCATCTTAACTGCTGAGCCGTCAGCATCAGGAAAACTATTAATTCTGGAAATCAGTTTAATAAGTTATTATCTTTCATATATGAGCATGGTGGCAAAAGTCTGTAGCCTAGTGCTTAGAAAGTGAAGGGAGAAGAATTGAGAGTTTGAGGCTATTCCAGCTTAATACAGGGAGTTTGGGGCCAGGCTAAGCTACATGAGACCTTGTCTTTATTATTAATGTTTATGTTAATGTTTTTACTTATGTGTGCATGCTGTTTGTTCACATGTGCACCATAGACATACAGGAGACCAGAAGATTCCCTAGAACGGACATTGTTACAGGTAATTGTGAGCTGCGAGATATAGATGCTGAGAACCAATCCCAAGACCTCTCCAAAACCAATATGTGCTGTTAACCACGGAGCCACTGTCCAGCCTAGCCCCTCTTTAAAAAAACTGCATGTGAATCCAGTTCCAGGGAAAGCACCCACATACATGTGACATACACACAAACAGGTATTTAGTTTAGCTTTGTTTTTTGAGACAAGGTTTTTTTTACATAACAGTCTTGATTATCCTGGAACTCAACAGAGATCCACCTGCCTCTGCCTCTCAAATATTGAGATTAAAGGTATGTGACACCTCCATCTTATAAACAGGTTTTTTTGTTTTTGTTTTTTTTTAAAGAAAGTTATCACTTTCTAACACTCCACATGTTCTATCTGCTTGTTGTTTTGTGGGGGGTGTGGGAGTGAGATGGAGTATCTTACTCTGTAGCCCAGGATATCCTGGTACACATTATGTACCTTTGAATGGCCCGAAACATAAAGCAATCGTCATCTGTCAGCCTTCTAAGTGCAAGGGTTACAGACGCAGGAGCCAACATGCCCAGCTCGTTCCTTTATGTAGGCTGCAAGAGGATTTTTGTTTACTGCAGTGCCCTCGAGCCCACACCATTTTGGTAGTCATGCAATAAATTACTTGCTCAATAAATGAATGAGCCCATCAGTCAGCCCAATTAAGGCACAATATTTAGGAACTGTGAATCTGAGTAGACTAAATTCATCCTCACCTGACAAGTCAAGCACAGCATGGAATACGAATCTGTCTCTCTTTCCCCACTCTCCTTTTTTTTTGAGAAGGGGTCTCACACACCTCAGGGTCCCTGGCAGTCCCTACATGGCCGACGATGGCCTCTGAACTTCTATTGTCCGTGCGCATCCAGAATGCTGGGACTACAAGCAAGCCCTGCGACCCGTGCTGTGCCTTGTTGTGTTCCTTAGTGTTGGTTAAAACGGGACCCAGCTATCTAACTCAGCCTGGCCTCCAATTTGTGATAAGCTGAGATTAAGTCACCACACCGGCCGTTTCTTGAAAGATAAAAGATGGGAGAAGAGAGCAAAGGGAAGGGAGCGTCTCCCTGCCTCTACCTTAGAAGCCTAGGAAGAGGAAAAAGCATTAATTTCCTCACCTCTTTAAAACAGCCCGGCGGGAGGCGGGAACCAAACTAAGGCGTAGCTATGGCAACGCGCAGGCGTCCTTTTTTGTAGGACCTTAGCATTTGTTTAGTCGGCTACAATTTTGCCTTTTTTGTTAGTTTTTGTTTGTTAGTTTCGAAGTTATACGCGCTGCCGCTTACAAAGAGGAAAGAACGGGAAAAGAAAGCAAAGTCCCTGGGCGCGGCTTGGCGGCCCCTCGATTCCCGGCGGAGCGCAAGCCGCCTAAGCGCGGAGAGGGGCGGGGCGTGCATCCCAGAAGGCCGCGCGGCGGGGCCTCGCCGTCCCTTTCCGCCATCTTGGCGCCCGCGGAGGTGAGTCCGGTGGCCGCCGCTCGGCTTTGGGGATCGGTTCCCGGGCTTGGGTTGATCCGCCGCGCTCACCGAGACCCCCCCGCACGTGGGAGACCCCGGCTGCCATCGGTTTCTGGGGGTTGTAGGGAGAGGGGGGGCGGGATGGAGGAGATGAGGCACCGATGGTGTTAGGGCGCCCGGGAAGCAGAGGTCGTCCCGTGCACTGATGGAGCGGTCCTTCCGGGGACCCGAGGGATCAGAAGTCCGGACACACTGCCGGCTTCTCATCCTGCGTGGCTCTAATGTGAGATCTCGTCTGTTTGCAGGCCTGCTGGGAACAGGACTTGTAAAAAGGCAGATATGTCTGGAAGGTATGCCACCCAGGGTGGAAGAGATGTGTGAAGCCCGGGTTTAGAAGAGTGAGCGGGGGGAACGAAGATGTTGCTGTAAATAGCTTGAGTAGGGATGACTACAGAGTGAAAAGCTGTGAAGTTTTATTCATACCGCCTGTCCTGTGTGTCTTAGGCTGTGGTGCAAGGCCACTTTTGCTGGCTATAAGCGAGGTCTCCGGAACCAGAGGGAGCACACAGCTCTCCTTAAAATCGAAGGTGTTTATGCCCGGGATGAAACTGAATTCTACTTGGGCAAGAGATGTGCTTATGTGTATAAGGCAAAAAAGTAAGTGTTCTGATTTTTTATTTAATTTCTCGTTGATTTTTGCCCTCGTTCTACTGAAAAGGTAGAGGTGTTCGTGAAAATTTATGATCTTGTGGATTGTTACCAGCATTGAGAAATTATAGAAAAATTTATCCAGTTTTCCTATTATACAAATGCTTCTGTTGGTTGGATTGGATGTAAGCTGTGAGTAACAGGCCAGCCAGGACATGAGTGACTCGGTTCCACTCAGTCCTCCGACCTGTGCACACAAGTCTCCATTTTCTTTTATCCCAAGTAAGCTTCATCCCTGTCTTTCCAAACTCTTCATGATTTTAGCTCATATGGATCCTTTCTGTCAATTGTGGTCAGTAATAAGTGGTCATATTCTTATTAAAATGTTTGTGTATGAACTGTTGGATGAATATTCTGTATAATTTTTCAATTTCTCAAGATAATGTGTGGGAAACTAGAAATCCCCTGGGTCCTAGAAAATAACTGAAATTGTGTTGGTTATGTTGGTGCTGAGCTCTCGATTCTCCTTTAAAACCAGCAACACAGTGACACCTGGAGGCAAACCAAACAAAACCAGAGTCATCTGGGGAAAAGTAACTCGGGCCCATGGAAACAGTGGCATGGTTCGTGCCAAATTCCGAAGCAACCTTCCTGCAAAGGCTATTGGACACAGAATCCGCGTGGTAAGTACAAATTGGAAAATAAATGACTCTTGATATGTCAAAGTCGGTTCAAGGGGTGGACTTAGCCTCTAAAGATTTTTGTGAGTGGAGAACTTCTATGAATTGGTGACTTAGGTGAAACGTTGACAGTAAAAGCAAGGTGAAGGCTCAGATGAATTATAAGTTTGAGATTTTGCTGAAATGTCTTAGATTTTTGGCTGTGTCATTAAGACAGGTCTCAATGTACCTCTAATTCCCCTGGGACTTGTTATGTAGACAAGGCTTATCTTTATTTTATTTTGAAACAAAATCTCACTGAGTTATCCAGGCTAGTCTTGAAACTCACCTTGGCCCAGGCAGGCCTCAAACTTAAAAGTCCTTCTGCCTTATCCTCCCACGTAGGTGGGATTTCAGGCCGGTGCTGCCAGGCTCATCTTATATCATGCCTGGGTGAGAGGGATGCTGTGATGTGTATGGCATGTCTGTCATGTCAGGATTGCCAGGATGTGGGAAGCATGCTCATTCTAGGTCTCAGGGCCATTTCAGTTGAGATTTAGTCGGGTTTGGAGGCAGAGGCTGATCAATCTGAGTTCCAGGGCCAGACAACCCAGGACTATTACTGCACAGAAAGAGGGGGATGAGATTTGCTCATTGTTGTTTGGGCTGTTATTTTACATTTATGTATGTGAGTACACAGGTCACAGTATGTGCAGATCAAAAGACAGTTTTTGGGAGTCTGTTCTTCCACTATGGGGGTTCCAAGAAATTGAACTCGATGTGCTCAGGCTTGGTGGCAAGTGCCTGTATGCACCGAGCCATTTCCCTATCCCTTGCCAGTTTTTGTATCCGTTTTGAATGAGGTTTGGGGGTCTGGGAATGATAGCTCAATCCAGAGGCCTGATTATAGTTAAAATTCATAATATGGGGAGGGAGGTTGCTCAGTTGGTAAAAGCTTGCTACATAAGAATGCAGTCCCAAATTCTTTCCCAGAAGCCACATTCAGGCATAGCAGCATGTGTGAAGTCCTAGCATTGGGGAGCCAGGTGCTGATGGGACAGTCAGTGAGCTCTAGGTTCATTCAGTGAGACCTTCCCATCTCAAAATGGGGTGAAAAGCCATTAAAGAAAATGAATTGTGCCACAGGTCAATAAGCATGTATATATACAAAGTGTTAGTGCCTAAGCATTTTTCCTGAAGGCCAAATGTCTGTACAAACTGAGCTTCTTACTATTGGAATACAAGTAGGGGATAAATAATAGGGTGATGAGATTCATTCTTATGTACTCAATAATTTGTAAGTTTGTACATTACATTCATCTGATGCTTTTCTTTTTTCCCCAGATGCTGTACCCTTCCCGGATTTAAACTAATGAAAAGTAAATAAAAGTGGATTTGTGCTCTTGTATTTTTTTCACCAGAACTGTTCTAAAAGATTCTCTATTTTTAAGTTGAAAGTTGTCCAGCATTTTCAGAGTGAAAGGAAATTCTGTATAATGTTCCCCATAGGCCAAGTAGACATGTTTAAAAGATTAGTTGTCACCAGGTGGTGGGGTGCATGCCTTTAGCCCCAGAGTGAGTTTCAGAACAGCCAAGGCTACACAGGAGAACCCTGTAAAGAAATCCAAAAACCAAAGTTGCTGGGTGAGGTGGCATACACCTTTAATGAGAAGGTGCTTGAGGCCACCTAGGAACTATGTAGTAAGATCCTGTCTTCATACACTTTAAATGCTTGGGGATTGTGGGTGAATAAACTTGGGGAAGGTGATTTCAGTTTTGAGAACCATTGAATCATCTCAGGCCCCAGTGAAATACTTGATAGCATGCCCTGGGTTTGGGTGCTGTTTGTGTACGCACTGAAGTTCCCTGATGAATAGATACATGTTCTGAGTAGACCAGGAAAGCGCTGAGTTGGGAAGGATTTGAATGGGCTTCTCTTGGTGCCTTGGTTGGATAAACCGGGATTGATTGGATTGGTTGAGTGAGAGTTAATTTCTTAAGGTGTACTAACGGGGTTGATAATGACAGTTACAAAAGTGGGTCTTTGAAATACTAAGACTTTTGACGGTGTGCTAGAAGTAGATCATCAGTTTATGTGGTCATTTTACCAAGTCCTTTCGTTAGCTAGACTTCAGTCCGGGGCCTGAGAGGTTAACACCTGAGAAAAACGTTTTGAGGCCTGTTCCCATACTAAAGTGATTGTGCTGGGACCTGTGGGAGAGGCTGGCTAATTCAAGGTGAAGTTAACGTTCTGCAAGCCCTAGTTGGGAGTGTTCTCCAAAGCATAGGAGTGAATATGAGCAACGACTTAGGCAGTATGCAGGTTAGCTAGCTAGATCCCCTAAGGGAGTCGCAGTGTTATAAATCTGGCTTTTGAGGGTAGGAAGTGCCATCTTTGGCTTATTCCAGTGGTCCTTATCTCCAAAAGGTCAACAAAAAGCAGTTTGTAGGTCAGTTAAGGTGGAGAGCAGCAAGCTCAGGAACGAGCAATGTGAAAGGTACTTAGAGAACTAGCTGTCTCAGGCTGTCTTAAGAAAAGCCATGAACGGAGCCTTTGAAATTGCTTACCATGGGTAAATGTAAAGTTACAAGAGGTCCTTGGTACTGTTCTTAACCCCCTCCACCCGTTACTGGGAACTTAACAGGTGAGGAGGGTTAATGTTTTTGGATTGCCTTGGCAACACTATAAACTGAAGTCAGTTGGGATCTGCAATCTTAAGATTTTGAAGACTGAAACACTGATTCAAATCTTTAAACTTAGTTTTTAAATTCGTATTTTAGAAGCAATTGGTTAGGGCCATTTTAACGGTAAATTTGGTTTTGATGGCTGAATAGATAATGTTTACAATGTTGCGGAGCCAGTCGTTTTAAGTAGAAGTGTGTGCTCTGTGGGCATTTGAACTAAGATAAGGGCTGAATTTCCATTGCGGTATAAGGAATGTATGCCAGGGCAAGTGAGTTTTGTGCAAAGGCTTCGAGCATGACGTCGCTAGCGAGCTACTGAACTTTTTCCAGGGTTAACACGGCGAGGGCTGGCCCACGAATACCGTAACCCTAGTTGGCTGTTTGGTCAGTTAAGCGATGCGGCTGCGGTGGATTCAGAGGATCCGGTTCGCACGACTACTCAGCCCTTCGTCCCTGTCCGGGCAGCTGGCGGGTCGGGTCCTAGCTGCTCCCGAAGGCGCCGACCCCCCCCCCATCCGCTCCGCGCTAATCCCCCCGCCCCGGGTTCCCACAGCTCGGGTCACGTGGGCGGTCCGGCGTCCCTCATTGGCCAGCTCGACGCTCGCGCGGGCGCGGCTGCCCCCGCCCTCCGCCGGACCCGCCACCTGTCCGCGGCGGGGAGGCGTCGCACTCCATGGTAACGACGCCGGCCCGAAGATGGCGGCCGCTGGGGCTGGAGGAGCGGGCGGCCCGGGACCGGGGCCGCGGGGCCGCTGGGGCGGCTGTCTGTGGGTGCGGGGCGTCCTGCTCGTGCTGGGCGGGCTCCCGGCCGGCGCCTCGGCTGCAGCGGTCTCCCTGAGCGCTTCGCCTCCGTGCAGGCATCACGTCCCTTCTGACGCCGAGGTAGGGCGGAGCGGGGCGCGAGCGGGCCGGGGAGCGGGGCGCCCGACTGCAGGTGCTCTGCGGGAGGAGGATCCCGATCCGCCGATCCGCGCCGCCCCGCTCCGGGCAGCATCGGGATAACGGAGCACTTGTTAAAACAGATTGCTGTCCACTCCCCCGCTTTTTCACTCGGGAGGTTCACGTTCCTAGATACCGATGCCGCTCACCCAAGCTCCACACCGGGAAATACTACTCTGAAGACTTGGAAGCAGTTTATGGGAAAGCCAGACAGAGCTGTGGAGGGCTGCTGAGAAGTCTCCGGAGACAAAGTTCAGGATTTTATTTTCTTAGTTATTTATCACTTTGCTGCCTTCATCCCATACCCCTAGGCATGCAAAGACTGTTCCTCCGTCTTCCAACCGTTTCTCTCCCAGTCTAAACTCCTCTAGTCTTACTTCAAGTCTCTACCTCAGATCTGCCTAACCTAAGCCCAGTAGAATGTTCTTTCCATTTCTACAGAACGCCTTATCTGCCCTCAATTCTGGCGCTTGACCAGGTTCTACCCCTGGTACACTTGGCTCTCAGACGTGCCCTGCGGTGTAATTGAGTCCTCTGTTTCTTGAGATAACATTTGTGGTGTGCAGTCCTTTCTGAGGCAGCTGACCCACAAGGGTCAGTACTTGAGACAGCACTGAATGGTGTGAATGGCAATTAGCTTGTATCAAGAAAGCTTTACCTAGAAAAATCATTTCAGCCCAGAAATCTCAGCCTACTCACTTTGTGGTAATTTCCAAGAATGTTGTATGTATGCTGTTTATCTACATGAGCCAAAATGTTAAGTGGTTGTGTTATGGTTTTTTGCTTTACGGTTTGGTCCCCCCCTCCTTCTTTTTTTGAGATGGTCTCATACAACCTAGGCTAGCCATGAATTGGAGGATACTGGTGATCTCCTGGTATGCCTGCCCCTATCTCCCAGACACCGGTGTATCTACATGCAGGGCTTTAGCTTTTACCATGACACTGGATTTCAGCTGGATTGTTTTACACATTTTATTGAGACAGACTCTCACTATGTAGCCCAACCTGGCTTCTAAGTTACATTGGATAACATCTCTAAATGCTATTTGATGGTTTGTTGTCTCCAGACTTTTTTTTTTTTTAAAGACCGTAGCTCAAGCTGGCCCTGAACTCCCAGATAGCCCTGCCTCCGTTTCTAGACAGCTGGGGTTATAGGTGCACAGCTCCAGTCACTCCGGGGTCTGGTCTTTTATCCCTCCGGTGGGTTTTTCATGTTGGTTTGAGTTCTTTTAGGCCGTGTCCCCTCCGTTCGGTTTTCATGGCTGCTGTCTGGGCTTCCTCCCCATCTTTTGAGCTTATTCCCCAGTAAGCCTTTGAGCATGGGAGAGCTTCATTAATATAATTATTTCAGTTCAGGGCCAGTGGGTTGGTTTTTGCTCACTGCTTTTTTTCCTCAGCACAGGTTAGTTACATTCTTGTTCTCATGATTGTTGGGTTTTCATTAGATAGCAGATGCTGTGCTCTTCACCTCTGTGGTGGTGTAAGATCTGAACACTTCTATCCACCAAGTTGGAAGGCTACACAAAACCAGAATGGGACGTGTTCTCAGGGAGGAAAAAAGGGAGTCTTATAAATCTAAAGGCTTAATACATATCGTTTTATGTGGATTAGTGTTTTCCTGCATGCATATCTGTATGAGGGTATCAGATCCCCTGAAACTGGAATTACAGACAGTTGTGAGCTGCTATATGGTTGCTGAGAATTGAACCCAGGTCCTCTTAAGCACTGAGTAATCTCTCCAGTGCATAAATCTTTGTAATTTTTAATTCTCCTAAAGGGATAGGAGAAACATGTAAATGAGAGCTAGGAAGGGGTGAATGAAGCACTCACTTGGACAAAGTTTTTGCTTTTTTAAAAAAGTAGCTTAAGGTTCTTTGGGGCTGTGGTAATAGCTTGTTTAGTAAAGTACTTGCCTTTCAAGCATGAGGACCTGAATTTGGTGTCCGAGATCCCAGGTTAAAAAGTAAAATGGAGCGTGAAGATCCTATTTCCAATTCTCATTTTGGAGAAGCAGAGATGGGGGACTGTTAGGGCTTACTGGCCAAACAGCCTAGCCTGCTTGGCAACTCCAAGCCTATGAGAGATCCTGTCTCACAATCCACATGTAAGTGCACATGTGTGTGTGTGTGTGTGTGTGTGTGTGTGTGTGTGTGTGTGTATGTGTGCCTTTCTTGTCTCTCGTTGCTTTCTAAAGACTGGGGGTCAGCACAACTAGAATCTATATGACAAACTACAATAATTAACACAAGCCAAGCCTTCTTGGCAGCTGCTGTAACTATAGTGATTTTTACTCAGGTGACTCAAGTTTAAAATATCTCTCAGATGATGTCATTTGCTTGGGAAATGTTTGGGGTTTGGGACTGCTAACATCATAGAATGTAAGATAAGGGAACTTGGGGAATATTACACTTAAACTCTGGCTCATTAACTTTGCTTTGGTCTCGGTTGGGTAGCTAAATTCTACTTATATAAAGAAAAATGTCATATTGACCTTTTAAAAGCAGTTTTCATTCATTTTCCATTCTTCTAGGTCATATATAAGGTTCATCTTAAGACAGACCATGTTGTAAAGAGAGATGCTGATGGGCATCTACGAATCAAGACTGTCTACGACCAAAGTATTGAAGAGTAAGTTTGCCATTCCTTTATTGTTGGTTGAGACAGCTCACTGTGTTGCCCAAGCTGGCCTCAGATCCACCACCATCTTCCTGCCTCAGCAGCCTCGTCATTTTTTCTATTGTCAACTAAGTATAAAGGATATTCTTGTGGTGCACACTTTAGTCCCAGCACTCAGATCTCTGTGAACTGGAGGTCAGCCTGGTCTACAGAGTGAGTTCCAGGACAGCCAGGGCTGTTACAAACAGAAATCCCTGTCTCAAAAAACAAAAAGATTGTTGTGGTTACCTAACATAATATCCATAGATGTGAGTAACGCTAACATAGCACTGGCAGGAAATTGCCTTTTATTCTGAATAGGCAAAGGCCATGGTATGTAATTAAAATCTGTTTATCATGAATAATTTAAAGAGAACAAATTTGACCTTACTTGACTGTGGCTATAGCAGAGCTGGAAGGTACTTGTTATTAAGAATTAAAGAAAAAATTAAGAGGAGTTACAAATAAAAACAATAAGTATTCAGTGATAGATTCTGTAGTCTGATTGGTATGGCTTCTGGAGCAGTCCAGACCTACAGGTAGACTGCAGTCTGAAGCAGTTTATGAACCTGCTCCTACAGCAGTCGGTGCTTTTTCCAGCCTAACTATTCTGAATGATTGAGATAATGTGCGGTCATCTACAGTTTCATGCTTGTGCACAGTGTTGTCTCAGAGAACCATGGGGTAAGCTGAGACTTTGGAAGACAAGCTTCCAAATCTTCAGTTTCTGTATGAAATGTCCTAGGGCCCATGAGATACAAGAGAGAGAGCAAGAGTATGCTGTGACTCAGGGTGGTTGTACTTTTCTCGTGTGGTGATAGAGACTGAACCTTGTACCCACTAGGAAAATACCCTACCACCGAGCTATGTCAGCACCCTTTACAGCGGCAGTTCTTATGATTTTCTCATTATTTTCAGGCTGCTTCCTGAGAAAAGATACCTTGTGAAGGTATGTAATAATAAATAATCATCAAGTGAACACTTCAGACAGGTGCATTTTATTATGTGATAATTCTCCCATGAAAAAGAAAAATATATACATGACTGGTTTGTGAATGAATAAATAAAAGATTTTGGTAGTAAATGCATTTTTTTCATTTTAAGTAATAAATGCATTTTTTCATTTTAAGTAGTAAAGGTGTTTTGTGATATACTTAGCAAAGCTCTGTTGGAATTTGGCATTAGTCATTTTATAATTTGATACTCAGTCAGTATTCTCATTTTTTTTCCCCTCAGTCTGTCAAGTTTGCGGGAACAAAGCTTGCTGAGCATAGGGCACACAACAATTTTTGTAATACATCAAGAAACTATTTTCTGCTTGAGAATGTTCTTTCCCCTAACGATTAGCTGATGTGACAGTGTGATATGGCAGAGCATTAGTGTTAGCATTATTGCTGTATATGTGTGTGGTGAGTATAGGTATGCACAGAGGTCTGAGGCTACTTTCACAAGTGGTTCTCATGCCATCATAGGTTCCCAAGATTGAACTTCATTTATCGGGGGTCAAGCTTACGGGCACTTACCTGACTAAGCCATCTCACCAGCCCCAAAGGTTTCTGTAGTTATTGTTGTTTTGTTTTTATTAACATAGAGTCCTTCTCATCAACACACGCGCGCACGCACGCATGCACGCACGCATGCACGCACACATGCCCCGGCCAGTGGGGTCTACAAGGAGAGCGCGAGCCCTGGAACGAGAAGAGAGCGAGAGACGGGGCAGTGAGTTCTGGTCAAGCTGCAGCTTTTATTTTTCTCAGGGGGGTTTATAAAGCAAGTGAGGCGGGAAGTTGGCTGTGTGGGGAAGAATGGGGAAGAGGGGTTACTAAGAACCTAGTCTGCGGGATATCTGTCTGTCTCACAACTCTGACCAACTGCTTACAGGTGTTCCTATCTGACAGGGAGATAGGGCTGCATTCCTAGAGAGTTAAGGGTCAAAACCTGCAGAGGGTCTTACTTGGCAGGAAGTTGCACTTGTTCATTCCTGGAGAGCTGGGGTGTGTCAGGTAGGCTCTGTAAACTTAGCTTCTAAACTAGGTGGAAATGGCTTCTATTGCAGCCAGCACCGGCCTTGGCTCCCGACATACACACACAGAGTGTGCGTACGTACACAGACAGGTAGAGATCAGAAGACACCTTTCAGAGTTTGAACCTCCCATTCCCTGTGGGTTCCTGTGATGGAGCTAGGATCATGAGTGTTACACACCAAACACCTTTACCTACTGAGGTGTCCCGCCAGCCTTCACCAGAGTTTTCACTGTGGTGGACTCTTAGAACACATATTAAGCCAGTTCTCCAGGGCCCACAGAACTTAATGAGCTTCTACATAAGATTTTCTTAACATAAGCCACCTTAATACCAGAATCCAAACCAACCTTAAATTTGAAATAATCACTAATAGTTGGAGTATATAATCATTATTAATGTTCTCAGTCACCAGTGGGTGAGTGGGAGCTCTATCCCCAAACTGCACCAGAGAGTGTCTTTTTCTCCTAGATTCATGCTCTCTTTGCCACCACATGACCTTGGACAGGTGTCTGTATTCCCAAATCCTAGGACTTTTCTTCATTATTAATGAAGAAATATGAATCTCCATTAATATTCCATGCTCATTTTCTTAAACACGCTGCTTCCCATGACTGTAATTCTAACTAAATTTTCTGTTTTATTTAGAACAAACTTTTCCCACAAGCTATTTCTTACTTAGAGAAAACGTTTCAGGTCCGCCGACCCGCCGGCAGGATCTTACTGAGCAGGTATGTGACATCAGAAAGAGATCATTTCCGCTGTGCGGTTAGCTCTATGGATTCCTTATTCTACCGTATGACTGCATTTATGGTGAATTTTATTACCAAAACGCAAGATACCTAAAGAGTTAAGAAGGCACCTGCTGAATGGCCCCTTTCCCTGACCTTCCGTTATAAGCTGCCCTTGTCTCTGCTCCTCCTTCTCCTTATGGCTGGACTCTGCTCTGTGAAGTGTTTAATAACCTGAGTCTCTTAGGGGACTACCTGCCTAGTTAAGAGTATCTAGTCTTAGGGAAGTAGTGTATGGTGTATCACTACCTGCCTAGTTAAGAGTAACTAGTCTTAGGGAAGCAGTGTATGGTGTATCACTACCTGCCTAGTTAAGAGTATCTAGTCTTAGGGAAGTAGTGTATGGTATATCACTACCTGCCTAGTTAAGAGTAACTAGTCTTAGTGAAGTAGTGTATGGTGTATCACTACCTGCCTAGTTAAGAGTAACTAGTCTTAGGGAAGTAGTGTATGGTGTATCACTACCTGCCTAGTTAAGAGTAACTAGTCTTAGTGAAGTAGTGTATGGTGTATCACTACCTGCCTAGTTAAGAGTAACTAGTCTTAGTGAAGTAGTGTATGGTGTATCACTACCTGCCTAGTTAAGAGTAACTAGTCTTAGGGAAGTAGTGTATGGTGTATCAGTTACCATGACCAAGGTGAGGCTTATTTGGGGCTTACGATTCAGGGAGTCAGAGTCCATGATGGCGGAGAAGTAACAGGTGGCGGCAGAAGTGAATATCAGTGTATGGCTATATTTTAACTAAACTCTTTCTTTTTGTAATTTTTGATGTATGGATAACCCAAAGACAATGTGCAACAAACCAGTACCTACGGAAAGAAAATGATCCACACAGATACTGTACTGGGGAATGTGCAGTGCATACCAAGTGTGGCCCTGTTATAGTCCCCGAGGAGCATCTTCAGGTAAGGCTCCCTCCCCTCAGCAGGGCTTTCCCTTCCAGAGGGTAACCAGGAGGTTCCCAGTCTCTCCGAGCACCGAGTTTTTAGATGACAGTATGAAGGCACAGTAAATATTGTTTGTGACGATCTGGAGGAGCTGGTGCCTCTGCACACTTGGCAAGGACTCTGCCACCTCGAGACTCCATTTTCTGCCAACAGCTAGTCACAGTTAGGGTTCTGACTTTATTCCTTCACGGCTTCACAAGCTCCTTTGCTCTTTCCTTTGGCCCGTCCACATTTGGGCCTGGGTTTGCTGCAGCAGGTTAGTTGAGAACTTTATGGGGTTTTTGTTGTTTTGGTTTTTCAGGAACACTTCTTTTAGCATTTTTAAAGGGCAGTTTAGTGTCTCCTAAAATATAAACTGTCAACTTCAACTCAAGTTTGAACTTTATTCCATAAAAGTACTAGCGGCTGACCAGGTCCATACATCCATCTACCTCCAGATATACTGTAGCAAGGGGATCACTTGAGTCTATGAATTCAAGACCCTCTTGGGCAATGCTGCAGTATTCTGTTTCAAAAAAAGACATAATAGTAATTGTATAATAGGTGTTCAGGAGTGTTCTTTCTGAAACTATAAATAAACCTACTTAGGTTGTTAAATTACAGTGTAGATATAAAATGGAATGGTTAAAAATGAAGCCATTTTCTGTACTGACTTAAGATATTTAAGCTCTTAACTGAAAGAAGAAAGATTGGAAATCAGTAGGTCTGGTTAGCTTGTTTATCTAAAAAGTACAGATGTGCATTTGCAAAACCAAAACAAAACAAAAACCCTATGCAGTGAGTCAGGTGTGGTAATAATGTCTATAATCCCAGTACTTGGTAGGCAGAGGCAGGAGACTTTTGCGTTTGGTTTCAGCCTGGGCTACATAGCAAGACTTATTTCAAAAGCAGAAGAAATCAGAAAAGGATTATCTGGAAGAATATACACACTTCAAGTTTAAGAGAGAAAAATGCTAATTTTTTCTTTTATTTTTTTCATTTCGAGTGTATGGCTGATTTGCCTGCATGATTATCTGTACACCATGTGTGTGCAGTGCATGGGGAGGCCACAAGAGCGTCAGTCAGATCCCCTGTAACTGGGATGGGGTCTCTGTGTAGCCCTGATTATCCTGGAATTCAATATATAGACCAGGTTGGCCTTGAATTTACATGTGTCTACCTGTCTCTACCTCCCAAGTGCACACCACCACTCCCAGCCATTGCCTTTTTTTTTTTTTTTAACGTTTTTTACACATATTTATTTATTTTGCATGCTTGTGTGTTTATGCCACAGCATGTATGTGGAAGTCAGATGACATCGTTTGAAAGTCAGTTTCGGCCTTTCTCCATGTGGGGTCCAAGGCTCAAACTCAGGCCAGGATTGGCATACTGCCTCTTTCTGCCATGCCATTGTACAGCCGGGATTTCCTTTATAATGGGGAATACTTTCCATTAGGTTGAAAACTTTTATTAATTATATTTGAAATACTCATATCCAAAGAAAGTTGTAAAAATTATGTATCTGATGTAAGTCAGTGGTAGAGCGCTGCCCACATGTGTTTAGTTCCCAGTGCAGTGGATTGTGGGTGTGGGTGTGTGGAGGGAAGCCTCTTCACTGGACTGTTCAACTTCCATTTCTGTCTCCATGACAAATAACTGACCAAAAGGAACTGTGGGGAACAACTGGCTTCTTTGAGCCTACAGTTCCAGGCTGTGGTTCATCATTAAGGTCGTCAAGGCAGACACTTTAATTGACAGATGTGCTTGGTATTCCAAGGAACTGCAGCAGGAACCCTGGAGAATGCTGCCTGCTAGCTGCCTTAAACTCCGCTCACTCACAGTTCAGGCCCACCTGCTTAGGGTTTGCACCACCCACAGTGGGCTAGACACCTCCTCCCCCATCAGTTAACAATCAAGACAAAGTCCCATACACATGCCTGCAGGCCAGCGCGATTCAGGAAACCTCTAATCTGAGGCTTTCTTCTCATGGGATTCTAGGTTGTGGCAAACTGACATTTAGAAGTAACCAACACACCTAGTTTCAGGGTTGTTTTTTGTTGGTTTGTTTTGGTTTGGAGTTTTTTGTTCTTTTATTTTTTGTTTTTGTTTTGTGTTGAGATTGGGTTTCACTGTGTAGTCCCAGCTGTCCTGGAATTCCCTATGTAGACCAGGCTGGCTTTGAACTCACAGAGTGCTGTCTGCCTTTGCCTTCCAAGTACTGGGACTAAAGGCTTGCAGCATTATGTCCAGCTTAGTTTCAGGATTTAAAAACAATTTCTGTTTCTTTTTGTCTGCATCCTAGCTTGCTGACCTTTATAAATACACAGAGACCCCATCCCAGTTACAGGGGATTTGACTCTCTCTTCTGCCCCTCCATGCACTGCACACACATGGTGTACAGATAATCATGCAGGCAAATCAGCCATACACTCGAAAAAAGTCATTTGCTTTCAGTGAGTATAAACTTAGGATCATTTGTATCAAGTAAGAATTTTTGTGAGATAAATTCAAAAGAGGTAAGAACAGAACAGAGAAAAGGAGATGGATTTGTGGTCCTTGATTTGTTTATGAACTAGAAGTCGAGCCTCATTGTTTGGTGTAGGTTCACGAGATCCTCCTGCCTCAGCCTCCCAAGTCCTGGGACTGTAGGTTTGCGATCTGGGTGAGAGGTTAGGGAGAATGAATAACAGTCATGTATGTACTGGGTATCTCCAGTCTGCAGTCACCTGATACTGAGTATCTGTTCTCCTGTGTGTGCAGCAATGCAGGGTCTGCAGAGAGGGTAAGTGGCCCTGCGGAACAGTGGGTGTGCTGGACCAAGAGGGCGTCCAGGATGCCGACTTTGTTCTGTATGTTGGTGCTCTGGCCACTGAGAGATGCAGCCATGAGAACATCATCTCCTATGCGGCCTATTGTCAGCAGGAGGCAAAAATGGACAGGTGAGCAGTCCTAACGCTTCAGTGTACTGCAAAAGGAATTTTGCGTCTGCTCAGTTGCTACCTGGGTTAAGAAGTAAGTTGGTAGAGGAAAGAAGTAAAAACCTTCCCTTGACTTTTTATTTTCTTAAAAAAAAGTTTATTCTTTATGGGATGTATGTGTACCAAGGGGGTGTGTGTATGTGTGTGTGTGTGTATGTGTGTGTGTGTGTGTGTGTATGTGTGTGTATGTGTGTATATGTGTGTATATATATGTGTGTGTGTATATATGTGTGTATATATGTGCGTGTGTATATATGTGCGTGTGTATATGTGTGTATGTGAATGTGTGTATATGTGTGTGTATATATGTGTGTGTATATATGTGTGTATATATGTGCGTGTGTATATATGTGCATGTGTATATATGTGCGTGTGTGTATATGTGTGTATGTGAATGTGTGTACATGTGTGTGTATGTGTGTGTGTGTATATGTGTGTGTGTATGTGTATATATATGTGTGTGTATATATGTGCGTGTGTATATATGTGCGTGTGTATATGTGTGTATGTGAATGTGTGTATATGTGTGTGTATATATGTGTGTGTATATGTGCGTGTGTATATATGTGTGTGTATATATGTGTGTGTATATATGTGTGTATATATGTGCGTGTGTATATATGTGCATGTGTATATATGTGCGTGTGTATATGTGTGTATGTGAATGTGTGTACATGTGTGTGTATGTGTGTGTGTGTATATGTGTGTGTATGTGTGTATATATATGTGTGTGTATATATGTGTGTGTATGTGTGTATGTGTGTATATGTGTGTATGTGTGTATATATATGTGTGTGTGTGTATGTGTGTATATGTGTGTATGTGTGTGTATATATATGTGTGTGTATATATATGTGTGTGTGTGTGTGTGTGTGTGTGTGTGTGTGTGTACACATATAGGAGCCCAAGGAGATCAGGTGTCAGTTGTGAGCCCATCTGAGGGCTGGGAGTCAAACCCTGGTCCTCTGGAAGAGCAGTTATTGCTCTTAACTGCTGATTCATCTCTCAACCTCTCTTTGCCCCCCCCCCAAAAAAAACTCCAAGAAAAAAAATTATCAAGAGAGAATTTCTGATTAAGAAAACACAAAAGAGGTAGGATTTTATTGTCATGTTCATTGCTCTTTAAGGAAATAGTTTGGACTTTAAATTTTACCTTTAACATCTTATGTAAGACTATAAGAATACAAGTATTTTAATCGTATTACCTGTCGATTTAATGTCTTACTTACTGAGTAAATTAGTAAAAATTGATTACATATGCCAAAGATTGCCTCCTGCCACACACCAGCAGCTATTTAAGGAAGTAGGAACTCTCAAATGACTTAGGGCAGTGCCTTTCAATCTGAGTCTCCACCCCTCTGCCAAACCTCTAGCTCCAAAAATATTTGCATTGCAGTTCATAAGGGTAGCAAAATTACAGTTATAAAGTAACAACAAAAGTACTTTTGTGGTTGAGTCACCACACATGAAGAACTGTTTTGAAGGGTGGCAATGTTAGGAAGGTTGAGAGCTTAAGAATGTTACCGTGTAAAATTCAGAAGTTAGCATGTTTGGGTCATGTGTATTTCCCGACTTTTGCATCTACCTATCTGCCCAAAGACTCCTTGTCTTTACAGGGTTGTTTTATCTTTTCTTTGTTTCTGACATTTATGTATTCATTTGTTGTTGAGATAAGAGTATTGCTCAGTAGCCTCCAGTTGGCCTTGAACTTTTAGTGATGCTCTTGCCTTAGCTTCTGGAGTGCTGGGATTACAGGCTTTTGCTTCCAGGTTCCTGAAGGGTCTGAGGAAGTAAGTGTGTGCTGTGAAAACCATGAGTAACTATGATGTGATTGTTTCTTCTTCTCACTGCTGGTACAGAGAACCCAACAAAGAAGGGGCTGGAGAGATGGCTGGGTGGCTGAGAGCATATGCTGCTTTTCCAAAAGGCCCTAGTTCCATCTCCAGCACCAGGCCAGGCCAACTCACAACTGCCTGTGTGTGTTCCTCTAGTTCCAAAGGGACCTGATGCTCTCCTGTCCTCACAACACTCACATGCACAAACCCATACTCAGACACATCTACATCTAATCAAAAAATGTGAGGTCTGTGTTGATGCCTTAGTGATTCAGAGCTCTTGCTCCTGCAGAGAATGCTGCTTCAGTTCCCAGCCCCCACATGATGGTTCACAGCTGTCCTTAACTCCAGTTCTAGATCAGATAACTTCAGACCTCTGCAGACACTAAGTGCATGTGCACATACACACATACAGCAGAACAGTCACATGCATAAAATGAAAAACAAAGAAATCTAAAAATAAATAAAAATAAATGTAGTGGGAGGGTGGTAGCCCATGCCTTCAATCCCCAGAACTTTAAGTCCTGGAACTCACTCGCAGAGACCCACCTGCCTTTGCCGTCCGTGTGCACGCACCACCACTTCCCAGCAGTAGAGTATTTTTGAGGAATACTCTTTGACTTGTTAGTGCTACAAAATCATGGTTCTTTTCCTCAATTTGAATTAAGCTTTATTAACTGCATACACACAAAATCACATTTTTTATATAAAGTGTTGGAAGAACATTACAAAAACAGAGTACCTATGTGTATATGGATGTTAAGAAAAAGGTGCAGAAAGACAAAATTTCCAGTCATCCCAGTTTGTCTAGAACTGTCCTGGCTGTAGCTCTGAATGTCCCATGTTAGAGGAAGCCGGTCAGTCTTGGGCAAACTGAGATGGCTTGAAAATAACATACACGGTATTATTGACGAAAGCTGTTGCCTTTAATGTTGGACATAAGAAAAGACGGGGGATAGCAAGGACTTTATTATCTTCTTTATATATTGATTCTCAGAAAAGGTTTGTTTTTATTGTATGTATATGGATGTTTTGTTTGCACCACTTACTTGCTGTGTGGCTGCAGAGATAAAGAAGCTGCGAGGCACTGCGTGAGTGTTGGGAAGTGAACTGGGTCCTGCTGGAGAGTGACTCATGCTCCGACAGCTGAGCCATCTCTCCAGCCCTCCAGACTTCTACGTTGGTTGAGCATCTTTTACACTGTGAGCTTTTAAAAACGTTTCTAAGAGCTATGTTGAGCTTTCTGTGTTAGGATCAAGGTGACTTGCCTGGATGAGTAAGAAGGATTAAAAAATCACAGATTGACCTAATGTAAATTAGTTAATCTCACTTCTGTGTCTGTGATGCATCTGCTTGTCTTCTGTGTAGGAGTCAGACAGGTGAGCCCTGTGACTGGGAGATGTGTCTCAGTTTTACTGTACTGCTCTTATTTAGTTACTGGCACCTTCACATTTGATAGGATGAATAGGTCCATCACACCTGGGAAGATGTGGTTTCTTTTGAGAATGTTGATATGGAACAAAGGCAGCCGCTGTCTTCAGTTCTGTCCCCACTCCCTGGCTGGTAACTCACTCTCTTTGTGGCTTCAGTGAGGATGACCTGGAGTTTCTTATTCTCCTGCTCCTAAATGCTGAGATTACAAAGGCATGTAGGCCACACCCAACCGGTTATTCTGAGTCTAGGGAACTGTGTTGTGTGACTTTGTGCCCGGGACAGTCTGATTACACTGCCAGCAAAGGAAGGTGAACAAGACAGACCTGTGTGCCCTCCTCCTGCAATTTACAGACTGCCTAAGGAGACAAGTCATGGTCAAATAGACCAACAGTAAGCATGCTGTTTGAATGTGGGGTATACTTCACACAGAAGCCTGCAGCATGGCACACAGGGAAGGAGTTACAGGGAATAGCGTTTCACTGGATCTGGGAGGAAGACCTTCTCAAGAAGTTACATTTTAGCTGCAGCCTGAGCCGTGATAGGCTTTAGTGGAGTAGAGTAGAGACCCCTGGGGGTGGAAAGGGGTGCACTCTAGCACTCTCAACTGCTTGGAAGACTGGCTCAGGCAAACTCAAAGTGTCAGGCTACTTCCTTGTCCTCATCATTGGTCTATGTTTTTAAAAGCCTCTTGTTATGTAGGCCTGGCTACCATGAAACTCACTGTGTAGACTTCAGGATGGCCCTGAACGCTTCTGTTTCCCAAGTGCTAGAGTTACAGCCATGTGCTACCATCCCTGGTTTAGCATAGAGAAGGAAGCAAGATCCTGTTTCAAAATGGAAAAAACAAATATTGGGGATGTGGCTTTGTGACAGAGTGCTTGCTTATCATGTGTGAGGCCCTGGGTTCAGCCAGAAAGCAAAAAAGAAAAAGGGGGAAGCGGGTGGGCGTGTTTCTGCCAGAGCTCCTTTAACAGGCCTGATGGCACAGCTGTTTACGTAGGACAAATGTCCATTATACGTAGGTGACTATTACTGAGGTTTGTGGTATTTCCCCAGTAAACTGTTAAAGCAAGGGTAGTGGAAACATTTGGATTCCTTCACATTGAAAGACAGAGGGATACATGGTGGTAATGGCTCTTGGTGCTGAGCACTTGAAAGCCCCTGTGAAGGCCCAGACTCCTCCACAAACAGGTGTTGCTTTTCCATGTCATTGGAAAGCCAAAGGTATGGGTCTTGACAGTAAAAGCAAATGAGTTAGAATTAGCTATAAAATTTCATTTGATAGTAAACAAATAATGTCCTTGGGTTGTCTTTCAGAGAGAAGTATGGGCTAGCAAATATTGTAAATACTACTCTGCAATATAGTGCAAAGTGACATGTTTATTTTAACAGGCCAATAGCAGGATATGCTAACCTCTGTCCAAATATGATCTCCACCCAACCGCAAGAGTTTATTGGGATGCTGTCTACAGTGAAACATGAGATCATTCATGCCCTGGTAAATGCTGTTAACCTCTGTTCTTTCCTTCAGACCCCTGCGTTGTTCATTCTGTCATTTTGATGCATATTTTAATATGTGTCAGTAAACCCTGGTTAATTATGTTTCTACCAATAAGAATTTTTAATGGTCAGGATGGGGGTGGGTTGAGTTTTGCTATCTGGTATAATTATAATTAAACAAACATTGTCATTGGCAAAGTAGGACTTTTGAAGAGATGATAAAACTTCTGAAGAGAAGAATTTTAGAGCCAGATATGGTGGCTCAGGCCTGTGATTCAGGCATTTGAGATGTGACGGCAGGAGGATTGCTCTAAGTTTGAGGCCATGATTAAAAGTGTGTGCTGTTATACCCTGTGTATGCAGTGCTGGAGATTAAATCCAGGGCTTCATACACACTAGATAGCCATTCTGCTAATTGATACACACAGATAGACACACACATCCACACACACACTGAGAGAGAGAGAGAGAAGTGTAGATAGATGTATGTGTATATAATGCTAACACACAGACACACACATCCACACACACACCGAGAGAGAGAAGTGTAGATAGATGTATGTGTAGATAATGCTAACACACAGACACACACATCCACACACACACCGAGAGAGAGAGAGAAGTGTAGATAGATGTATGTGTAGATAATGCTAACACACAGACACACACACCGAGAGAGAGAGAGAAGTGTAGGTAGATGTATGTGTAGATAATGCTAACACACAGACACACACATCCACACACACACCGAGAGAGAGAAGTGTAGATAGATGTATGTGTAGATAATGCTAACACACAGACACACACACCGAGAGAGAGAGAGAAGTGTAGGTAGATGTATGTGCACATAATGCTAATTTGAGGCTAAGGTGTTGAGCTTTATAGATGCTGTTATTTATTAGTAGTTCACTTGCTCTCCAGGTCCCCTCACAGGTCAGTATTGTTAAGAATTCTCAGTAGCAGGGGTCTGCAGTTTTAGTAAAGTTTAGTGAAGAAGATGTGTTGTTGGTTACTTTTGCTTTTTTGGGAGGCCTGCCACCAAGCTCCCAAATAGTCACACACAAAGAGACTCTGTTACTTAATGCCTGGCCTTAGCTTGGCTTGTTTCTAGCCAGCTTTCTTAGATGAAATTATCCCATGTATCTTTTGCCTCTGGGTGTTTCTTTTTCCATTCTGTATACCTTTCTTTGATTTTACTCTGTGGCTGGCTGTGTGCCCGGGTGGCCAGCTCCTGGCTCCTCCTTTCCTTGTCTGTCCTTCTCTCCTTCCAGATTTCTCCTCTTATTTATCCTCTCTGTTGCCACTCCGCCTGTCCCTTCTGCTGCTTCACTGTTGGCCTTCAGCTCTTTATTAGAAAGTAACACAACTTCACAGAGTTAAGCAAATGCAACATAAAAGAGTGTAACACTCCTTAGAACCTATTCCACAACAGAGACAGCCCCAATGACCTTGTTATCATTGTTATTGGTACTTAGGTTGTGTTTAGTATAAAGTAGAAGGTAACTGTTTCTTAAGGGTTTTTTTTTCCTTAAAGTCTGATATTTGTAAATAAAAGCCAGTGAAGTAGTAGGGGGTTGGTCCAGTGTTCTGTAGTGTGTGCCTGGAGATACCATGATAACATAGCATTGATATATATAGTCTGAAATCAAATTTAAAGTATATAATGTACTTTAGAAAATCTTATATTGAAAATATTTATATTAGTGGGCTGGAGAGGTGATGCTAAGAATACATACTGCTTTTTCAGAAGAACCCACTTCAGTTGCTAACCCCTATATGGGGCAGATTGCAACAACCCCTAACTCCAGCTCCACGGCGTCTAGCGCCCTCTTCTGGTGCCTGGGAGCATCCACACAGATATGGGTATGTTCATACAGACAGATGCACATGAGTAAAAATAAAAATAATCTTTTAAAATGTTTACAGCAAGTGTTTTAAACTGTAAACACAACTCCCTTACTTGCTATTGAGTTGAAGTCTGGGGTACCTTCTGCAGAGCTGTGTGGCACTCTTGTAACTAATATCAACACCTCCTAAATGGCAGATACTACTGTTTCTCTGCTCGGACTTAACATTCTACTGTAGGATGCTTTGAATTCTTTCTTTAAGGGTTTCTCTGCAGGGCTTTTTGCATTCTACCATGATGAAGACGGAACTCCCCTGACATCACGGTCTGCAGATGGCCTCCCGCCTTTCAACTATAGGTATTTGCTATTTTCATCTTGTTCCTCCTTAAAGACACTCGGGCTAGAACCGGGGACTCAGAGTGTTGTCCATGACGTGAATGAGAGTGACTTTATGGTCAGCCTAAAGGAACTGTAGATACTAAGTCAGGAAGGATTTAGGAGATGGCTTGTTCAGAGGACCAGGACAGTCCCTGACACCCAGGGCTCTTGGCATCATACTATAATGCATCTTACTTTATGGTATAGTTAGGCTGTGGGGAAACATGGCTGGTTACATTTGGGGTTTTATTTATTTAGCCTATTAAATTAGCACTGTTTTAAGAGGTTCAGGGCCTAAAATAAGTAATGCTAAGAAATCTCGAAAACAGTTTATCAGTAGAAAATACCAGTCACAGGACAATAACCATCAGCATGCATGTATATAAAAATAAATATCTGAAATAAAGGCACATATCCAAAATAACACATGAAAATATTCATGACAATTTTATTACATTATTAATAATATAAGCCACCTCAAAGTCTATCAAAATTAGGTTAAATAACTAAATTATAATATGTTTATAAAACTGAAACTACATAATACTAAAAAAGAGCAAGCTATTGGCTGGGGTGTAGGTAAGTAGTAGAACATGTGCTCATGAGGTCATAGGTTCAGTCCCAGCACCAGCAAAACCCAAATTAATTACACCTTTGCTGTATGCAGAAACATGGATGAACTACTCAGATTTAGTATGAAGCAGAGTAACTTAAATAGTCCATTTATATGGAAGTCATATACTGGCAATAATAAAATATAATGGCCTTGCTTTAGGGAGCAGCCTGCTAACTGCTGTAGTAGCTACAGCTGAGCAGTGTCACAGGGAAACCATCCCAGGTGCTGACATGAGGTAGGCATTAGCAGTTCATCTGGGCCCGGCACATTGGCTCAGCAGGGAAAGAGTTTGTTGTAAAAGCCTAACAAACACATAGAACTCATAATACAAACATACATACATTCGCTACTAATAATAAATAAATTTCGAATTAAAAAAAAATAACACTTGAGACTGGAAAGATGGCTCAGCAGTTAAGAACACTTCCAGAGGACCTGAGTTTTATTACCAGCACCCATATCAAGATGTCCATAACTGATTGTAACTTGAGGTCCAGAGGATCTGACCCCTCTGGTCTTCCTGGGTACCTTCACATAAGTGGCATGCACACATATAGACACATAAATAAAAAATAATTAAAAAATTAATTAACTCTTATGTTATTTGCTTTATGTATGGTTTGCTTTAGTTACAAAGTTCTCCAGTAAAATAGTTTATACTGTTGATTATGTATTTGTTTGTCTATTTCTACAAGAGTTTTTGTTGTCTTGGTTTGGTTTGGTTTTTTAAGATAGGACTTCTCTACATAGCCCTGGCTGTCCTGGAACTTGCTGTATAGACTAGGCTGGTCTTGAACTCAGATCCGTCTGCGACTGACTCCCGAGTGCTAGGATTAAGGGTATGCAGCACTACGTCTAGTTTATTTCTAGTACAAAGTTCTAGGCAGAGATCTTGGCCCACACCTGTCATCTCAGCATGTGGGTGGTGGAGGCAGGAGGATCAGAAGTTCTGTCACAACATCAGATCTGGGTTATATGAGACCTCAAAGAACCAAAGAACCAGAATGTTAATGTATAAGTGGATTTTTTTCCTAGACTGTGCTTTTTGAAAGAAGTCTGGTCTTTGGAAAGAATGCTGGTCCTAATGTCATGTAAATGAGAGATTAGCATAATTTCTGGAGTGGGTGAGGGATGTATGTAAGGACTCAAGGGAAGCTGATACTTTATGAAATCTCCAGTATAAATGGAGATCCTGGAGTAATAAATTCAGTTGTTTGGCATGAAGAATCGGATTAGGCTCTCGCCTGTTTGGAGAAACCATTCCTATGCTGGGTTTGGTGGTTTATACCTGTAGTTCCAGGATTCGGGTGGCTGAATAAGGAGCTGAAGGCTAGCGTCTGCTGCTTAGAAAATTTAAGGCCAGCCTATACTATATGAGACGCTTTCATAAAAACAAAACACAGACAGAGAAGAGCAAAGCCAAACAAAGGTGAAGTGAGGTTTGAGAAAAGTTACCCTTGAAATATGAAGGAAGAACAGAGTGTTTGATAATGAACTAAACCCTATATTGTCTTGCTGATCTTATTCACTGTGTTTAAACATTGTTTTCAAAAAATAAAAATAAAATGAGTTAATGCACCCCCCCCCATAGGAACGAGGGTTCTGAACATGGAGGTATTGAGTGGGAGGACCAGGAATAAATAAAGAAAACAAAAACAGTAGCAGAGACAGGAGGTCTTGAAGCTGATGACTTATGCAGAGCGAGTTTACTAAGAATATAATGTCATTTATACTGTTGGGGGAGGGATGGCCGGGGTCAGCAGAGAGCTAAGGCAGTGCTGACAAAGAACACAGGGTACCTCAGCTATGGCTGCCTAAGGGACTGATGCCCTTGGGGAGAGTCGGGTCCCCAGGAACAGAGGCGTTCCTAGGAGGTGCTGGCCTTGCCAGGTCCACTCCTGAACAAGGACATAGAGGTCCGAGGACCTCTGAGACAGTCTTGGAGTCAGTCTTGCTTGCTCCCCACAGTGCAAATGCAGTGGGACCCACTGCCTCTTGGGCCTGTTGCCATGACTTCACCACAATGGACTATATCCATATTTAAATCATAGTCCAAAATAAGGTGTTCCCCCCAAAAAAATCTCAAAGCTGGAAGTAGATAAGTACGTTATGCAATCAATATGAAAGGAACTGGTTTCCCCCCAGAGATAGGACCTAATATGCCAGGCTAGCATCAAACTTCCATGTAGCCAAGGATAACCTTGAATTCCATTTCACAGGGCTGTGCCACCACAGCCAGTTTACATGATGCTGGGGACCAAAGGCAGATCAAGCTCCAGCACTGTACCAACTGAGCTGCATCCAACTGCATCTGTAGCCTGGCACTTAGTTTAGATGGGTATATTATAAGTCCTTTTATAATTGTTGGATATTCTTGTCTCTAACAATAACTTTGTTTCATATCTCTTCTATCTGATGTGAGTACAGCCCATTTCAGAGAATTGGTTACATAGTGCGTCTTTTAAATTACTTCCCATCTATCTGTGTCCTTGAACCTAAACAGCATTTCTTGGGCTCCAGTAGTGAATCATGCATTTTTAAAAATCCCCTTTGCTACCACGGCCATGGGTGATTGGTTTTCACAGTGGCCTTGAAATTGTAGCCAGGGAATGGGAACCCAAAGCGCTGGCAGTTCTTCATGAAACTCATCCATCTTTCATGAATAAATGCTTCTTAAATTGATTCAGCTCTTTGCTTATTTCAAGGGCTCTGGAAAATTTGGTTTGGCCAAGTTCTTATTGATTTCATGCCAGAGTTTCCAGAGGCATTTACTTTGTCATTTTCCTGAGAACTTTCTAGAATTTAATTTTGTAGATGACACAATTTTCCCCCTTGATGGATAGCCAGTTTCAGTACAAAATAATTAAATTTTTCACTAGTATGGCAGCATTTTTTATTCAGTTTCCTTATATGCTTAGTTCTGTCTCTGCTTTGGTTTTGTTTGCTTATTTATTTTTTTGCTTGCCTCCTCCCCCTCCTCATTTTCTTTCTCCTCCTCCCCCTCCTCCTCCTCCTCCTCCCCCCCCCTCTCGGTCCTCCTCCTCTTCCATTCTCTGCCCCATCCTCCCCCTCCTGCCCATCCTCCCCATCCTCCCCCTCCTTCCCATCCTCCCCGTCCTCCCCCTCCTCTTCCTCCTCCCCCTCCTCCCCATCCTCCCCCTCCTCCCCATCCTCCCCATCCTCCCCCTCCTCCTCCCTTCTCCCTCTTCATCCTCCTTTTGCATCTCTTTCTCTTCTGCCTCCTGCTCCTCCTTCTCCTTCTCTTTTTTTCTTTTTCTTTAAATGCAATAAACTTGTTAGAAGACGCCACTGAGAGCTGGGGGCTAGTCGGTGGCTAGTGCTTGCCTCCCATCCCCAAAGTCCTGGGCTGGATGTCTAGCGAGTCAAAGGGGAAATGCTGCTGCTAGTTGACTCATTGAGTCCCAGCTCAGCGTTACTGTGTGAACTTGGGCATGTTATTTTATCTCCCTAAGCCTCTGCCTTTTTAGTACAAGAGAGTTAGAAAGCCCTTATGAGCCTAGTGTGGTGGTAGGAAGCAAAGATGGGTGGATCTCTGTGAGTTCAAGGCTAGCCTGGTCTACACAGTGAGTGCCAGACCAGCCAGGGCTACAAGAAAGAAAATAAAATGCTTATGAGTACTTTACATGGATATGACTCATAATAAGCTCTCAAGCATTTCAATTTTATATTTTTATATTTTATATTTTATTCTAAGTTCTTTTACATTTACAGTTGTAGTCAGTTGGCGAAATGACTGTCTTTATTCTGTGATTACAGCCTTGGATTGTATCAGTGGAGTGATAAAGTAGTTCGGAAAGTGGAGAGGTTGTGGAATGTGCGGAATAATAAGATAGTTCGCCACACTGTGTATCTCCTAGTAACACCTCGTGTTGTTGTGAGTATTATGTCTCATTTTCCGTTATGGTCCTTGCTTTACTGATCATTCCTGTTTAAGAATGTATGCTTAAATTTCAGTCTGTCGTAGGAAATATAGGAAGACAATTTAATAAAGCGGCAAGCCAGACAGAGGGAAGGAAACAAGTTTGGCAGTGTGTCCTCATCTGTGTCCCCATCTGCCTGCTGCTTGGCAGCAGGAAATGCTTGTGCCCAGGGAAAAGTAACATTGTTAATCAACTTTGTTTGTGGAGTTGGGGAGATGGCTCCCAAACTGTAAAAGTTTCTGACACAAAACATGAGGACCTGAGGTCATATCCCAATGGACTATTTCCAGGTTCAATCACACATACAGAGGGGAGGGTGAGGGAGGAGAAGCAGCATTAGCCGTGGCTGGGGTTGGAGCAGTGGCTAGTAGTTAAGAGCACTTGCTGTTCCTACAGAGGACCTAGGTTCGAGTCTCAGCATCCATATGGCTGCTCACAGCTGTTTATAACCCCAGGCCCAGGAGCTCCTGACCCTCTTCTGGCTTCTGTGGACAGCAGGCATACATGTGGTGCACAAGTGTTCAGGCAAAACACTCCTAAATAAAATTAAGGAGGGGACTCAGGGTTTGCTCAGTCATGCCTCCATTTGGCCTTGATTGGGTACATGCCTAAATAAGGAAGGAGAAGGCATGACTGAAGATATGATGCTTGCTTTGTTGGGCACAGCTTTAAAAGATGACGTCATCTAGAAAGGCTCATTCAAGAAGGCCCATATCACACACACTGAGCTTAGAGTCACTCTTTGCTGCCAGTATCTGCTATGGGAAAGAATTTGTCATTTGTACTGCATATGGTTTTGGGTGTTCTTATCAAAGAATATGAGGCGAGCATGACCAAGGGTCACTTGACATTATGACATAGGAGATATGGCCATTTGGAGGATGTCAATGTCCCAACAATCCTGAAGTGATGAATGCATACATAGTCTTATCTGGCTTGATAGCAGCTTCATATAAGAAGTCCTGTTATAATCATTGAAGACTAAAAATGAAAAAAGCTACCATTGCTGTGATATTCCTGAGGAACGTCTGACAGCCTCATATATATGCCATCATCAAGAGAACCATTAAGTTGACTTTAAAAAATATTAAAATGGAAAAGAACAAACTTGTGCTAGTGGACTGCAGTTGTCAGTGTGAAGAAGCCTCGGGTAGGGACAGAGTATTTGCAAACCATATGTATGCTGAGAAGTTACTATAAAGTATAAAAATACACAAGAATATAATTGTAAGAAAACAAAAACCGTAATTGCAAAATGGACAAGGAGACAGACAGATGTCATGGTGTAATGTCAAGGGCCTGTAATCCTAGCCCATAGGATTCTGAGGCAAAGGATGGAGAGTCTAGGCCAGCCTCAGTCACATAGTAAGGAGTGGGGACCTGAAAGGCTTTGTTTTTTAAGACAGGTCTCTCTGTAATCGTAGCTGTTCAGAACTTCCTGTGTAGACCAGGCTGGCCTCAGACTCACAGTGCTCTGTCCGCCTGCCTCTGCCTCCCAAGTGCTGGGATTAAAGCAGTGTGCCACCATGTGTGCTGACATGGCATTCAAACAACAAACCCTAACCTGCACACGGCTGAAAGATACATGGAAATGTTCAGCATCACTAACCATTGGGAAATAATTAAAACACAAGTAAGATAACTTATGCCTGTGGCTTTTATCAAAAAGACAGAACATGAGATGTCTCGGTCAGGATACAGAGAAAACATACACTGTTGTTGAATATGAATAAATACCTCCATTGAGGAAAGCTTTTTCCTTGGTAAACTAAAATAGAATTGCCATAGGATCCAGCAGTCCTGCTTTTGGATATTTAGTCATGAGGCTTGAAATCAGTTTGTCAAATGTTTCTACTTATATATTTGTGCAGTACAAGTCACAAGCTAAGTTATGAGGTCTGCTTAAATGTTCATCATTACATAAATATGTGACAAATGTGTGTATTCATAGTGAAGTAACAGCTTAAAATGGAGGAAAACTCATTTATGACATCATGCAAAAGCTTGAAGAACATTATGCAGAATAAATAAGCTACGCGCAGGATGAGGAACACCCAGTGATCTCACGTGATCTCTGACACAGTTCAGGCTGACGTGACATGTGGCTCAGCTGGGAGAGTGCTTGCCATGCATATGGGAAGCCCTGGGTTCAGTTCCCAGCACTACATGTGTGGTGCACATCTGTGTACCTAATACTCAGATGAAGGAAGGAGAGTCAAGGCCATCCACAGCTACATAACAATTTAGAGACCAGCCTGGGCTACATAGTAAAGTCCCGTCTATAATAAAGCAGTGGAACACACAGAAATGGCATAAGTTGGGGTTACAGATGAGGGAGGGGCATGGAGGGAATAGCATAGAATTTCAAAGATGAAGAGCTTTTTTTCTTTTTAAAAATCAATTTTTATCAGATCTATAGTGAATAAGTTAATATTGTACATTTGAAAATTGCTGGGGGCGGTGGTTGGAGGGATGGTTCAGTGGTTAAAAGCACTGGCTACTTTTCCAGAGGATCTGGGTTTGATTCCCAGCAACCCCAGGGCAGCTCAGAACTGTCTGTAATTCCAGTGTCAAGGAATCTGATGTCTTGTATTCAGGGACACACAAATAGATGTAAAATAAATATTTTTAAATTGCTAGGCAATAAATTTCAAATAGTCTTTTTTTGAGGTTTTTATTAGTCTATATTAATTATACATAATAATGGACTTCATTATGACATTGTCATACATGTATTAATATATTTTGATCATATTTCTGCTCTCAAATATTATAAATCAAATAAGAATTTGAGATGATAGATATATTAACTACGATTTATCTATTCTAGGATATTCATAAATAATGGCATTACTGTACTCTATAACAATTGCCAATTTATAATTATAAATTGCCAATTTATAATGGATTATAAATTTAAAAATTATTAACATCAGCATTACAAGTATTAATCATATTAGTCTTTTGTTTGTTTGTTTCTCTGTGTAGTTTTAGAGCCTCTTCTGGAACTTGCTCTGTAGACCAGGCTGGCCTCACACTCACAGAGATCTGCCTGCCTGTGCCTCCCAAGTGCTGGGATTAAAGGTGTGCCCCACTACCACTTGGTCTAATTTTTTTCTTTTAATATTTGTTTATTTATTATGCATACAATGTTCTGCCTGTCCAGAAGAGGACACCAGCTCTCATTATAGATGACTGTGAGCCACCGTGTGGTTGCTGGGAATTGAACTCAGGACCTCTGGAAGAGCAGTCAGTGCTCCTAACCTCTGAGCCATCTCTCCAGCCCCTATTTTTTTTTTTTTTTTTATGTGACTTTTTTGTGTGTGTGTGTTTGAGGCAGAGTCACATGTATCCCAGGCTATATTCTCCTCAGGTAATGATTGACCTGATCTCCTGATCTCTCACCTCTAATAACAAGCATGTGCCGCCACCAGGCTGTAAAAAATATATATCCCTTAAAGTCAAAAAGTGAAGTGATAGCCCAGTGGTTAAGAGCATCTACTGTGTAACCAGGAGTACTGGATTCCATCACACCAGCTGGGCATCCTACAAATGGCTGTAACTTCAGCTTCAAGGGCACTGACACCCTCTTACCTGGGGACATGCCCACAGATACGCATAAATACATCGTTTTTAAAATAAATCTTCAAAGAGAGAGAAAAATATTAAGAGAAATAAATTTTCTAGCTAAGAAGAATGCTATAGTATTAAAAATATTTAACTATACTAAAATTATATTTTAAAGAGGTTCTGTTTATTAAAATGACTCTTTCATATCACTTTATCATACCACGTGATAAGGAGTGTTATGGTCTTACTATGCTCTTGTGAACATTTGTTTTTCTGGTTCTCAGGAAGAAGCACGGAAACATTTTGATTGTCCGATTCTAGAGGGGATGGAACTTGAAAATCAAGGCGGGATGGGCACTGAGCTCAACCACTGGGAAAAGCGGTTGCTAGAGGTCTGTTCAGTCCTGCTAAATGTTATCTTTACTAACATAATTCATGCATGTAATTCAATTTTATATAATGTGTTTCTATATAAACACATTCGTTTATATAGAGAGAATCTGGAAGTCGAATGAATTTACTAAAGTAAGTCAAGCTAAAGTAATTCTAAAATTACTTTAGAATAGAGATTATTCAAATGATAAAGTGGAACATACATTAGTAGCATAGACTACACACTTGGATCTCCTTGCTTTTAAGAGCAACATAATATTGTATAAATGAAATAAGCCCTTGCTAATGAACATTTTGACTTAAATAATAATTTTTTTAATTTTTAAGATAGTGTCTTATTATGTAGTTCAGGCTAGCCTTGAACTTACAGCAGCCCTCTTGCCTCTGCCATTAGCTTTTGAATGCTGGGATTTTGGACGTGTATTTTGAATGCTGTATTTTGGACTATGCCAGACCAAAAAAAAAAAAAAAACCCTGTTGTTTTTGCTTTTGTAGTACTGGGAATTGAACACACAGCCTGTGCATGCTTGACATTGTTTCATTTCTGAGATATATCCCTAATCCTAAGTTTTCATATCTAAAAAAGAAAAATGTAAGCTGAGCATGGGAGCACACACCTTTAGTTCCAGTCCTTAGGAGGTAGAGGCCAGTGGATATCTGTGAGTTAGAGGCTATCCTGGTCTATGTAGTGAGCTGTAGGCCAGCCCGGGCTGTCTAGTGAGAACCCATCTCAAAAAAAAAAAAAAAAAAAAAAAAAAAAAAAAAAAAAGATGTAATGGGCCTCTCATGTCCTCAGTAGTGGTAGGGTAGTGGACATTCTTAGTTCAACTAGGCAGAACTAAGGCCTTGTTGGGACAGTTCTGTAAAAGAATATTATTAGTGCATAGAGCATGCGGCCCAGCAGAAATGGGTGTTTTTCTTGTGTTAGGCCCAACAGCCCGTCAGTGGTGCCTCTCCCTCAGCTGCAGTACAGGACCATGGAACTCCCCCTCAGATCGATGTAAGATACAGTTTAGCTTAAAAGTACTGTGACCCAAATAAGAGCCGTTTTCTTTTTAGTGGTCCCATAAACATAACCTTTCAGACTCCATAAGGGACACATCCGATAGTCACTTTACATCCCAAACTGTGGCTTCCTAATGGGTATTCGTGTTCACTTATAGTAATCCCAAGCCCAGAGATGCATCAGCAGACATTTTCTACTTACGTGCTATTACCAGGTAACAGCCTATCTATATTAGGTTTTGGGGGAATAGAGCCAGAAAGTTAATTCCAGGTCACATTCCTTTATATTAGGAAGAATCCGGAGGTAGAATCCAGGCTCTGAAGTAAAAGCTTGGGTAGAAAGTATGTATCTTTATTTTCTTCTCAGAGATTTGTTTAGATAGTTACAGCAAACAGAGCTCGTGTGTGAAGGTCATAAGCTTCAGAAGAATGACAGTCTGTGCTCAGCTGCTGCCATCTATGTCACCAAAGCACAACAGCGAACATGTTTGAAAGCAAACACCCTTGTTCTTCCTGTGGGAATTTTTGTCTTTGTATTTTCCTTATGGAATTTTCTTAAGTAATTTCCTTGGAAGCTATGTAGATTGGCCAGAAATTAAATTTTATGTGCTTTTCAGCAGAAGACCTGAAAATACCAATTTTATTAGCTTCTTTTTTTTCTCTTACATAAGTGTTGTGTCCCTGAACTGTTGTATTGAAGGGTAGTGTTAAGGTGTGGGGAGAGAACTTGCAGTGTCCTGAAATGTGCTTCCTGGTAGGAATCTCAGGACATAAATTAAACCACTGGACACCTGGGTATTTTGCACTAATCTTTTGACCTTTGCACATTATCGTAGGGTCTGTGATCACAAAGTTAAGAGTTAGGAAATCCTTTGTAAATCCATGTAAACCTTCTTCTTGATTACCTGACTTCTGAGGGAGTGTTAGCTGTTTACAGAGGTGCCTCTCACTCCATGGATGCTTGTGTTCATTTGCTTCAGAAAGCCTTCACTGCTTCTTGTCCATCTCTGTGGGAAAACATGCGTGATGGAGACTTGAGGCAGAGTGGATTCTACTTCCTCAACCTACATACTTTAAAAGCTTTTGTATTTGATCATTTTCTAGCAAATACTTAAACCACATGAAACATCTTAAATATGCTTAGGGGTCATAGAGTCATCATCTAATAAAATTTGTTGGTAATTTTCAGAATGAAGCAATGACTGGTTCTCACACCCAGAACCGCGTCCTCTCTCGAATCACTCTGGCATTAATGGAGGACACTGGGTAAGATGGCTGGGAGAAAATGATGTGTTCATAAAGTGAAATGAGTATTTAAAATATAGCTTAAGAAAATGCTGATATTCCAAAGCATTCTTTGACTTGTGTGCAGTTTATACTTAATATAACAGAATGAATAGAACAGAATTTAAGATACTATGAAGCCATGCTAGCTAGTATAAAGGAAAACTAACCTAGATAGTTTTAAATTATTTAATCAAATGAGTGATAAATAAATTCCTAGGATTTTTTTGTTATTTTGTTTTATTTGATGTTTTGAAACAGGGTCTCACTGTGTAGTTCTTCTGGCTGGAACTTGGTGTGTTCCAGCATGGCCTCAAAATCACAGAGATCTACTTGCCTCTTCCAACTGCTGGGGGTGATGCTACCATTCCCAGCAGATTCCTAGTTTATAATTGAGTGGATATCTCTGATAGAATAGTGAAGTACTGTATTTAAATAAAACACCTTGTATAACTCATAATTAACAAAATCATTGCTTTTTCTAAAACAGCCTATGAGAAATTTGAAAATAACATCAAATTTGATAAAAGTCTATTAAAACCCTGAAAGTATACTGAGGTGGTGATGCTGCCTGTCATGCTAATCCTAGTACGCCAGAGGCTGGCACAGGGTGATTATGTGGTCTGCTGAACGCTGCAGAGTAAGACTTTGCCTCAGAAATTAAAAACCAAACTCAAAACAAGAACAAAACACACACCATGAAAATAATTGGTATTGCCTTAACTTTTGAGGAGTCAATGAAATATAAAGATTTAGGGGCTGGAGAGGTGGCTCAGCAGTTAAAAGCACTGGCTACTCTTCCAGAGAAACCAGATCCAGCACATTGAAGCTCAAAACTGTTTGTGACTCTAAGTCAGGAGGATCCGGTACCCTCTTCTGGCCTCCTGGAAGCACTAGACACGCGTATTATGCACAGACATACATTTAGGCAAAGCACCCATACATATAAAGATAAATGAAAGTTCAAAAAATTAAGAATAGGTTTAAAAATTGGAAAAAAGAAGATGTGTTAGTTACTTTACTGCTGTGATGGAAACCTCAACCTAGGCAACTTACAGAAGAGAGTGTTTATTTGGGCTTCCGGCTTCAGAGGTTAAAGGGGATGATGGAGGAACAGCTGAGAGCTCCCATCTTAGTCCACAGCAGTGAGGCCGAAAGAGAACCTCAAAGCTCTCCTGCAGTGACATCCCACACCTAATCCTTCCCTAATAGTTTCTTCAACTGGGGACCAATTATTCACCTCTGGGGGTCTGGAGGCCATTCTCATTCAATTACCACAGAAGTGTGAAGACTTTAAAATGCAGAGGTCATAGCTGACCCTGAGAACAGTTTGAATAAAATCGAGAAGAGTGGGATGCAGTAGCTTAATGGTAGGACACTTGCCGAGCATATTGGAGGATCCGCCCTGCATAGATGCTCCCATTAAATAATGATAGCAGGAATAACAGACATAGAATTTCTCTTTTCTGTTTAATGAGAGCCAGAGATCTAGGTCAGAAATGGTTTGATTGAGGCAGCTTTTTCCCAACAGTGCAAAAGAACTGAGCTCTAGCTTAATGAGTGGAAGAATCAGCTCAGGTGGGAATTAGCTTCCTGCCTGCTAATTCAGAAGAAAGAGCAGAAGGAAGACGCAGGTCATTGATAGGTAAAGGCAGGATGTTGAATAAATTCATAAATGATGGTCTCCATGTCACCATCATTGTTTTTATGACAATCTACACAAACCTTTTTGTTTGTTTGGTTTTTTTTGTGGGATTTTTATTGTTGGATTTGGGGAGAGAGGCAGGGTTCACTATCCAGGCTAGCTTTGAACTCCTGCTCTCACACCCCTGCCTTCCCAGTACGGGGTTACAGGTGTGGACCACATGCAGCCCACCTACTGTCTAACCTCCTTACCCCTGGGAAGAACAGGAGGGAAAAACAGCATTCTTACCCCTTCAAGGGTAGTTGGTACCTCTCAAAAGTCATTATTAGCATGTAAATTTGAAATTAAAAAGTTACATTCTGTAAAGTGATAACATATTTAAGGTCATGTAGACTTCTGTATCTTGAGGTTATTCTTTCGAGTATTTTATATGAAACGATGCATATAAAACAGTGATTCATGTTCTTATATCCTAGAATCACCAGTGTTGTCTCTTATTTCTAATCTTAAAAGTTACAGATATTATTCCTGTATATTCCACTACAAGTTTCTATAATATATTGTCTTTAAAAAGGAATCACGAACAAAATTAATAATTTCTTAATATTTTATATTGTCTTGTTATAAAGGGTCACATCCTTTTATAACTGATTTGTTTAGTATCTAAGTGTGACCCTGGTGGGTTGGTACACCTCTTGGTCTGTTAACCTGAACCTTCCCGAGTATGTGGTTTCACTGACATAGTGCCTCATAGCACAGGAAGCATCTTGACCAACGTGTAGGGCTCGGGCATTGGTACAAACATCAAGACCTTCAACAGGGAAAGAACACTTTGACAAATGGTGCTGGGACCAGGCCAGAATTGAACAAGACCTAACTTACTGGCTGAAACCACAAAGCACTTGAAATAAAGCAGATGTGAGTCTTTATGATACTGGATTAGGAAATGATTCTTAGATCTAACGTCAAAAACTCCAGCAAACAAAGAAAAAAATAGAATATTTGGACTCCATAAAAATTGTACTTCAAAGAAAATTATCAAAAAATAAAAAGATAACTCACAGAATGAGAGAGCATGTTTGCAGATCACTTATTGGATGACTATATAGTATCCAGAATATGTTATGGCATATTAACAGTTAATGGCACAATAGGAAAAAACCATAATTTTAAAAAGAGATGAAAAATCAAAAAAGTATTTCTTCAAAAAAGTTATAAAGGGGCAAATGGGCATAGGCATAGATGTGTGACATCATGTATCATTCACAACACAAACTACCAATTAAAACTAACGAGACATGCCTGCATGCACAGCACTCTCATACCACAAATCCCAGCAGGAAAGCAAAGTGACTTGACCCCATTGGAAGATGGCTTGTTTAGCAATTGCTTATAAGATGGAAGCTGTTCTTACTGTACAGCTGGTTATGCTCCTTGATACTTACCAGATGAGGTGAAATGGTACCCCTGCAACAAAGGCCCGCTCACAGGTGCTTGTACTGGCTGGACAAACAAGCTGAGGCGGATCAGAGAAGGTAGGATTATTTAATGCTAAAAACAAATGAGCTACAAGCCATGAAAAGACAGGAATACCAAGTGGGAGAGGCCAATCTGCAAAGGCTTCACACCATACAAATCCACCTGTATGATGAAGGGTAAACCTGTAGAGACAGTGTAAAGAGGGGTGGTCACCAGGGTTGGTGCAGGGGGAAATGAATATACAGAATATGGGTGGGGCACTGAACCATGCTGTGTAGCCCTACATCCCTTTATCGGAGAGCACACTCCGGGATTGTATGCATCCCCATGAGGCAGGGCATACATGCCCAAAGGAGTGTGCAATACCGAGAGTGAACCCAATGGCATTTCTGTATAGATTCACTGGTGTAACCAGTATGTCACCTTGGTTAGGGACACTGTGAGTCTGTAGAAGTCTGGAGAATCTAGGACGTCTTGTACCTTTGCTCAATTTTTCTAGTATTTTAAACTGTCTCCCCACACTAAAGTCTGTAAAAAGGAAAAACCAAGAGCTTCTGCTACACAGCATATGTATGAATCTTGAAAACATGATGTCACATGAAAGAACAGGTCTGGCAGTGGTTAGTGTCTTGTCAGGAATGGGATATGGGGACGGGAACATAGTATATATGGGGGGATGGAAGCACCCCGAAATTACATAGTTATGACATGAGTGTGTGTGTATACTAGACGCATATGTGCCCGTCAGATTAATTTCATGTTTGTGGCTTAAATCTCACTTGTTAAAGCATATACATACTGAAACCAAAACTCTAAATTCCTGCGCTGTCCCAACTTGTCGGTGCCTTTGAGCTTCCTCACCTGTAAAGCTGTGCTTACGCCTTCAAACTACTATCCAAAAAGCCTAGTTCAGTGCCTTAGCGTGTTGTGATTATCAACCGAGTGTTGGAATTTTATATAAAACCTGAACCAGAGTCTCCTGAGGACAGATTCACTTTTATTGTCCACAGTGTAGTCCTTTATTCTGTTGATTTTGAAAGGAGGGAAGGCTCATTGAACGGACTAAATGATTTTGTAGCTCAGGAAACCCTGTTTCCAGTGCTTCCTCATAAAAGCCTCAGGTCCTCACACTGGCTTATGTTTTGCTGGTAGTACACTTATGGTAGCACTTTTTAATTATCTTTTGTAAAACATTATTTAGAATATTTCTTCATCAAAGGTTAGAATTTTTAAATGTTTAATTTTTTTAAATTTGGAGTATTGTTTATTTGAAACAGGGTCTCATTGTGTATTTCTGTCTGGCCTGAAACTTATACTGTAGACTAGGTTAGCCTCAAATTCAGAGATCTGCCTGCCTCTGCCTCGCCAGTTCTGGGACTAAAGGCTGCACCAGACACCCAGCTTATTTTTATTTGTGTTTGTCTATGCTACATGTATGTGAATATCCACAGCGGCCAGAAAAAGGCTTTGGATTCCCTGGCTGGAGTTGTCACTGGCTAAACTGCTCACAGTCCTGTGCAGCAAGGGCTTTACAAGTGTGCAGCTCTGGCCGCAGCCTCCAGGGTGCCTCCTAAGTCATGACTCTCACATCCTGGAGATGTGTAATAGGTGCCAGAGCCGGTAAAAGGTGCTCTTTTTGCATTTTCTCCACAGCTGGTACAAAGCAAATTACAGCATGGCTGAGAAACTGGACTGGGGCCGAGGAATGGGCTGTGAATTTGCCAGGAAGAGCTGTAAATTCTGGATGGATCAGCAGAGGCAAAAGTAAGAATGTTTCCACATTTATCTTTGTGACTGTGTTCTCTGTCTTGAGATCAAATACCAGCTAATGTGTGTAGAAAATAGTCTGTGAATGCCACATAATAGTCATAAGTAACTACAGGGTTATTTGAATCGTAAACTAGAAGAATCCACACATGAATGTACAAACAAAGGTTGATTTCGTATCTAGAAACCGGACTAAGGTTGTAGTTTAGTGGCAGAGTGCTTGCCTGGCATGTACAAGGCCCTGGGTTCAATCCCCAGCCCTGAAAAATAAATTAATATTTTCTAGATTGGGGTTCTGAAACTGAATACTTACCTGTCAAGCTTTTTGAGGAGATAGGATGTCGTGTTTGGCATGGATACCCACACATGTTTTAAAGAGAGGAGATACAAAGGTGTTTTTATAATTATAACCCTAAAGCTAAACAGTTATATAGATATGAAGATGTAAATAGTATAAAAGTAGTGATGATGCCCTGTAATTAATTTCCTGATAAGAACCATCTTAAAAAACTGTGTACAGTATGCTCATCAGGGTCCCACACAGGTACAGTCACATTGAGAGTGTACAGTATGCTCATCAGGGCCCCACAAAGGTACAGTCACATTGAGAGTGTACAGTATGCTCATCAGGGCCCCACACAGGTACAGTCACATTGAGAGTGTACAGTATGTTCACCAGGGCCCCACACAGGTACAGTCACATTGAGAGTGTACAGTATGCTCACCAGGCCCCACACAGGTACAGTCACACTGAGAGTGTACAGTATGCTCACCAGGGCCCACACAGGTACATCACACTGAGAGTGTACAGTATGCTCACCAGGGCCCACACAGGTACATCACACTGAGAGTGTACAGTATGCTCACCAGGGCCCCACACAGGTACAGTCACATTGAGAGTGTACAGTATGCTCACCAGGGCCCACACAGGTACAGTCACATTGAGAGTGTACAGTATGCTCACCAGGGCCCCACACAGGTACAGTCACATTGAGAGTGTACAGTATGCTCACCAGGGCCCACACAGGTACATCACACTGAGAGTGTACAGTATGCTCACCAGGGCCCCACACAGGTACAGTCACACTGAGAGTCTACAGTATGCTCACCAGGGCCCCACACAGGTAGATCACACTGAGAGTGTACAGTATGCTCATCAGGGCCCCACACAGGTACATCACATTGAGAGTGTACAGTATGCTCACCAGGGCCCCACAAAGGTACAGTCACATTGAGAGTGTACAGTATGCTCACCAGGGCCCCACACAGGTACAGTCACACTGAGAGTGTACAGTATGCTCACCAGGGCCCCACACAGGTACAGTCACATTGAGAGTGTACAGTATGCTCACCAGGGCCCACACAGGTACAGTCACATTGAGAGTGTACAGTATGCTCATCAGGGCCCCACACAGGTACATCACACTGAGAGTGTACAGTATGCTCACCAGGGCCCACACAGGTACAGTCACACTGAGAGTGTACAGTATGCTCACCAGGGCCCCACAAAGGTACAGTCACATTGAGAGTGTACAGTATGCTCACCAGGGCCCCACACAGGTACAGTCACACTGAGAGTGTACAGTATGCTCACCAGGGCCCCACACAGGTACAGTCACATTGAGAGTGTACAGTATGCTCACCAGGGCCCCACACAGGTACAGTCACACTGAGAGTGTACAGTATGCTCACCAGGGCCCCACACAGGTACAGTCACATTGAGAGTGTACAGTATGCTCACCAGGGCCCACACAGGTACAGTCACATTGAGAGTGTACAGTATGCTCATCAGGGCCCCACACAGGTACATCACACTGAGAGTGTACAGTATGCTCACCAGGGCCCACACAGGTACAGTCACACTGAGAGTGTACAGTATGCTCACCAGGGCCCCACAAAGGTACAGTCACATTGAGAGTGTACAGTATGCTCACCAGGGCCCCACACAGGTACAGTCACACTGAGAGTGTACAGTATGCTCACCAGGGCCCCACACAGGTACAGTCACATTGAGAGTGTACAGTATGCTCACCAGGGCCCACACAGGTACAGTCACATTGAGAGTGTACAGTATGCTCATCAGGGCCCCACACAGGTACATCACACTGAGAGTGTACAGTATGCTCACCAGGGCCCATACAGGTACAGTCACATTGAGAGCAAGTCTACCACAAGGACCTGTGTGTTGCTCATTTAGACATGTCTACTTTCCTCCCAACCCAGCCCCTCCCTAAACTCTGGAAGCCACTAATCTATTGTTCATTTTTGTATTCTGTCTTTTCAAACAAGACATAAATATGTTATGGAAATTTCAAGCATGAAATGTACACACACGGTGTGATTGGTCTTTTCCATTTAGTGTTTAAGTCCAGCCACATTGTTGTATATATTACTAATTTGTTTTCCTTTGCTTTCTTTCTGAGACACGTCTTCCTAAGTCGCCTTTGATAGCTCAGTACTGAGGAAGTGAACCATGGCCTAGAGTTGTAGGTTTAATTTTCTAAGAAACAGCCAAATTCTTTTGTAAAGTTCCTCTACATTGTTGCCAGCATTTGGTATTATCACTATTTCTTATTCCTTATTCTCTGACTCTCGTAGGTGTGTGATAATATTTTATGTGATTTTGGTTTGCGTTTCCACTGGTGCCTAGTGAGGTGAACAAGTTTCCCATGCACATTTGCTTCCTGGCTTCCTTTTTAGTGAATTGCCTCCATGTTTTAAGCTAATTTTCTAATTAGATGTTTTTTATTAAGTCTTAACGATCATATATTCTAGATACTAGTCCTTGTTAGATATATAATTTGCACATATCTTCTGATAGCCTATATCTTATTGTTTCAAACTTTTTATGTTTCTATGAGCGTTTTTATGTTTGGTGTGTGTGCATGCCCGGATGTTGTACTCTTGTACGTGTGTTTGTTTCTGCGGGACAACCTGAAGGAGAATGGTGTCTTCCCTTCTACCACATGGGTCCTGAATCTAACCCAGGTCATCAGAATACCCCCACCCACTGAGCCATCCTGCCAGCCTTTTAACAGGGTTTTTGCTTGAGCAAAAGATGTTAATGAAGTCCAGATTATCAATTTGTCCTTTTCTGCATGAACAAGTGAACAATTCATAACTAATTACTGTTCTGGTTTTGATGCCTGTGGTGCTAATTAGTTACCCCAGGGCCTCGTGCCTACCAGGAGACACAGCACACTCTCCAGCCCAAGAATTATGTTTCTGATGCTCTTTGCTAAACTTGTGTCTGCCGAGCAGACATGAGGCCCTCAGGGTAATAAGCGCCACAGACACTAATTTTGGGGATTGAACATCGGTCCTTGGCAGAAAGCACCCTGAGCCACCCTTCTCACTCTGGAGCTCTCTCCCTCCACAGCAATTGCATGTATTGATGGGGGGAGGTCTTTTCCCATCTCCTGTATTCAGGCATCTTTCCACGTGTGTCCCTCCATGGGTTCTTCCTGCTGTCTTAAGCCTGTTCATCTGTGTGAGAAGGTACCGGTCTCAGTTTCTTGAGTTTTCCGCAGCTTTGGAGGAAACGTTTAGTCTTTCATAATTACACAGCTGCCAGCTCCTGTTTTGAAGGGTTTCTGTAACTTAAGAAATGTCCCTTTCATATTCTCAGTTCTCAGTTCTGTTTTTAACCCACAAGTGGATGTGGAGTCTTATCGAGCTTTATATTTTAGTTTATATAACCATGTGGGTTTCTTTCTTTTTCAATAATTCTTTTATTTTTATATGTTTTAGTGTTTTTGCCTTTATGTATGTTTTTGTGAGGCTGTCAGATCCCCTGGAACTGGAGCTACAGACAGTTGTGAGCTGCCATGTGGGGCCTGGGAATTGAACTCTGGTCCTCTGGAAGAGCAGTCATTGTTCTTAACCACTGAACCATCTCTCCAGGCCCTCATGTGATTTTTTTTTTTTTTCACCTGCTAACAGGGTGGATTACTTTGCTTGCTTTTCAAATGTTAAACCAGCTTTGTATCTCAGGAATAAACCTCATTCAATCATGGCGTGTAGCTGTGTCTATACATTGCTGAGTTCTGTGTATTATCACTTTGTTATGGGCTATGAACCTAAATTTATAAGGAATATTGCCATATAGTTTTCTGTTCTTCCAGCTTCTTTCCCTTTAACTAGATATGGCTTTCAAAGCATACACATCATGTTACTCAAACCATATTTTATTCAAATCTCAATGTGTTTGGCAAAACAAATGCTTACAATGAAGAGTAGCCTCTAAGTAATGGATTTCATCATCACATTTAGATATTGGCTTTATTTTAAAATGTAGTTTATAGAGCTGGAAAGATGGTCCAGCAGTTAAGAGCACTGGCTGCTCTTCCAGAGGACCTGGTTTCAGTTCTCAGCACCTCATACCATCTGTAACTCCAGTTACAGGGGATCTGACACTCTCACACAGACATACTTGTAGGAAGAACATCAGTGTACATAAAATGAAAATAAATCTTTTAAAAAATGCAATTTATATGTGTATTCAAAACTAAGTCCTAACGTGTACTGAGGTTTATTCTAAGCTTTTGGTCTCCTTTTTATTTTGTTCAACTTACTCTTGTTTCTCTTAAATCTACAAGTATGTGGTGTTTGTCTCATATCCTTATTCATTTCTGGTTAACTCTGTTACTGTCTGGGAGTAGGCTTGGTATGACTGCTCTTCATTGACTTGGTTAGCTTGTGTATTTTGTTCAGAATGTGGTCTTTCCTAGTGTGTGTACCCTGTGAACTTGAAAGGTAAGCGCCATCTGTTGTCCTTGAGAGAAGGTGCTTCTGAGCTGGATTCTGTCCAGGCTGTCCAGTCCTCTGCCCCATGTGTTCTGGGAGATGAAGTCTCCAGTTAGTGGTGAAGTCGCCTGCTTCTTAGCATGAGTCATGTGCTTCCCTGGAGCCCAGCCTTTATCATGTAAGGCATCTCTTGACCCCTCTACAAACAGGACATTTCCTTCCTCCCTCCCTCCCCCTCTCTCTTTTCCTTTCTTCCTTCTTTCCTCCTTTCTTTTGTACAATTTTTACCATGTTACCTTAAAATGCACTAAGAAGCACCCCCTTCTTTCTGAGAGAGATTGTATAGAATTGACGTCCTTTCTCCCTACTGCTTCTCTCCATTTTAATTTTTTTAAGATTCATTTTCTTTTTACCTGTATGTATGTCCATGTATCCATTTTGGTGGGTTCCCAAGGGAGAAGGCATCGGATCCCCTAGAGCTGTAGTTAAAGGAAGTTGTAAACTGTCCAGTGTGGTCACTGGGAGCTACACTAGGATCCTGTGCAAGAGCTGTATGAGCTGAGCCATCTCTCCAGACCTTCCTCCCGACCCCACCCCTGACAGTTTTCTTCTGTGGCCCAGGATGGCTTCAAACTCATGATCTTCCTGCCTCAACCTCCCGTTCATATTGGCCTGCACTGCCAGAGCAGGCTTCATCCTTAAGTATAAAGTAGACTTTCCCAGGGACAGGGTCTGGACCTGGAGATTGCTCTTTTATGAGTTCTAACATTGTTAACTAAGCTTCTTTATTGCTTATGAGGCTATTCCTGTCTCTCACATTGAATCAACTATGGTGCTTTGGTTTTTTTATTGTCTCAATTGTCAAATTTATGTATGTAAGGTTGACTTTCCTGTCCCCAAGTTGTCTGTCAGGTTGCTGTGCACCCTGCTTCAGTCCTCATACGTTAATGGGTACCTTCCCTGTTTCTTTTGAGAGAAGTTTTTAAATTGGTATTCCTTAGCAGTCAGTTGGGGAACTGTAGGGTGTAGCTCAGTTAGTATAGTATTTGCCTAGCGTCCCCAGGACCACATAAACCCATGTGGTGGAGTAAACATACAGTCCCCACTAGTGCAGAAGTGGAGGCTGGAGAATCAGAAGTTCAAGGTCATCTTCAGCTGCATAGCAAGTTTGAGGCCAGGCCTGTCCATTTTGATCCGCTGATATGTGTGTTTCTGTTCTCACACTGGCTTCTGCTCTTTGTGAGCATCTGGGCCTTTTCCGCTCTCTCCAGAGTCTTAAGCTCTTTGGTTACAGGGATTTCTTCTTTCTGTGTCTTTAATTCTGTAAGCTTCCTCTCTGGCAGTCCCCACAACCAGTGCTTCAGCTTTCCTTTACCTAGTTCAGTGTGTTTCCCTGGAGTTCTCTCTGAGCTGTGGATTATTTACTAGCATGTTGCTTTGTTTTCAAGGGTCTGACATTTTTCATGTGAAATTTTTGCTGTTGAATTCTAGTTTGATTCCATTGTGGTAGAGGAAATACTCTGTGATTTCAGTTGTTCTGAACTTACTGAGGTTTGCATTATGGCTCAAGAGGATTAGTCTTGCTGTGTTCTCTTAGCACTTGCAAAGAATTCATGTTCTGCAGTTGGTTGATGGTCTTAGCCCTTTACATCCTTGCTGAATTCTTTACCAATCATTTTAAATTTTTTAAATTAAAAATTAATCTTTAAAATATCATCTGTCTATATTATTGTGTGTGTCCATTAACCCTGTGTGCAGGGAGAAGTGTGCACGCCATGACACATGTGTGGTTGTCAGAGAACAGCTTTGTGGAGTTGGGTCTCTCCTTCAACTTTTATGTGGGTTCTGGGGATTATCTCAGACTGTGGACTAGCCTTTACCCACTGAGCCATCTGGCTGCTCTGTTCTACAGTTGCTGAAAAAGTCCCCACTACCCTGGGTTTCTAACCTTCAAGCCCTATCTATTGCCCTCTCTCTCTGCTTTCCCATGTCTTTCATTTGTTAGTTTAACGTCTAAGGATTTTAGTTGTACTTTGGAGAAGAAAGAAATGGATCTGCTCCATCTTCCAGGACCAGAAATGAAGCTTTATATTTTTTATATTTAAAAAATTTCCCCTGAGTAATTAAGCTAATTCATACTGTAGACCCACATAACCGGATTTTACTGGTGAAGATGTAGAAAAGGGTTAATGAGATTTTCTGTGATAAGGTGTGATAGAGCTCTCAGCATCCCCTCTACTGCGGGAAAGTCTTGAGAACCTAATTAGAAATTAGATTACTGTGAACCGTTAAGCTCTGGGGATTTATAGGTGAAAAGACAGGCTCTGTAATGAACTTGTAATATTTTCTTTCTGATTGGATGCAAAATGTACAGACCTCCCTTCAGCAGGCTGTGACGTGGAAAATAACCTGACACCAAGTTGCCTCCCTTGTGTGCAGAAGGCAGGTGCTGAGCCCATACTGTGACACGCTCAGGAGTAACCCACTTCAGCTGACTTGCAGACAGGACCAGAGGGCCGTTGCTGTGTGTAACCTGCAGAGGTTTCCTAAGCCTTTACCACAAGAATACCAGGTAACACTTGCCCCCAGCACAGCTGTAAGAATCAACTTCCTCAAAAGTAGTCTCTATTTAAATTAAAAAGTAAGGCTCTTACATTTTTCTTCTGTGTTATTTCCTGCTCGTTTTCTGTTAGAAAAAGGAAAGAAAAGCCTGCAGATCCCTCATTTCTTCAAGGTTAATTGCTGCTTAGCTGTCACATAGTACCTAGCTGTGCCGTGGGTCACCAGCCAAGCAAACACCAGGATCCTGTCCCAACTCTCCAGCTGTGAGGCTACAGGGCTGCCCCACGCCCAGCTGTCCACCCAGATGCTGAGGGTCAAACACAGGTCTCACACATGCACAGAAAGTGCGTCAGCCACTAAGTTGATGCTCCAGCTTGCGTTTGACTCCTTTCTAGTCATTGCTAATGTCTCCTTTAAGTTTCTCTAATTCAGAAAGCACGCGTCTTAAAAGAATAGTTACTCTAATTCAGCCAGCTAGAAGATACGGAAGTTCTGCTGCAAAAAACCATTTGATTTGTGGGATCTAAAAGATGAACAGGGAGTTGGAGAGATGGCTCAGTGGTTAAGAACACAGGCTGCTCCTGCGGAGGACCTGGGTCCCCTTCCCAGTAACCACATGTCAGCTCACAACTGTCTGTAGCTCCAGTGCCAGAGGATCCAGCAGACTTTTCTAGCCTCCGTGGGTTTCAAGCACACACATGACACACTTATATACACGCAGGAAAAACACTTAAACACATCAAAAATTGAAATAAGGCTTTTCTAAAAATAAAGGATAAATACACTTGTCCAGCCGGAGTCTTCTGGATCCAGATGTGGTGCTCACAGGCTCAAGCCCTGTCATAAAGAGCAGCAAACCAAGTTCCTCAGCTTCATCTGCCACTCAACAAAGGAACCTGTTGTCACAAATGTCTCAAAAGCAAACGGCAGTGCTGTGTGCTCAGTCACTGAGTACATCAGATGCCATCAGGTGGCAGAGGGTGCCGTGTGGCCCTGGCTGTCTTCTAACTCAGTGCTCCTGCCTCATCCTCCCACATGCTAGGATTTACAGACATGTGCCACTAGCTGACACAGTGTGAAACCTTTACAATATACTTGATTCTTGCTAATTTGGTATTCAAACTATTTTATTTAAATGGCTTTCTTTTTTAAGTTTTTTCCCCCCTAAAATTACTTAGACATTTCCTGTTTATTATTTTTGCTGTATTGCTTGGCTGGGCCCCAGTAATCATGTTTCAGCCTCCCCAAAAGGGGCTGGGTCAATTATGCCTAGTATTTTATATTAAAAAGTCTTTATTTTGTGCATTAGTTTTATGTTGCATTGGCCCCTTTTTCTTCCTGCTGTCTGTGGTAGTTTGAGTCAAGGTCTCACTATGTAGCTCTGACTGGCCTGGAACTCACTCAGACTCCTCTTTCTCTGCCTCCCAAGGCCTGAGATTAAAGGAGAGCTCCGTGACTGGCTCTGTTTAATTGTCTTCAGGGCTTTACTTTTTATTTTTGCTATGCTTTTAGGATTTGTTAAAGACAAAAGAAAATATGCACACTAATGTGGTAGATATGTTAGTTTAATTTTACATAAATAGTTAAAACTGCACTGCAAGGCATAGGAATCTCATCTTCATTGTTTTCCAGAGTTACAATATTTTGACTTTATAAACACTTTCACATACATACATAGTACAAAATGGCAGGAATATGTTTAGAGTTATTTCCAAAATGTTGGAAATTCCAAACCAATCTCAAAACAAAATTTCCTTAATGATTTTTAAATAAAATTCAAATGAACAATTTAGACAGCAAATATGTGTTTTGTTTTTTGAGGCAGGGTTTTTCTGCATAGCCCTGGCTGTCCTGGAACTCACTCTGTAGACCAGGCTGGTCTTGAACTCACTGAGATCCACCTGCTTCTGCCTCCCATGTGTTGGGATTAAGGGTGTGAGCCACAGTGCCCAGCCCAGACAGCAGTTTTAAAGATCAAACATTCTAACGTACTACAACCTAAAAATACACTAATTTGTTACTTGCATACTAAGGAGTAAAAATATTAAGTGTTTGTTTTAAATATTCCATCTGCTACACCCTTTTAAAACATTAATCAAATTCATCATCTTAATGGGTAATTTACCACTTGTTTCTAAAACTGTAGTGCCCGGAAGTACCCTGCGTGGCTTATTGTGCCATCTTTCTCGTACAGTGTCATGAGGAAACTGCTCTGTGTTTTATACAAAGCGCTAGCGGGTCTCTGTAATTGCTGTGGTCTTGTTTTGATTTTACAGAGTTACTGTGTTCTCCTCTCCTGTGATTTGTTCACAGTACTTTGATGAGCTCAGTGGGATATCTGCAGAGGACTTACCTCACTATGGTGGGTCAGTAGAAATTGCTGACTATTGCCCTTTCAGTCAGGAATTCAGCTGGCATTTAAGTGGCGAGTACCAGCGCAGCTCCGACTGCAGGACACCGGAAAATCAGCCAGGTTAGTGGTTTGGTGTAATTAAGGGTTAAATACGTCATACAATTTCCTGTTACCTTTATAAAATAGTTGCTAAGGGAACAGCTCTCGTAGCCAGATGACCTTGAGTTTGTGTTTCAACAATTAAACTTTGGTGTTTGCTTGCTTTGTCTGCCCATATATCACTTACCTCATAAGTTATTACAAAAATTTAATGGAAGCTGGAGAGATGACTGAGCAGCTCAGACCACCTGCTTTGCAAAGGACCTGAGTTCACTTCCCATCTCATCCAGGCAGCTCACAACTGCCTATAGCTCTGTCTTCAGGGACTCATATACCCGCTTCTGGACTCCACAGGTCCTGCACATACTTGCATATACTCACATGCAGACACACACATAACTTTAAAACAATAAAAATAAGTCCTTAAAATAACAAGAAGAAAAGAATTAAGAATTAAGTGCTTAGAACTCTGACACTTGGAGAGGATTTCTGACTGCCTGATATACAGACACATGCACGTGTAGCCCTTACATCTATCTGCATTGCAGAAAGCATTCTATTTCCTACTATTTCATTTCTCTGAAATCCATCCCTAAGGGAGACACGAGGAAGATGTCATGTTTTGCCAGTGCATGAGCAGAGCCAAAGTGGTACAATCTATTGGTGACAAAATCCCATAGGGCTCCTCCCCATTTATTGGAGTTCTTTAGGGAATTTTTTCCCTATGATCTCTGCATACTGTTGTCCCACAGCCAAAAAGATATAGTGCCATACTGTCTATTTCCTTTAAATATATAAAAACAAGACAACAAAGCAGTAAACAGTATAATCATCACAGTTCATACTAACCAGTTTCTAAACACATATTCTCAAATCTGATGTTAATAAAAAGCAGTAATTAGCTCTGTGTGGTGGCTCACACTTAGAATCCTAGCACTGGAGGCTGAGATGACAAGATGACTTTAAGGCCACTATAGCAAAGTGAGACCCTGTCTCAGAAAGCTGGAGCAGGATGGCTCAGTGGTTAAGAGCCCTGGATGCTCTTCTACATAGCCTGGGTTTGATTCCCAGCACCCACATCCAGGCTCACAACTGTCCAAAGCTCCTATCTGGGAGAGCAGGCACCCACTTAGTACCAGGTTAAAACAACTGTTTTTCCATCTTTTTCCAAAAATTTTAACTTAATCATTCCCTCTTTCCATATTGTTCCTACTTTTTATAGATTAGATCATTTAAATCATAAAGTTCTTTTTTTTTCCCCCATTCTTTTAGACTAGTCTCTTGTATATACAGGGCAGAAGGCTGGGCAGTAATTATAATACAGCCCAGAGCTGCCACTTATGCCTCCATGGATCCCTAGGCACTCCGCCCTCACTCACCTATTGCAGGCACATCCCAGACACTAATGATGGACCCACTCAGCAGTGCCTTGCTGAAGAAATCTGTCCATGAGGATTTGCTGGAAAGATCACAGTATTGTCTCAGAGCTAGGCTCAGCACCACTTATTAAAAATACAGATGTTTCAGGCTTTGCCTGTGTTTTGCCTTCTGTCATGTGAAAGGTCCCAGGGAAATGATTTGAACAGGACCTCAGGTTTAGCTGAGGACCACAGTTTGCTGGAAACTCTGCTTCGCACACTATTTAATCTTTTCGAAGACTTGAAACCCATAGATAAGAGCTACATAGGATTTGGCTTTGCTATTTTACATTTCCTTTGATAACATTCAGATTTTTAAAAAAATTTTTAGAAAACCAAGTACTTCTCATTCTTTATACTATTTCAAAATGGAATACTTAAACTCTCTACTTTGAAACACATAGAACTTGGGCTGGCAAATTGATTGAGCTGGTAAAGGCACTTGCTGTCCAATTTGCTCATTTGAGTTTGATTCCCGGAACCCCCATAAAAGTGGAGGGAGAAAAGTACAGGGGTCATCCTCTGACCTTCACACGTGCACCTTGGTATGCTCGGCACAACAATAAATCAATGAAAAAACACGTGAAACTTGTATGGGCTATAAGGAGAACACACTGGCTAGAATCTAAGGGCTCTGTCCCTTTGCTGTTCACCCGCACATCTGCAGCCATGTGCTTGGGTCTTCCACTGTCATAAGAGTTTTCACAAAGTGCCACAAATTGAAGATATGAAAATGTGAGCTTGAGGGAGGCGGAGACAGGAAGACCATATGTTCTGGATCTAGCCTGAACTACATAGCAAGACAGTGTCTTCAAAATCCAAACAGCAAAGTGTTACAACACCTGCCCCGAGTCACATGAAGGGACACCTTATTTATAGGACGTCACACAAAGTGCTTCTTGTTTTGGTATCTAGTACTGTGATTTTTCAGTGGCAGATCCTCCATATAACTAACCCTTATACTTAGGGCCACTTAATCTCACTTCCAGTTTATAATTCTCACACTGGTTCCTTTCTGAAAAATCAGTTCAGTTTGGAGTCTTACTTATCATTTTTTAACATGAAAATTTCCATTCATCAAATTTGATCTGTTGACCCATTTTTGCTTTGGGAGACAATTTCCCTCTGAGGCTGGCTTTAGACTCCTGCTTTGCCTTCCAAGCCCTGGGATTGCAGATATGAGCCAGGGACCTGCCTCAGAGCACATTAAGTTTTTAAACCCTCTTTTATGCTGCTGTTGTTAAGGCAGAGTCTCTGTAGCTCAAGTTTGCTATCCTGTCTTTTCATCCCCAGAACAGCCTTTGACCACGAACCTCGAATGCCTCATTTCCCAGTCTTTCCGCTCTCGTTCTGTGTGTGAGCAGACTCTCTGGCTTTGTTTCAGAAATGTTTAAGAACTATGGTGCAGAGAAGTATGGCCCTCACTCGGTCTGCCTGCTTCAGAAGTCAGCATTTGTCATGGAGCAGTGTGAGAGGAAACTCAGTTACCCAGACTGGGGGAGTGGGTGCTACCAGGTAAACCGCAGTTCGGCCACTACTCCAGATACACAATTTGGAATCTTTGATTATAATTGCTATCACTTATATAAATGATTTACTGATCATTACTTCTACTTACTGGGTCTTGTAATTACTAGTTTAAGTTTATGGTTTGTGAAAATATTGTCATTTCTTTAAGAGAATTTGCTTTTGATCATTTGTTTTGGAATATGCCTAACTCAGACCAGGCAGGCATGGTTGTACACATTTTCAATCCCAGCATTTGGGAGGCAGAGGCAGGCTGATCTGTGTGAGTTTGAGGCCAGCTTGGTCTACAGAGTGAGTTCCAGGGCAATCAGGACTGGATAGTGAGACCCAGTCTTAAAGTAAATAAATAAAAGTAAATTGTTACATATTAGTGGGTTCTACAATCTTACTTCTGAGCATAAATCCTAAGGAAATAATGGCAAATATATAATTTTGTTCTTGAACAAGTATTACTTTGTAAGACAATAATGTACAGTTTTATGTCAAAAAGGCTACTGAGAGAGAGCTAGGACATGGCACAATGGGCACGTGTCTGCCTTGACCTCCAGCACCGTGACAAAAAGGAAGATCACCACAGACACACGTGCTGGATGGCGATGGCACTTTGTTAAGAACTGATCCAGATGTAGGAATTCTGTGAAGGCAGGGGAGGGGCACCCAGATGTTGTATTTTCCACTCGTTCCTCACAGATGCCAGGTGTCTAGGGTTTCTACTGCTGTGATCAAACACCATGACAAAAAGCAGGTTGGGGAGGGCAGGGCTTGTTTTAGCTTACATCTCTCAGGACTTTCTCTATCCTGAGAGAAGTCAGGGCAGGAGTCTGGAGGCAGGAACAAAAGCAGAAGCCATGGAGGACGCTGATTCCTGCCTGTGCCTCATAGCTGGCTCAGCCTGGTTCCTTATACACCTCCACCCCATCTGCCCAGGGTTGGCACCACCCACAGAGGCTTGTCCTTCCCACATCATTCAGTAATCTAGAAAATGCCAGGCTGGCCTCAGGCTTACTCTGTAGCTAAGGAGTGTAGGGGGGGCGGTGCTCATCTGTGTGCAGCTTACCACAGTGCACATATGTGGGTTCCCAGATTACTGGCTCTTGATGGATTTTGTTTGTTTGTTTGTTTGTTTTTTGTTTTAGCAAAGCCTGTGTCAATCTGAGTGTCCTAGAACTACATAGACAGGTCTAACAATGACCTTAAATTTCTCATCCTCCTGCCTTTACGTGCTGGATTACAGGAATATGGCACCATGCCTGGCTATGAAAGTGATGCTCTTTAAATTACATACAGCTAGGTTGAGTAAAACTTGTCTTCTTCCAAAACCACAACACCACATGCCATTTCTCTATCAAACATACAACACAGCATAAAGAACAATTCAATGGCTAGAAGCCAGTGTGATACCTCTGGAGAGACCAGTGCTGACAGAGGAGAGATCTCTGCCCCTCCCCACCCCCTAATTTGGACAGATACACTTTTAGTGTTTACATTGAGTCTGACACTATAATGAGGCACCGCATAGTATCCAATAGTGGCTTCTGCATCCTGGACACACACCACCCCCACCCTACCCCCGCGTCTCTTCTTGGGGAGTCTGTGTCACTGTTTCTAGGGCTTTCCTTTCAGTTGGTGGGTTGTTTCTTCCACTGGACATAGGAAGAGGAGTGTATGGAGGAACTTTGAGCCCCTTCTGAAAACATCTCTGCCTGCCTTTGTAGCTAAGAACAGTAAAGCTTGTCCCTGTGCTTGCAGGGACTCCTGAGGGCTGAGATTGGAGCTGACAGAGAGTACCAGGAGAAAAGCACCGATTTACTAGTCTAAGTTTCATATGACACAGGAGCCTTCCTAAGGAAGTGAAAACCCAGAGTAGCAAAGAGGCAACTGTGGACAACTGAGAGATTGGAAGAGCTTCCTCAGGCAGGGACTGTCTGCACTCACCCTGCTCAGCTTTGACCCATGGTGTCTGGTGATGAGGGCGTCTCGTCCATGCTAGAACATGGAAGACATCTCCCATTGAGAGGCCTGTGCTTTCAGGGAAGGAAAAAGTCAGAAAACTTGCTAGACAGGTCTTATATGTGTGCTCAGAGCTCCAAGTTTGTTAGAGATGTCCAGAAATACAGCACTGTGAGACTCTGCCTTGAAAATAAGTAATTAGTTAATTAATTCTCCAAAATAGACCCAAGCTTTAATAAGGTAGGCTTTAGCCTTTGTAACCGCAGCCCAGTTTATCTCTTGGTCCTCAGGACCAGCAACTCCTGGGCCCCCCAAATGAGACTTTCCCTAATGGACTTGGATTCAGTTCACTTGAGACTATTAAATCAGCTACTACTTGTGCATCTACCAATATTGTCCACACTAGCTTCTGAGGATCTGCAATGATAATAAAGTTATTATTAAGAATGAGCCTTATGAACACTAAAATCGTCTCTCAGTGCTACCTCCAAAACATAAATTACATTTCTTCCATGCAACTTTTCAATATTTATATTACTTTTACTTCTGCCATTTTTCATTTCTCAACCACAGTTTATTAGTTAATTGATTTATTTATTTTTACAGAATCTCATGCAACCTAGGCAGCTTTAAACTCAATATGTAGCTGAGGCTGGTCTTGAACCTCTGCCCCCTGAGTACTACAAATAAACATGCTCGTCACCATGCCCACCTGTATTAGTACCTTTTTTATTCCACTGTTGTTTCCTCGGCTAAAGCTACTAGGGGAGTCTGAGAGGAGCTACGAAAGGGGGTGGATATGATCAAATTGCACTGTATGAAGTTCTCAGAGATTTGATGGAAATGTTTTTAGAAGCTCCTAGAGGACAGAGCCTGTATTGTAGACCTCAACTAAACACAAAGGCCATGGTTACTTAAGAATGAAGTCAAAGCACTAGGGAGTTAGCTTGGCTTTAGAGGCCTTTAGACCCTGGGTTTGGTCCTTAGCATAGAACTTTGACAGAGGAAAATAAAACCCACTAACCACTGTACTAGTTACTTTGCTTGTCCTCCCTACTAAATACCTGACAGCTCACTGGAGGAGAGCCTGAGTTCACAGTTAGGGGAGGGATGGTGGAAGCTTGGGATGGGTGCTGCTTGCTCACTTCTAGCAGACCAGGAAGGAAGCAGAGCCAGGAGAGGGGTTGAGTCTAAGCTGTACACTCAGGGCCCACACATCCTCCAGCTAGACCCCACCTCCCAAAGGTTCCTCAACTTTCTCCAAACAGCACTACCTGCTGGGAAACAAGTATTAAAATACAGGAGCCTGTTGGGGGCATTTTACTTCCAAATCAGTGGGACTTTTTAAAATTTATTTACTGATTTTTATTTTATGTGTGTTGGTGTTTTGCCTGCGTGTATGTCTGTGTGAGGGTGTCAGATCCCCTAGAACTGGAGTAACAGACAGTTGTGAGCTGTCATGTGGGTGCTGGGGATTGAACCCGGGTCCTCTGGAGGAACCATTGCTCTTAACCACAAAGCCATCTCTCCAGCCCAAACCATTCTTAACCTGTGAGTCCTGACCCCTTTGGCAAACCTCTTCCTCCAAAAATATTTACATTATGATTCATACAGTAGCAAAATTACAGCTATGAAATGTCAACAAAAATAATTTTATGGTTGGTGCTTATCACAACTCAAATAATTCATAAAATATGGCTAGTGGGATTTGATAACCTGTGGAGAGTGACATGACTCACCCCTGCTTGACAGAGATTGAAGCTAAAGTTTTGAAGGGTGCTGGACTATGCAGAGCTTTACCTTTCGGCTTCCAGGGTCACTAAATTGACTTTGCCAGCCAGAGTTTCAGAGCAGCAACCACAGGGCTGGAGATGGCTGGGCGATTATGAAGCTTCCTACTCTTCCAACAGACGAGTTCACTTTCCAGCACCCATGTCAGGTGGCTCCCAGCTGCCTGTACCTCCAGTTCTAGAGGACCCAATGCCTTCCTGTGGCCTCTGTAGGCGCGCGCACACACACACACACACAAATCTTAGAAAGGAAAAAAAAGAAAAAAACAAACTTACTACCACCAAGTAGAATTCTTTTAGAACATTTTAAACTGTGCTTATTATGAAACAGTTTTAGTCATTTTGTTATGTGTGTATCTGCTCCTGTGTGTGTACACACATATGGGGGAGGTGTGCCTGTGAATGAGGGCCCAGGCATGGCCCTGGCTTTTGAGGTAGGGTCATTGAATCCGAAGTTTGTTAGATTCCACTAGTTGTGCTAGATTGTGCTAGAGTGGCTGGCTAGTGAGCCCCGAGGATCAGCCTGTGTCCACCTCCACCCGCCTGGTGTTACAGACATGCAGCACACCAGCTTTCTCTATGGTTGTTAGGGATCTGAGCTCTGTGGCTCCTTCCTGACTGATCTTTCTTCGCAGCCCCTGTTTTTTGTAAGCTTTGGCCTTCACCACGACACTTACTGACTTCATTTTTCTTCACTATTTGAAGGTTTCTTGTTCTCCTCAAGGTCTGAAGGTTTGGGTTCAAGATACTTCATATCTGTGTAGCCGGGCTGGGCAGGTCCTCCCTGTCCGCATTCAAATGAATGGCTGGATTCACAATGGGAACCTACTGTGCCCTTCCTGTTGGGACTTCTGTGAGCAGTGTCCACCAGAAACAGACCCTCCAGCTGCTAACCTGACCCGAGCCCTTCCTCTGGGTGAGTACTCCAGATTGAGGGAATAGGGAAATTAAAGAGCTGTTCCTTACAGATTATGAACGGGGGCTCTGGAGAAGGCTAAGCTCCTTTCCCTTGGATTGGGGGTCTCCAGGAAAACCCTGCTGCCTGCTGTTATTAGGAGCTTGAAGCTGATAAGCATTTCTGTGGTACAGCAAGGATAAGGTAGGCCTCTGCATGAAGAACCTGGCAGTCTTCTCAAGGCCATGGCAGTGGATATTACACTTAGTCTTTTGGAAGATGGGTCCATGGGTAAAACATTTGCTTTGAAAACATGGGGCCTAAGTTCAAATCCCCAGCACCTACATAAAAAGCTAGGCATGGAGGTGCTTGCCTGTAATCCCAGATCCATACAGTGAAGTCAGGAAGCTTCCAGGAGCTTGCTGGTCAACCAGCCTAGCCAGTCAGTGAACTTTAGGTTCCCTGAGAGACCATGTCTCAAAGTATAGAGATAAAGAGGAAACCACTGAATGTCAGCCTCTGGCTTCTGTGTGCACCTTTGAAGACATGTGAACACGTGAGCATGTCCACACACTCAAGCTGTTCAAGAAAGGGGTTGATGCACAGAAGAGAAGAGTGTATGAGACACAGCTGCATTGGCTTCTTAGAACGAGGTGCCTCTCCAAGAACCCTGCATGGTGACTGACCGCTCTTATCTGAGATATCTGGGAGTGGAATTGTTTGGAATTCAGAGGTTTTATTATTTTGGAATATTTACATATGGTTTTATGCTTTGGGGATATTTGCATATACTAGTGAGCTATCTTTGGGATGAAACCTAACTCTAAAAACGTAAAATGTACTGGCATTTGTATATACTTTACACATGTAGCCTGATGGTAATTTAATATACTTTTTTTTGGTGTGCCTGTGTTTTGATCAGGTCAGATACGGAATTTTCCACATGTGGTGCCATGTCTGTCTCTAGAATTCACTTTGGATTTTGGAGCATTTTGGATTTTAGGTCTTCTGATTAGGGATCTCAACTCTTGTTTTCATTTGTGAGACTTAAAACAGTTGATGATGCATATTCCAGTGCATGCTCTAGATCCAGGAGGAGCTTGGGAAGGATTGGCTTCAGAAGGCTGTCCTCTGAAGGTGTTCCCCAGGAAGAGAGCTAAGAGCGGGACTCATGAGTCCTTAACGTAAGACTTCAGCATTTTATAACATTAACTTGATACACTTTTCCCAACTGTGGGTATTGCTTTAATAGCAGTTAAATGCAGCTTCCATGGTCTTTCTAACAGAAGAGGCTTCATTCAGTTTACAGGTGAAAGTTTCTACACTCTTAACTCCTTGTCTTCTAGAGCCTGGGCTTTTCCCACCCAAAGGCCTGTCAGAGAGTGAGGTTGAGTTTTATTAGGCTTTTTGAAGCAGTCATTCTAAATGGCAAAGGCTGGTCTGGAGCTTGTTATATAGTCCAAGTGATACCTCTGCCTCAGCATCTCCAGTACTTGAACCATTGGCATCTGTCACCAAGTCTGGGTTAGGCAGTGTTAGGGGTCTTCAGGACCACCCTCATTTGTTAGCTCTCTAGAAGATTCCAAGGACTCGTACTGGGACCTAAACTAGCTACAGTGTGAGATATGGTGCAGAATCAGAGAAGGAGAGACACAGGCCGATGTCCGAAGAGGACCGCTTCCCAGGGAGCAGCTGCAGAGCTTCTCAAGCAGTGTCCTCCCACTGCTGTGTGGAAACTGTCTACACAGCTCTCCAGTCAGGTTTTCTGCAGTTAGACTCTTAGCAATACAAAAATGAATTGTTTCAAGTGGCCTGAAAGTCTTAGATCCTTTTGTGGAATTTATAGTGAGCATAGGGACTTACTAAGAAGCTGGTAGAACTGTTTAATTTTGTTTGATCGCTTGGCTCAAGTTAGAACAGTAGGATTCCAGAGATAGTCCTTAGCCCCAGCCCCAGATTTAACTGGAAGACCATAGAGATAAGGGGCGAGTTCAGACCTTTAGCAGTTGGAGTTGAGATAAAGAAATCTTTGTACAGGAACAGAATGTGGAGAAATTAGGCTGTGAGATGATGTTTCTGCCCCAGGAGCATGGCAGAGGCGGAGGATCTACTGAAGGAAGAAGTGGTGATCACACTCTACCCCTGCACTTCAGCCGGGTGGCCCTTACTCTCTCATCTGCTCCCTCTTTATAGGGAGCAGAGGAAACCCTGAGTTTGGATATGTTGATGTGAGGACAGTCATGTCAAGGGCCCAGAGCTTCTGCTTTATAGGAGAGACTCAGAATGAGGGCAGAGCCCTCCTCCACGGTCCAAGTGGGAAAGATTATGTGTATAGAAACTAGCAACTGCAGTGTCCTTCTCCTGGATGTTTATAGCCTGAGACACTCATCCACAGAGACTCCTCACCCACACTAGGTAGCCCTTCCCCCGGGCTGTTAATAAACACAGAGGTTCCAGGTTGTATCAGTGTGCACAGCCCTTCTCAGTATACGTCTGTTGTGTCTGTTGTTTCTTCAATGGGTGTCTTTTCTTCACTCCCTCGCAGCCCCTAGTCAGGTCAAGTCCCACTGTACTGGACACAGCATCTCTGTATATATAGGTTGTCTCACTGAGCCTGTATGCTGTATTGTCATTTCTGTGAGCCAGCATGCTTAGCACTGTAACCTCCGATTACCTCCTAGCCTCCTCCAGCAGGATTTTTAGAGTGGTACATAATATTAACAAGAATGGGAAGGTCTTGGGCATTGCCTTTCCACTGTGTAAGCAGCACTGCTGAAATACTGAAATGCCTTGACTTCCTGCATTTGTGGGAATAGAGCACACAAAGTTTTAACTGACTGCCTCTTAATTCGTAGCAGGAACTCTCCCATATGCTTGTTCTTTTACGTAAGATCCGTGTGTGTGTGTGTGTGTGTGTGTGTGTGTGTGTGTGTGTGTGTGTGTGTGTGTGTGTGTGTGTGTGTGTCTATCTGTCGATGTCTGTCTATCTCTGTGTGTGTTTCTCTCAATGTGTGTATGTGTCTGTGCATGTGTCTCTATGTGTCTGTATGTGTGTATCTGTGTGTGTGAGTCTCAATAGCTCAGGCTGGCCCAAACAACTCCATCTGAAGCTGAGGGTGACTTTGAACATCCTCCTGCCTTCACTTTCCAAGTACTGGGATTATCGACTACGTCATTGCTGAGCCTGCTTTATGCCATGCTGGTGATTGAACCTGGGGCCTCACGCAAGCTTGACAAGCACTCTACAACTGAGCTGCATCACAGACTGAGTTGTTCTTCTTTAAAACTGTTGCTACCCACCAAATTTAAAATGTGATATTATCAGTGTTCTTATATGAGACATATAGTTAACCTAAGCTGCCTTGAGAATTAGACTATTTAGTACTAAACGCTAACATTAAAGCTAATACTTAACAGTGCAGGTGGCACATGCATACTTCAGTCCCAGCACGTGGGAGATGGAGGCAGAAGAACCAGTTCAGCTTATCCTCAACTACACTGAGAGTTTGAGGCTTACCTGGGCTGCACAGAACACTGTTTTAGGTTTTGGGATATTTTTAATATTTATTTATTCTATGTATATGAGTGACCTGTCTTGCACACCAGACGGGAGAATCAGATACCATTACAGATGGCTGTGAGCCACCATGTGGTTGCTGGAATTGACCTCAGGACCTCTGCTCTTAACCTCTGAGCCATCTCTGTAGCCTGGAGACCCTGTTTTTAAAAACAAGTGAACAGACAAAAAAACCTGCTGATATTTTGAAATAAATTTAGAGTGAATTTCATCTATTAATTCTTCCCATTTGGTTTCTTCATATGACCTTACAGAAGTGATATATTTCACAATACGAAAACTCACTTTTTAAAAATTTACTTTCAGGGTCTCTGTCACCCAGGATGGCCTAGAACTTTCTGTGTAGACTGAGTTGACCTTAAACTCATGATTCTCTCACTTCTGCCTGCCTCCAAGAGTACTTGGATTACAGAGTGCACATCATGCCCTGTTTATAGAGGGCTGGGGTTGAGTACATGGCCTCAGGCATGCAGAGCGAGTGTTCTACCATTGAGCCGCAGCCCCGCTCTCCTCCTCACAGTCATCATATGCTTCTTGGGATCCCCCCCCCCCCCATGATTTAATCACACATGCCTGTTCTGTTTGGTTCTCCCCTAGATCTCTGTTCCTGCTCTTCTAGCCTGGTGGTCACGCTCTGGCTCCTCCTAGGCAATCTATTTCCTCTGCTGGCTGGATTTCTTCTGTGTGTGTGGCACTAGCATTGGAAAAATGGATTCTCAAGATGACAGTTTGGGCATGTTCCCCTGAACAAAGCACAAAACCTGGGGAGTGCCGGCCATGCAGCCGATGCAGGTTACAGAGGTGGCATTCCTGACTCAGGCTTGGAAGTGCTGGCCGCAGTAGGACTGTGAAGCATAGTTCCACGGCAGTCACCCCTCATCAGCCTCACAGCCACTTCAGAGCTTGAAGAGGGATTGTGCCCAAGTCTCCTTAGTTTATGGACATGCAATCTCCTGGCAGTGAATTCTCCTTTGGATGCAGGTCGGATGATGGAATTTGCCATTATCACATACCTCAGCATTTGAGTTAACTAGAAAGTTGATGAGCACCGAGGTCACTCACAGGGCAGCTGGCTGACCTCTCCAGAGTTTAAGTTGAGGATCCCATCCCCCAAAGTACAAAAATGTTCACTGGGATTTCGGATTTCTCCTCACCAGTGCACATGTTTGAAACGAACACCTGGACACGATACATGCAATCATCATGCTTCCTTGTCAGCTCTTTTCGTGAAAGCTTCTGACTGATGGTGTTTGCCATTCCTGCCAGCTGTGCAGCCCACTCATGACAGAGCTGTTGCCAGTGTGTTGTCAGCTCTCAGCCATCTGCATCTGAGCTCAGTATCCGCTTACATTTCTTATTCATCATTTCAAAGCACCTTGAAAAACCGTGGAAGATCATGAAGTACAGTGCCCAGTAAGAGTAGTAAGGTCCTGCAAACAGAAGACAGCATGATTGTGTGTGCTTCAGGAAACGTTTACAACTGCAATCCACCAAAACCCAACTGATCCTTTCTGGCCTGTGTACATTTTAGAAGTTCAGGCGTGGCCTGAGCTGTCACAGAAGAGCTGCTAGTGTCATGAACAAGAAGAAGAGCTCAGTTCAAAACGAGCTGATCCGAGTTGCTTCCTAAGAGCCAAGTGGAGGTTTGGCATCCAGACTATGTCCTTTACAGAAACTGGAAGATTACCTTTGCGTTAAATGTCCGTTTGCTCCCACAGTTGATATTCCTGTACCACAGGGATTCTGTGAAGCAATCCTGCTCTGGTACCAGAGCTTGCTAACCCTCTCATGTTCTGTTTTTCTCCCTAAAGATAATCAGTCTTATACCCGTTAGGACTAGATAGATAGCTCAGTGGGTGAAGACACTTGCCACCAAGTCTATGTCCTGAGTCTAATTCCTGGAGACCACGATGCTGGACATTGTCCTCTGAGCCACACACATGCATGCAAGTAAACGTAAAACAATTTTTAAATGAAACATGACATTTAGACCTAGTCCTCCCCCTGTTCCATTCAGCATATGGCTATTGAGAGCTCTAGCTAAGAAATTATTCGAGGAAAGCAACCATGGTGGCCTATGATCCCAACTTCTCTATGAGAAGTAGAGACATGAGGATCATGAGTTCAAGGTCATCCTCACCTACATAGGGAATTTGAATTTAAAGCCAGTATTGGCTGCATAAAACACTTTCTTGGGAATAGAGAAAAGAAAGAAATTGTGTAAGTGAGAAAAACACCATGGCACTAAGGGGTAACTCCAGTAACTGGCCCTGCAAGCAGGACAGCAGACCTCAGAATATAGAGAAACTCACCCCTTTTTTTAAAGACAGAAATTTAAAATGTGTGCAGTTCGAGTTGGAGGTATTCATCATTGTGAAAAGCTGAGGGTTCCAGACTCAGTTCTAACTTCAGTTAAAGAGAGGTCGTGGTCTGTAGACCTGAAGTCTGGGTTTTGCCAGAATAAGTCAGAAAAATGAGTTTGTTTTTAAAGAAATATAAAATATGCTGGGCATGGTGGCACATGATCTTAATTCCAGCACTTGGGAGGCAGAGGCTAGTGGATATCTGAGTATGAGGCCAGCCTAGTCTACAAAGCAAGTTCCAGATCAGCTAGGACTGCATAGTGAGATGAACCTGTCTAAAGGAGGAAAAAAAAATATACATTAAAGTTTCATACCTATGATGGTTATGAATCATCCTACAAAATGTATAAAGAATTTCACCAAAAATAACAGTGGCGTATACTGAGAGTCAGTAATAGGTTTGACTCCATTTTGACTGTTGTGCAGTAATGCCATTTAGGTAGTATGGTTTCCAAGCATGGTGCTTTTTATACTTGAAATATATTTTTGCTTTATTTTTTAATTAATATAATTATATTTGCACTAATGACTTTCTGGAGAAAATGTTACAGATGATGTTTTTGTATCTATATTTATTAAGCTTGGAATGTGGTGTCCCAGTGTCTGAAACTCAGTGCAGCCCGTGTCAGGAAGCACTGCACTCCTGAGGGTCCCCAGCTTCACTGCTTTGTCCCTCTCTCTAAAGTGAGGCCACAGCGAGGTGGCTCATCACTGATCCCACATAGTGTACAGAGCCAGACTTAGACAGACGGTCAGTTACCCAGCACGTAAGACAGTTAAGAGGCTCATTGTCACTTCAAATATAGAAACAAAGAAAAGGTTTCTATAACCTGAGATACCAATACAGAATTAGCTGTAGAATTCAGCTGTGAACTGAAGTTTGAAACAGCCTCATGCTAGTATTTATAACAGATTAGCCCTTCCACATCACAAGGGCAAACACAGTGGCCCACGGAGGGGACCAAGCAGGGTACTCCGTGGTGAAAGTGAGGGAGGAGCAGCTGATCAGGGGACCATAGACTGGAGTCCCTTCCTAAATCAGAAAGGTCAAGTGTTTATAAAACCTGACTACCTCGGTGTTCAGTTCAAGCCGGTGGTTGTAGGTGTTTTAAGGTCCTAGGTGTCAAACATACCAAGTGAATTGTCTCAGGTTTTTCTCAGAATTTACAGAAAGGAAGCAAAGCCATGTGAGGAGCCTTGAGCAGGGCAGGAAAGGAGCTGGACAGCATGTGATGGTCATCTGTCTGCTCCTCTAGCAGCTCTGTGGAACATCCTTCTAGTAATCCTTACAATTTTCCCATGGGATTCTTATATTCCTAAAACCAAATGGGCATTCGAACAATGTTATAAAGTTTGCTTAGTATTAGTTTCCAGCCGAGGCTGACCTGGAGTTTGAGATTTGAGGATATAACATAACTGTATGAATCCATTCATACAATTGTATGTAAATAGTTCTAGGAAGATACATAAGTAAGAAAATCAGAGTTAACATTTCTTTAATATTAGTCTTACAGGTTGGGCCAGGCATGGTGGTCATGCCTATAATCCCAGCACTGGAGAGACTGAGGCAGGAGGCTTGTGATTTTAAGATTAGCCTGAGCTGCAGAGAGAGATCCTGTCTCCTACCATCCCCAGAAAAAGGAAAATTCCTGATGGCATGTGTAAGGCAGTTAGATGGCTGGTCCGAATGTTTACATTCTGAAGTCGAGGACTGGGTCACTGCTGGCCGAGCTCAGCCTCCGGAGTCTCCAGCCTTGATGCTGTCATGCCTTGCCCAGCTGCGGACTGAGGGACTGAGAAGCCAGTCTCTGAGGACAGCTGGGTGGTCCCTGCAGGAGGAGGCTCACAGCCTTACAGCTAGCTTCATGCTGAGCACTAGTTCTTGCTGTGTGTGACCTTTGCCCCCGGCCCAGGAGGACTGACACATTCTGCTAAAGTCTGTGCTGCTCATTCTGAAGAAATGGCTGAGCTGGAGAGAAGACATTTTTTTTTCCTTTTTAAAATTAGGTTGAGACTAGAGAGGGAATTCTTTTATGTTTACATTTTTAATAAGTAAAATAGATTTTAAAATTAGTATTTATGGTGGTGAGTTTTAAGTGTAATATATTCCTTAGAAAAAACACATTTAATAAAAATGGAAAATAACTTGAAGCTTGTCTTTACTAAAAACCATTAACTTTTTATTGTTCTTTGTTTTTGAAACAGGGTCTCCCTGTGCATTCCTGGCTGTCCTGGAACTCACTCTGTAGAGGCTGGTCTTGAACTCACAGAGATCCTCCTCCTGCCTCTGCCTCTCGAGTGCTGAGATTAAAGGTGGGTACCACAACACCCAGCAACCATTAACTGTTTAAAACCTGGATAAGAAACACAAACACAGTCATGAACTCTTTTGGGGAAGTTACCACTGTAAAATAACATTCAATTTTACCTAAATGTAAATAAAGTAGTTTTGCATCCAGAATGGGGACAGGCCATGTGTAGGGCCACAGGGCACAGCCTTTGAAGAGGTAAGCTAGGAGGAGCAGGCCAGACTGATGCCTCAGAACAGTGTGATCCCTGCTTCAGCCCAGGAACTTCACTCTATGACCAACCTGCTATAGGCTTAGAGAGTGACTTCCTGATAACAAACATGAGTATGAGTGAACATGCTTCCCACCATAGACCTGCCTTGCCAGCATGCACTTGGAGCTATTCTGCTGCAACATGGAGCAACTGGTCAGATTATAGTCATTGAATAGAGATCATATAAGTACCTAAACTACAAACAGTAAGTTCAAATATTTAAATCTAGTAGTACTTGCTCAGCATGCTAAGATCAGGTCCAAATACTGTCTTGTCTACATCTCCTTTCGTATGGTCATAGACTAGCTCCACTAAGGAACCCTGTTAAAGATATTGTTCTTTTGGGGTCCCCCCCCCCAGCCTTTCTCATAGATCTTGCTTTGTTTCGATAGGGTCTCCTATAGCTGAAAGCTGGCTTTGAACCCTTGATCTTCCTGTCTCCGCCTCCTCTTTTTTAAGATTTATTTATTATGTAAGCAGTGTTCTGCCTACACGTGTCCCTGAATGACAGTAGAGGGCACCAGATCTCATAATAGATAGTTGTGAGCCACCGTGTGGTTGATAAAAATTGAACTCATGACTCTGAAAGAGCATCCCTCCAGCTCCCTTGCACTTCCTCTTAAGCGCTGGGTTTATAGACATGCACCATCATGCTCAGCTCAATTTTTTTTTTTTTTAAATTTAAGGAAGGAGTTTAAGTCAACTTTCATGGTTTCACTGAAGATTCAGGTTTAAATTTTTCAGAATAAGGGACCAGGGAGATGGCTCAGCACTCACATAAAATATCAGACATGGTGTCATAAACCTATAACCTCAGTGTTGGGAAGGAGGGACAGGAGGATCTCAGGGATTCACTAGCCAGCTATCCTAGCCATAAGGGGGAGCCGGAGAGGAGGTTGAGAGACTTAAAGCACTTGCTGCTCTCATAGAGGACCAGGTAATACTATGTTACATTTTCAAGGCCCAATACATTCTCACAACACATGGTAAGTCACACAGTGTTCAGGCTAGGAAGGTCATGATGATTGGCCAGTGAGCAACGCTTTGCCTTGCACATAGCCCTAAGTTGGTGAGAGTTCCCAGACAAAAGGTAAACAGATGGCTGAACCTTGAATTTGTAAACTGAGGCTGGAACTATACAAAAAATCAGTTACTGTAGAGGAGGGTTATGTTTAACAAAGTTACTTCAGTTCTGACCTTCATTCAACAGACACTTGGAATTTGCTTTTGTGTATTTTATTTGCAGGGGAAGCTTAGTCTGTTTTGAGCTTGTTCTGAAGTCTAAAATTAGCTGTCTTTGTGACTGAGAATACTGTTACTTTCCTGTGTCGGTTATGAAAAATATTCTGGTATTATTAGAATTATATATATTAAGCAGAAATCATCTTCCTGATCATCTACAGCTATATGCCCAAAGATGTAAAACACATTATCAATGGGCTGCAGAAAGACCCTCACAGTTGTTCTTTTTATCAAGGTAAGTGGTGGCAAATGGAAAAGTTACAGACAGGAGCAACCAGTCAATAACAGTAACCCCACTGGGGCTCCCCAGCAGGAAGTTATTTGGTGGGTCGACTTGTCAAACACTAGTTGTCACCTGCTGTATACTCCTATGGCCCTCACAGAGGGGTACACTCAAAACCATCAGTCACTCCAGTTCCAGGAAATCCAAAGCCCATACTGGCCTTTGAGGGCACCTTCACCCACATGATACATAAATATTAAGCACACACACACAAAGTGGAGAGAAATATAGGAGATACTTGACATTGTAGGGGATTGTGTTGCTTCATTGTAAATAATTGTCCCACCCACTGGTTTAATAAAAAGCACTGATTGGCCAAAGGCAGGCAGGAAGTGTGGGCGGGGCTACCAGACTAAGAAAACTCTGAGAACAGGAAGCACAGAGCAGAATGCAAGAGAGAAGCCAAAAGAAGCCGAGGACAACTATGCTCCTCTAAGAAAAGGTACCGAGCCGCATGACTGAACAAGAGGCATGGGTTAGATGAAGGGTAGAGAGCTAGCAAGTGATATGCCTGGGCCTTAGGCCGGTCAGCCTAAAATTATCGTATGCATCTGTGTGTCACTGCGGGACTGCACTTCTGGGGTCAGCAGGCCTAAACCTGGGACTGCCCATCTGTGGATCCTAAACCTTGAGGTTAGGCCAGAAAGTTCAGGCCAGAAACCTTTTACTACATGACATCTACCTCTGGCCTCCAGATATGTGTCCATAGACATGAGCACATATGCTCATTCATTGTATACAAATGTTTATCCAGGTGGTGGCTCACATCCGTAGTCTCAACACTTGGGAGACTGTTAGAGATGCCACAGATTCAAGGCAGTCCTGGGGTACAAAGTAAAACCTTATCTCTAAAAGTAAAAAGTGGCAGAATAACCAGGTGGTGGCTCACATCCAGCCCTCAGGAGGCAGAGGCAAGCGAACTACAGATGTGGTTCCAGGACAGTCAAGGCTAAACAGGGAACAAGGAAACAAATTGCAGCGTAAATGGAGTGTTAAATATGTGATCTGGGGCCCCCAAGGTGGACCAGTGGATGCTGCCAAACCTGGCAACCTCTGTTCAAGGCCCAGGACCCACATGGTAGAAGGGGGGACCAACTCCTGAACATTGTTCTCTGACCTCCACATTCCAGTGCAGCATGTTCTCTCCACAATAAATAAAAACTTTAAAAACATTAAATATGTGATCTGGTATTGTATAGATGACTAATAACCTTTTCATTTTATATATGTAGAAATACTTTGTTATAATTTTTATGTGTACATGCACATGTTTATGGTTACCCTTGCAGACAAGAAGGAGAGGTTAGATCCCCTAAAAGTGAAGTTCCAGGTTGTGAACTACCTGCCCTATGATCTGGGTCAAACTCTGGCCCTCTAAAAGAACAGGAAGCACTCTTCACTGAGCCCCCTTTCTACCTTTATATCTTCAGACTATACCTTATATTTTAGAGTCAGTATATGTTAGTGCTCAGTGGCACCAACCCACATCAGTTTTCAGTTTCACCAGACATTAAAGAATCGGCAGCTTTATGACATGTCTCATTTGAAACTATCCAAACAGTTCATTTCCCAACCTTAGGTCTCTCCTGCTGGCATTTTAGGAGTGCTGCAAACTGAGGGTGGGAGAGCATCCCCATGTGCTCACACTAGTACTCATGGGAAGATTCTGACATCTTGAACTGAGGATGGGCAGGTAGCCACAGAGACCAGCGGGTGTGCCTGCATCAGCACAACTGCCCAGTTATGAGCAGAGCCTGTAACAACTGGGCCACTCCTGACTTGGCCTAGGGGGAGGTACAGCTGACATTGGTTATTGTCCGTTACATGTCCACTTTCATAATTGGACCAGAGGCTCTGTCAGGAAGCACTTCATCCATGGTCTTAGTGGTTCCAGTTTATGTTGTGGGATTCAGGTGTCAGCTGACAAGGTCAAGGGACATTTATACAGAGCACCGGGCCGCCCCCCCCCCCTGACCTGAAGGGGGCGGGGGAAAAGCCCCATTGAAAAGGGTCTGCGGGATACGACACGCTCTCTTGCTGGTTCCTGGCTACTGGAAGGAGGTTCCCATCGTCCGTCCGTCTGCAGACTCCGGTCCCTGTTCAGGTGCTTGCTATTGTAATCAGTTGCCTGTACCGTGAGTGTTGGTTTATATTCTAATAAATATCTATCTGGTATTGGTATCCTTGTGGGTAAACTCCGCCTACAAGTTTAGAAATTGCTAAGGATGCAAACTGAGGAACTACCTCCAGCTTTTCTAGACTGGAAACTCATTTTCTTGCATGGTATATTCTAATCTCTAATTGTTTACATAACTTGATTCTCTAAATGTGGTGTCTTTATGAACTTATCTATACTTTAAAAATTGGTCAAGGAATTTAATTTTCATATTTCATTATGTATTTTCAGTCTCCTAATACATGAAGATGTGATGAGATGTGACTAACCGTATAACTCTCTGCACTTCTCACAGTAGATTTAAGAAAGCTAAGGAGAAAGACTAGCTGGTCTATAATGGTTGGGGATACAGAGTTGTCCTGATGAAGGAGAATGGATCAATGAAATGTCTATAGATCACAGCTCTGTATTGAGGCAGGTGAGCTGCTTTCTCACTGATGGACTTGGTCCCAGGACTCATCCTTAAGAGCCAGTTTTCACAAAGGGAGTCTTGACAAGTTCGCTCTTAATTCAAGTCCCTGTAACCATAGCAACCACATCAACGACTTCACTTCCCAACATGCCAAGGCTGATGGCCAAGCTGTTAGCATTTTGGGCTTTGTGACCTTCCCAATGCAAACTGAAGCAGAAGCCCCACATGGAAGAGACTGAATCACCCAGGCTGACTCAGAACAAAGAGAAGCAGCAACACCCAGAGCGTGGAGCAGTAGACACAGGAGAATATAGGAGAGCTAGGCTCCTGACCCCAGGAAAGAAACCTCTGCCTAACAGGAGTGCGGTGAGATCTGAGAGGTAGTGAAGGGTTAATTTAACGTGTAGCTTTTGTGAAAGAGATGGTTTTGTATGGTGACTGTTGACACACACACACAACAGCACTTACCTCAAAGGGGATAAGAAAGTTTATTGTGGAGCCAAATTTGAGTGGCCCAGGGAACAGGAACTCAGGCTACTCCCCAGCACCATGTGCTGTTCTGGTTTAATGAAGAGTTAGTACAAGAACAAAGAAAGCTATAAATCAAGGCAGTTTCCCCTTTGGTGGAAACAGCAGGGAGGCTGATTACAGCCAAGTGGGGACTTTCTACTACAGGCTTCAGATGCTACCTGACGATGGTTCTTAGCCTTGTGCTGGTGGAAGCTAGGAGTCTTACTTGTACATCTGAAAAAAGTTTTTACCTGATAGTCACAGGATCATATAGACTAAAAACAGAGTGCAATAAATGGCTATTTGATGGCTAAAAACATCCCAAGATAATTTGGCCCCTGACTTGCAACATTGCACTTGTTTTCCAGTCCCAGAGATCAAGGTTGGAGAAGGTGCATGATTGAGCCTGGAGGCGAGGGGTGATGACATATCCTCCACAAGCTGGGTTTGTGCCCACGTATGGTCAAAAGCTGAACGCTTTGGGTAGGTCCTTGGCCAGCTGGCAGCTTCAGTGGAGGAAGCTTCAGGAGCTACCAAGAATGTGGAACTAAGCTTTTTGGTGTCTTTGTTCAGAGATTCTCTGAGTGAGCGGGGTCTGGAGAGACAAGAATGGGGCTTCTCAGACCATGTTGAGGAGCTGGAGGTTCCAACCTGAAAGACCATTAGAGTTGGCAGCAAGCGTCTTTATCCACTGAGCCATTTTATTGGCCCTAAGACAGGTTTACAAAAATAGGATCTTTATTGTTTTCAGTTTTTTTTAATCTTTCTTACTGTGTGTGTTTGTGTGTGAACATGCATGTTTGTGTGCAGGAGCGTGCCACCTATGTGTGTGGAGTCCTCTCCTCCTACCAAATGGTCTTAGGGATAAAATTAAGGTTACCAGGCTTGGCGGCAAGGGCCCTTACCCACTGAGCCATTTCACGGGCCTTCAGTTTTTCTCCTTAGGAATGAAAACCTTTGTAAGTAGATGTCTTCAATTACTATTCCTTATCTCTAGTGTTTTGTTTTTATTATATTCCCCTTCTTTCTTTTCCCTCTACTCCACGGCCCAACCCCTGCTGTCTTCCCACTTGGGATCCTCCTCATGTCCCAGCCTCAAAAATGTTAGAACCATGAGTCACCATGCTCAGATCTGTGTTTGATTTTTAATTCTTTTTGTTGTTTATGGCCACTATGCAAAAATTAAAGGAACTACAACCAAATACAGGTAAATCACTGTGCTGAAAAGAATATAAATGTCCCTCTGTACGGGAGTGACTCAGTAAATAATGCAGTATCCTCCCTCGGGCGCATCATACACCAGCACAGTGAACTTCATCTCCCTGCTCTGGCTGCTATCCTCTTGTGTCCAAAAGGCAACAGAGATATCCAGATGTCTCAATCACTTTTTTGAAACACAGTCATCTCTTACTGAAGTGAACAAGCCTAGCACACAGTACTCATCAGGAACAGCCAACAGGCTCTTTGGAAGGAACTTTTATAAATTCTTCCCAGCATTTAAAACATCCTGTCTTCGATTCCACTGTGCTGATCTGGAACATTCGCCCAGACAAGCTATAGACAAGTCCATAGAGCACATAAACACGCTTCAAATAGGACCAGTGGTAAAGTTTGAGAACTAATGCCTGAGCAGGCCAGCCCTTGCCAATGCCATGTACTCAGAGGAAGAAAGCAGAAGGGAATGTCTTTGTTTTCCAACAAGGTCTCACTGTGTAGCACTGAGGCTGGGAACCAGGTTGGCCATGAATTCAGAGGTCTGTCTGCCTCTTCGTCAGATTAAAAGTATGAGTCAATGTGCCCCTTCCCCCCCCCCCCCACAAAACAACTAAGAAACAGGGGTGATTGCAAACGTGTCAGGAAGCCACTTTTAAGCCAGGGCAGAGCTGCGGCATGCAGGCAGGGAGCTTGGCATGATGATGCTGGGACAGAGCGCAGTATTCTGGAAAGCTGGCTCACTTCTGAGAAGTTAACAGCCCAGCCACACCAGACTTTACAGAACGCTTGCACAGTGAAGCATTCCAAGATGTAACCAAAAGAGTGTCATGTGCTTCATTGCTTGTGTGGGAAGAGGGGTGAGCTCACTGTGAGGGGCTCTCTCTACAAATCCGGGTCTTAAATATCCTTTTTCAAGATATCAGCTGCTAGGGCTAGTCTGGGCTGTCTAATGTCTTTGACATTGCCTCATCTCCTCGAAGACACACCCTTCTTCCTGCTACTGCATTTTTCCACCACAGGCTAACAGTTAGGTTTCATTAAGTCCTTACAGTTCATTTAAAATGTTACCTATTGCTGCTGCCCAGGGTCCTGATGTCTCCCTCAGGAGAGAATGTGAAGACATGTTGTCAACATCAGGAGTCAGGTGAAAAGCAGCCAGCTAACTCATTTATTCAGCAATGGGGGCCTTATATACCCCCCTCTGGCACTTAGGCAGTGTCCAGATCCGATGATGTTTCGAGGTCACCTCTCATTGGCTGGGCATGATCAGGACCTATGACAATGCCTGTTTCTTATGTTCATGCCTTAGCAGCTGCCCTACTAGTCACCTCCCAGAAAATACCCATATTTTTTCCAACTAGATGTACATTTTGAGTTTTCATTGCATCTTCTCATGGTGGCTACTTTGTTAATCTTATGTACTTGTCCAGAGTCCCCCAACTAGACCTCAAGGTCACCAAGGATCAGGATTATGTGTTATATAGTCGTGTGGACCCCTACAACGTAGTAACAAGAGGCAAGTAAATTTGGGAACTTTCTCACCCCTTAAAAGCATATTTGGGACAGATATAATGCCTGATTAGGCCACAAGCCCAGGAACTTTACAGAATAGGACTTCTTATCACAAAGCAAATGGAAGCTAGTGGGGCTAAGGATGGCCACACACGTGGAAAATGAAGATGGGGCAGAGGAGGGACCCTTGCATAAGATCTCGAAGCATCATCTCCCCGTTTGTTCTTGGTTGGTTTAAAATACTGATTTGGGGGCTCTCCCGGCTGAGCTATGCCTTATTAGCAATTAGCTTGGATAGATCGTGACAACAGTTGCCTGGTTACTTTGAGAACGGCCCATTTTACTAGAGGCCTGTTGACAAGAGCCCGTGGTGATGTGGCAGACGGCTAAGCTGGGAGAAAGGCAGGACACCTCTAGCTTCATATTTATTCTCCTTTGGTGTCTGGATCTTCAAATCAGACTTGCCTCAGCCCTCTGTGGTGACCATAGACTCACAGTTGACAAAATGAGTCATCGAAGGCTTCTGTGACAACCCCTGATCCCACCCCCTCCCAAACAAGAAGCCATGGAAGAGAACTCTTAAAAATTGTGATAAAGGCCAAGCGCCAGAGTTGGAGGCCAGCCTGGTCTATAAAGTGAGTTCCAGGACAGCCTGGCTACACAGGAAGACCCTGTCTTGAAAACTAAATTAAATTGTGATAAGGATTGAAGAGAGCAGGACAGGCTCCATTTTAAACAGAACTTAGCCAAGGGCTGAACTTAGCTCCACTCAGTTCCAAGAAAAATTACAAAGTTTAAAAAAAAAAAACCACAAAATATCCCAAAACAGCTCAGGGCCCCAGTCAGGGCAACCCCACCCAGACACACCAAAGCACAAAGAGTATCTGTGGGGCTCCAAATGGCCTTGCAAGTGCACGGATGGAAACTCCCCAAATCCCCTAGACCTATAGCCGATGCCAAAGCATGAAACTCTCAGTGGGTTTTTTCATTTAAAATTCCTTCACTATAAGGGCTCAGGGCCACTCTTCTCCTCCTGATGAGCTTCAGGAGTGCTGAGAGTCAGCCCAAGCCCAGGCTTGTAATCAGTAAACCCCTTTGTGCTTACATCAGACACCGGCTCTATGGTGGTCTTGTCTGGGGATTGTGATGTGTGTACTGCAGGATGATCAAGTGTGTCTCTCCACAGCTGAGGGTACATACGGGTGAAGGAGGACTCAGTTTTATTTAAGGGACTGGTTACTGGGAGTTTGACCATGCTGCAGTGAGTATGTGGGCACACAGATTGGACTTATGTTTGTTTATTTGGGGTTTTTGTTTGTTTGGGTTTTATGTTTGTTCTGTTTCTTTTCTTATTTTGACAGGGGTGGATGGGGTGGGTACGATGAGGGAGGAGGACCTGGGAGGACCAAAAAGTATGACTGGGTATGTTATCTGAACTTCCCAGATAATCAGTAAGAGTACTGATGTCCGACAAAAAAAATAATAATAATAACCAGTTTCAGATGCTTAGTCCATTATCATCATGGCGAGGAATATGGTAGTAATGATAATGTGAGGCAGGCATGGTCTAGGCAAGTGGCTGAGAGCTATATATGATCTATCCATCCACCTATCTCTCGTGTATCTTTATATCTATCAGTCATCCATCTCTGTTGGGTGTGCACATGTGCAACACAGCACATACGTGGAGGTCAGAGAATTGATGGAGGATTCAGTTCTCTCATATGGAGCCTGAGGATCAAACTCCAGACTTTTACCTAGTGAGCAATCTCTCCAGCCCGAGAAAGAATTCCAAGGTAAGCCAAGCTCTGCTCCCCAGACTCTGTGGCTTCCAGCTTGGTCTGCCAGACTCTCAGGCCAGGGGTTTGCAATGGGTTACTTTAGGAGGAAGAAGCTGGTAGCTATGGAGAGAAGACCCCACTAAAAGCTTTGTTGTGGTTTAGTTAACAAATACAGAGGGTAATCAGAAAATCCTGCTAGAGTTAGTGGACTATATGTTTTAGTTAGGGTTTCTGTTGCTGTGAAGAGACACCATAACCATGGCAACTCTGATAAAGGAAAACATTTAATCGGTGCTAACTTACAGTTCAGAGGGCCAGTCCGTTACCATCATGGTGGCGTGCAGGCAGACATGGTGCTGGAGAAGGAGCTGAGAGTCCTACACCTTGATCTACAGGCAGCAGAACAACTGTCTCACTGTCTCCATTACAGGGAATCTGACCCCTTCTTCTGGCCTCTGATAGCAACAGGCATGTGCACATATGTGCAGGCACTCACACATACAAATAAAACTTTTTAGAGTAAAAATTACGAGAATGTTTACAGATTTAATCCCAGCACTTAGGAGGCAGAGGCAGGTAGAGATAACTACGCATTTGAGGTCAGCCTGGTCTACAGAAAGAGTTCCAGGACAGCCAAGGCTACTCCATAGAGAAACCCTGTCTGAAAAAGACGAGAGAGAGAGAGAGAGAGAGAGAGAGAGAGAGAGAGAGAGAGAGAGAGAAGAGAAGAGAAGAGAAGAGAAGAGAAGAGAAGAGAAGAGAAGAGAGAGAGCGCGAATATTTGAAAAATTAACGACACCCCTGTCTCAGGATGCCTAGATTTGATCTAGATTTGATTGTTCTTTTAGAACCTTCTTAGTTCTGGCAAATGGTCCACACCAGGATCCTATTTGTGACAGAAAACACACACTAAGCAGGAAGCATAAAGCCTTGAGGGCAGACCCTTAGCACTTAGACTGAGAGCTGGGTTGTGGAAGTCCTCAGGACCTGATAAACTGGCTCCACAGAGTCACGGGGATGGCAGCAATTAAACAGTGTGATTCCAGGAATGTTCCACCTCAGAGTCAGCAGATACTGCTCACTGGAACCAACCACTGATCCCTCTGGGAATCAGAGGACACTCCTAGCCGTCTGGAGTACTTCCTTAACAGTCTTCAGAGGACAGTCGGGGTTGAGTTAGGATTTACAGAGCAGTGTTCCTTCCTTGGACCCTGCACCCCTCACCAGATAACTGTACAATTCTTTAGCCAGACAGCAAAGCAAGAGCAGCTGTCAATCACCGGGCTGGGTCCTGCCTTAACTCAGTACTTAGCCTGTGCTGACTACCCAAGGGAGGCCTGACCCCCTTTGAGGAGTGGATGGAAGGTGGGGTTGGGAGGAACTGTAGAAGGTAGGTAAAAGGAATTTTATTTATAATTTAAAAAGTATGGCATCATTAAAGGGACAAAATAAGTCCCCGGTAACTGACCCTTAAGGAATGCAGCCTTAATTGTGAACTGAAAACAGTCTCCACGGAGCTACCACACAAGTCCATAAAATGAGAGAAACAAATGTTTCTTTCTTTGTTCTCTTGTTTAAAAAAAAAAATGCCAGAGGGCCGGAGAGGTGGCTCAGAGGTTAAGAGCAGTGTTTTTTCTTCCAGAGGTCCTGAGTTCAATTCCCAGCACACAACCATCTATAATGACATCTGGTCTGCAGGTTTATGTGCAGGTAGAATGCTGTATACATAATAAATAAATAAAATAGCTTTAAAATGTCAAATATAAGTTCCATGGGTGATCCAAGCGTGGGGGGCATTGCCATCAGCTCTCACTTGTAAGCATCTGGACCTGCTTCCTCTATTAACTTATATTCTCAGCCAGTCACCCTCTCCTGTGTGGACACTAAACCTCTACAGGAAGCGCTAACTCCACATTCTGCAGGTACAGTACATTATATGGCCTCTAATTACAGCACTTGGAGGCAAAAGTGAAACTGAGTTTGAGACCAGCTTGGTCTGCATGGAGAGCTCTAGGACAGCCAGGGTTACACAGAGAGACTGTCTCAGAGAGAGGGGAGGGGAGAGGAAGGGAGGGAGGGGAGGGGGAGATAAAAGAATATTTAAGCACTGATCGTCTCATCTGTGCTCTGTTAAGGCTCTTCATCATGGAATCTGATCACCTCAGCCTGGGTTACAGAGACTGGGCCTCATTTTTGTCCGTTTTTGTTGTTCTGTTTGTTGTTTTTTCTTTTTTCGTGTTGACACAAACTTGGACATATTTAGAAAAGAAGAATTTTAATTTAGAACCTGCCTCCATGAAGTGGGATTATGTTGTTACATTGTAAATAATTGTCCCACCCACTGGTTTAATAAAAAGCGCTGATTGGCCAAAGGCAGACAGGAAGTGTGGGCGGGGCTACCAGACTAAGAAAGCTCTGGGACCAGGAAGAACAGAGCAGAAATGTCACAGAGAAGCCAGAGAAGCAGATGCAGAAGACAACTGTGCTGCTCTGAAAAAAGGTACCAAGCTGCATGGCTGAACAGGCTAAGAGTCATGGGTTAGATGAAGGATAAAGAGTTAGCAAGTTATATGCCTGGGCCCCAGGTCAATCCGCGTACAATTAATATAAGCGTCTGTGTGTTTCAGTGAGATTATGGGACTGTGGGTCTGAAAGTCCGGGCCATGAGACTAGACCAGAAAATATGGGCCAGAAACGTAATACTACACCTCCCTAAGACTGGCCTATATGCAAGTCTGTAGAGTATGGTCTTGACTGATGATTGCTGTGGGAGACCCAATCCACTGTGGGTGGGGCCACCCTTGGGCTGCTGGTTCTATGTTCCGTAAGAAAGCAGGCTGAGCGAGCCATGAGGAGCAAGCCAGTCAGCAGCTCCCTCCATGTGCTTCTTTTCATTTCCTGCTTCTAGGTTCCTGCTTGGGCTAAATGACTGTCATATCCCTGAGTTGCTTTTGGTCATGGAATTTGTCTTGGTTAAGGTTTCTAATCCTGTGAAGAGACACTATGACCATGGCAACTCTTACAGGGAAAACATTTAATTGAGGTGACAGTTTACAGTTTCAGAGGGTCAGTCTATCATCATGACAGAGAGCATGGCGGCATGTAGAAAGATGTGGTGCTGGAGGAGTAGCTGAGAGTCCTATATCTTGCCAGTAACAGAAGTGGACTGACTCACTGAGTGGTATCCTAAGCATAGGAAAGCTCAAAGTCCACCCCACAATGACACACTTCTTCCAACAAGGTCATACCCTCTCCAACAAAGCCACACCTCCTAATAGTGCCGCTCTCTGAGTTTATGGGGGCAGATTACATTCAAACTACCATAGCATTTTATCACAGCAGTAGAAACTCTTACTAAGATGGACTGTTTTAAAAATTTTTTAAAAGTCAGTGCATCTAGCATCTTGGTCCCTGACAACCCACTACAAAATGACCTAGGAGAGACACCTAGAAATTTCCATTGCCAAAGAACATAAGAATAATTTTTATTTTCCCTCAGTGACACTTTATGTCTTATGTTGGCTTATAAAATCGTCTTACTCCCTTGTAAAGATTTTATTTCTAATTGTGTGTATATGTGTGTGTGCCTGAGAGCAGGTGCCCTTGGAGGACAGAAGAGTGTGTTGGATCCTTAAATCCTAAGGCAGGTGGTTGTGAGCTACCTGATGTGGGTGCTGGGAGCTGAACTCAGGTCCTCTGTGTGAGCAGTACACAGCTTCAGCTGCTGAGCCATCTCTCAAGACCACTTCATGGTCTTCTTCATGGCCCAAGTTTTCACCCAGACAGCCACGCATGCATGGCTGTAACTGTCTGTAAGCCTAGCCTGTGAAAGACTAAGCTAGGAAGGTTGCCTAACATACTAGGGGTACCCTTAAAAAAAAGAAAAAAAAAGTGTTGCTGATTTTTATTTTTCCTCTTGGAAATTCTAAGGCTTAGCATTTTATCATTTGGTGACTTTCTTTCGTAAGCAGTAAATGTAACTCCAGCTCAACCGTTCAGGTTTTCCCTCCATTCCTTCTAATATGTCCTGTTGGCACAAGTCAGCCATTCTTGCTCGCCCTGAGCCCAGGTCAGCTGGAGGATGTCACGTCACATCTGCCAATGTTTGTTCTTCCTGCCCTCTTGCCTCACATCCTGAAATTAGGACTATGGACTGCTCTCCTGTGTTATTCCTGTTCTTCCCCTCTTCAGGAACATCCTACCCCCACCCCAGCCCACCCCAGCCCACCCCACCCCAGCCCACCCCAGCCCACCCCAGCCCACCCCACCTCCACCCCATCCCACCCCCACCTCAGCCCACCCCAGCCCACCCCACCCCCACCCCATCCCACCCCAGCCCACCCCACCCCCACCCCATCCCCACCCCATCCCCAGCTCAGCCCACCCCACCCCCACCCCATCCCACCCCAGCCCATCCCAGCCCCACCCAATCCCACCCCCACCCCCCACCCCCACCCCAGCCCACCCCACCCCCACCCCAGCCCCAGCTCAGCCCACCCCACCCCCACCCCAGCCCACCCCACCCCACCCCACCCCACCCCCACCCCAGCCCACCCCACCCCAGCCCACCCCATCCCACCCCAGCCCCACCCCACCCCCACCCCACCCCCACCCCAGCCCACCCCAGCCCACCCCATCCCACCCCAGCCCACCCCACCCCCAGCTCAGCCCACCCCACCCCCACCCCATCCCACCCCACCCCCACCCCATCCCCAGCTCAGCCCACCCCACCCCCACCCCAGCCCACCCCACCCCCACCCCATCCCCAGCTCAGCCCACCCCACCCCCACCCCACCCCCACCCCACCTCCACCCCACCCCCAGCTCAGCCCACCCCACCCCCAGCCCATCCCACCCCACCTCCACCCCACCCCCAGCTCAGCCCACCCCACCCCACCCCCACCCCAGCCCACCCCACCCCCACCCCATCCCCAGCTCAGCCCACCCCAGCCCACCCCACCCCCACCCCAGCCCACCCCACCCCCACCCCACCCCCAGCCCACCCCACCTCCACCCCACCCCCAGCTCAGCCCACCCCACCCCCACCCCAGCCCACCCCACCCCCACCCCACCCCCAGCTCAGCCCACCCCACCCCTACCCCACCCCACCCCACTCCCACTTGGATTTAACAGAACTAGTTTGTCTGCTTCCCATGCAGCTACAAAGGCTTAGCGGAGCAAGTCTCTATAATTAAACATTTCTTTCTGTGATAAATCTGGGGATTATCAGGGTCCATGAATCTACCCTGTGGCAGTATTGACTCACTGAACACTCCTCTCCTTTGGCAAAATGTCTATAACTTAATCTTTTTAGAGCGTATGTCAGTGTGCATATATGTGTGCATGTGCATGCGTGGGAAGGCTAGAGAAAGGTATAGGGTGTCCTGTTTTATCACTCTTTATTCCCTTAAGGCAGGGTCTCTTAAAGAACCTGGAGCTAGGCTGGCAGCCAGCAAACCTCAGCAGACCCCTATTTTCTGGCCCCCACAGTGCTAGAGTTATAGGCATGTGTGGCCACACCTAACTTTTTCATGGTACTGGAGACTTGAACACAAGTCCTCATATTTACACAGGACCTGAGATATCTCTTTACCTGAAATTTATCCATTATTTGTTTTTAACTATTCAAAAATTGTTATAGGGATCTGGAGAGATGGCTCAGCAGTTAAGAGTACTTGCTGCTCTTTCAGGGGACCAGAGTTTGGTTCCCAGAACACACGTCAAAAGGCTCACAATATCTTGAAAGGCCAGCTTTACTTAAACATATTCTTTACATTCACACATATAATTAAAAATAAATCTTTAAAAACAAAAAAAATTAAAAATTGTCCTAAGCAATAACAAGATTTGCCACCTTTGCCTAAGACAATAGTTCAGTGCCATCAACTACAGCATCTTGTGGGACCATCACCACTGTCTCTTGTGGGAGATTATGTTGTTACATTGTAAATAATTGTCCCTCCCACTGGTTTAATAAAAAGGGATGATTGGCCAAAGGCAGGCAGGCAGTGTGGGCGGGGCTACCAGACTAAGAAAACTTTGAGAACAGGAAGCACAGAGCAGAAGGCCAGAGAGAAGCCGGAAGAAGCAGAGGACAACTATGCTGCTCTGAGAAAAGGTACTGAGCCACATGGCTAAACAAGAGACATGGGTTAGATGAAAGGTAAAGAGTTAGCAAGTTACATGCCTGGGCCTTAGGCTGATCAGCTGAAAACTATTGAAAGTATCTGTGGGTCTCTGTGGGACTGTGGGTCCTAAACCTTGAGGTTAGGCCCGAAAGTCTGGGCCTGAAACCTCCTCCAACAGTCTCTAGCCTGGTCCACACAGGAGCTCTGTACCCTAGAACAAGAGCTTGGGGTTCATTCTTCTCTCTCTTTCTCTCTTCTGGTCCTGGGATCCTGCAAGCTGCTTTCTGTTTCAGTGGATTTGCGTATGCTAGATCTCCAGAATGGGTACTAAGACTGGAATTGTTTATCTTACAGCAGCTCTAAGTTTAACTTACTGAGGAATGACCAGGCTGACCCACAGCAGCCACACCATTTCTCAGGCCCAAGTCAGTCTGCACATCCTCACTAAGGCTATTTGCTGGAAACAATTTATATCTGGGTATGTGGTGCATGCTTGTAGCTCTAGCACTCTGGAGGCTAAGGCAGAAAGATCTCAATTTCTAGGCTAGCCTGGGCTATATCACGTAAGGAAAAATATAACCACTCTATCCAATATGAGGTGGCATCCAAGAAATTATGATTCCTTTTGGATTTCTCTAGTGAAGTTTAGTAATTTTCCACATGCTTTTTTTTAAAAAAAAAAAAATTGACAGTGTATCTTCTTTGGAGAAATGTCTATTCCAGTCCTCACCATCTGTATTAGAATTGTTGGTGGCTTATCCATTTATGAGATCTTAATATAAAATATTTTTCAACTGCATTTTAATAATTTAATTCTTAGTTTAATATCACAGATGGGGAGGAGAGCACAGCGTAGATTTCTGGTACTGTGAGGGCACACAGGGTGGCTAGAAACATTTCATTCCTTGGCTTATCCCCACCATGTCAAAGGCCTCTGTGCCCCACGGTCCAGAGAGATTGTGGGATAGAATGCTGAAGGAAGCCATCTGTATGGGGCTTGCTGTTCACCATGCTGAAGGGTCCTGGCCAGGATTTGCTGGTCCAGCAGTGTTACAGAATATTATTTTAAGGTGTGTTACTCTTGTTTATATCACATTTGTTTAACTCTGTGAAGTTGTGTTACTTTGCCTGCCTGAAACACCTGATGGTCTAATAGAGAGCTGAATGGTCAATAACAAAGCAGGAGGAAGGATGGGCGGGCCTGGCAGGCAGAGAGAATACGCAGAAGGAGAAATCTGGGAGAAAAGGAAGAAGTAGCCAGAGGAGGAGGACTCTTCACAGCCAGCCATAGAGCAGGAAACAAAGGTCCACAGGAATCGAAAAGGAAAAGCCCCGAGGAAAAAGGTAGATGGGATGATTTAAAGTTAAGGAAATCTGGCTGGAAACAATCCAAGCTAAGGCCTGGAATTCATAAGTAATAATAAGCCTCTGTGTGTGTAATTTATTTGGGAGCTGGGTGACACACACACACACTCATGAAAGTAAAAACCAAACAACACAGCAGTTTCTGGGATTAGGTGCTTGTGTGATGGGGACCGCCGGTACAGTGGTCAGTCTTCACTGGGGAGAAATGTTATTTATGGTAGCAGTCCACACCAGCTTGTCCTACAGTTTGGGTCCTGCTAGGCTGGACTTTAGGTTGTCGGAACTTGGTGACAGCGCTAGTGTCCTTATCACAAATGTGACCCACTTCCCACTGTGCCCTGAGACTCCTGTGTGTGGTCTCTCCTATGCAGCCATTGTGACCTCCATCTCTTGTCCAGCCATCTACTTATCATCTGTAGGGATACCACCTTCAGCAGTCATGGAGTACCCCGCAGACAGCCCTCAGTTCCCATGGCCAGGGCCGCAGCTCCACAAAGTACAGTGGGTTTTTCGTTTTGTTTTAAGCCACTGTGGAGATCTCTACTGTAGGCTGCAGACAATCTGTGTGCCTTAGATGGCAGGCTCTGGAGCTACAGTAGTTCCTTTTTGAAATTCCAGGCCAGTTGGGAGAACAGATTGCTCAATAAAAGAAGTGGTCCTTCTGGTCCATGCAGCTCTGAAAATAGAGCAAGCAACCAAAAACCAGCCCCAAACTGAAAACAAGAAATGGAAGCTGTGATAAACTGTTCAGCTAATCTAATATACTATTCCTCCCTCATCACTCAGCAAATGTTCCTTGAATTTCACATTGGAGAAGCACGAGGCTAGATCTGGAGATATGTCGGGAGACTTCCAAGAAGGCAGGCACAGCTGCCATGATGGGAAGGAGAAAGATCCCCAAACCTACTCATGCCCTGACCCTGGGACCTATGAACCTGTTTGGTTCCCGGCACTCAAAACCTCCCATGGGTTAGGCAATTGATACACCATTTAGCCATGACTGCTGCCTCAGGTGCCAGATCTTCTTTATGAGAAGGATCAAAGAGCTGGTGATGTGGTGAATGCTTGCACAAACATGAACACACGCACCCCACGCATGGGATGCTCAAAAGCATGGCCTTGGGGTAGCTCATGGATAACGAGGCTGCAGCCAAACATGGTGTCCTGAGTTTCTCACCCAGGACACACAGGGTGAAAGTCAAGAACTGACTCCTGCAAATTGTTCAGACCCCAGGACAAGTATGCGGCACCACACCCACAATAAATAAATAAATGTGAAGAAAAGTTTTGTTTAAAAAAATAAAATTTAAAACTAACAACCCAATCGGAGCTGGAATTAGGGTGAGAAGCAAGTTAAGCAGTAACCGTGGGGCACATATTTTTAAATAGGAACACAGGAAGGTCCTATAGAGAAGAGGATGGATGCAGGGTCAAGGTTTAAAAGTGTTGCTTAAACTGTCCTTGCCACAGAGTGAGGAGCCACTTAAAAATACATCCTCAGAGCCAGACATGCATTTGGGATGACAGAGCATGTGGGAGATAGAGGCAGGCAGATCTCTCTGAGTTGGAGGCCAGTCTAGTCTACAAAGCAAGTTCTAAAACAGCCAGGGCTGTTACAGAGAGAATCTTGGTTAAAAGAAGGAGGAGGAGGAGGAGGAGGAGGAGGAGGAGGAGGAGGAGGAGGAGGAGGAGGAGGAGGAGGAGGAGGAGGAGGAGGAGGAGGAGGAGGAGGAGGAGGAGGAGGAGGAGGAGGAGGAGGAGGAGGAGGAGGAAGAAGAAGAAGAAGAAGAAGAAGAAGAAGAAGAAACAAGTAAACCTCCCCCTAAAACCACATCCTACATCTAGCAAAGATAGCTTGGCAGGTGAAAGTAGTTTGTAGGTGGAGTTTCTGTGTTCAGCAGCTAATTCCCAAATAACTGACACAGAGGCTTAATATTATAAATGATTGGCTGATAGCTCAGGCTTGTTACTACCTAACTCTTACGTTTAAACTAACCCATATTTCTCATCTATGCTTTGCCACATGGCTCATGGCTTGTTACCTCATTTTCTACATATCCTGCTTCCTCGGCAGCTGGCTGGCATCTCACCTGACTCCACCCTTCTTCTTCCCATTATTCTCCTAGTCTGATTGTCTCACCTATACTTCTTTCCTGGCTACCAGCCAATCATCTTGTTATTAAACCAATCCAAGTGGCAGATATTCACAATGTACAAAAGGATTATTCCATAGCAATACTTGTACTATGCCACGGGTTCACCTATTTCCTCTTGATCTTACCTTACCCATCTGTCTCTGTGTCTCAGTCTCTTCTGTCTGTCTGTCTCTCTATCTCTGTGTCACACACACACAAGCAAACAACAACCCAACCCCAAAAAAAAAAAAAAACCTCTGTGGTGATATAGTGCCTGAAAATCAGAGGACAGAGCCACCCACAGCGTTAGCCATGGAAGGTCAGGCAGTGGTGACCCACACCTTTAACCCCAGCACATGGGATCCCAGGCTTCTGCTCCCAGTACTCAAGAAAACCCACACCTTTAATCCCAGCTCTAGGAAAGTTGAACCAGGAAGTCAGGTAGCTGGGCAGAGAAAGATAAGGCCAGAGGAGGCAGGAGCTCAGCCCTTCACCTTTGACCCCCTTTCCTTTAGGTTGAGAACTCAGAGGCATCTGTCTGAGGATTCCTGGAGTGGGGAGGAAGTGTCTGTGGCTTGTTCCTCTGTCTCTCTGATCTTCCAGCTTTTCCCTAATGTCTGTCTCCAGGCTTTTATTATAAGACCAAGTAGAGTTTGTGCAGTAAAAACCACTTCCCTTTAGTTAGGCATGAAGGTAGGCATTCAGGACTTCATTTGGAATGAGGATGGAGAGAGAGTGACCAGAGGTCCTGTTCCAGGGAAAGCAGAGGACTTGCTATCTTATATGGCACTATTCTGCTCCGGCCCCCACGCACCAACTCTAGAATGCTCGATGCCATCCCCCAGCCTTTTGTTGTGTTTGTGTGTACCACTCAGAAAATAGAATATCTTGTTCTTGTTCAGTGACAGTTCAACTCTCCTGAGTAGACCTGGTCCCTCCCACTTGGTCATCCGCTTCCTTATGTCACAGACACCCAGTCTAAATCCATCTTAGCAAGTGTGCTTTGCTTGCCACAGGATGGGCTCCAGCAGCCTCAAGCACACTGCTCTCAGTACTGGAGAAACACCCACACCTTTAATCCCAGCACTGAGAAAGTTGAACCAGGAAGTCAGATAGCTGGGCAGAGAAAGATAAGATGAGAAGATATATCTTTCTTCCTGAATACCAGGAGTTCACTGGCTCGGGATGGAAATCTAGGAATTGGGATGTGTAAATTAGACAGCTGTGGATGTGAACTACTTGAAAAACAGCCATCACTCTCAAGAGAATTCAGCCACAATATCCCTTCAGCTAGGGTGTGGATCTTCCAGCAAGCAGGGCAGCTCTAGGCAACTCAAACGGCTGTGTCCTGTAGCTGTCTTTGGATTCCATGAGATAAAACCTAACAGAAACTCCTGAAGACTCTGCCTTTTCCCTTCAGCAAACTTCAACTGAATTTTGTTATGACAAAAAGAATATTGACTAATTTAAAACTACAGATGTTCAGGGAATTGTCTTTGGAGAAAAGCCAGGGTGCTGCTGGGTACACTCGACCCTTCCCTTGTATTGATTGCTTTGGCTTTCTGTTGTTTTTTTCTTGTTCTGCTTTGAAGATTAGTCTCATGTAGCCTGGGCTAGCCTGGAACTTACTATGTAGTTGAGGATGACTCCTGATCCTTCTACCTCCACCTCCTCCATCACGGAGCGGCATCTGGGCAGGAACTTTGTCTCTTGCTGTGGGATTATGTTCTGGTACAGTGTAAATTTGTCCCACCTATTGACTTAATAAAATATGCTGATTGGCCAGAAGGCAGGCAGGAAGTGTGGGCGGGCTACCAGACTAAGAAAATTTTGGGAAGAGGAAGCCTCAGACAGAGACGCCAGCAGGCACAGAGGGAGGAACATCAGGATGCTGCTCTGAGAAAAGGTACTGAGCCACTTGGCTAATCATGGGTTAGTTTAAGAGTTAGCGAGTAACGTGCCTGAGCAATTGGCCAAACAGCTTGTAATTAATATAAGCTTCTATGTGCTTCTTTGGGACTTTAGGACTGCTGATCCAGACCTCAGGGCTAGGCAGCTCCAGACCTTCGGGCTAGTCCAGGCCAGAAACTTCCTATTACAGTCTCTCTCGCTTCTCTCTTTTTATCTCTTTACCCAGCCCCCTCCCCCTTCTCGTGGCCATGTTCAGTGTACCATTTTCTCTTCCAGGCGCCTCTGGGTGCCCTCTCCCTCATATCCACAATAAAATCCTTCTCCTCAACCACATCTCAGGGCCGTCACATCCCCATTTCACTCAGTCTACACAGTCTGTCCCCTCTAGGACACTGAGAGCATGACATGGAACACAAGGATTCTCTGTAATGTCAGGACGGGCAAGCAGAGATGGTGTTCACATGACGACACAAATCTGCTTGTCATGTAGGGCTCAAGCAGTGGCCATTTTGAATCTGCCCTTTGGAGCCGTGAGGTCCTTCTGAGCTTTCCATCAGTGGGAAATGTCACTCAGCTAACCAGTCCGTGTGAACTCCAGATTACAAAATTCTCTTTGATTTATCGTGTGTATGTGGGTGGGTACACTCAGGTGCAACAGCATGTGTGGGAGGTCAGAGGACAACTTTCAGGGGTTCATTCTCTCCACCATGTGAGTCCCAAGGATTGAATTCAGGTCATTAGGCACACAGGTCATCTCACAAGGACTGTGTATGCTTCTTCCCCCTCAGATACCCTTTAAGGGATGGAGCTAGTAGCATCTTCTCTCATGACCTTGGGACCTTTAGGCCTCACTTTTCTCTGTGTGGGTATCTGGGGCTGTTGATAATCAGCACCTGTCTCCTCAATTCCAGCTTCCTTTTCCCTGAGTTTTACTTTACACCCAAGGATTTCTTTGGACAATTTGAGACATGACACTCTTTTTATGCATGTTTGCCTGTATATTTATGTCTGTGGAACATATGTGTGCCTGTTGCCCGCAGAGTCCAGAAAAAGGGTGTCCAGATCCCCTGGAACTAGAGTTACAGATGGTTCTGATCCACTGTATGGGTCCTGGGAACAGAACCTGGGTCCTCTTTAAGAGCACCAAGTACTCTTAACCACTGAGCATCTCTCTAGCCCCCACCACACCACTTTCCCTGTCCGGTTTTACTTCCCAAGTGCAGGGACTAAAGTGCCAGGTTCATCCCTTGCCGACCAGGACAGAACATCAAGTTCCCAGGATTAAAGGCGGTAGAGTTAGCACCCAGCTCACAATTGCCCCAAGAGTCCATCGGAGGCATGAGCATAGCTGCAGGATGAGAATAAATTTCCATCCAGCTGTCCCTGCGTAGGAGGGAAGGCAGACTTGAGACCACATTAAGCACCCCTTGTGGAAGCATAAAAATGAAAAGCCAGAGCTGCCCATCTGCTCCCCTGGACAGAAAATGGGGATTAGGTAGGCCATTAGAAATACCTAATCCAACTGGGACATTTAGGTTCAGTATGCAGGGGAGAACCCAGGGCCTCACACTGAGAAGAAAATGCTATGTTATGTGTGCTAAGTCCTTAGATGGGGGGTTTTGGTTCTTTCAATTCACAAATGAGAAATTCAAGGTTCCAGAAGGGGAAGTGTCTGCCTGAAGCCTTCACATTTGTACCCTGGGTGGGGAGGACATGCAAAGTCTGCTTTTACTTTCAGACTTCATCCATTTGTTCAACAGAAAAATACCCTCAAATGTGCTCGGTTGTACCTTATCCACAACAGCCTTAGCTCCAGACATCTATGCTCATGTACACAGGTCTGAGAGAGCTCATACATTCCAGACTTTATTTCCCCACATTCTTTTTGAAAATCCTGTCGCTGTACATGTGCTCCAGAAAAGGATTAAAGGATTCTTTATAAAAAGCTTAGGAAATGGTGGAATACATTGCCCACACATGACCCTGATGGTTCACACAGCCAAGGATTGCTGTTACAGAGGGGCAGCACCCCGGATGGGAAGCCATCTTCCTATGTGGTGCGGGGAGGGGAATGTGTCCAGACAAGATGGACAGCTCACTGTTTTCTGAAGATAAACCTCAGTTTATCTGGGGTTGGAGCTTGTGTTTCTGTGCTTTGTGTCACAGTCCTTTTCCTCTGGAAACTCAGACGGTGAATCAAACACACAGGGAGCGGGAGATGCTGTGACAGATAAGACAGCACAGATACAAAGCAAAGGTCTGGGGTGAGATAGGTAGAGAATGGGATCAAGGGGGGCCAGAGTGACCCACCCAGGCCTTTACCACCGGTTATTAAGACCATTTGGGAATTTTCCAGAGGGCTGAATGGGAGAAGAGAGAAGCTTGTGTACATAGGCCGGGGAGAGAGATCACGTGAGTCTTGGCAGGAAGTGGGAGAGGATCTGTGTGTGTGACGTTGTGAACCCAGTCGGAAGTGACACAATGACCCGGGAGATCAGTTAGGAAGCCTGCTCTGGGGCCCTGCGGACCACGGGAGACACAAATCGTGTAAGTTGTTTGGGGCAGAGACAGGATGCTTGGGGCCCGGGAGTTAAAGTTTGCAGAAACCTCCTGCAAATTCACGCTGATCCCATTCAGTTCAGTTGCCCTTCTAGGCAGAGCTAGAGCTCATCGGAGGAAAGTGTCTCTGACTTGTGCCGACAGGGCCTCGTGTCTCTCCAGAGGATCGTTCCTTTTAAACTTTATCCCAGAAGCCCATTCTCCCCGATTCTTGTTCAAGGGGAATGGAAAGAGAAAACCGTGCCCCTCAAAGCCCTCCATGATCTTAGCCTCGCCTCCGCACAGCCTGCTGGGAATTCCAGGGGCTCTTTGTACCCACCGTGCAGCTCTCATCTCCAAGCTCTGGCTGCTGCCGCCTCTCCCACCGCCTTCCACATGCACAAGACTCTCGCAGCTTCTCCACCCCCCTAAGCCTCATTCATCACCTACGATTTGTTTAGACAAGGCTCCTGTTCTCCAGGCACCAACCACCTCACCCAGGCTGGTCCTGCCCTGTGATCTGTTCTATTTCATGCTTTCTTTGCTCATAGTTAGCTCCTGGACCACGGCTGCCACACCATATTGTGAGATCTGTGGAGGGATGCATATTTTACTGTTGTTTTATGGCGCTGGGGATTACGCTTGGGATCTTGCACCTCCAGGCAAGTTCTTACAAGGGAGCCACACACTCAGCCCTGGAGTCCATCTTTATCTTTACACCGTGAGCCCATGAGGACAAAGGGCAACTTCCTCTGCCACTGCATTTCACTTATTAATTTGGAGGAGCGGGGACAGGGTATAACTATGTAGCGCTAGTTAGCCTGGAACTTGCTGTATATATCAGGCCTTGAACTCACAGAAATTCACCCGTCTCTCCCTCTGAGTGCTGAGATAAAAAATTTGGGCCACCCAATAGGTATGCAACCAATAATTAAATATTTTTTTATTTTATTGGGGGGGGGGACTGGAGAGATGGCTCAGCAGTTAAGAGCACTGGCTGCTCTTCCAGAGGGACTGAGATCAATTTTCAGCAACCACATGGTGTCTTACAAAAACTATCTGCAATGGGAGCTGTTGTCTTCTTCTGGCACTCATGCTAAAATATGTATTTTTAAATTACATTTGTAGGCACGTGCTTGTGTGTGGTGGGAGCGCCTCTGGATGCCAAGGTTGACAGATCTCCCTGTCTCCCTGAACAGGTTGTTATGAGCCACTTGATGTCCGTGCTGTGAATTGAACTCAGGTCTTGTGGAAACGCAGTACGCATTCTCAACCTCGGAGCCACCTCTCCAGCCCCCACCAAAGAGGTTAAAGAAGATTCAAGAAGATAATGTGGAAGATGACGGAGTAGCTAGTGGGCCTGTTAGTAATCAGGCTACCGGCTGACTTTGGATCCAGTCTCCGCAGCAGAGGTGACCACTAAGGAAAGAGCGTGTCTGTTTGGTTGCCCTCCCAAGATGCCGAATATCAAAATCTTCAGCGGGAGCTCCCACCAGGACTTATCCCAGAAAATTGCTGACCGCCTGGGCCTGGAGCTTGGCAAGGTGGTGACTAAGAAATTCAGCAACCAGGAGACCTGTGTGGAAATTGGAGAAAGCGTACGTGGTGAGGATGTCTACATTGTTCAGAGTGGGTGTGGTGAGATAAATGACAATCTAATGGAGCTTTTGATCATGATTAATGCTTGCAAGATTGCTTCAGCCAGCCGGGTGACTGCAGTCATCCCATGCTTCCCTTACGCTCGCCAGGATAAGAAAGATAAGAGCCGGGCCCCCATCTCAGCTAAGCTGGTTGCAAATATGCTATCTGTAGCAGGAGCGGATCATATTATCACCATGGATCTGCATGCGTCTCAAATTCAGGGCTTTTTTGATATCCCAGTGGACAATTTATATGCAGAGCCAGCTGTCTTAAAGTGGATAAGGGAGAATATATCTGAGTGGAAAAACTGTACTATTGTCTCACCCGACGCTGGTGGAGCCAAGAGAGTTACCTCCATTGCAGACCGACTGAATGTGGATTTTGCCTTGATTCACAAGGAACGGAAGAAGGCCAATGAAGTGGATCGCATGGTGCTCGTAGGAGATGTGAAGGATCGGGTGGCCATACTTGTGGATGACATGGCCGATACGTGTGGCACAATCTGTCACGCTGCCGACAAACTTCTCTCGGCCGGAGCCACCAGAGTTTATGCTATCTTGACTCATGGAATCTTTTCTGGCCCAGCCCTTTCTCGGATCAACAATGCATGCTTTGAAGCAGTAGTAGTCACCAATACCATACCCCAGGAGGATAAGATGAACCACTGCTCCAAGATACAGGTGATTGACATCTCCCTGATCCTTGCAGAAGCCATCAGGAGAACACACAATGGGGAGTCTGTCTCCTACCTGTTCAGCCATGTTCCTTTATAACTTCTGAAGCATTTCTTGTTTATTGTGTGAGCCTTGCAGCTCACAATTAATTAGAGCTCAGCTGCTGAAAGGCGCATAGACTGTTGAGAGTATCCCAGTGTCCTTAGGATGTGATTGACAAAGCTCATACTCCATTGCTTGTGAATGCTTTGGAGGTTTTCTTTGTTCAGAAAAACTGTATTGAATCAGCCCATATGTGATACTTTTTCAGACGTCTGCTGTACAACAAGAACCCTGAGCATCCTTCAATACAGTTCTAGTGGTTGAGCACCCTGTTAGGCAGGGGTAGGTAGCTCAGTGCAGTAACTTACTTTTGAGAGAAGAAGCCTCATCCGTTGCATCTGTTTTAATCTATAGCTTGAATTCGCTACACCTGTTCCCTTCCATTTGACCTTTGGCCATCTTAATCTTTTCCTGGCCAGATATCTCGAGCACAGTGATCATTGTACCATAATCTTGCTTCTTGCTATGTAACGACTAACATTCACATTAAATAATCTTTCTTGGTCTACTGCACTGTGGCGGTAGGCTTTAGGGGGTGTCCTGATAATGCCTTTTGATTTTTTATGTATTTGATTTTTTTTTTTTGCTTTTGATCCATTTGACCTCTTAGTTAAACAGATTTATGCAATTTAGTGTTATTTCTTGTAGAAAAACTTAATAAAAAAGGTCTGTTAATGTATGCAAAAAAAAAAAAGAAAATACGTGTTCTAGCTCACTTATTTCATCGCCACCAGAAAGCCCTGAGCACCCCTTCCAGCTCCAGCCTGAACCCCACTCTCTGCTAAAGGAAGAAGAGAGTGGCCCTGAGGCATCTCAGGGACAGGTCTCTGGAGTGCGTTCTGCCTGGACCACACTGAGCAAGTGAGCAGAGGTCCCAAGGTGTCTGCCCCCAGACTCCATGGAGCAGCCCACACTCCAGTCTCCCCTCCAAGATCAGGGGTGGAGGGAAACCGAGTCAATGGTCAAGACTGACCATTCCAGGGCTAGGGTGTTATTTATAAAATTATAACCCATTAATTCTTTTTTTTACCTCTAGCCTCAAGCTAATATCCTTTGGCCTTTGCATTGGAAGGGGAAGAGGGTGTGGTGGGCCCATCGAGGAGAGGGAGCAAAGACAGGTACACTGGGGTTCCACTGTAAAGACTCCAGTAAAAGTTCTTTCTTATTACCTGGAAATAAAGGACTTTACATTGGGCCATACAGGCCTCCTTGGGTCTCATCCAGTTTGCAAATGAAAGGATGCTCCCCAAATTCAGATCGAGGACCCTCCCCCCAGGTCTTGGTTTTGCCGCTTTGAGCCTGGCACTGCCAGGACCGTGGATACTGATGAGATGCAGTACCTCTTTCTGTCTTTACTTTGCAGTGGAGAATCTGAGGCACAGTGAGGGCAAGCAGAAAGCAAAGCCAGAATCCAAAGCCAGGAGACCTGTTTTCAGAGCTCGTTCTGCTAATTTCTATGCCACTCTGCCTGTCCTCGTGCTCAGATGTGCCCTAGACAATAATAAACACAAAATGGAAACGGGGTACAGGGAAGGGCTTCTTAAGACACATGCCACCCCTGGCTGAAGACAGACTGTATTTTTGTCTTAAAACAAAGTTTATACAGGTGGTGTGGCTCATGCCTCAGTGTTCAGGAGGCAGAGCTAGAAGATTGTCACAAATTGGGGGACAAATTCAGGTACATACTGAGTTCCAGGATAACACAGTACTTCTAGAAAAAAGGGGGTTGGGAAGATGGTTCGTTGGGTGCAAGGCTGGCAAGCCCAGTTCAGTTCAAGTTCACACCTGAGAGAAATGCCTGAATGCTGTCCTCTGGCGGCTGTGTGGATGTGCCGCACGTGCGCACACAGAGGAGAGACATACAGTTATCAGCACACACACAAAGATATCTTACAAACAAAGGTATTACACAATTAATAAATAAAACTTTGTTTTTAAAAGCGTTTAAATATAAAAAAAAAATCAATGACAAGTAGACCTGGAGAATTTGAAGAAAAAAAAAAGTCTCATTTCACGTTTTAAACTACTGGGCAAGAATTTCCGCGTGAGGGGCAGAGGAATCCCTGAGAGGGTGAAGTCCTGAGTGCTTATGCCAAGGACCCTAGCCTAGCTTCAGTCCTATGGGAAAATGCAGCCTGCTCCCCACATGCCTCCTGATGGGTGAGACTCAAAAATGGCAAAGCCTTCTGGTCTATGCATGAATGTTGACCATGTGTGCAGAAAATGTCCACCACAACTCCCCTTTACATTTACAACGTGAAGGCTCCCACCAAGATAATTAAACCTGCTTCCTGTCCACGTGTATGTAATAATCCCACCTTCCTGTCCACGTGTATGTAATAATCACACCTTCCTGCCCACGTGTATGTAATAATCCCACCTTCCTGTCCACATGTATGTAATAATCCCACCTCCCTGTCCACGTGTATGTAATAATCACACCTCCTCGTTCACATGTATGTAATAACCCCCCTCCTTGTTCAGATGTATATATAAACACTCTAAACTCCCAGAGCTCTGTGGTTTCTCTATCATAAAGTCCACTGTGCCCAACCCCAGCTTTTCCGTCTGTCTGTCTGTCTGTCTGTCTGTCTGTCTGTCTGTCTGTCTGTCTGTCTGTCTTTTCCTCATTCTCTCACTGCTCCTGTTCAGGGAAGTCCCTGGAGCCACACAAAGACTCAGCACTCACACACAGAGTTGACTCATCTGGTACCAGGAAACAAGATCGAGGCATCACTTGACTAAGTAGCCCAGGCCTCTCTGGCTGGACAGTCGGTCACAGTTTGCTGTGACAAGTGTTGAAGTCACCACCCTGGGCCAGGCACAGGAGCACACTGCTACAGTCCAGTTATTGGGAGGCAGAAGCAGGAAGATAGGTACAAACTCAAAAAGCCACTCAGGACTACGCGGTGAGACCCTGCTTCAGAAAGAGAAAGAAGAAAAAGGCATGTGTAAGAAAGGGGAAAAGATTGAGTCAATAGTGTTTGCCCAACAAGCACAAAATCCTTCGTTTGGCCTCAACACCTGATAAACCCAGGCATCTTGACAAAGGCCTGTAACACCAGCAGTGGAGAGGTGGAGGCAAGAGAAGTTCAAGGCCATCTACCCAGATGTATCGAATTTGAGACCAGCTTAGGATACTTGAGGCCTTGCCTACAAACATATAAAGAAATAAATACATAAATAAGTTTTGAAAAAATAATTGAAACCGTGGTCAATGTGTAAAATAAAGGAAAAATCTTAATTAAAAATAGATTAATAAGTAAACAGGCATTTAAAAGAGAGCTCAGGGGCTGGAGAGGTGGCTCAGTGGTTAAGAGCTCTGACCTTCCAGAAGACCTGCGTTCAATCCCCAACACCAGCGGGATAGCTCACAACTGTAACTGTAACTTTTATGGTTTCCTCGGGCACCATGCACATGATACACAAACATATGTGTGTCAAAACACTCATATCCAATAAATAAATAAATAAATAAATAAATAAATAAATAAACAGATCGCTCAGATCTTATGTTTGAGTGAGCCGTGTTGGCTAGGCTAGCATTGGCAATACTCAGGGCAGAACCAGGTACCTAATGAACACTATGTAGATATTTGTTAAATGAATTCCATGCAAATAGGTGTGGGAAGAGAGTTTGTGAAAACAACCCACACTCTGGTTATTCCAGTGGCCATTGGACATTTTTTCATAACCTTTCTCTAGCTGGTCTCAGAACCCCCTACCTCTCTCTAACTTGGACATGCTAGGTCACAGGTACACCAACAAGCTGGGAGAAAAATCATTCATTTCTGAACTTATGTTTTTGTTGTTTGTTAAAGAAAATTCTAATAACTCAAGAGTTCTAAGTCCCACAAAAGACAGTAGGCCACTGGAGATAAAAATATGTCGTAAACTACAAACCAACACACAGACATATTTACACAGACATTTTATTCTTTATTCAAAATCAGTTGGAGGGAGTGGGGACAATGAGATCTAGAAAGATGTCCTAAAGTGCACAGTCAGACTTCTGGTTCCCAGGGCCTTCCCTGGCACAGCCCCAAACCCTGGCTGTCAGCCCAGGCAAACAGAGTGGATGAGAGCCATTACTTGGTTGCCAAAGTCACTACACTGTGCCCTGAAGGGAGGTGACACAGTTGTTAGAAGCAACTAATCAGTGCCCTGGTGTACCAGATTCGCAACATTCTGCAGTGGATAGTCCCCTATGGGAACCTGGTGGCCGTGGGAAGGTGGCAATGTGATTTGATGGCCTTGAAAGGACTGTAGAACACACAGGATGTTCCCAAGTAAGAACAGCTCCTACAGAGCCAAACAATTTCTGGAGCTGCATGTTTCAGGCACTTCAGAAAGAATGTCGAGCCAGCCCACAGCCCCCTGTGAGGGGTCCCGTGGCAGCTCTTCTTCCTTTTACTGTCTGAAGGAGTCACAGCACACATCGATCATCTCTAGGATTAAATCAAGGAGAAATTAAGAGCATGACTCCACAAGCCGAGAGACTGGGTGTGTCATGTGAGCCCGTGTTCCAAGTACACTGGAAGCTGAAGACGGAGCTTGGAAACTCTAAGGCCAGCCTGTGCTGACTAGGAGACCCTGCCTTTCCTGGTTAGTTCTTTGTTAGCTTGACACAAGCTAGAGTTAGTAGAAGAGAAACCTCATTTGAGAAAACGCCACCATCAGATTGTTTGTAGGCATTTTCCTGAATAAGGATTGATGTGGGAGGGCCCACTGAGCAGTGCCACCCCTGGGTAGCTAATCATGGATGGTTAGAAAGCAGCCTGAGGTTTGGAGAGACGGCTCTGTGGTTAAGAGCACTTGTTGCTCTTACAGGGGACCTGAGTTCAGTTCCCAGCATTCACGTGGGAGCTCACAACCATCTGTAGTTCCAGTTCCAAGGGATCTGACCTCTGGAGGCACGGGCAGGCACCTGGTACACATATGTGTAGGCAAAGCACTCCTAAATATGACTCCAGAAAGAAACATAAAGAAGATAGGCTGAATAAGCTAGAAAGCATCATTCCTCCATGGTCTCTGCTCCAGTTCCTGCCCTGAGATTGCCCTGGCTACCCCTGAAGATGGGCTGTGACCTGTAATCCAAAGAAATTCTTTCCTTCGCAAGCTGCTTTTCTTCATGGCGTCTATCACAGCAACAGGAATCTTCTTAGGACACTCCAAATGCCCCTTCAAAAAGACAAGTGACAGGTAAGGCTCCACCGTGCCATGTGTAGCATTAGCTTCCCCGATGTAAGAAGCAATATAAAGCCACCAAGGGAAGATGCCCATGGGAAGAAGGAATATAATTTCAAGAGAAAAGTAGAAACTTGCAGGGTGGCTGATGGGAACCCTTCCTATACACAGCTTTTAAGAGTTACTGTCAATATTCTCTCAATAATAGGTGAGATGAATTCCATCTCTAAATGATTAGATCTGATTGTACTAGCTGAAGTGGTGTGGGAAGGGAACATGAAAGGTTGGCTGATTTACATTCTCTCCTGTGACAATCAATTTTAATTGTCAATGTGACACAGCCTAGGTCATTGGAGAGACCACAGAGGTTGTTTATATCAAGTGGTCCTGTGGGCGGGTCTGTGGTGACTATCTAGGATGATTGATGTGGGGTGACTCAGCCCACTGTAGGTGGCACCATTCCCTAGGCTGGTGGTGTCCTGAACTGTGTAAGAATGGAGAACCAAGCTGAGAACGAGCAAGCAGTGGGAGTGCACTGGTTTTGTATGTTCTTCTGCTTGTGTGCTTTTGCTCTAGACTGAGAATGTGAAATGACCAGCTGTTTCAAGTTCCAGGAGCCTTGAGCTCCCCTCTATGGTGGGCTAAAACCTGGAGTTGTGATCTGAAGGTTTTACACTGGGGGTGGGGGTGAGGTCAGGGTACTTTATTGTAGTGACAGAAATAAAACTAGGAAACCCCCCAGGGCCATTAGCAGGCACTATTATTAACCCCTCACCCTTTTTTTGCATATTAGGGATATATTTTATTAAGTCGATTATCATCTTATTAGTTTTTGTAGGACTAAAAATCAAACTTGGGGCATTGTGTATACTAGACAAGGACTCTACTAACTCCCAACCCTAGATTTTAGTTTAAATTCATATATAAAGATCATAAACTGGGTGATAGTGGTACATGCCTTTAATCCCAGCACTTGGGAGACAGAGGTAGGCAGCTTGCTGTGAGTTTGAGAATAGCCTGGTCTCCAGAGTTCCAGGACAACCAGAGCCGTACAGAAAAACCCTGTCTTGAAAAACAAACAAAAAAAAACCATCATAAATGTGGGGCTAGAGACATGGCTCAGTAGTTAAGAGCACAAGTCTCTTGCAGAGAACCCAGGCTGAATTCCCAGCACCTACATAGCATCTAGCAACTGTTTTGTAACTACAGTTACAGAGGATCTGATGCTCTCTTCTGGCTTCTGAAGGCACTGCATGCATGTAGTACACAGACATACATGCAGGCAAAAACATACACATAAAATAAAATAACTCTATTTTTAAAAGTCACACATGTATTTGAAAGGAATCTCAAAATCCTGATGGAAAAACTCACTGTATAGCCCAGGTTATCACCAAATTCCTCTTTCCTCAGCTTTCTAATGACTGGAATTACAGGCATATAATTGCATGATGATGGGCTATGGCGTGACAGCTCAGCAAGCAGAATGTAGAATGATCAGATATTTATTCCTATTTACTCCGTAAGATAATCAAGCCTTCAGTATGACATAATTTTACCAAGTCCATACAATTATAAACATTCATTTATAAATGAATGAATAATTCAAAAACTGAATAAAACATTCATCTACTGAAAATAAGTGTGTGTGTGTGTGTGTGTGTGTGTGTGTGTGTATGTGTGTATGTGTGTATGTGTGTGTGTCCATATATATTATAGGAACCAGACCCTGAGCTGTGGCTGTGCTGGATTGCTTTTAACATTAATCTAACTTTCTAAGTTTGGTTTTGTATTGTTTTTGTTTTTCAAGACAGTTTCTTTGTGTAGTCCTGACTGTCTTGAAGCTCACTCTGTGGACCAGGCTGGCCTCGAACTCACAGAGATCCCCACCTGCGTCTGCCTTCTGAATGCTGGGACTAAAGGCATGTGCCACCCCCACCTGATTAATTTCTTCTTTCCTATGAACCAAATATTACAAAAAAGAGGAAAGAGGCGTTGAGGAAAGGCTGCCCACCTTATGGGGACTCTGGGTGTCCTGCAGTTAAGGCATGGAGGGACTGGTGGCACAGAGTCCACTTCACACAAGTTCACATACATACACAGACTGAACATCCTAGAGAAAATAATTTTCATAATGCTTAGGCTGTTTTCATACTTCCACATTGTGTTGGCAAAAGTTCTGTACAATAAGGACCCCAAGCCGGAGACAACCTAGTACAAAGTCAAATGAGACCAAATGTGGGTCAAATCCTGATATTGCTGTGACCTACCAAAGATACGGAATATCGCAGAGGAAGTTTTCCACAGGCAGAAGACTTCAAGGAGATGAGTACCACAGGCAGGGCCTGTTCCTGCAACCTGGCCTGGGCCATCTTTCAGGACAGTTTGAAGCTAACACTGAGTGAGCATCTCAATGGGCTCTTCCTTTCCCAGCCAAACATTTGTAAATACGCTTTAAATGATTGATTAAAGCTTGGAACACAAGCCTGGGGCGGGTGGTGCATGCCTTTAATCCCAGCACTGGGGAGGCAGAGGCAGGAGGATCTCTGTGAGTTTGAGGCCAACCTTGATGGAAAAACTCCTGAAGAGCTACAACGAGTCTGAAGCTGGAGTGCTAGCGCCTGGCTTCATCTTTCTTTTGTGATTTTTAACTGCTGTCTCCAGACCTTCAGTTTGAAGTCTTATCTGGGAGTTTTCCTACAGATCAAAGCCTATGCAAACTTAGTTTAAGGACAACCCAGAACACTGTAGTGGGTCCTTTACTGAGAATTTGCACTTGGCATTGGTTTAGAGTTTAGATAAGCTGTGTATACGGAATTGACTTGCTAAAGGTATTAATAGTATAACAATAAAAGTGTCCTTTGCTCAGGAAAAGGAACCAGTTCATGGAGATGAATATCCCCCTCCCCCTTCCCCTTCCCTCTCCCTTACCCTCCCCCATGCAGCTGGAAAAGGCTAAAAAATTCTTCCTCTAGGAGCCTCTCTGTCTCTTGAGTCTAAGGAGCCCTGTGAACACACACCCACACCCACTATACAACACAGCCTGATCTACAAAGTAAGTTCCAGGTCAGCCACGCTGCACAGAGAAACCCGTCTCGAAAAAAATAAAAAGCTTATAGCACACGTGAGAAAAGTCTTACGTATATTTGTGTGTGCGCTTGTTATTTGCCACCCAGGAATGCCTGTTCCAGAGGGAACGTGGAGGTGAACTTGTTACTCACCAGAATAGTGAGGAGCACACGGAGAAACTGTGCCTTGTATTTGAAAGTAGCATCACACAGATGTGTGAAGAGTGCAGGACCTATTGGAGTATCCGAGAGTGGGCTTCACTTCCCTGGACGGGGCGAGGGAGAGGGTTGCTCAGGATTGATTTTGGAAGGAAAGAGCACAAGCAGAGAACAGCCAGCAGGAAGCCATCTGTATGGGGAGGCCACACACTGTGAAGGACTGCCTCTCCACTGGGAGCTTGGAATGGGACAATTAAGCATGGGCTTCAAACAGTGTTTAGTTGTTATTTGTCATTATGAAAACATCCTTAAAATGTAGAGGAGGGGAGTTGTTGGTAAGATAGCCAGTCTATAAAAGTCCCTAGCTTGGCAGCCTGAGTCCAGGCCTTTGACCCACACATTCACATAGTGGAACAAAAAAACTGATGCCCGAAATTGTTCTCTGACCTCACACACACACACACACACACACACACACACACACACACACACACACCAGAGCACATGTATATACATACACACACGCACACAAATACATAAATAATTGTAGCAGCAATAAACCTGGTCAGCAGTGGTAGCATCACCTTTAACCCCAGTACTCAGAAGGCAGAGACAGGTGGATCTCTGTGAGTTCAAGACCAGCATGGTCTTCATAGTGAGTTCTAGACTAGCCAGGACTACACAATAAGAGCCTGTCTTAATAGTAATAATAATAATAACCCCAAACTACTTCAGACCCAGTTAATGCAGGACACAGCAGGACTCAGTTCAAAACTTCAGAGTGTATTTGTTCTGCAAGAATCCAGCCAGGAAGGAGACTCATGGCTCTCAGGAAGAGCTACTGAGGCTGGAGAGATGGGAATGTACGCTCTGTACAGTCCTGACATAAAGTAAAGAGAGCACTGTTGATCGGCAGGTAACTGGGCTGAGTAGGAAGCTTGTCAGAGCAACTCAGTGCAGGAAGCAACTGGCTGAGAGCACTGGAGGGTGGCATTCTGTCCAGCACACTGGCTAGCAGAGGGCAATCATGAACACCAGTACATCTGGGAGCACCCAAAGGTGGTGTTCTGTACAGCACACTGACTGGCAGCAGTCAGTCCTGGAACACCAGTACATATGCCAGGCCTAGAATAGATGCCCTCCACCCTCTCTTCCCTGTGGCAGCTTTCTTCCTGGTAACCTTAACTGTGAAACTACAGAAACTTAGTTCTTGAGTCAGATCTGCCTTGTGTGACACCTCTTTAGCTTCTATTCCAACCCCGTGCTGAATCTGCTACTGATCATTTTTTCTCAAAAGACCTTTAGGAATGAAGAATTTCTATTTCCTCCAAGATTGATTTCAAAACCTGCAAGGACCCTCACAGTCAGAGAGGGTCTCAGTTAGGGTTTCTCTTGCTCTGATGAATACCATGACTGGGCTGGAGAGATGGCTCGGAGGTTAAAAATACTGGCAGCTCTTCCAAAGGTCCTGAGTTCAAGTCTCAACAACCACATGGTGGCTCACAGCCTTCTATCTGGCACCCTCTTCTGGCATGCAGGCAAAACACTGTATACATAATTAATCAATAAATTTTTAAAAAACGAAAAAGAAACACCATGACCAAATACAGGTTAGGAAGGAAAGGGTTTGTTTGGCTTACACTTCCACATCCATGGTCCATCCTTAAGTCTGGGTAGGAACCTGGAGGCAGGAGCTGATCCAGAGACCATGGAGGGAGCTGCTTACTGGCTAGATTCCCACGGCTTGCTCAGCCCGCTTTCTTATAGGATCCAGGACCACCAGTCCAGGGGTGCCCCTCCCCTATCAATCACTAATTAAGAGAATCCCCTACAGCTGGATCTTCCGGAGACATTTTCTCAATCAAGCTTCCCTTCTTTCTGGCGACTCTAGCTGTGTCAAGATGACATGATGCTGGCCAGCACAGAAGGACACCCGTGTGTGCTCCATTCTGTTAGACCTTAGGGAGAGTGGGAAGGGAGGTCAGCTGTGATGCTGAAATCATCCCCAGCACCGTTTAGGGGGAAGGTTACATCCAGGTTGGTGGTGGCATATACCTTTAATCCAGCACTAGGGAGACAGAAATACGTGGATTTTCGTGATTTTGAGGCCAGCCTGGTCTAAAGAGCAAGAGCTTCAGGGAAACCCTGTATCAACAGCGAAAAGGAAAAAGAAAAAGAAAATGGAAGGGAGGGAGAGAGGGAGAGAGAGAAAAGAGATTGAAAAAGAAGACTTTACTGATGGGAAGTTTCTAAGAAAGTGCGTCCCTGATACATGGGAGGAATGGCTGGGACCACCTTTGATGACAACGGATAGGCAGTTAAGTGTATAATGTCTTCTTCCTGGTGTCTGAAACAGTTGCTCTTTTTGGAAGAACTGTGGGAAAAGATCTTCCTTAAAGCTGGCAGCCTGTGCATCTCCGGAAGGAGGTTCAAATGACTAACAGCCCATCCATTAACAAATGACCTTTTTGGCTGCTGGGAGGGCTCTATGGTTAAAAGAGCTTGCTGCCAAGAATGATGACCAGAGATCTATACTGTGGAAGGAGAGACCCAACTCCAGCAAGTTGTTCTCTGACCCCAACATGCGGACTGTGGCACGTATGTCCACCACATAGACACACTAAATTAATTAATATTTAAATTAATAGCCATTGTTTGCTGTGGAGTCTGGACTGGCTTCAAACTTGTAACAGTCCTCTGGCCTCAACCTCCCAGGATTAGAGGTCTGTCACCACAGCAGGAAGACAGGTGTTAACTCACCTAATATCTCTGTACTTTGACTTGGGTCACAGACAAAACTCACTCCCTTAGGCCCCTGGTTTGCTCTCCCGATACAGTGGAATGCGTTTCTCATGTATTGCACAGCAGACACCCATGTGATTCCGGTCAGCAGCTTATTGGGTGATTCCTTAACTTTCAGGCCATTTGTTGTGGAACAATCCTTTTGTACCCTGTGAATATGTGTTGCTCTCATTGGTTTAGTAAAGAGCCAACTGGCCAATGGTTAGGCACGAGGAAGAGGTTAGGCGGGAGAGCCAGACTGAGAGAATGCTGGGAAGAAGAAGGGCAGGGTCTCCAGGAGTCAAGCAACACAGGAAGTTCATTGATGAGGTAAATGAGCCTCAGGCCAGTACATAGATGAATGGAAATGGGTTAGTTTAAGTCAGAAGAGCTGGCTAGAGTCAAGCCTAAGTTATCGGCTGAACATTTATAATTAGTAATAAGATTCTGTGTGGATATTTGGGAGTTGGCTGATGGGACAGAAAACCGTGCCTACAGCCATTGGTGATAGAGTAGAGCAAAGTATAGACAAGACTTCAGCCAACTTGCTAAATGGCAATATTTTGGAGAAAGGCAAGCTGAAGTTCTGCCCCCGTGTGTCAGCTGACTCCATCCACTCAAACACAGACCCAAGAGTCTGTCCTAGTTAAAATTTTGACCATGTCTTGCCTAAATACTAATGAGAGTCATTAGCTGAGGTGAAGGCAGGAGAAACATTGGTCAGAGACCATACTCTAATAAGAATCCAAAGTATGACAGAGCCTTGAGAAAGTTCCGGAAAATTAAAGTTAGTAGGGAAACAGCAACAGCTTCCGGTGGCTCTCTATAAGCACACTCTCGATTTAAAAATAGTGTTATAGCATCGAGAGCTGGACCGTGCCGGTTATAAACTCTGCTTACAGATGCATGAAGTCAACAGTCAGGAGGTTATTGATCTGGTCTATTTCCTACTCTAAGCCTGTTTCCTACTCAAGACACATTAAGATACCAAGTATAAAGGCAAGTACAGCGAGGGGACTTGAAATCATGGGTTTCTTTTTTTCCCCTAATGTTTTTGAGACAAGGTCACAAAGTAAATGCTTACTTCAAACCAAGAACAGTTATCTGGACTCAGTGACATGTGCCTGTAATCTCAGCTCTTGGGAAGCGCACACAGATCAAGGGAGTCAGGGCAACCTCTGGTGCACAGTAAGTTCCAAGGCCAGTCTAAGCTACATGAGATCTTGGCTCAAAGAAATTGGGCCTCACCTCCACATATAAAGGCAGGAGGTGAAAAAAGTGAGGACTTTGGGGTCTAGAATTTCTTTCTCAGAATGAGTTTCTAGATCAGCCTGAGTACTGGAACTCAGGACCTTTTGCCTGCTAACTACAGGCTCTGCCACCAAGTTATAAATGCAACTCTGGGATTTTTATATAGAATGAGCCATGGTGAACAATCCCTTGGAAGCAAGAAAGGAAATCCTCACTTAAGTTGCTTCATTAGGGACTTCATCACAGCACGGAGACAGGTAACTAATACAGAGAGACCTTACAATGTGGGATGTCTTTGTGTACGCTGTATATATGTATCGCTTCTATTGGTTAATAAAAAAGCTGTTCTGGCCTATGGTAAGATGGGAAATCCAAGCGGGGTGGGGGGATGGGGGGAGGGCGCAGAGTCAGGAAGATGCTGCCAGCTGCTGGGGGAGCAAGTGAAAAATGCCACATGGCAAGACATAGATTAATAGAAATGGGTTAAGTTGTAAGAGCTAGTTGGTAATGAGCCTGAACCATAGGCCAAACAGTTTAAAATTAATATAGCTTCTAAGTAATTATTTTATAAGCAGCTGTGGGACCATGGGTGGGAGAAATTTGTCTGACCATGGCCCAGACAGGACAGAAAAACTGGTTACAACCTTAAAAGAAACCAGTCCCGATGCCTCCTCTATCAGAGGCTGATGAGAAAGCCTCTAGCACTTTGTCATAATAACAGTAGCAAATTTAATATGCTTGTGTTTTCTCCTGTGCTTTTGCCTTACATATTTCTGATAAAACAGGGAGGGAGAGTTTTATTTATAAAAACCCTTTTCTGGGACTAGAGGTGTAGCTCAGGGTTAGTGTGATTGCCAAGCATGTGCAAGGCCCTAGATTCCATCGCCATCACTGCAAAGAAGACAAAAAATATTCCCAAAGGACCCAGTTATAAAGACACTATCAAGATGTGTGTTTATATTTCATCAAACCTTCTTAAAATACAGTATTTTAGCTCCTGACTGCCTGTTTACAATAAGAACTGAGCATAATAAAGTGGGTTATATGATGTTATATGACTCCGGTATTTGGGAGGTAGAAGCAGAGGGATGCCAAGCCAAAGGTCATTCTCTATATAAGGAGTTCAGGGCCATTCTGGGATGCGGGAGAGACAAGGTCTAAATGAATATATGGGCAGCTCTAACTGGATTTAATGGGCTATCAAAAAAAGACACAAATTTAGAAGGAAAAGCATATTAAGGAGGGAACAGGGGAGCTGGAGAACGGGGATAGATATCATCATATTTCATTGTATATGTGCATGGAATTTTTCAATATTAAAGAAGAATACTTTAAATTTGCCATAGTGGCATATGTCACACATTTGTAGTGTAATCCCAGCTGCCTGGGAGGGCTGAAAAAGAGTTGTGTGATAGAGCAATACCAGAGAGAGAGACTGAGGAATTATTGAAATAGCAAATAAAAAGATTTTACAATAAAAACAGACTCAAAGCCATGCATGGTGGCGTATGTATGTAATTTCACCACTTTGTCAGTGGAGGCAGGAGGATCAGGACTCCAATGTTGAATACATGAGATGCTGCCTCCAAACAAAACCTGTATAACATGCCCTCTGCCCCTAAACAAAGCAAGTGAATTTTAGGTTAGTGATTCTGAAGTGGTGCTGTGGATCTTGTCACCAACATGCTTTGTTTGGGTTCCTACTCTATTTAATTTATATATATAAAAAAAAATGGTGGTGAACACTGGTCACCTTGTGCTTTCCTATTAAACCAGCTCTCTGGCCTTGAAAGGTGTGAGCCTGGGTTTTACTGAAGCCTTCCTGGGCGTGTGCAGGGGGGGCTGGTATTCCTCTCTTCTTATGATGTGCCCCCCCACCCCCCACCTCATAGACCCCACCCCCCACCTCATAGACCCCACCCCCATCTACCTGGTCCATCACACCTCTGGATTCCTTTATTTGACCCCAAGTTGTATGGGTGACTCTTGTTAACAAAACAGGTTCCAAATATATTAACCGTGACCCTTCAGGAGGTCTTAGCCTCACTAGATAAGGCTAATATTTCTTTTGTATTTTGTTCTGCTGGAAAAACTGGTGCCACATTTGTTCTTTGGACATAAAAGTTGGAAACTGGTGTGCTGATATATTTCATATTTAGTAAAAACCAGTCTGAAATGTCAGAGGGATCTACCCACAGTCAATCCAGGAGGATCAGAGAGCGGTGACCTTAGTCCCAGCAGACCTGAGTTTGAGATCAGTTTAGTTCACAGAGGGAGTTCCAGGCTCCTGGGTAGGCAGTGTAGTGCCACGCCTTTAACCTTAACCTGGATGTGAAACAACTGAGCGAAGAGGGTATTTAAGGCAGGCATAGAAAGACAGATCAGGCAGAAGAAGCCACGAGGAGTGAGGCTGAGGAATCTGGAAGACAGCTGGGTGAGATCTGACTGTGGTGTCTCCTCTCCTTGATATTTCAGTCTTTCCCTGATTATCTGGCTCTGAGTTTCCTTTTAACACAACCAGAAGTGCAACAAACTGGGATTGTCATAAGCAAGGGAAAGGTCACCAGAGTGTGGTGAGTTAAGTTTGGGAGAAACTGAAGACTGGAAGTCAGAGGAGGAGCTGAATTTGGCCTTGGGCAACCAAGCTGCTCTACATTATTAGCTGCCTGGCTGCAGACAAAACTGCATTTGCCAAAAGTCAGCATGGAAATGGTTTCAAGTTCCCCAGGGTCAGAAGCACATTAAATCAGACACCATGCAGGACCAGGGCATAGGCAGGTCCTCCTTCTCTTGGACTCATCTACTGGGCTACGGTCTCCATGGGTTACTCATATCTGGTATCTTGCTGGAATATTTGACTATCCAGTTAAGACAAGGTGGTAATTTAAATTCTAAACCATGGGGCTAGAGAGATGACCCAATGATTAGGAACATTTGGTCTTGTAACAGAATCCCAGACCTTAGCACTGAAGTCATGGTAGGGGCACCTGTGGGGCCCAGAGCAGCTTGACCACACAATTCCCCTGACAGGCTTAACAAAGCCAGACAGACAGCAGGCTCTCGCTGGCAGCATCTGGTGGTTACAGGAAGGGCCTGAAGGGCCGGGTGAGCAGACACCATCCAGGGAGGAGCCAGAACCTAAGAAATACCTGACATTCCGAACATTCCCTTTCTGGGAAAGGGAGGTAGTTTCCAGGTACACCTGCTGATCTGCTGATACAGGGAAACCTCTGCTAAAAGTTAAAACATCCCTAGAATTCCAAGCAGCCAGTGAATTCATAACAGGTACCCCTGATCTTGGACCAGTCCCAGGACTGTAACCCAGTTCTGAAGCCTCTAGAGCCCTCCCCCCCAATAAAAGCCCTTGCCTGGGGCTGCTCAGGGTGGTTCCGGCCCCACCACAGTGTAAGACAGAGGGAGTGACCCAAGCTAGCTTGTCAATAAAGACTCTTTGCTGTTGCAATGGACTGGTCTCTTGGCGGTCATTTTTGGGGTCTGGACTCTGGGCACAACAACACCATTCTGACCTTAAACCCAGCATGTAGGCCCCTCACCTGTTGAAACAGGAACAAGGGCCTACAGTGATCTAGCCTATAGTTCTAGGAATGTTCCTAAACCCTGACCCTGCCTTTTGGCTTCTGTAGCCCCTTTTCTCCCTAACTGAAGTGTGACAACCAGGATGTGATTTTAGTGCATAAAAGACTGAGGGCTGTGAGCCTCTTGGGGCTGCATGATTTGGGCTGAGCCATCAGCTAGCAATAAAGACTTTCTTCTTAGAGTCTGTGGGTGGTCTCCGGTGCGCTTACCTGGAAACACTGTTTTGAGGAGTGCCTGGGTTCAATTCTCGGCTCACCAGCATCCTTAGCACCAACCAATTCCTCCATGGACACCAGGTACACATGTGGTGCCTAGCCTTACATGCAGGCAAAACACTCATACACCTAGAATAAGATAAAAAGTCTGTCTTAAAAATTTAAAAAAAAACAAAAAACCAACCAACAAACATAAAAAACAAGGGGCTGGAGAGACGGCTCAGCAGTTAAGAGCACTGGCTGCCCTTCTCGAGGACCTGAGTTCAATTCCCAGCACCCACAACTGTTTGTTACTCCAGTTCCAGGAGATCCAACACTTCTCACAGACAAATGTGCACATAAAATTAAATTTAAGAAGGAAAAAAGTATGAAACATAAGGAGTGGTCCAGAAGAGCTGAAGCAGGGTGTCATTACTGTGTCTCAGTCCTGAGCTATGGTCTACAAAATGTGATCGACTCTAAATACTATGAAAATCTGCTTATGGTGAAGTCAAGCTGCCTCAAAAAAAAAAAAAAAAAAAAAAAAAAGAAAGACAATGTTTATGCCCTTCAGGCTGTTACATTATACTATTATACTGAGCGACTTTTTACATGGTGGAGGACTGTCCCAGTGTGTGTTAGAGAGAATCATGTGCGTCTTTCTAGACACACAGAGTGGGAGAATTTGGAATGTCGAAGAGGTCCTGTACTGTCACCACACACACTCTTACTATAGTCTAGGAAGACTTTCTTGCTGGAAGCACCTTGTGTATTGTAGGGCTTTCAGGATCTGACATGGAATCCAGCTATGAGACAAGGAAGATACATCCAAGAGCCAAATCCAAAGTAAAGGCATTTTGGGGCCAGGCAGAAATCTGGCTCTGATGATAATTATCTATCTATCATCTATCCGTCCATCCATCCATCCATCCATCCATCCATCCATCTATCATCTATCTATCTATCATCTACCTATCATCTATCTATCTATCCATCCATCCATCCATCCATCCATCTATCTATCTATCTATCTATCTATCTATCTATCTATCTATCTATCATCTATCTATCTATCCATCCTTCTGCCTTCTGTCAGCTTCCTTCCTCTTGTCTTTCCTCCCTCCCTCCCCTCAATCATTTTATCTGATTTTTACTTATGTGTATTTGTTTGTGTCTGTCAGTGCAAGTACAGGCAGAGGCCAGAAGGAGGCATTAGATCCCCTGGAGTTACAGTTATCAGAGCGTATGGGCCACCCAGTGTGGGTTCTGGGAACTGAACCTGGATCCTCCGCAAGAGCAATGCTCTTAAACACGGGGCTGGGGTGATATATATCTAATGATGTTTGCCTGAGAAATAAGAGGACAGTGTCACCCACAGAGTTAGCCATGAAGGTCAGGGAGTGGTGACCCGCACCTTTAACCCCAGCACTTGGGAGGCAGCATCTCTGTGAGTGCGAAGCCAAACAGAGCCAGGCAGTGGGGGTACACAGCTTTAATTTTATCTCTAGGAAAGCTGAACAGGACGTGAGATAGCTGGGCAGAGTAAAAGGAGGCAGGAGATCAGCCCTCCACCTGTGACCCAATCCCTTTTGGCTGAGGAGAGACATTCAGTCTGAGGATTCATGAGGAGTCCGTTATGTGAGACATGGCTGTGGTTTGCTCCTCTGTCTCTCTCATTTTTCAGATTTCCCCCAATATCTGGCTCTGAGTTTTTATTATGAGACCAAGTAGAATGTGTGTGCAATACTGAGCAATCTTTGCAGCCTCCAAATGTCTTTCCACTCTAAATGACTCAGATCCATACCTTTGCTTGGAATGACTGTGCCACCCTTTGCATTTTCTTGACCTAGCATATCCTATGACTATTTCCTCTTTCCCTTTATTTATTATCTTTTGCAGTGCTATGGATTAAACTTGGGCTTTATGCATGCTAAATAGATGTTACATCACAGAAATACATCTCTAGTTTTCTCATTAGATTTTTTTTCCTTATTTAATATCTGGCTTCCCTGTTCTGTCCCTCAAATCTGAAGACAAAGATGACTCCTTACCTATGACTGCATCCTTTGGACATAACAAAGTACTTGGCATTTTATCCACATGTGATAAACATTTGTCTGGGTGCTACAAGATGGCTCAGCAGTTAAGATCACTTGTCACTCTTGCACAGGACCCAGGTTCCAGTCCCAGAACCCACGTGATGGCTCACAACCATTCATAACTCCAGTTCCTAGGGATCCAACGCCATCTAACGGCCTCTGGTGGCACCAGTCACAGATGTGGTGCATAAACATACCTACAAGTAAAATACTCAATTATATAAAATACAATAAGCACAGTTTTAATTTTGTTTAAACATTTGAGTCGGTGACTACAGCAAAAATTTTCAGAAAATGAGAAATAGTCTTCGCGGTTTTGATGATCTAAGCTCATCTTTCCTTTTCGTTCAGGAAGATGAGCCAAAACCCTCTAAGGCCAGAGAGATAATGACTAAACTCACTGAGAGGAGGAAATCTCCTCTCTCTCTCTGTTGTTAATCTGTGGGCTCTGTCTAGGCATCTTCTGGCCAGTCTGATTAAATCTTACTCTCATTCTCTTGGGTGATCTTAACCACTTCTTACAAACTGTGGCTGTCAGCACACCTGTAGCATTTTACCTTTTTCCTTATGTAGAAAGTTATCTTTGGCATTGTGGATCACTGATGTTCCTCCTGTGCCTCCCTCCCTCCCTCCCTCCCGTCCTCCCTCCCTCCCTCCCTCTCTGTCTCTCCCTTTTCCCTCTCAGCAAAGTCCCATGTTACGCAGACTGGCTTTGAGCTTATTGTGTAGCCGAGGCTAGCCTCTACCTGCCAAGTGCTGAGATTTCAGACTCAGCTTCCTCCTGGTCTCCCAGTATTTTTGTTATTTTATAAGCTGCCTTGATCAAGGTGTTTTATCACAGCAATAGAAAAGCAAGTGTTTAATTTGGGCTTATAGTTTCAGATGGTTAGAGTCCATGACCAGAGCAAGGGCATGGCGGCAGGAGCAGCTGAGAGCTTACATCGTGATCCACAATCGGAGGCAGAGAGAGGGAATACGCGGAGCATTAATTGCATGAGTCTTTTGAAACCTCAGAGCTCACTCTCACCTCCAACAAGGTAACATCCTTCCCACATCCTTCCTCCATCTGGGGACCAAATAGTCAAATGTATAAACCTATAGAAGTCATTCTCATTCAAATCACCATATCTATTTTAGTATTAAGAAAACTATCTGGGGGCTGGAGAGATGGCTTAGTGGTTAAGGGCACCAACTTCTCTCCCAGAGGACCTGGGTTCAGTTCCCAGCACCCACATGCACCTCACAACTATCTGTAACTCCAGTTCCAGTGAGGCCTCTCATAGAAATACTTGCAGGCAAAACACCAATGCACATAAAATAAAAATAAATAAATCAATAAAGAAGAAACTATTTTCATTGAAGGCTACAGCTGATGGTATAAGATGACTTGACCTTTTGGCCCTGTGTGAATGTATCATAAATGCCACCACACAGTTGACTTCTGGGACAAATCAGTCTCCCCTAAGAACCACCACAGAAAATAACATTCATCTGAGAGCCAATGGACTGCAGAGTCCTGACCTGCTGTGGGAAGATGCCAGGCAGGGAGAAGGGTGACTTTTCCTTTCTGTAAGGTCCCAACATCATCCCTTTACTCCACATGCATTTACAGAGGACTATGCCAGGCTACATGTTGAGGATCCCACGACACACGGATCTAATAGCCTGCTCACAACCTGGGCATTTTCAAAGTTTAATCCATGTAAGCACAAACACAGGCTGGATGAAAACACAGGCTTTAATTACAGAACCCATAGGAGACATCATTCAGCTTCTCAAGGAAAAGGAAGGTGCCCCAAGGCAGAGCCATCAGCTGGACAACCTGCCAATCAGAGCATCTATGCACTTCCCATTCACTGGTGTAAGGCTGCCAGGGTCTGGTAACTCTAGTCCCCTTCCGGTCACAATGTTCCACAACCTCCTCATCCTGACTCCCTTCTTGAGTGGAGTTGATTTGTGGCAGGATGGAGTTTTTAAAAAGCAGGGGAGGAGGTCTCAGAATCCGTTCTTCATGTTCAGCATGCCAGCAACACCCCCCCCCATTGTCTAAGATGTAGACATGTCATTTCAAAGAAGAATTCTGTTGGGTTCTTTCACTCTGCACAGGTTGGTATTCTTGGGTTTCGGAATCCAGATGAGAACACCAATATCATGCCATTGCTTTTGAACTTCTCAGCTGCTGCTCACTCCCTGTTTGCTTGTTTGTTTTGATGCAAGGTATCACTTGTAGCCCAGGCTGGCCCGAAACCCACCAGTTAGCCCAGAATGGCTTCAAACTAATGTGTGCTGCACTCACAGGCTTAAGACACCGTGCCTGACCTCCAGGGACATTAAAGACTCAGTCTTCTAGCTCCCTTATGAAGATTTGCCTATTAAATCTTCTCAGGGTTACACCATAATAAAACTGCTTTTACTTTATATTTTATTTTTAAAAAATAAGTATTTTTAAATGTGTGAGCGACTGGTATTGGCTCAGTACACTCCAAAACCAAGTTCTAAGCACAAAGGAGATGTATTTGCCCCAGTGGGACAAAGAGCCCCAAACAGACAAAGACAGGAGACTTGAAAGGGAGGAGGGGAGGAACAGGGTGGAAGGGGAGGGTGTATCTGTCCTGGAGGAACAAAGGACTGCCTCTGGATAGAGAGGAGACAGCTATGGCCCATAGGAAATGGAGGTTTACAAAGGTAAAAGGGGAAACCCCCATGTTAGGATGTTATTAATTTTAATTGGGAATGTTAATTAGGTGAGCCTAATGGGGGTTTTTAATGAATGGACTTCTATACTTTGATAACTGGACCGTGCTAGTCAGCCTCAGGAGAAGGAAGTGGCCAAATAATGGAATAGACTTTGGTGGCTAGCTTTAAGAATATGATCTAACAGTTTTTAGCAAGGCAGAGAGAATGGGGGAGATGGGCAAGGCTTGCCAGAGATCTGTTTGCCATGCTCAGGCTGGCTAGCGTCCCTTCAAAATGTATCTAATCACTGCAAGAAAGTTTTAAAATCAGTTGCTGCCTGCTCTTGTGCAGACAGCAAATGGAAAAAACCATCTACCTACCCTCTATTTGTTTTCCATTTGGCTTGTGTGAGCGGATGAGCTCTTTTCAGAAGGGATCTAAGAACAGATCTTCTTAAGTAAACTAACTCTCCGGCTGTCTGACTCATTTCACGGGGACAATAAATTTGCATGCCGTTTTGGAGGCGGACCCACAGTGTACCCAGAACTCCCGCCTTTGTAATTTCATACTAAGGAGTATCAGTTGCTCATCCCATCCCTGCTTCCCCAAGGTAAATGTTGGCATCTGACACTTGCCCAAAGAAAGGTCATGTGACTATAGTCTTGGTCATTTGTGTGGGCTTCTGTGAGAAAAATCCTATCTGTACTACTAGCCAAAAGAGTCTAAAAATGGACAAGAGACCCTTCACAAGGGGCTTTGCCCCCCTTTCTCTAAAGCAGTTTTGAAAAACTACAATGCTGTCTACTGAATGTGCAGTGATGTATTTTAAGGTGTTGGGAAGGACAGGCAGATAATGCAAGACAACATCTCACTCCACACAAATGTGAGCACTGCACCACCTCCTTTTTAAACCTTCCCCCCTTCCTTTCCCTTCCCAAATACAAGCACCAACCACCTGTTTCTTTAACTCCCACGCTAAGCTCTGAGCTTGGCAGAGGTTCCTCCAGAGCAAGGCTGTTGTTCTCTTGGAGCCCAGCAGCCCAATCATCACCCCTCCCCGGGCTGGGAAATTGCTAAAGAGTTTCTGCCCACGTGGGCAGGGAGGGGTGAGGACTCTGGATGAAGCACAGTTGTTTTACCGGAGGCACTGCCTCGCTGGCTGTTAGGAGATCCATATTGTTTCCCAGAGGCTCTGCCACAGTTTCTCTATAGGCTTTCGTCACCTTCACCCCGGGTCTCATGCTATCATAGTTTGAAGCTAGCAGAGAAAGCAGGCATTCTTGTTCCACAATGAAAGGACCCCCCCATACCCCTATCCCCCACCCCAGGTGCTCACTGATTACCAGCATTGCCTGGTGTGAATAGGTGCAGGCACTGTACTAAGCACATTGTTTTCAAAAGGTTTTATTTTTGACCTATCAGGTCTTGGCTTTTGTTTATTTTTGCCAACTTGACGAATGCTAGAGTCATCTGGGAAGAGGGACCTTGTAATGAGTAAATGCCTCGGCCAGACTGGCCTGTCGACAGGTCTATGGAGGGATTTTTTAAATTAATGATTCACGTGGAAAGGCTCAGCCTATTGTGGGTGGTATCATCCTGGAGCAGGTGGTCCTGGGGTGCGTTAGAAAGCCTGCTGAGTGAGTTGTGGGGCACCCCAGGAAGTAGACTCCTTCATGGCCTCTGCTTCAGTTTCTGTTTCTAGATTCCTGCCTTTATTTCTTACCAGGCTTCCTTCAGGGAGTCCTTCAGGCAAGGAGGATGAGGAAGCAAATTAACCCTTTCCTCTCCAAGCTCCTTCTTGATCTTGGTTCATCACAGCAATAGAAAGCAAACTAACATATTGTTTGTCTATGCAAATGTATGCCATGTGAGTGTGGGAGCCCTGAGAGACCAGAAGTGGGTGTCGGTCCCCTAACGCTGGAGTTATAGATAGTTGGGAGCCATCTGAAGTGGGCACTGGGAACTGAACTCAGCTACCCTGCAAATGCACCAAGCACTCTTCACTACTGAGCTATCCTTCCAGCCCTCTGTACTATACCTTTTATACCAATGTAGGGATATAATAAAACAGTCGGAGATGACAGAGGACAGATCCACCTCCTCCTGTCTTTTTTTTTTTCTTTCAGACAGAGTTTTCTGTGTAACAGTCCTGGCTGTCCTGGAACTTGCTTTGAGGATCAGGCTGGTTTTGAACTCACAGAGATTCTCTTGCCTCTGCTTCCCAAATGCTGGCACTAACAGTGTGAGCCATGGCTTTTTCCTGTTTTCTCAGATAGGGAAACTGAGTATTGCCAAAATAGTTTGCTCAAATCACACACAGTCATGGTAAGGCAGAGCGCCACCAAGATTCTCAGTCTGAAGCCAAAGTGTGCGGTTTTATTATTATTATTATTTGGTCTTGGGATTGAATTCCAACACCAGTTCACACGTGGTAGGCAAACACATGAGATAACATGAAGAAAACTAAAATGTCGGGAGTGTAGCCCAGTGTCCCACCCAAGACCTACATGCACAGGCTCTCTTTTCAGTCTCCAGTACCATAAACATGCACACACCATTGAGGAAACAGCAAAACTAAACATGCCATGTACACACCATTGGAGACACAACAAAGCTGAACATGTGTGTTCACCGCACATGTAAACACACACACACACTGAGTGAATAAATATTTTATAACAACAACAACAATAATAACAGTTGAGTGGCCAGGGGAAGCCTGGAAGAGAAGATGGGTGACCTTGAAGCTAAGGTGACTGTGCCCCTGCATGTTCACCAACCGCACATGCTGGTGACTCCTGATAACGTTATTAGGGTTCTGCATCTACAGAGACATGCAGACAGGTCCAGTTGTAAAATTAGGATATGGCTAGAAAACGTCTTTTCATTTGAGGAACAAAGTGGCCTTCTTTGAGAAAAAAACAAAACAAAGTGGTGTGTTTGCAGAGCTGACCAGCAGAAACCAGCTTCCCCACCCTCCTCACCATGATTGTTCACTCTGCTTGGCAGGCAAACTCCATCCTTCTAACAGCAACGGTTAGCAGTTGCAGGGCACTTGGCATGGCGTGTTAGACACCAGCTAAAGTGCTTAAAAGGCATCATTTCATCTAATGCTGCCAGCACCGCCAAGAAGGCCATTGTCTCAGTCAGCGTTGGCTGCCATAATCAAACAGCAGGCATGGCTGGATGGTTCAAACAGGAATGGCTTCTCACACTTCTAGAGGCTGGGAGTCCAAGGTCCAGGTGCAGTGTGCTTGCTTTCTGGTGTGAGTCCTCTTGCAAACAGATAACTGTCTTCTTCGTGTGTCCTCAGATGGGAGGAGCTTTCTTAGACTTTTCCTACACACCAACGCCTCATCTAACTGTACACACTAATAAAGGACCTTATCTAACTGTACACACTAATCCACATCAACCTTATTAAACTGTAATCATCTTTCAAATGTCTCATCTCCAAGCACCATCTCACTGAGGAAAGAGTAAGGGCTTCAGCATTCTAGGAGAATGAAGCCACAATTCAGTCCTTCACAGAGATGTTCTTACTTGACAGATCAGGGGAAACAGATGCGAAGGGCCTGACTTGGGTCCTCGGGTCACTTGCCCAAAGTCGCATGCAGCAGAATATGCTGTCGGTTTTGCTTAATGATCTAAGCCACTATGAAGCCTCTCCCACAGAAAAGGACACTCAGGTCTGCTGGCCAGTAGGGCTGCTGGGGAAAGTACTTTAATCATTTGGTAGCATCACACACATCCCTTCAGTGTTCGGAAAAGTACATGTATCTTCCTTTTACAAATCATATTTTCTGTTCTCCTTGGACCCTGAGTGAAGGTTAGATTTAGACCCTAATATACAATAACAAAGTTTGTTTTCAAAGAAAATAACTATCTATCTGGGTCTGGTGGTACAGGCTTGTCATCTCAGCTATGGGAGATACCGAAAGCAGAAAACACAACTTTAGGGCTAGCCTGGGCAACTTAAAACCTTGTCTTAAAATAAAATAAAAAAGGGTGTTGAGGACTCTGCTCAGTAGTAGGGCACTTGCCTAGTATGTCCGAGGACCTGGGTTTGATCCCCAGTATCACAGCAGAGCAAAACCAAACCCAAATCCATGCAAACAGTTTCTCTGGTTCTGATTCCACAGTTAGTAACTTACCCTGGTAAATTTCTTACACAAAGCAGTTTAGTGACATTTAAAGTACAGTACCCTGGCATGCCACTGTCCATTTCATCACCTTGTTTTCCCATTGGCTGCACACCCATGGTCCCTGAATCTTACTGTCACTGGATGTCTTAACCAATAGTTTCAGGAACTCTAAAGCTAAAAAGTCCATGTTACCCTTCGGCCTCTGATGGCATGTCCCTCATCACACCTGATGCTCCTCCGCTGTCACTTCTGACCCAATTTTGTATAATTACCTGCTATTAATAACTGTTCTTCCTTCCTCTTTCATTAAAGTCAACTCTCTATATGCACTTAAGGGTCTTTTTTTTTTCCTATTAGACAAGGTCTTATGTATCCCAGGCTAGCCTCAAACTCACTGTGTGGCTAAAGTTAACTTGAGCTTCCATTTCTCTTGCCTCTTCCTCCTAAGTGCTGGGTTTCTAGGAATGCCACTGTGCTGGTTTATGTAATGCTAAGGAGAGAAACCAAGGCTTCTTAGGCAAGCACATTACCAACTGATGCTCTATCCCTCAGCTTGAGAAATTTAAACAACAGCTCAACTGAGCTGCAGTTTCCCTACTGTAAATTCACCCCTGATGTGGGAATGCCTTTCTGTATGCTGTGAATCTCAATCTTTAAATAAAAGAGCTGTTTTGGGCCATGACAGGCACCATAGAAGAAGTAGGAGGAGGAATCAGAATAGGTAAGAGAAGAAGGGTGGAGTCACAGGCAGATCGAGCTGAAGCCGCCCAAGAAGAAACATGTAAGGAACACAGGTGAGCCACGGGCCACGTGGCAGACAGATTAATAGAAATGGGTTGATTTAAGATGTAAGAGCTAGCTAGCAATGTGCCTGAGCCATAGGCCAAACAACATGAAGTTAATATAAGCGTCTGAGTCATTTCTAGGGGCCTGAGTGGTGGGCAGTGGGCAGCTAAGCAGTCTCGGGCAGCAGGTTTGTGGGTCTCGGACCTCTGGCCTCCTGGGACAAAGAAACCCCAATGCAACACACCCCCTAATACAGTATACAACTAAATAGTTTGAGTATTTTCACAAGATTGGGTGACCTTCATTCACCACTACCTGACTTTAAGATGATCTCATTATCACACATACATACAACAAAAATACTCCATACCCACAGCCCCTTCCTATTCGTTCATTCCTCTTTTAAAAGATTATTTTAAATTAAGTGTATGTGTGCATGTGTGTACTGCATGTGTGCAGGTGCCTACAGAGGCCAGAAGAGGGCACTGGATCCCTGGAGCTGGAGATGAGGAACTGAACTTGGGTCCTTTGTAAGAGCAGCAAGCACTGTCAACCACTGGCCATCTGCGGAGCGTGCCCCCTCTTCTGAGCACTTGGCGACTAGTAATCTGCATGTTATCCTCGGGGTTCGTTACTCTGGACAGACAGTTCCTATGAGCGGAAAACACAGTATGTGACCTTTGTCTTTTACTGGTCTTGATCTTATGTGTCTAAGAATGCTCTCTGCCTCAACTTCCCAAGTGCTGGGATTGGCAGCAAGACCTATCATTCCTGGATATATTCTTCAGAAAAATGTCTACTGAAGTCCTTTTTTCCGTACTTAATGTTGGATAATTGTGTGTGTGTGTGTGTGTGTGTGTGTGTGTGTGTGTGTGTGTGTGTTTCTATCCACTACATGTGTGCAGATGCTCTTAGAGGCCAGAAGGGGGCAGCAAATCCCCTGAAAACGGAGGACTTATTGGTTCCCAGCCATCTAATGTGTGTGCTAGGAACCAAATCAGCCCTTTGTAAGAGCAGAGAACAGTCTTAACAGTCAAGCCTTCTCTGTAGCCTTGAGTTTTTAATTTCTTATATCTGAGCTGTAAGAGCTTTCTACATGTTCTGGATATAAGGCCTTTATATATGGTTTGCAAATACTTTCTCCATTTAAAAAATTATGTATTTATTTATTGTTACTTTATGTACATTGGTGTTTTGTATGTGAGGTGTATGGCTGTATGTGAGATCCCTTTTACTGAAATTACAAACACTTGTGAGCTGCCATGTGGGTACTTGGAATTGAACCTGGGTTCTCTGGAAGAGCAGACAGTCCTCCTAACCACCAAGCTATCTCTCCAGTACCCTTTTTCTCCATTCTATTCTATGGATTTTTAAAGAAAATTTTCTACATGGTATGATTTGAAGAACAAAAATTTTAATTTTTTATAGTTTTTTTCCCATTAAAAATTTTTTGTGTGTTTCCATTTTTTATTTTTATTGATGTTAGATGACCTAGAACTGGATTTGTGGACAGTAGTGAGCAGCCAGGGCTCTTTACCAGAGCCCTCTCTCCAGCCCCATGACGCCTATTTTTAATGATTTGTTCTTTTGTATTTTGATGTTGCACCAAAAACAAAAAACAAAACCTGCCTGATAAAGGACTATAGAGACTATTCATTTTCCTATGTTTTACAGTTTAGCTTTTAACTGTATGTTTTTGTCCATTTTGAGTTAATTTATGGATATTTTATAAAGCTGAGAAGTCCAGCTGTGGTCATCCAGTTGTTCCAGAACCACACTTGTTCAAAAGAGTACAGCTTTAAAAACTTAATCAGGTCACAGGCTTTTCTGTTAAAGCCTTTATGACATTCTTCTTGTAAGATCTGGTCACTAAGAGTACAGATATGGGAACCTTGGGAAAATCAGGCCATACTCCCTTGAAATCTGTCCTTGACATAAAGAACTGACAGGCCCAGTCTGTGGCTGGAAAAGCAAGTCTAGTTTTTCTGGAAACTGAAAAATACAGTTATGGTCCCACCTGGTGCCTGCCTCTGTGGCACGAGCCAAGTCGGGCAGACACCGTGTGGAAATCCTGCCAGTACCTTACAAAAGTCAGACAGCTCCTTTGTTCTGGGATTTGAGGGCTTTTCTTCAGAAGCACCATCATGTTATACGTGTGAACGCTCTCTACTATTGCAGCTCCTGCCCGGACCTGAAACACCCCCTCCCCCATCATGCAGTCTTGATGGTCCACATTTCTCCTCTTGCTTTTTCATTCAGGGCCTAGTCCACACCACTCCTCAGCTGACTGACCCTCACCTCCCCATCTGACTGCCCCTCCCCTCCCCCAGCTGACTGCCCCTCACCTCCCCCAGCTGACTGCCCCTCACCTCCCCCAGCTACTGCCCCTCACCTCCCCAGCTGACTGCCCCTCCCCTCCCCCAGCTGACTGCCCCTCACCTCCCCAGCTGACTGCCCCTCACCTCCTCCAGCTGTGAGGCTGCCCCTCACCTCCCCCAGCTGACTGCCCCTCCCCTCCCCAGCTGACTGCCCCTCACCTCCCCCAGCTACTGCCCCTCACCTCCCCAGCTGACTGCCCCTCCCCTCCCCAGCTGACTGCCCCTCACCTCCCCAGCTGACTGCCCCTCACCTCCTCCAGCTGACTGCCCCTCACCTCCCCAGCTGACTGCCCCTCACCTCCCCAGCTGACTGCCCCTCACCTCCCCAGCTGTGAGGCTGCCCCTCACCTCCCCAGCTGACTGCCCCTCACCTCCCCCAGCTGTGAGGCTGCCCCTCACCTCCCCCAGCTGACTGCCCCTCCCCTCCCCAGCTGACTGCCCCTCACCTCCCCCAGCTACTGCCCCTCACCTCCCCAGCTGACTGCCCCTCCCCTCCCCAGCTGACTGCCCCTCACCTCCCCAGCTGACTGCCCCTCACCTCCTCCAGCTGACTGCCCCTCACCTCCCCAGCTGTGAGGCTGCCCCTCATCTCCCCAGCTGACTGCCCCTCACCTCCCCCAGCTGTGAGGCTGCCCCTCACCTCCCCCAGCTGTGAGGCTGCCCCTCACCTCCCCCAGCTGACTGCCCTTCACCTCCTGCAGCCTTGACATTGTCTCTCCTTCTAAAAGATGATGTTATGTTCTCCTTCCTCCCTTTATCAAACCTGCTTCTCTTTCTCTTTTCTTTTTCTATTTCTAACTTCTTTGTGTTTGCAATAAAACACGTAGGCATGTTTCTCCTCTAGCAGAAGTTTCTGTCCCACCAACAACTCTCAAATACCTGGCACCCACTTCTCAAATAATTGACTCAGCAACTTAATATTACTTATGAATGCTCAGCTGGTAGCTCAGGCTTACTACTAACTATCTCTTACATGTAAACTAACCCATAATCCTTTTCTAGTTTAGCCACACGGCTTGGTACCTTGTCTTAGCTCAGCATTCTGATCTTGCTTCCTCTGTGTCTGGTTGGCAAACTCCTGACTCTGCCCTTTCTCTTCCCAGAACTTTCCTGTCTGGTCATCCCACCTCTACTACTTGCCTGGCTATTTTATTAAACTAATTTGAAGACAAATTTTTACATTGTACAATCCCACACTAAAGACTCAAATTCCCCTGCTTTTCTTCACTCTAGTTTCATACTCTTCCTGTCATGTGCTAGGTTTCGGGCTCTCATTTCTGAGTACAGTCCAGATTGCTCTTCCCGAGATTCTTGTCTTTCATCATTTAATTTAAATGACATCTTATAGAGCATTCCTTTACACATGTGGGCAGGAGGTATGTGAGGGTGGGGTGGGAAGAAAGGGTACTGAAGAACAGGGAGACATGTAGGCAGGAAATACACCACGATATATGCTTGCCCCTGGTTGGGCCTGCATGGGCCAGCAGAAATGACCAAGCTGTTATGCTCACTCATCAGTGGAAAGCACACAGAGGTCAGGGCATTGCCTGGAAGTGCGGAGTCCAGAGGGGGTTCGAGACTGGTACATGACCTGGAAAACAGAGGGTCTAGCGACCTGAACAATGAAGACCTCAATTATCACCAGAAATGAAATGTGGACAGTAATGGAATCCCCCAGAGGGGTCACTTTCAAAGGTTCTTCTTTCAGGAAATTGTAGTAAGTGCTACAAGAATCCCTGGGGAATTGAGGAACCAAGTGCTGGGATCATGTTTGACCTGAAATGATAACACGTTTATCCATTTAGCTGGCAGATGTCTCATGCCATGGACAAGGGATAGTGGAGGAGAGGCGCAGTGAGAGGCAGTGGTGGGCAGGAGACACTTAGAGGTTTCTGTAATAGTAGTCACGTGGTAAACCCAACATGGTGCAGGGTGAGGTAGGAACTCCTGGCACGTAGTCCCCACATGGTAAACCCAACATGGCACTGGCAGAACGGTGCATACGGAGGACACACCCCTAGGCGTGGCTATGTAAATGCACATCCACTTGGTCTCTTAAAAGGAGTTGCCTACCACATGAAACTCTCCTCCTTCCCCCTCTCCTTTCTCTCTTGGCAACTCCCCTGAGTAAACTCTCATGTGGCATCTGGTAGTGTGTGTGTCTGCATCTCACGTGCAAAACTAACGGTTTCTTCATAAAAGGATTTTATTATTATAATAACAGAGAAGAGAGACCCCTGGAAGGACAGAGCAAGAGTCAGATGATGGGAATCTTCTTAAATGGGGCTTGATGTCAGAACTCAGGGCAGGGCATGGCTTCAGAGGCTAGGACAGGATCCTAACAGATGTTGTTTATGGATAATAACCAGTCACATAGTTTCACTTCCCAAAACAAGTTTATTTGACCCATCGCTACTGCATGTGCTTGATCACATGTGGGCGAGAGGTTCAGGGGCAGGAAATAGGTCAGCATGTATTCTTGCCTCAGATTGGACATGATGGGAAATTGGATGGACAGCTGTTGGGTGCATCCCAATAAAAATCAAGCTTGCTTCAAATTTGGCACAAATTGTGGTACTGGTCTTATTCCCGCCAGTGGTGTTAATACAATCACTCTTATTGTACACAAAATCAAAGTTTAAAGAAGACAAAAGCTTTGTCTGCAGCCAAGCAGAGTACCTTGCTCTAGTGCCAATGTTAAAGAATTAATATAATATTATAGCAGTGCTATAGAATTAATATATCTCCTTCCCAATGAAAATCACTCCATGCACTCAGAGATTAATAAAAAAAAAAATGCTCCTTAATAATGGTGAGTGCACATCCGCCTTTGGCTCTTGCTCAAAGAGGAGACAGTCTTGAGAAGATACTACTGACAAATATACCTTAGGTTTCCTTGTTCTTTGGAGGCCTGCCACCCTGCTGCCAAATAAATACACGGAGACTTACTCCTTATAAATGCCTGCCTTTAGCTTGGCTTATTTCTACCCAGTTTTCCTTAACTTATATTACCCTGGCTACCTTTTGTCTCTGGGCTTTTACCGTCCTCTATTCTATACACCTTTCTTTACTTCTTCCTCTGTAGCTGTGTGGCTGGCCCCTGGTGTCTTCTCTCCTTCTTTCCCCTCTTCTCTCTTCTGTTTATCCTCTCTGCCTGGTGGCCACTCCCATTTTCCTCTCCTGCCTCGCTATTGGCCACTCAGCTCCGTATCAGACCAATCAGGCGTTTCAGACAGGCAAATTAAAAGTGTCACAGAGTTAAACAAGGCAACATAAAAGAATGCAACACATCTTTGCACCATTAAACAAATGTTCCACAGCATAAATAAATGTGATATATCTTAAATGATATTCCATTTGCCATCATCCTAAAATCCTTTTTCAGGTTATATCTTGAACAATTTAAATGAAGATAGGAGATGGCAAGTCTAGACAGATGAGAGATTTACACAGCAAAGATATTGGCAGGATTATTTTTTAAAGACACCCATATTGTTCTTTTCAAATAGTTGTCATCCAGGGTCACCTTGGAAGAATTACACTTTTCCAGTGAAGAGACAGGATCAATGGCAGGCTAGGCCTTAAGGATGGTTGTGGCCTGCTCTGCCCCTTGAGTGGACTCTAATGGCTGGTTGTAAGTCAGGGCTGTCTCCTTTTGTTGTTGGGATGGAGTCTAAGTGGAGGTCAGCTGACTGGATAAACATTCACAGAAACTTCCTTAGAAACCCTGAACTTCAATTATGGCACAAATTTCCTTTTGTACAGTTTGCAGCAAGCTTCCAGTCATTTCAGAGGCAGTGCTCCTTTGCTAAATTTCACGTTGTATAATTTAATATTTCCTAAGTAAGTTTATTATTAAATCCTTTATAGCATCAGTCTCACTTCTTCAAATTTCTCCTGCATCACCAAGAGCTCTAATTTCCAAGACAATTTCCTCTTATTGTCTAAGACTGATTTACTTTAGTGCAATATTATGTGGATGTTTCTGTTGTTCCAAAATGACTGAAAACGTGTTTCTTTCCTCCGTAAATCCTAATTCTCCTCTTTCCCCCTCTCCCTTCCCCTCCTCCCCTCCCCCCACTTCCCCCTTTCCCTCCTCTCCCTCCCCTTCCCCTCTCCTCCTCTCCCTCCTCCCTTCCCCTCCACCTCCACCGTTCCTTTAAAAAGGCGTCGAATGGGGCTCTAACAGAGGGTGTAGGCCACGTTTAGCAAGGCCATTTCATTCCCTTCGTTTCTCCCTCCTTTCCCGTGGCTCTTCCCGGGTGGCTTCGTCCTCCAGCTCCTCCTCTCTCCCTGAAGGTTGCCTCTCTGTCACCGCCTTCTTTCGGGCTCAGCTGCCCCAATCAAAGATGGCGTCGGTGCTTCAGCCCTAGCGGAAATGAGCTCACACGACACCGGAAAGGGAGGCGGGGAGAGCTAGCAGGCGGGTGGGTGACCGGCTGTGGGTGGGGCGGCGGCCGGGTCCCTGGCTTTTACGTTTCGGGGCTGGGGAAGCACTAGAGACCGGTCCGCTCCGGTGAACTCCGCCGAGCGTCAGGGACAGGGCTGTCGGAGGAGGCCGCCGCGAACCTCTCGCCTCCGGCCCAAACTGAAGCGGCCTCGGAGCCCGCGTCCCACCCGGCGACGTCTGCCCGACCCTCCGCGGGCTGCGCGCGACCGACCCGGCTTAGTTTGGGGCTGCGGCGGGAACCGCCGAACTGGCTAGACGGGCCTCTTCTTCCAAGGACCCGGCCGAGGAGAAGAGGCGGCGCGGCCGGCCGGCCCCCGAGCCCCCGAGGTCAGGCCGCGGGCTCCCGGGTTCCCCAACCGTGGTCCCCCGTCCTTGTCCCGCGATCCTGGCCGGAGGATCCGGCGACCTAGCGCCCGGCTGCTCGTCCGAGTGTGGCACCGAGTCCTCCTTGTTCTTGCTCAGGAGAGGCATCTGTCTGCAGGGTACCTGTGCTCTTTAAAAGTTTGAACCCGAGTGGAAATGCGTGTCCTCGTTTTCTGGACCACTGACGGTTTCCACTCAAGTCGCGGTCTGAGATCGCATCCAGAGTAAAAGCAAGAGAGGGGGTGAAAAATACCTACACAGTCCCGCGCAGTTGGTCTCTCCTGCCCGAGAAGGCAGATGGACTTTGGAGTTGAGATGCAGGGAGGTGAGCCGGCGTCGGTCCTGAAAGTCTCGGAGAGTGAAGGGAAACTGGAGGGCCTGGCCACAGCGGTCACCCCGAACAAGAACAGTAGCAACAGCAGCTGTGGGGGTGCAGTCAGCAGTAGCAGCAGTAACAGCAGCCGCGGTGGCAGTACGAAAGGCTGGCAGTACAGGTATGGTCCTCTAAAGCCACGTCCTGGGGTCTGCATATTGCATTTGGAAGGCCATTGCCGAAGCACTTAATCTTTCTTGGAGCTAAAGAATCCCTGCTTCCTTTAACAGGATTCACTTCATTCAGAAATACGTTCAACAGGTATTTGTTGAGGCCTTTTGAGGAATTCAGAAATGTACCTGAGAATCTATTGCTCACGGGTTTTTTTTTGTTCTCTGAATTATTTCTGCACTCACTTCTGTTCTTGTCTCTGTTGTAATTTGTTGATAAGTAAGCCTGAATGGCTGTTAGAGCCTGTTGAACTGTTAGAAACTGTTGAACTCAGCACTTTGAGCGACTAGCAAATGCTGGGTGTTCAAAGTTGTGGAATGAAAAATTTAAGGAACTCTTAGAGTTCCTGGAGAAAAAACCAAAAGCTTCATTTTTGTGTTTTTTTTTTTAATTTTTTTATAGTGAAGTTTAGGAAGAGAGATTAGTACCCATAGTTCTAAGAATGAACAAAACCTGAGCGTCCTGTGATGTTTGAACTACTATCATGCAGTGATGAATACTTAAATTTTGGCCAACTGTCTGTGTGTTTTAACTCTAGGGTCTTTTTTTACTGATTGTTTTAAGCTCTTTGACTGCACTTGTGAAACGTGTGAAACTTGGAAGGGATTAGAACCAACATTTTGTGAAAGATATATTTGTGGAGTGTGCATGTATTACAATGTACAGTATTGTTTGGCTGGGTGTGGTGGCACTCTCCTTTAATCCCACCACACAGGAGGCTGAGGCTGGACAATATCTGAGTTCTGGGCCAGCTTGATCTGCTTGATGAGTTTTGGGACAGCCAGGACTACATGGAAAGCCCTGTATTCCCCCCCCCCCCCAAATACACACCAAAACTCAGTCCAAACCAAAACACCTAATATGCAAATATGATATGCGTGGCTTGAATTTTTGCAGAAATGAGAAGAGTAGGTAACTTTTTAACTGGCAAATGGTGATTAAACTAAAGTCAGTATGATATTCTCTCCCCCTTGTGATTTTCTTCATTTTATCTTTTTATATGTTATGAGTGTTTGTCTACTTGTTTGCATGTGTATGCTTTGGTTTTCAAGGCCAGAAGAGGACATCACATCCTGTAACTGGAGTTGACACTGGGTGCTGGGCACCAAACCCAAGGCCTCTGGAAAAGCAGCCAGTATTCTCAACTACTGAGCCATCTCTCTGGCCCTTTCCTTTTATGAGTTAAGATAAACGATTAGAAAATTCTTTTTGTGGGGATATTTTGATATCATTAAAGGAAGTAAGGTAAAGTTCAAGATATCCAGAGGCCAATCTTCTGATAGTCTAAAGTGGAAATTCAATAGAATAAATACTCGGGGCTTAAAACCTGTGTCTCCTTGTCTTGACTTCTTCCCCAAGAAGAAGGCTCAGAGTCTAAAGATGCTTAAAACAAAATAATAACAATTATAAAAAATGACCTAATCTTTTGCTCCGGAAAACAATTTACACTTAGTGCCTCTCATTTACTAAGCAACCGTTTGCTCTGTCCTAACCAAGGAGCAATGGGTATACATGGAGCTCCCTGTAGGTATACATGCTTTTAGAATATTTTCTTGACTACTTTGCTTGCTAAAGCTGGCTGCTCTTTATTCATAAGCCACAGCTGCACTCTCATCCCATTTCCTTGACTTCCTGACAGAACTTTTTCTTGTTTGCCTTCATGTCTTGCTCCTGTTTCAGTTGCATCTCTTGGTTTTGATTTGCCTTTTTCAGGCTGGTCTTAGGTCCTTGTGCCATGGACTCTTTATCTTTCTGAACTCAGCTAATGGCATCTGAGACAGGACATCTTGAGGAACTCTAGAGCCACATACTCAGCTGCCTATCTGAGCTTTATAAATCTCAGTACCTTTAATCTCTACAGTAATTTGAACCATCTCCATTTTGAAAGTGTACATTGTTGGGTACTGTGTGTGTGTGTGTGTGTGTTTTGAGATAGGATCTCATGTAGCTCAGGCTTACCCTAAATTTGCAATGTAGCTGAAGATGACACTGAACTCCAGACCTTCCTTCCTCTAAAGTGTGGGATTGTAGGCAGGCTTAAGATGTGAATTAACATTTTGGAATGTTAATTATATCATATTTAAAACATTTTGTTCCAACCACCAAGTTTTTCTCCCCAGAGAAACTATTTTTCGATTTCTTTCTTGTTTCAGACAGTTTCTATATGTAGTCCTGGCTGTCTTGGGGTTTACTCTGTACACCAGGCAAACTCCCAGCAGTCTGCCTGTCTCTCTCTTCCAAGTGCCATGGTTCCTTTCCTTTTCCCCTTCCTCCTTCCCTCCTTCCCTCCTTCCCTCCCCCTTTTTACTTGTGTTTGTTCATGTCTTTGTGAGCATGTTCTTGTGTGTGCAGGTGTGCATGCCTTTGAGCAGATGGAGCCCAGAAGAGGGCATTGGGTGCCTCAGAGCTGGAGTTGCAGGTATTTTTGTAACATCTGGCTTGTTAAGAAGATGTCGGGGTTGGAACTCCACTCCTCGTGATGGTGCAACAGTAGATTTTAACCTCTTACCCATTTCCAGTCCCTGCCTCTAACCACCACCCATCTTATTTGAGACAGGCTCTCACTGTGTAGCCCTAGCTGGCCTGAGCTTCTAGGTAGACCAGGCTGGTCTCAAACCCACAGAGATCCCTGCTTCTGCTTCTCCAGTGCTGGGATTAAAGGGGTGCAGCCCCATGCTTGGCCCTCCAGCCTTCCTTTTTTCCTCTGGTTTCTTACTATAGTGCCAGATAAAGTTGTTCTATTTACTTAGAAAGTACTTATTTATATTCAGTATGTTTTAGGATTTTATTTATTTTTAGCAGCATGGGGAGTTAAAGCTAGAATCTTACAAGCATATAAGCCAACAGCATTTTAGTTTTATATAGTTGAAAATTTAAATGTTGCATATTATTTACTCGTCTGTGTGTAGGGTATGCATGTGTCACAGGGTGCATGTGGAGGCCAGAGCACATCCCTCAGGAGTCATCAGTTCTCTCCTCCCAGTACATAGGTGTCAAGGATTGAACTCAGTTCATTAGGTTTGGTAGCAAGTGCCTTTCCCCGCTGAGCCATCTCACTGGCCCTTAGTGCACTTTGTGTGACTGGGAGACAGTTTGTGTGTGGACACCAGAGGTCGTCAGCATCTTTCTCAATTGTTCCCACTTTATTTTTATTTTAAGTATTTGAAAATGAATCATGTGTATGATGTGTGAGTGTTTGTGTGCATGGTGTCTGTGTGAAGGTCATTCCTTCCTGTGAGTTGCAAAGATTGAGCTAGGGTGGCCAGGCTTCTGTGACAAGTGCTTGTACCTGCTGAGCTTTCTCACCAGTCCTGTCCCTCTTAGATTGTGAGACAGGGTCTCATGGAACCTAGATCCTCCTCCTCTGCCTCTCCAGTTCTGGAACTACAGCTGCACACTGCGTGCCCACCTTTCATATGGGTGCTGGAATCTAAGTCAAGCCCTCATGCTGTAAAAATGATGGTGGAGATGGAAGTCAAGGCCTCCCTCCATCTCCTTCGTGCTTGGTACATGCTCAGCCGCAGAGAGCATTTTATTTTGAGACGGGTTTTCACTAAATTGATCATCAGGTTGGCCTTGAACTCACCATACATAGTTCAGGTTGTTCTTGCTGTTCTTCTGTCTCAGAATTACAGGCGTGAGCTACCATGTGGCCATAATTCTTACTCTCTGGCTGTCCTGGGACTCTGTAGATGGAGCCACCCTCAGATTCAGACATCTGCCTGCCTTTGCCTCCCGAGTGTTGGTGTGCAGCACCACCCAGGAACTCTAACTCATTTTTCTTTTCAGTTTGTAATTTTTTAAATGACTTGCTATGAAATATCGGTAAGCTGGACTTGGGGGTGCAACCTTTAATCTCAGCACTCAGGAGGCAGAGTCAGTGGATCTCTGTAAATTCAAGGACAGGCGGTCTACAGAGAGCTTCAGGACAGCCAGGGCTACACAGAGAAACCCTGTCTTGGGGGGAAAAAAGAAGAAAGAAAAGAAATGTAGCAAGCTTTCTTGTTGGACTACAGAGACTTTGTTAATTGTGAAAGCTTGGCTTTAGCTAGGCTTTTCCCACTAGCTCTTGTAACTTAAATTAACCTACCTTTACCAATTTGTGTGGTTTAGTTACCTCTTCTTAGTACAGCACCTCCAACTTACTTCAAATCTGCTGATGAAATCAAGCTCCTGTTACTTCCTCCCATTCTCTCTCTCTCTCTCTCTCTCTCTCTTTCTCTCTCTCTCTCTCTCTCTCTCTCTCTCTCTCTCTCTCTCTCTCTCTCTCTCTCACACACACACACACACACACACACACACACACACACATACACACACACACATTCTCACTCACTCCTCACCCTCCCCTGGAAGACTCCCCTATACCTCTCACCTAGTTATTGGCTGTTCAGCTTTTTATTACACCAATCACAGCAATACGTCTTCACACAATGTACAAATATCCCACAACAAAGAAATGTAGGTGAGACCAGTGTGTTATTACTGTTACAACTTACTCCCAACTTCAGTGACTCAAATAACTGTATTTTGAGGGAGGTGGCAGACTGGCCCAGAACCCCTAAACTTCCTGGCTCAGCCCTCCAAATTGATTAAAGACATTCTGCTACTACACCCAGCTAAAACTGCAGTGTTAAATTATTTCACAGTGTGTGGGTTGGTATTTCAGCTGTGTCCTGTCTCTGTGTTCTTCATGAAGCCATGGTCACCCAGAGGCTTGAATTCAGATGGGAAGGATCTGCTTCTTACCTCTCCCTTGGGCTTATGGCAAAATTCAGTTCCTTTTGCCTTAATGGGCAAGAATCTTAAGTCCTCATGACTGGTGCTCAGAGACCTAGCTAGTTTCTGCCCTTGTGGACCCTTCCAGAGAATATCCTAGAGCTGGCCAGTGTATTTCGTCAATGTGGGAGTTGAGAGCCAGAACTCTAGCCAGACTCCCAGCTCTCAGGTGGTTACAATCTTCCCAACCTAAGCATGGACAGAGTAGCACAGCATCTTTCTCCGGCCATTAGAGGCCTGTTTTCCAGAGCATGCACACCAGCTGTTTGAATTACTGGAAATGTCTACCATAATCAGTAATGTAATGGAGTCTGGATGATCATCCTTTATTGAGGCTTTTGGGGGGAGGGGTGATGAAGTAAATTTGACTTGATTGTTAGGGAATAAGAAAGAGGCAGTTAGGGGCTGGACATGAGTCTCAGTGGCCTGGACACAAAACAGGGTGGAAGGGGACTTGGATAAAGGGTGATAATGAGGGAGGAAGTACAAGTTGACTCAGTCATTACCTATATTTAAATTCTGAAAATCCAGACAAGGGATGAATTGGGCCAGTCAGATCATGTACTGACTTCAGATGTGTCCAGCTCAATATGCCTGAGTATTTACAGGTAGATAAGTGTCGTGTATTCCCTCACTGTGGTTCCTAGATTGCATGTAGATACATAAAGTTATGGTTCAGCTAGCTTCAGAATAAAGGCATGAGAAGTAAAGGTAACTAACGTCTTTCTGGTGCTCAGTGTGTTTTCTCTCTCCACGTTTGATCCTCACTGTTCTCAGAGCATTGTCTCTGTTTTATAGTGGAAGGAAAAGGAAGTTGAACCGAGTTGGCTAGGATCCCATAGCTAGTAGTTGTTATCACATTGAGGTATGGAAAGAAGATGGGCTGTAACCGAGTGAACACTTACTGATAATAACTAGTTTAATACATGGCTTGTCTCATGGTTTCCTAGGCTTCTAACTCATAACAAGTATTTTGAGCTGCTTCCCATTTGTGTGCACACCCAGAAGAGGGGAACTTGGAAGCTCCTGGGCTACATTTTCAGCAGCCTTGGGAAAACCCGGAGAAGAGCCTTAGCAGTGTTTGCAGACTGACCCATGGTGACCTTAAGAAAAAGTTGGCTGAGTTTATTCCATTAGCCTTAAATTATCTTTCTCTTAGAGTCATTTATAGTCACATATGTGTTTTATTTACCATTTATAGACAGGATAGATTTTTAAATTCTGGATCCTTTCTTTTCACAGCGATGTTAACAGTTCATAAGTGAATTTTCTCCTTTATTTTTTTGCTCTGTGTCAGCTTTAAGGAAAGTTTGAAAATTCATATCTGCACCGTCTACTTATTGACGTCAATAAAGAAATGAACCAAAGGAAGAGCTAAAAGGCAAGCTAGGGCATGGATGGTAGGGATTTGCCTTTTCAAAAATTTTAAACATTAAAAATTTTTATTTTAGGCTCTCCACCCGCAAGCAGCTCCCAAGCTAAAAAGAACTAGAGTAAAATACAAAAAAACTTAATCATCTTCCCTCGATTCAGCACTGTGGCATGCCCTGATTTCATTCATTCTTAGAATTATGGATTGTAACTTTTTTCCATGCTTTATCAAAAGCCAAAGTACACCTTTTGTTGCTTCTCCAGGAATGCTGTCTTCACATTTTTTCATTCATAAAAATTTCATCATTAAAACACCATTTAAGGGGTCTGATCACTTGGAACTGAGCTGTCTCTCTGCTCAGGTCTCCATGTTGGAGCTCTGTACTTTGGTTATCAGTCAACAGAAGCTCCACTCATCCTAAAGTACCCACAGGCCTCTGCTCTCTGCACTCTGATGCTCTTCTCTGTTGTGATGATGCATTCATTTTGTCTTTGAACCTTTCTTTAGAGTTCTCTCTCAGACCCTGTCCATCTCTTACCATTAATGTGTCTTCAGGCCAGCTACACTGCCAAGCCTCTCATCTGTGTCTCAGTGATTCTGTCTTTGCAGCTACCTTCCCCGTGTAAGTGACCAGCAAGTGCAGGCTGCTCTGTGACCTGTTTGGGTATCTGGTTGTTGCAGCTGGGATCTAGCTGTTGCTTTTGTCCCCTTCTCATTTCATACCTAATCAGTCACCAGGTCCTGTCACCTTGGCCCATTACCTAGAGTCCTGTACATTGGTTAATGGCATATCCTTTTTAGATAAGTATCGTGTATTCTCTCACTGTGGTTTCTAGATTGCATGTAGATACATAAAGTTATAGGTGTGAGTGTGACGTGAAAGTAGAAGCAAAACTGTCGAGTGGGCCTGATGGGGTGGGGCCTGTGCTTAACAGAGATATATACTTGTAGGAAACCTTAAAAAGTGAAAGATAAGTTGGCAGTCGTGGTGTACACCTTAAATTCTGGCACTTGGAAAGTAGAAGCAGGCAAATCTCTGTGAGTTAGAGACCAGCCTGGTTTACAGAGTGAGTTCCAGGACAGCCGAGGCTACACAGAAAAATCCTGTCTCAAAAAACCAGAAAAAAGCCTGTTTGTCAGACGGTGGTGATAAACCCCTTTCATCCCAGCGCTCAGGAGGCAGAGGTAGCAGATCTCATGAGTTCCAGGCCAGTCTGGTCTACAGAGTGACAGCCAGGGCTGCACAGAGAAACCTTTTTCAAAAACCACCACCACCAAAAACAAACAATAAAAAGAAAGAAAAGGAGAGTTTCTAAAAGGAACTGTGGATGGCAGCTAGTGCACACCTGCTCGTCTTTGTGTCCTACTGTGTGCTCTCTGTATGTGTTTTTCCTGAAATTACAAATTTCAGGTGGAAGGTATTGCTTTTTAAATATCTCTTTTCAGAGTATTTTGTGTCTAGTAAGAATCGTTTATTCTTTTTTATTAGGGGTGGTTAAGACAGGCTTTCTCTGTGTAGCCCTCCCTGGCTGTCCTGGCTGGAACTCCTCTGTAGACCAGGCTGGCCTCAAACTCAGAGCTCTGCCTGCCTCTGCCTCCCAAGTGTTGGGATTAAAGGCATGTACTCATCACCTGGTGAATTGTTTGTCCTTAACTGAAAGGATCTGAAATGATTTAAAAGCGATCTTAATTTAAAACATTTTATGTCTCTTAAGTCTGAAATGTTAACAGTTACAGTGTTAGGCATAGAGCCACCTTGGCCCTCAGGGATTGAAGCAGGAGGGCTCACATGTTCATGGGTAGCCTAGGCTACATAGCAAGACTGTCTCAACAAGACTTCCTCAAAACAAAAGCAAACAAAAAGAAGTGTGTAGCAGTGATGGAGATTCAGAGTTGAAACATCAGGTTGAACATATTAATACCACTTGGCAGTTCAGTTAAGCAGCTCTTTAAAAATCTTATAAACTTTATTATAAACAACCTTGTAAATAAAAACATTACAGGAATGAGACCCAGAGTCTACAATTCAACTTCTGTATAGTTTGAATAGGCTGAATGTAAGCCATGGACCTTCACATTCAATTTTACTTTCCTTTTTTTGGCTTTTAGAGACAAGGTTTCTCTGTGTAGCTTTGGAAACTGCCGTGGAACTCGCTTTATAGACCAGGTTAGCCTCAAATTCTTAGAGATCCACCTGCCTCTGTCTCCTGAGTGCTGGGATTAAGAGCATACACCACCCGGCTTCTAAATCTTACATTTTTAATAAAGAATATATTTTATGCAGTTATCCACCATCAAAAAGCCCATGCACTTTTAGACTTAGAAAAACAATTAACTTTGTATCTTCTTTGATAACTCTTGCTCATTACCTATGTTCAGTCTTCTTTCTTTATATTTAACCTTTCTTTTCTGTTTTTTTTTTTTTTTTTGGTTACACTGTACCTGCATGTACTTTTGTTTATATAAAATACTATCTTAATATTAATTTTAGTATTTTTAAATATTATTTGAATATGAATATGTATTGGGGGTATGTGCATCATGCTGGTGTCTGAGAAGGCCAGAGGCATTAGATCTCCCTAGACTAGAATTAAAAGCAATTGTAAACCCAACTCAGGACCTCTGGGAGAGCAGTGTGTGCTCTTATCCACCAAGGTATCTCTCCAACCCCTTCACCTGCTGTTTTATAGACAGTTTCCAGGACCAATTTTAAGGAAATGATACATTAAAAAGATCTGAAATATACCCAGCCTGTTCAGTGGTGGGGTTATTGTAGCATTGAAGATAATTTCTTTGTAGTTCAGTTTACAGAGTCTTGTTTTTAATCACCTGGTTCATAGAACATGAAATAGCACAATAAATCAGGCATGTAGTGTTTTCCTCAATTAGCAGTCAGATTGTCTTACTAGTAAAGGTTCGTTAAGTGTGTACAAAAAAGCATACACTTGTAATGAGAACAGAACAAGGGCACTGGAGGACCACACTCCCTATCACAGGCTCTCAGAAATCTCAGCAGAGATACTTGAGACCAGCAGTGCTGCAGGTTGGGAGTTTTTAGATTATTGGTGTATGCATATGTAGCTTTATTGGTGAAAACCCTCGATCCCTTTGGATTTGGGATTTTTAAATTAGGTGATGCTAGTTTGTATAAGTGGATAGAGGGAAAAAAGTGTACAAAAAGATGTTTCAGTCCAGCACATAATTGTGCTACATGCCTTTTTCATCCTTGGCTGCATAGTGACTTTGAAACCAGCCTGGGCCATGTCTCCCAAAACATTGAGTCCCACAACATCTTCTGATGGCCACCAGGTGGCACAGTTGTTCATATAAACTGGCTGTGTTAACTAATTCTTGGGAACAGAAATGGGTTGGGTGGTTGGAAGGCAACGAAAGTGTAGCCTTGCAGCTGTCCATTCCAAAGAACAGGGCATGCTCAAGTTGCTTCAGTATAATCTGGGGGCTGCTGCTGTTTCATAATCAAAACACTTACTATTTGAGACTGGTTCTTCTTTGTTGCAGATTTGAGACAGTCTCTTGTTATGTGGCCCAGTTTGGCCTTAACCTCTGAAGGGCTGGGGTTTCTGACTAGTTACCACCATGCCACACTTGAATCTGGTGCTTTGAGATGGCTTTATGTTGTTAGCAAATAAATCATTGTCAACTTCCTTCTTAGAATTTTTATAAGAAAGTTTACTTTTTTTTTCTCTTTTCGAGACAGTGCTTTATTCATCTCTGGCCTTGAGGCTGGAGATTGCTTTGAACTCCTGATTCTTTTGCCTTCTGAGTACGGGGATTACAGGTGTATGTCACTATACCTGGTTTAAAAGTTAACTCAGGGGAGGCCTGTCCCTTTCCGAACTGAGGAGGAGTGGATTGGTGTGTGTGGGGGTAGATGGAGCTGGGGATGGGAGGAGAGGAGGAAGGGAGAACTGTGGTTGCTGTGTAAAATAAATGAAAATATTTAATAAGTCAGCTATGAAATGAGCGCTACAGTGACTTGCAAATGAGGAGTAAGTACCTCTAGAAAAGACGGCAGAGGAGGGAAGGGAATGAAGATGGTGTGTTTCTTTTCAAGACGACTTTGTGGTGATACACTGTGTGTGCTCTAAAGAAAGAAAGCTGGCCTGAAGATCAGAGGACAGAGCCAGCCACAGAGTTAGCCACAGAGGTCAGGCAGTGGTGACCCACACCTTCAGTTCTGGCACTGGGGAGGTAGAGGCAGTGAACCATCTGGATCTGTGAGTTCAAGGCCAAGCAGAGCCTTTAATCCCAGTTTGAACCAGGAAGTTATCTGGTGGGCAGAGAAAGGTATGTAAGGCAGGAGGAGACAGAGATCCCTTCCATTTCATCTTTCAGCTTGCTTCCTGTGTTTATTAGTCTGAGGATTTGTGGAGACAGAAGGGATTCAGTCTGAGGAGTTGGCTGGGTGGGAAGTGGCTGTGGCTTGTTCCTCTGTCTCTGATCTTTCAGCTTTTCCACATTATCTGGCTCTTGGTTTTTATTATAAGACCAATTAGGATTCATGCAATAGGGTTTCTCTGTTTAGCCCTGGCTGTTCTGGAACTTACTCTGCAGACCAGAGTGGCCTCAAATTCAGAAATCCGCCTGTCTCTGACTCCCCAAATGCTGGGATTAAAGGTGTGCACCACCACTGCCCAGCAGATGATGTAAATTTTAATTGCTTGCTTTAACTAATTGTGTGTGTGTGTGTGTGTGTGTGTGTGTGTGTGTGTGTGTGTGTGTTTGTGTGAAGGCGTGATATCAGTGTTGGGTGACTTCCGTTGTGCTCTACCTTTTTTCTATAATTTCTTTTACATTTCTTTGGTGTGTGTGTGTGTGTGTGTGTGTGTGTGTGTGTGTGTGTGTGTGTGTGTGTGTGTGTGTGTGTGTGACAGCTTGCAGTAATCAGTCCTTTATCTCATTTTCTGGGACCCAGAGCTAGACTAGCTGGCCATTGAGGCCCCGGGATCTTCCCATTTCTCACCAGCACTGGGATTATAGGCATGTGGAATCACCATCCAGCTTTTACTGGGGGCTGGGTATCTGAACAGTCAGCACTCACCCTGAGCCATCTCTTCAGCCCGTCTGTGATAGCTTTAACACAGCTATGTTGTTAAGATTTTAGAAGCGCTTCTCCTGTAATCACAGTACATAGTCCTAGCACTGGGAGGGAGGCAGAGGCTTGCTGTGAGAACCCGATGAAAACAGTTCTCCAAATGGTGAATCTTGACATATCCCGATCCTCTGGATCCTCTGAGGAAGTAACGTCTGTGTGTTCTACCCCGGGCTTTGTGGATTGTTAGTACAACACTCAGGTTCTGGAGCTCCAGGACTGGACCGAGAGTGAGGACAGAGACCTTTTGGGGGAGGGGAACGACTGTGTGTTAAATGCCCAAAGCGGAGGAAGACTCTTTAGGAAATTTTAGGAAATTTTGGGATAGTTGTTTTAAGTACAACACTTAGAGTGTATTTGTTTTTATATTTAGATGTTTTATGTTAATATAACGACTATTATTTGAAATATTAATATATGGAATATTGTAGTTGTTTTGAAGGAGTTTGGTAAATTAAAGTCTTATAAATAAGAAAATTACGGAGGAGGAGGAGGATCTTTTTTTTGTCCTTTGACACAAGGTCTCTCTGTACCGGTTTCATATATTCACCAGACTCTTGAATTCACAGAGATTTTCCTGCCTCTTTTTCTGAGGGCAGAGACTGAAGGCATGCATTACCATGCCTGGCAGGTTATTCTCTGCAACTGTTTTCAAGCCTGTACAGTTGCCTAGCTAGGACTTCTTCTCATTTGTTACTAACACGGCTTTTTGCTCTTTTTGAAACAGTGATCACATGGAAAATGTTTATGGCTATTTAATGAAGTATACCAACCTTGTCACCGGGTGGCAGTTCAGGTAAGCTGACCGTCCTATCATGTCCCTCCTAAGAGTTTGGGACCAGGGAGTTGATTGTGTTATACACACTGTACAAGTGGCTAGGAACCTTTTAGAGGAGGGTCTACCACACGACTCTTCTACAAGTGCAATGGAGGGATCCGGTCGGCGTATGTCCCATGGGCACCCTCTAACTCTCAGAAATACCATTAGGAATAGAGTGCTGTGTTCACTTGCCACGTGCTTTTACTGTGTGCAGAGGAAAATGGGCACCTGTGCTTGATTCTAAAACTTGTGACCTTGGAGGGTTAACTAAGCAGCCTACAGCCACACAGGCAGGGGGTGAGCGGAGAGACCGGGTCTCTCAAGTACATTGTAGACCCACAGTTGCAGACAGAGGTATTAAACTTTTACTTTTTAAAGTGAGATGAAATAGTAAATATAGTCACCATTTTGTACATCTGTTATAACCAACCACCCGTTTCCAGCACCTTCCTCATCCTCTCAATATGAAACTCTGTACCCTTTATAAAATAGTGTCTCTCCACCCTCTTGGTCTCTGGCTCCTGCCTTGTGTCCGTGGGGCACAGCATGTGACCTTTGTGTACTTCACTCTGCGTAGTTTCAGGAGTCATCTGGATGTACTTGAATCACAACTTTGCTGGGGTCTTTTGTTATTGTTTTTCCCCTTAGCCTTGACTGTCCTCAGACTCAGAGCTCTGCCTGCCTCTGTCTCATGAGTCCTGGGATTAAAGGAGTGAGCCACCACAGCCCAGCTCATTGGTTTTTAATTTTATTTTCATATTTATATGTGTGTGTCTGAGTGTCACAGTGATCATGTGGAGATCACGGGCAAGTCTCTTTCCATCATGAGGCCTGGCAGCCCTCCATCATCCACTGAGCCATTTTGTGTACCAAACCATGTGTGTGGCAGTCAGAAGAGACCTTAGAGGAATCTGTTCTCTCCTTCCATCCCTCAGGTCCTGGGATTTAACTAAGGGCATCAGCCTTCACCCAAAAAGCCATTTCCATAGTCCACACCGTTATTTAAAGGCCAGTACATTCTGATGTGTGTATATAAAACCTTTGCTTATTCATTTGTCTATTGTGGACATTTGGGTTGTTTTTGCCTTTGGCAATTGTAAATAATGCTGCTGTGAATGTTGTGCCAATCAATATCTGTTGAAGTTTACATTTTTTGGTGTATGTTAGGAAGTGGAACTAATAGATGATACAGCATCGTGTGTTTTAAAAGAAGTGAGCTGCAGTTGGGAATGATGGTGCACAGCTTTAATGCTAGCACTTTGGAGGCAGAGGCAAACAGATCTCTGTGAGTTCAAGGCCAACCTAGTCTACATAATGAGTTCCAGGACAGCCAGGCTATATATACAACAAGACCCTGCCTATAAACAAACAAACAGACAGCTTTTGAGCCTTAGCCTCTGGAGCAGCCAGGACCACAGACATTGCCATTGTGCTTGGTTATAACCTTTTACTCTGACCAGCAAAGGTTCTGTGCACAAGGGCTCTAATTTTCCTCCATGTCATCTGTCAGGGGTCCTCCTATTTCCATCCTTCAATGCTGGGATCGCAGGCATGCACAGCCTGTGGGTGCTGGGGACCTGGACTCAGGTCCTCAGGCTTACATGCCCATACTCTTACCCACTGAGCCATCTCCTAGCCCTTAATCATTCTCTGAAATAATAAAATTCATAAGCAAATAATTCTGAGCCTAAGATCTATTTTTATAGACAAATTATTTTCATAAAACTATGTATCACACTATCTTAATGTATTTGGAGACTTCTGCTTTTAATCACGATGGAATAATACAAGTTGTTTTCTTCGTTCCTTAAGCAACACAAACCAGAATAATCCATGGCACATGCATTTCTACCCTCCCATTGTACATGCATGCACGCACACACATATATCAGCTCATACACATCATATAAATAAAGACCAAAATTTTAAAAAAACAGAACAAAAAAGTACCTTCATGTTTCACGTCTGACACAGCTTTGTTGCAGCTTGTGAGATACCACATAAACACACCAGTTCCTCAGTGTGGAATGGGTAGATTGAAGGATGAGGTGGAAACAGAGGTTAAGAAGCTGTTGAGGAGCCAGAGGCTTAGGGAATCAGCTCTGTGGCTGCCGTTCCTGTGCACTGCATACAGGAAGGGACAGGAACAAAAGCGTTGCACCTGTGCCGGATAGCTGGGCAGTTCCTTCCCTCCCAGCCATTGATTAAAAGCAGCTTTGAGCACACTGGAGAAACCTAGCATGAGTGTTATCTAGAAAAAAAAAAATTGCTCAATGACTGGTAAGATAACCAGTTGGCAGGCCAGCAGGATGGCAGGGTGTTTGGTGGTTTGAATAAAAATGGCCCCATAGGCCTATATTGAGTGGCACTGTTAGGAGGCATGGCCTTGTCAGAGTAAGTGCTTCACTAGGGGGCAGACTTGGAAACCAGGTCTTGTGTAGCATTCGCTTCTGTAGAACTCTGAGGTCCTTCTCCCACACCATGTCTGCCTGCATGGAACCATGGTGATAATGGACCAAGCCTCTCAACTATAAGCCAACTCCAATTAATTTTTTTTAATATGAATTTCTGTGGCCATGGTGTCTCTTCATAGCAATAACATCTCTTAACCAAAACAGGACATCCACATGAGAGAAGACTGCAAGCCGTCCCTGACCTCCACAAATGTACCATGGCACAATCATGCCCAAAATAAATAAATAAATAAACAGTTCTGTGTGATACAAAAAAGAGGGGTTTGATCTCCAAAGCCAACTGGCACACACTTGGAATACCATTGCTGGTCAGGTTGGCTAACCATTCAAAGTGGAGAGCTCCAGGACATTGTGAGCTCCTGTCTCAAAAATAAGACAGCATTCTTGAGACACGACACCCAAGGTTGTCCCTAGCCTGCAGACCCACACACACACACACACAGGTAATAACCTGAGGTGGGTACAGCCCTATATGCCTGTAATTGCAGCTGAAGACTGCAGCTCCTAGGGAGTTTAGGCCAGCGAAGAGTGAGAGCTCCCAGAGAATAGAGCGCCCGAAAGCATAAAACAAAACTCTCCTGATGTCACGTCCTTCCAGTTTTGACTCTAGTCCTGGAAGGTGCCGTAGTGGTTTAGGATTCTGTGGGTGCTGAACCGTAAAGCCTCATGAAGGAAGGGCAGAGCAGAGCAGAGCAGAGCAGAGCAGAGCAGATAGCTGATTTTCTGTTCAAAACCAGCACTAATGTTTATCTTAGCACTTCAGAGTTTGAACACAGTTGTATTTGATGATGCTAAAGTTGTGGGCAGCCCTAGAGGTTAGGTATTTCTCCAGACAGTCTTTGTCTCTGCAATTGCAAAAGCAAACTAACAAACCACAACAACCTTGCAGTATTTATCTTTATTACAAAAAAGGGAGGGTGGTGAATTTTCTATTGTGAAGGTTTGGGCTGCATGTTACATTTCACAGTACACTCAGCAATGATTCCTATCTTTCTAGTTCATTGTTTCCGCCAACTTACTGAAAATGTTTAGAGCCTTCTGAGGAAAGCAGCTTTCCTGCCCCCTCACTACATGGGTCACATTTGTCCATCTGTTGGCTACACACTTCCTTTTTCCTCTGGCACTGGGCTTGAGCCAGGGGCTTTCATGTGCTAAAGAGGCACCCCTCCACAGAGCCGAGCTCCAGCCTTTGGGCAGATGGGTCGTTAAGTTGCCTAGACTATCCTTAAATTTAGAATCCTGCCTCTGCCTCCCTGGAGCTGGATTGTAGGATCACCACAGTTCTGGCTAGTCTATCCTGTGCTTAGTGAAGAACAGCCCAGAGTGCACTGTTTGATCCTGGTGTCATGTTGGAAACGTCTCAAAAGCCAAAACAAGCAAACATTTACAAAACATGGCTGATTGGAGCTCATTCAGTAGAGTGGTTGCGGAGCATGCTTAGGGCTCTGAGTTTGATCCTCAGAGTCACACCAAGCCTGGCAAGCCTAGCACTCTGGAGATAGAGGCAGAGGAATCAGAATTTGAAGTCACCTTGACTACATAGAAAGTCTCCTGGTCACAGAAAAACAGCAACAAGACAGAAAAGAGGAGCTGCTGCAAAAATATTGACATTAAATTTTTATCAAAATATGCAAACACATTTTTCTAAACTCAAAAGGAGAGAGCCGGGTGTGGTGGCACATGCTTTTAATCCCAGGCAGATAGGTGTCTGTCAGGACCATCCTGACCTACATCAGGGTAGCTAGGGCTTTGTAGAAAGACCCTGTCTCAACCTTAGGAGAGCCGAGAGTGCTTCCTACCTCTTCTCAGCAAATTTAGTCTCCCCCATCAGCTGCTTTTCCAATCTTCCCTGACCACTTCTTATATGATCATTTTAGTGTCACTTGAAACATTGAACATCTTCCTGGCTCTTGACCAGGTTCTGTTATGTCAGAAAACCCTCTGGAAACCCAAGCATAAGTTTGGAGAAATTCAAACTTTTTATTAATTTTTAAAGAGAAGAACTATTGTGCTACTTAATTTGGGATCTGAATCGATGCGTCCTAAACTGTCTAGTTTATAGCTGAATCAAAGTCCACCCTGTTCCATGAGACTCTTTGCCAAGGTATATCAGCGTTCATCACTCCATCTCAGGTTCCCAGGCCTGTCTCCTTCAGTCTTTTCATTTTTAAACAGGTAAGTAACCGTCACCTGTGACCTACCTAAAAGTGCGGTCACAGTCTTAGACGATATTCTTAAAAATTCATATTGATTACTGAAGGTTATTTCAAACATTTATTATTATTTTGTGTGAGTGTGTGTGTTTAGGTACCTGTAGAAGACCAAAAAAAGGCATTGGATCCCATTGGAGCTGGAGCTATACATGATGTTAAGAATGGATGCTGGGAACCAAACCCAGGTTGTCTGCAAGAGCAGTGTATGCTCTTGACCACAAGGCCGTCTCTGCAACTCCCATATTCATTTTTACCTGGCCTCATGCCAGCCTAGAGTTTATATTTGCTATAACAATTCTCCCTGCTTCTGTCCGCCATTTATCAGGAGAGCATACCCTGTGTATGCTTTCTATTCTTCCTGTGTTCTTCCTGAGAAGCACTTGTCCTGGGGCTAGAGATGGAGCTCACATGGGGTTATCTGCCCAGGATGTGTGTGTGAGGCCCTGGGTTTGATCTCCAGGACCACAGAAATTATTAAAATAAATGCTTCTCCCTCAGATCTATGGTTGGGCCTTGTATTAAATGTGCTCAATTTTAAAATATTTTTTTCCTAGGAAATTTGATGTAGTGTTTCTCCTGGCATGCTTTAGTTTTTATTTTTTCAATAGAAACCCAGTATGGTTTAAATGATTGAAGCTTGCATGTTTTAGTTTAGGGCAGATGTTTAAACATTACAACTTTTCTTGCATCATTGCAGATTTTTTGTTTTAAATAATGAAGCTGGGCTCTTGGAGTACTTTGTGAATGAACAGTCTAGAAATCAGAAACCCAGAGGTACTCTGCAGCTTGCAGGTGCTGTGATCTCGCCCAGCGATGAGGACTCCCACACCTTCACAGTGAATGCTGCCAGCGGGGAGCAGTATAAACTCAGAGGTAGGCTGACCCAGTGCTGGGGTCCCCGTGCAGCAGTATGAACTCAGGTAGGCTAACCCAGTGCTGGGGAAACACACACACACACACACACACACACACACACACACACACACACCCCACACACACACACACCACACACACACACACACACACACACACACACACACACACACACACACACACACACACACACACACACACACACACACACACACACACACACACACACACACACACACACACACACACACACACCCCCGCGAACGTGCCTGTTTAGTGTTGGGCCTTCTGAAAACGATTTATTCTATAGATGAAATCCTAATTACTGAGAACCATGCAACCTAGACTTATTTAAATAATACCATTTTATGTCTGTCACGGGAAATTTTCTTTTTGCCCATTGTCCTCCTGACATCTTTTAGTGACTAATATATTTAATTGGGGTTTTTTAATGTCCATATTCATTAAGATGCAATGTAACTTACTGGGTTTGGTTTTGATTTTGGTTATTCATGCTAATTTTTGATAAAATTAGGAGTGTTCAGGGTGGTATGACCATCACTTGGGCTTCTTTAGACAGGGTCTTGCTGTGTAGCCCAGGCTGGCTTCAGATGCTTGCCCTCTACCTCTGAGTGCTGAAATTACAAGCTTGTGCTGTCATACCTGGCTCTAACTTCTGTCTAGATAAAGTACGTAGAAAGTATAGTGGCTATCCTAACTGACCATTTTGCTAAAGCCTGAAAGAATTGCCAATACTTCAGCTTATTTATTTATTTATTTTTATTTAATGTTCATTGATATTTTAGGTATAAGCTGCCATATGGCTTCTGGGAATTGAACCTGAGTCCTCTAGAAGAACAGTCAGTGCTCTGAACCTACCGAGCCATCCCTTCAACCCCGATATTTTAGATTCTTAATCAAGGTTGTTTACTTAAATAAGGACATTTCAGCTGGCCAGTGGTGGTATATGCCTTTAATTCAGCACTTTAGCAGAGGCAGGCAGATCTCTTGAGTTTGAGGCCAGCCTGGTCTACAGAGTGAGTTCGAGGACAGCCAGGGCTACACAGAAAAACCCTGTCTCAAAAATGAAAATGAATATACAATAAATAGATAAGGTCATGGCAACACAAGGAGCTGAAGACCTGCTGCCTCGTGTCTCACATGGCCGCATGTGGTTTGCTGTGCTCCTCACAAGGGCAGCACTTTAGTCCTTCCTGTGCCCCCTCCAGTCATGACATTTTCTGTAAGGAAAGTAGACCTCGCCTTTACCTCTGTTCCCAAATAAATATAAAAACTAATAACATGTATACTCTTTCCCAGCCACAGATGCTAAGGAGCGGCAACACTGGGTCAGCAGGCTTCAGATATGTGCGCAGCACCACACAGAAGCTATCGGGAAGGTATGTCCTGTACAGGGTCACTACACAGAATGAGGAGGTATGAGCTGCAGACTTTGTTTATTCTAGACAGGATCTCTCTGTAGACCAGGCTGTCCTGGAGCTCACTCTGTAGACCAGGCTGGCCTTGAACTCAGAGATCCATCTGCCTCTGCCTCCTGAGTGCTGGGATTAAAGGTGTGCACCACTGATCTACTATCCTTTTAGATTTAGATGCCAGGGCAGTAAGAAGAGGTGACTGCCACTAAGCTTGACGACCTCAGTCTGATCCCTGAGACGCACATAGTAGAAAGAGAATTGATCTATGGTTTTCACATGTGCTCTGATGATGTTCAAATGCATATACATGCAAAACAAGTGAATGTTTAAAAAAATACATTGAGATACCATTTGTGTACCATAAAGTTGCTCTTTTAAACAGTATAATCCCATGGTGTTAGTGTAGTTATAAGATTGTGCAACCTTAGCAACCATAGAACTGCAGAACGTTTCTCTCAACCCTAGGCAGCCCCACATAGTCAACAGCTACTTCTGTTCTCTCCTTCCCAACATCTGGGCCAACACTTAATCTACATTCTTGTTTGCTTGAATTTACAAGCATGGTTTATTGCGTCAGCTTTTTCCACTTCAAGGTTCATCTACACTTACACATGGTAAACAACTCCCCTCTTTGATGGGGTCTACTGTGCTCCTGGTTGTGGGGATATGTTTCACATTTAATAAAAACAGTCTGAGATGTCAGAGAGATCCACCCACAGTCAGTCTAGGAGGATCAGACAGTGGTAACTCACACCTTTAATCCCAGCAAATATCGGGAGTGGTGACCTATGCCCTTAATCCCAGCAAATCTGAGTTTGAGGTCATTTTAGTTTACAGAAGGAGTTCCAGGCTCCCAGGCAGGCAGTGGTGGGGCCACGCCTTAACTGAGTGAAGAAAGTATTTAAGGCAGTCATAGAAAGACAGAACAGGCAGAAGAAACCAGGAGGAGTGAAGCTGAGGAAGCTGGAAGACAGCTGGGTGAGATCTGACTGTGGTGTTTCCTCTCTGATATCTCCGCCTTTCCCTGAGATCTGGCTTTGAGTTTCCTTCATTCGTGTAACACCTGGTGGTTGGCCTTGGAAACTACCCATTTGTCTCAGCTTTCCCTCATTTAGCCGCTATCAGTCTACCGATTCTTTCTTTTTTTTTTCTTAATAAACTTCATTTCAATTAATTTTTTTAATACAGGGTCTCACTCTAATTCAGACTGACCTAGAAATTGCATATAGCCCAGGTTGGCCTTAAACCTTAAACTTTTGGCAATCCTCCTGCCTCAAACACCCCCTCCCCCTTTATGATAGGTTCTCATGTATCTCATGCTGCAGCCTTACAATGAGCTGAAAGTAGTCTTGAACCTCTGCTTTTCTTGTCTCTATCTTCCAAGTACTAAGATAGAAGCATGTCTAACACACTGGGTTTATAAGATACTGGGGGCTTTGTGCATGTTAGGCAAGCATTCTGTCACCTAAGCCACATCCCTCGGACTCTTCCTGTTCCTGCTCACTCGCTCTCTGTGCGTGTGCGTGTGCGTGTGCGTGTGTGTGTGTGTCTGTGTGCATGTGTGTGTGTGTGTCTGTGTGCGTGCGTGTGTGTCTGTGTGTGTGTGTGTCTGTGTGTGTCTGTGTGCATGCGTGTGTGTGTGTGTGTGTGTGTCTCTGTGTGTGTGTCTGTGTGTGTGTCTGTGTGTCTGTGTGTGTGTGTCTGTGTGTGTGTCTTGTGCGTGCGTGTGTGTGTGTGTGTGTCTGTGTGTGTGTCTGTGTGTGTGTCTGTGTGCGCGCGCGCGTGTGTGTGTGTGTGTGTGTGTGTGTGCGCGTGTGTGTGTGTGTCTGTGTGTGTCTGTGTGTGTGTGTGTACTGTCTTCCTCAGTCACTTCCTACCTTGATTTTTAGGTGGGGTCTTGAACTGAGCCAAAACTAACTATTTTGACTAGACTGGCAGAGCACTGAGCTCTAGGGATCCCACCTGTCCCCAGTCCTGGGACTCAATGCACTCAGCATCATGCCCAGCTTTTTATTGGGGACTGGCAATCTGAAGTCAGTTCTTCATGCTTAAGCTGTAAGTTGTTTACCAATGGAGATATTTGCTGGCCCTAAGTTTTGTATTCTCCAGGTGACTCAGGGTTTTCATTTCATTTCTTGAATACCTTTTCATGTGGTCGTTGACTGAGACTTTGTTATCTTTAAAAAATCTTGATTATTCTTGTGTGTACATATGGGTGCATGTGCCTCCACCCACCATGTTTGCAGAGGCCAAAGGACCCTTAGGAATAGGTTTCCTCCTTCGCATGGGCTCCAGGGATTGAACTTGGGTTGGCAGGCCTTGTAGAAATGCCTTTATTCACGGAGTCTTCTTGACAGCCCAATAATTTATGACTCTTTTTGGCAACTATTTTGTTTGTTTGTGTGATTGTTTACTGTACCTGGTGCCTTGAGGTCTTTAGTTTTGTTCTAAGGTGAGAAGGAGGATCTGCATCGTGGAAGCCCTCAGATGTCCAAATGACACATGAGTAGCTCACTCGGGATCTTCTGTCTGAGGATAACTTAAGGTTTTCATCAGTTTCCACTTCCTTTTTTTTCTAGCATTTTTCTCACTAACGAATTTTTTAATTATGATTCAGGACTGGAACTGGTGGACCTGGAGTAATAGTATTTTGGAGGCTAAGGCAGGGTTGTGAGTTTGAAGCTAGCCTGGCCTATGTAGACCCTTTCTCAAAATATATCAGGCAAAACATGGTATTTAGGGCTGACACCTAGTCTCCAGGGAATACAGTGAAATATTCTACTCATGGTGCAAACTGCTAGCCAGTAACAGTGAGCAGAAAGTACCAGACTGTTCAAAGGATGCCTAATTGCTTCTTTAGGAGATGATTATAAATAAAATAATTGCAATGTTTAAAATAAGAAATCAGAAAAATCTTGTTTTTCTAATAGACTTTCAAAAAATATGTAAAAGTTCTTTGAGAATGACAAGCTGGAAATTTTAATTTTCTAAACTTTAACATAAAACTAATCTTCAGAAATTTGCCCAAGTCAAATCTGATGTTAATATTTTCTCAAAATTTTACATGTATAAAGCCTGAAGTACATGGTGATTTGATGGCAAGAGAGCCAACAATCTAAGACGCCAAAGGGAACTTACTTTCTTCTTCTGACAGAATAACCCTCCCCTGAAGTCACGGAGCCTCTCACTGGCATCTAGTGGTAATTCTCCCATATCCCAAAGGAGACCAAGTCAGAACGCCATTTCGTTTTTTAATGTTGGACATTCCAAACTGCAGTCAGTGAACAGAAGAGCTCACTTGCATCCAGACCATCTTGTGGAGGTCAGAGAAGTAAGTATGGATTGAAGGCCAGGTAAGGTACACACCAGCAGGGCGCCTGGTTCTCTCACAGTGTTGTAAACTGTGTCTGTGGGCCTTCAGGGTTCCTCATCCATTCTGCTAAGATAAGTGATACAGACAGTAAGATTATAGATACTCTAAATTCTTCATGTCTCACAACTTTGTGCCAGGATACTATCATTTTCCAAGAATCTAAATCTTTTTTAGTTTTATTTTAAAAAATCTATGTCTTTTAGTTTTCAAGTAAAACTACATGTTTCTTTGATGTAAAATTTATAATCAGAAAACCCATTAAGCGGGAATGGTGGACCATGCCTGTAATCTCAGCACTTGGAATGCTAAGGTAGGAGAATCACCAGCATGGGCTTCAGTGTGAGATCCTGTCCCAAAAAATCAGAGAACCATTAAACCTAGTGGGAAGGATATGGAGTCTATCTGGAGACTGTTCTTTAAAACAACAGTCAGATGTCATATATAGGCTGACGGCATGAGCTCAGTGGTAGAGAATATGGCTGGTGTCACAAGCTAAAGAACCAGACAGCTAGACTGACACTTAGAAATTTAGCACACACAAGTGGAGTCAATTCTAATATTGCCTTATCTTGCGATTTTACTGTTTTTAACTCTAGTTAATAAAGGGTATCCTTTGCCAGGTTGTAACTGTTTCAGGCATTGCTTGCTAAGTTAAATTTGGTAGTGCTTCTAAAGCAACTAAGAAGCGGGTTGTGTAAACAATACTGTAAATCACTGAAATGTTTCAAAGCAGAAGGCTGGAGAGAATGTGCCTTCTATCAAGATACATTGTACTATGTTTATGGATAAAGAGAAGTTTCGGGCTGGAGAGATGGCTCAGGGATTAAGAGCATTGGTTGTTCCTTCAGAGGTCCTGAGTTCACTTCCCAGCAACCACATGGTGGCTCACAGCCGTCCGTAATGAGACTTGGTGCCCTCTGGAGTACAGACATACATACAGGCAGAGTACTGAATACATGATAAATGAATAAGTGAATGAATGAATGAATGAATGAATGAATGAATGAATCTTTTTTAAAAAAGAAATTGACGTTTAGAGAGATGAAGTAATACACTTTGGGACACATAAGACAACCACTTGTGAATCTACTCCTGTTACGTGAACAGCTATTGCTGTTTTCTTTCACTCTTCGGGGCCCACCACCCGGCTCCCAATAAATCACCCACAGAGGCTTATTTTTTCTTAAAATGCTCGGCCTTAGCTTGGCTTGTTTCTAGCCAGCTTTTCTTAATATTATCCTGTCTACCTTTTGCATCTGGGCTTTTACCTCTGTCTGTACTTTACTTTCAGTCTTGCTCTATCTCTGGCTGTGTGGCTGCCCTAGGGTTCTTCTCTCCTTGTTCTCTCCTCCTTCCTTCCTCTCAGATTTCTCTTCCTGTCTGTTCTCCTTGTTTGCCAGACCTGCCTTTCCTATCCTGCCTTGCTCTTCAGCTCTCTGTTAGACCATCAGGTGTTTAGACAGGCACAGTAACAGATTCAGAGTTAAACAAATGTCCCATGGTATAAATAAATAGAAAACATCGTAAAATGATATTCTACAACAGCTTATGTCATAAAACATCTTTTTCATAAAAAGCAGTATGTAATGCCTTTTCTTTTTAAATCATCCTTCTTGATATTTTGCTGTACTAAGTAAGTTTTTAAAAATTCATATTAGGCCAGGTGTGCTTTTAGTTCCAGCATTTGGGAAGAGGAGGTAGGCAGGGGTGAGTTTGAGCTCAGCCTGGTCTACATAGTGAGTTCCAAGTCAGCCAGGGCTACATAGTGAGACATTGCCTCAAAAAATCTAACAAACAGTTGTTCTCCCCCCCCCCCCCCAAACCAACTATATGAAAGTCTGGAAGATAGCTCAGAATGTAGAGGTACTTACCTGCCACGTCTGACATCGGGGGCTGGTCCCCAGAGCCCACATGGTGAAAGGAGAGGACCAACCGATTGTCACATATTGTCCTCTGATGCACACGTGTGGCACATTACATCACACTTGTGTACATCCATGCTCATACACAAGAATAAATGTTAAAAGTATTTAAAAATCTTTGGTATAGGACATCAGTTTATACACATATTGAAAATTCATGCACACATAATCAAAAATTCAACTTTCAGATTTTAACTATTAAATTTATATGATAAATATTATAAAAACCTTAAAGCTAAGACTGCTAGCTATTGAAGTACCCATTACTTTCTTCATAAGCAGTGTATGAGTCTGTTGCTATCAATAAGGGACTGGAAGCTTGTGGTGGTACATGCAGAGGCAGGCCTGAGCACAGCAGACCATGGCACATACACAAAAGGTTACCTTTCATTGTTTATTGTTTGAATGGTCATGATCTCACGTTTTTCCCAATTTCAATAGACCAGGCCTCTTAACTCCCAGAGATCCATCTGTGTTTGTTTCCTGAGTGCTAAGATTAAAGATATAGGCCACCATGCCCAGCTCTGACTTAATCCTACAATAGCAAATACCAAAATTTATTCTGAAAACTGTGTTCCAAGTAGTTAAATATTAACAAGCTGTAACATGACCTCTTAAGGATAAGAATGCATGCAGTTCTTGACCATTGCCTCAGGAAACATTTCTTTGTGGCTCTAACATAGCACAGTTTTACAGGGAACCTTGTATGTGGCTAGGAGCACTGTTGTGTGCAGGGGAATGTGGTGCTGAGGAATGGAGCACTGTTGTGCAGGGGAACGTGGTGCTGAGGAATGGAGCACTGTTGTGCAGGGGAACGTGGTGCTGAGGAATGGAGCACTGTTGTGCAGGGGAACGTGGTGCTGAGGAATGGAGCACTGTTGTGCAGGGGAACGTGGTGCTGAGGAATTGTACTTGTTGATCCAGAGGCAGCAGGAAATGAACTGAGTCACTGGGTGTAGCTTGAGCATAATGTGATGGCAGAGTCCACCCCCACAGTGACAGGCCACACCTACTCCAGCAAGGCCACAGCTCCTAATAGTTCCTCTCCCTTTGGGGCCTTTTTTTTTTTTTTTTTTTTTTTTTTTTTTTTTTTTTTTTTTTTTTTTCCCAAACTACCATATAATCTCAATGTGGTTCATCATTAACCTTGGTTTTCTTTATCTTGATGTAGTTTATTGATGAGGGGTTTCGGCTGAGTTTTTCTTACTTACTAAGCTTGTATTTTTGAGCTTTATGGGTTTGTGTTTGGTTCCTCTTAAGACCCCCCCCACACACACACACACTGAATTGCCCTTTTATACCCTGTGTTGTCTGACTTACTTCTTAACTTGCATTCTCTTGGTATTCATTGCTCCACCCCCCCTCCCAACCACTCCCACCCAGACAAGGCTTTTCTCTGTAGCCCTGGTTGTCCTGGAGCCCTTTCTGTAGCCCAGGCTGGCCTCACACACAGGGACCACCTGAGGGCTTGTGCCAGCACCAGCTTCCCTGTCTGGCATTTTATACAGCTGTGTTTTGGAGTCAGCTACTAGAGACTAGAGGTGGTGTGGCCTTTCTGTGTCTTGTTCTCTTGTGGTTACCTGGTGCATAGTCGCCTCTCCACCTATCATGAACAACAAGCAGCTTTCTTTTCACAGTGAGCCCTGGGTGTGGATTTGTTGTTAGAGACGTGGTGTCTGCAGTAGATGTATGCTCTGCTGTCCACACAGAAGTAAAGTCCAGCAGCGAGGCTTCAGGCCCACCCCTAGATAGGCCTACTTGGGTTTAGGTTGTTGGTCCTGGCCTTTTGTTTCTCTTGTTCCTTGTAGTAAAGCTTCCACTAAAGGTCAGTCAGGACTGAGCTGTGGTTAGGGTGAAGCTTAGTGTCTCTTAATTTGTTCAGAATTGTGGCTTCATGTCAGACCCCTCATTATACTGAAGGTGCTGAGCTGTCTCCAGCACGGCCCAGGGAAAGGGACAGTGTTGACACCACCATAAAATAAAGCAGATAGAGAAAAGCACTAGTGAAAATCAGCTCGAGGGCGATACCCAACATACGACCATAAGAATGGGGCTTAAAAAGTAATAAACTTTAATTTTTAAAAAGGCAATAGGGGCAGAGTGTTGGCTCCTTAGTCAAAAGCAATTGTTCCTATGGCAGAAATCAAGGGTTCAGTTCCCAGCACCCACACAGTGGCTCACAGCCATCTCTAACTTCTGTTAAAGAGGATCCAGCGCCCTTTCTGATCTTGGAGCGTGCATGTGGCACACATATATTTGTGCAGGTGAAACACTCAAAAACACTCAGCAGGAAGGCCTTTTGTGGTTAAAGTCACCTTTAATCTCAGTATTTAGGAAGCTAAGACAGGTAGATTTCTGTGAGTTTAAGACCAGTCTAGTCAACGTAGTGAGTTCTAGCTCACCCAGAACTACATTGTAAGACTTTGTCTTAAAATAAATAAAATATAATAAAATTTTAAAATAGAAGAAAAGAAAAAATAGTTTGTAAAGAGTTACTAGGTCCTCCAAGCTGAGGTACTTGAAGAGCATTTGTTGTTCATAAGTGCCAAGACTAGCAGAGTGGGCCAAGGGAGTATACAGCAGGTGACAACTAGTGTTTGACAAGTCTGTCCAACAGACTATAGCTTCCTGGTGGGGAGTCCTACTTGGCAAAGCCATTGCGTTACTGACCGGCTGTTCCTGTCTGTAATTTCTCTCCTGTGTCTCTACATTTCTTCCCTGAGAGCTGCTATAGGTTATCTCAAGAAAATATTTTATCTTTGGGCACACAAATACCTGTGGATAGTCAGAGGATGATTTCTGTGTAGGCTGTATAGTTTTGATGTATAGAAATAATACAGGGATATTTTACATTAATCAGACTGACATAGGTTTCTTATTCACAAAGACAGCCTTTTACACAGACCTAATTTTAGACTTCAGAATAGTTCAGAGCAGGCTGGTTGCCCCTGGAGACAAATCCATGTGGTCATTCTCCCAGGTGTTGTTTTGCTGATGCAAAGTCCGGGTAGAGGCAACTTTGTTGGATATAACTTCCTAAGTAATTAACTTTTTGCAGGCAATCCCAGTCTCGGGCTCAAGGTTCAGCCAGTTGTTTACTGTCTGAGAACCCTCAGCAACTTATGTGCAAGGTCAAGTGTCCTCACTGGCCAGTCCTTGTGACCTTATTAGCCTGCCAAAGACTGTGTGACTTCATTTATTATGAGAATAGGTCTAGCCCTGGAAATGTGACTTACAATTGTCCAGAGTTGACAGAGAGAGCAGCAGTGAAGGAGCAGCAAGAAAGGAGAGCAGGGTAGTGTGTGTGTGTGTGTGTGTGTGTGTGTGTGTGTGTGTGTGTGTGTGTGTAGGGAGTGATAGCATGGAGGAAAGGTGTAGAGATGGAGGCAGTGGAGAGTGAGGAAGGATGAAGGGCTAATTAGGGAGCTGTGAGGAGAGATTCCTTAGAGAACGTTTACCCTGATGAAGTAAAGGGAAAGTTAGCATGGAAAAGCATCTGCATTTCTTTTGTTTTTTCCCCTCTCTGACAGGAAAGGTCTGTCCCTCGAGTAAGAAGTTTTTCTAAACCCTTGCTACTCTGAGGCATTTCTTTTTATTACCCTGAGCATATCTGGGAGCTGGCCTCTCTCAGGCTGTAGTATGTTCCTTTCTCTTTGTTGCTATAATATTTACTACATAAACATGGTATACTTTTGTCCATTTAGTGTTGATGGACATTGAGGTTGGTGAACATATGCCTCTGTTATGTGCTTTGAATAATTGTTAAATCCTGGTTGTATGTTTAGCTCCATTATATTATAGCACAAAATTGTATTGTAAAGTGGTTGTACTAACTTCCTAAATTCAGATTATTTGGGGATTATTCTCTCAGTACGCACACACATGTATGTGTGCACACGTGTGTGTATTGTAGTGCTAGGAATTGAGCAAAGGGCCTCGCTCATGCTAAGCAAACTCTGCTGCTGAGCCCCGGTAATCACCAAATTTATATTCAAAGACATAAGCAAGACATGGTGGCTCATGGTGGCTCACGTCTGTAAACTCAGGTCTTGGGAAGAGACAGCAGAATTACCCCAGGGTTTTTGTTAGTTTTTAAATCAAAATTTTAACTTTTTATTCTATGTGGATGTGTGTACCACATGAATGCAGTATCCGGGAAGGCCAAAAGGAGGTGTTGGCTCCTCTGGAGTTACATGTAACTGTGAGCCACCCAGTGTGGGTGTGGGGAACTGAACCCAGGTTTCTGAGAGTACAAGTGCTCTTAGCAGCCCAGATGTCTCTCCTCCATCCTTATTTGTGTGGATGTGGCTCTGTCACTGCATATGTGGTCAGCGGACAACTTTCCTGAGTAGATTCTAGACTGCCACCTCTATCTGTGTTCTGGGGATTAAACTCAAGTTATCAGGCTTGCCAGCCAGTGCCTTTACCTACTGAGCTATCTCTCCAGCCCTAATGGCCAAGTTTGGGAACAACTTGGACTTGTGCATAGTGAGTTCCAGGTAATCCCTACTATAAAGGGAAACATATCTCAATAAATTAGTAGATAATTAAAAAGTATATATACACATAGAATACTCATACACTCACATTTATAGATCTGCTTATATATCCTCATGTCCAGTTTCTCCCCCAGGAAAGGTAAGGTTAACCTTGACTATGGCGCATGTTTTTAGAAGCTGTTTTATATAATACACATGATTTGCTGTATAGGGCTAATTGCGTCCTTATTTCACTAAGTACCTGGTAGGCTGTGTTCATATCAGTGTGGAACGTGGGCTGGAGAGTTGGCTCAGTGGTTAAAAGCATTTAATCCACAGCATGAGGACCTGAGTCTCGGTCACTTGCACCAACATAAAAAGACAGCTCTTGGTGTATGCAGCCCTAACACTGGGAAGCAGAAACAGAAACATCAGAAGCATGGATGGGACCCTACCTCCAGGGTATTAGGCGGAGAGCTCTGGCCCTTGAATGGGTGTGCACACACAGGCACATCCACAAGAGCAAAGCTTTCTAAATGCTAAGAGTATTCCATTACAGTTTGTGTGTGAATTAGTTTCCAAGGATAAGCAATCCGAGAACTCTTCTTCTTACATTTGAAAATGTCATCAGCTGTTTCCTGTACAAATATTAAGTTGGCTCTGTTAGAAGTAGATAGGAACCTGGTGTGTTGACACATGCCTTTAATCCCAGCACTCTGGAGGCAGAGGCAGACCGATCTCTGTGAGTTTGAGGCCAGCCTGGTCTACAGAGTGAGTTCCAGGACAGCCAGGGCTATGTGGAGAGACTATGGGGGTTATAGTAGTGTTGCATAGGCTCCTGGTCAGAGAATGTCCTAATTAAATTTTTTTTTTCCTGGAAAGCTTATAATTTAGTACTTGCTCTAAAACCAGGCTAACTATAGCAGCAACATCAAATTAAGAAGCCCTGACTGTGAAGTTAGGTGAGGGATAAGGCAGGCGAGCCACCATGCTTTCATAAAGGCAGGCAGGCGAGCCACCATGCTTTCATAAAGACAGGCGAGCCACCATGCTTTCATAAAGGCAGGCGAGCCACCACGCTTTCATAAAGGCAGGCGAGCCACCATGCTTTCATAAAGGCAGGCGAGCCACCATGCTTTCATAGTTGCTCAGTTCCAAGCTTCCTAAAGTATCAGAGGAAAGTGATTGATGGCACAGACTGGAAATTAATTTTAACTATGGAATTAAAAATTCAGTAACTGCTGTTGGTGATGTTCTAAATGTTCTTTCTGATGACGTGGATAAATTAATACTGCTAACAGAAAGTGGAAAGCATTTTGTGCTTTACTGCTTCCAGAGAAAAAGTGGAGCCATCAAAGGTCACAGTCTGTAGTAGATAAGCACCATTAAATGCCCATTAGTTGAAAATAGCCCAGCGAGGACTAGAGTGGTTAGGAGCCCTGGCTGCTCCTTCTTCTAGAGGACCTGGTTCAGTCCCTGGCACTCCTCTATGGTGGCTCACAACTATCTTTAACTCCAGTGCCAAGGGATCTAATGTCCTCTTCCGGCCTTTGGGATCATTGCATACATGTGGTACACATATACTTGCGGACAAAAACACCCATAAACCCAAAATAATAATTTTTTTCAGCAAGAAATTAATTCAACCAATTTACAGCAAGCCAACATCAAACTGAATGGAGAGAAATCCAAAGCAACCCCAGTAAAATCAGGAACAAGAAAAGGCCGTCCACTCTCTTCACATCTACTCAATGTAGTTCTTGAAGTTTTAGCTAGAGAATAAAACAAAAGCAGATCAAGGGCTTACAAATTAGAAAGGAACACCTTACTCAGCCTCGTATGGGAGGTGGGGGGCGGCTCAGTCCTACCTCAACTGGATTCCTTGCCCTCCCTGGGGAAGGGATAGGGGGATGGAGGGGAGGAGCAGTGGAGGGTATGAGAGAAAACTTAAAAAAACGACTAAAGAAAAGAACCTAGCAAACTTAAGATAAATCTCTAAGTCAAATGTCAAATACACTTGGAAAATGCTTCAAAGAGTAAGTACCATTATGTAAATGACCAGCAAACATGACGAGTGAGTCATTGTGAGTGAGACCCGTGGGACTGTTGCTTTTCTCTTAGATGATGTCTCATGCTGAGGGACAACAACGAGATCTAATTAGACGGATTGAATGCCTTCCTGCTTCTGGCCTTCTGAGTTCTTTGGACCAGGACCTCTTGATGCTTAAAGCTACTTCCATGGCAACTATGAGCTGCTTAAATGACTGCTTCCACATCCTCCAGCTTCAGCACGCATCACATCAGAAGGGCTCATTGCCCCCAGGTAAACCGTAGATTAAAGGTGGGCTAACCTCCGGTAAACGTAGATTGAAGGTGGCTAACATTGGCCGTGAAACCTGCAAAGAATATTCTTGCTATCATTCTAAGGCTAGGAAAAAGAGGGAAGAAAAGAACCAGTTGAATCTCTTGGTTTTTAATAAGCACAGTGGTGTGATACAATTACAATTAGCTGGTTTTTAATTAACTGGTGTGATACAGTTTTCCTGATTGTGTCCTGTTTTGGAATTCAGAAATGTTTAACATCATTGAATATACCTTCCTAGACCTCAGACTCAACATGCCAAAGGTAAATCTACAGCCCAGTGTCTGTTAAAGTGGTGGTAATCAGGTAGGATCCTCGCTCTGCTCTGTCCACTGTTGATGTACTCTTTAGTGTTAAATTACATCATGTGTTTGTCACTCAATATCAGGAAGACTTTCCAAGTTATATTCTTTTGTGAAGGGCAATTTTTTTGCTTGTATTACATCCTGATTTAATTGCTTTGGTTTCCTCAAATTATTCCCCTAATTTCAGCATAAATGAGTTGCTCTGATGTAAGAATTGTGGGTTAGTTTAGTTGATGGGTTTGTTAGGAAAATGAAACTTCTTATTTCTAGCCTGTACTATTGAATTTTTAAAAGTCTATCAGGTAGCACTGGTGCTGGTTACCAGATTAAATGCTAAATAATTACTTGATTAATACTATATCATTTAAAACATCTGTGAAACTTGTATTCTTTAAATTAATACAATCTTTTTTTTTGATGTTTTCTCCGTGGCAAGGCAAGATGTATGAGTACATTTGCATTAATTGCCAAAGTTTTGAAGTTTTAAAGTGAAAGTTGTTATCACAGTGGACTTTTTGGAGGCTAGATTTATAGGTAGTTTGAGGAATTAACTGATTGCCACTGCTGGTTGTCACCATAGTTACCATCTTTTCCAAACTGGGTTCATAAAAATTTATTTTAAAATCGTCTTAGAATGAAAATACAACTTAGAAAACAGTTACCTTTCCATCCAAATTCTTCAGTGATATGAAAATGAAATCTATGTTTAGGAGAATGTTTAACTCCATATTTTTATTTTATTCATTGATGGATAAGGTAGCACTGTCTAGCCTGGGCTGCCTGTAAACTCACTATGTATCCCAGGCTAGCTCAGCAACTCCTACTTCCTTGAGTTTTTTAAAGTTTTATTTATTTTATATACACCTTTACACCAGAAAAGGACATCAGGCCCCATTACAGACGGCTGTGAGCCACCATGTAGGTGCTGGGAATTGAACTCAGGACCTCTGGAAGAGCAACCAGTGCTCTCAACCTCTGAGCCACCTCTCCAGCCCATGCTATACTTGCTTTCTATGGATTAGGATGGCAAGTGTGTAATACTTGCCTGGACCATAGAGTCTGAATATATGTTATCTAAGACTTGGTTGTCTATGTGTTGTTTTGGAGGAGCCTTGAGGCCAGAAGAGTGCTAAGTAGCCCCCTAACCTGGATCTTTTAACTAATGCTCATGTGTCTTTTATTTTTAGGGAAAACATGTGGACAGTGATATTAAAATAATTATTTTAAGATAGAGAGTGTTTTCATTTTTATACAACTTTAAAATAGGCTCCATGACTTTAGCCAGGATATTCCTCCAATCTTAGTGCCCCTAGCGTCAGGGGCCATTGAATAAGGCAAGACAGTACTAGCCTGTTGGGTAATTTGTCATTTATTTCTCTTCTCAAGTCTGACCTTTGAGTTAGGTTAGCAGGAGAACGTCCTGCTGTTGTAGTTTTCTGATTACTAGTCTGAGCACTGTTGTTCTTGCACACTCTGACCTAGCTCCCGAAACCCAGATCAGCCTCTGAAATCAAATGGAACATTTCCATTATTGATTAGCCATAGAATCTGTTTTGTTAAACTAGTTGAGGGTAACAAGAGACCATCGACTCATTAATTGAGAAGGTGACAGGTCTCTAAATGTGACTTCTGACTCTCACTAGGGAAGTTATATTTATTCAGGAGAAAGCCTTTTCATATTAAAAGTTATATTGAGCTATTTATGATTTAAATAAAAGGTGTGTGTGTGTTATTTATAGAGCCAATCAGTTATTTTGATTGGTTAGAAAAATTGCAGTCTTTAATTTAAACACATTATGTTGGTTTACCTCTTGGGTTCCTGGGGTGACTCCTCACTAAAGCCTAATTATGTACATTTTGATTATCAGAGGGACACAATCAATAATCAATAGCAATGGCTAACCCACTGTCTAGGAGCTCGCCCTTGATTCACAGACTTGTCTGAGAAGCAGGATCTGCCCTATTGGGGTGGATTTCTTTTACAGTGTCTCATTTCAAGCTGCCCATTGTGAAATGCCCAATCATGGTGCTCATGCTAATGAGGTCGAGTAACTGTGTCCTTTTGGTGCAAGTTAACATGCTTTAGTCTCATAGGGTCAAAATAAACTCGTTTAATAAAACCCAGATCTGCTGAACTTCACAGATTATGAGCAAGTCTCAGCAAAATTTTTCTCTTACTTCATCAGGAACAACAATTGAGTGGTTGGAACCAAAGATACCTTTATCAAACCACTGTAAAAATGGAGCTGAGCAGCCCTTTGCACCTGAGCCCAGCAAGCCCACGGCAGTCCCAGAAGCACAGTCTGCTGCAGAGCCTGGAGTATTAGCAAGGGTAAGGGAGTCTCAAAACCTGGCTTTGATGGGGGAAATGAGGAATTCTTAAAAGGGAACAGTGTTGTTTTGTTAAGGTATTTGTGTCCATAGAACACTAGAGTAACGTTCTTAGAGCTTCTGATGCTGTTCTACCCGAAAGCCATTGGCTTTGGAAAAGCCCCTAATTGAACTTGAACATGGATTTTTTCAGGTCTGATGATCCAATGATGTTTCCTTTTTAGTTTTTCTTTACTTTGTCTGATACAGATAATTGTTTTTGTTTTGTCTTGTTTTGAGACAGGGTCTTGCTGTCCCTGGCTGGCCCAGAACTTAATGTATAGTCCTTATTGGCCTTTAGCTACCAATAGTCCTCCTGGCTCCCCTCACAGGCACCCCACACCCAGCTCCCCTTACATAGTTTTTGGGGGTTTTTTGTTTGTTTCTCTGTTCGCTTGTTCATTTTGTTTTTGTTTTTGTTTTTTAAGACATGATGTAGCCCTGACCATCCTGGAACTCTCTCTGTAGATCAACCAGGCTGGCCTTGAACTCAGAGATTCACCTGCCTCTGCCTCCCAACTGCTAGGATTAAAGGCCTGGGTCCACACTACATTGTTAATTTAACTTTATTAGTCTTTGTTATTAACATACACACACTTAAAATAGCATCAGGATTGTGAGCTTTGCTTACAGTGGTACAGTTGTTACAGAGGTTGCTCTTCATTGCTTGACCTCAGGTTTAATCGTTATATAAAGTGGTGCTCATTTTATGTTTCCAGGAGCTACAGTGTTGTTTTCTGCTGTAGATGGACTGTTACAAATTATACCATTTTTTGTTTTGTTTGCTTTGCTGTATATGTTCATGTCTGCAATTTTTATGCCTGCTATAATTACATAGATAATTGAAGCTATTTTCTGTCTTGTGATCTGCCCTATATAATTAATGTTTGAAAGTCAAAATAAGATGCTGCACTGACACACATGTGTGCACACACCTGTAGTTCCCAAGCTGTCTGGAGTTAGAGGAGAGACACAAAGACATGGTTCTTGCAGGCACAACTTCTATCACTAACACAAGCAGGGGATGAGATGACCTCTTAATTGACATGATTTGCACTCTTGTGATTTACCCTTCAGAAGAAGGAAACACTGAGCTATGTAGAAGAGGAATGCTTTGGAGACAAAGCTTTTTTTAAAGCTGGGTTCTTGGCATCCTCACCTGTAATGTAAAAATGCTAACCCTTGTGAGACTGCCATAAGGACCCAGTCAGTTAGCAGCTACATTATGACTAGACATGAGAACCAGTCACAGGACTGTCTCGGATCCTATTCACTTATTCAGTGTGGAGTGATGCGTCCTGCAACATGGCTCCATAGAGATCACACATAACACCGTGTGATCCCTGCTCCCCCCAAATAAAGTCAGGCAAGACTTAGTCCTAATAGAGTAGAAGCATGTGCCAGGGAGAGGGATGGATGTGTGGAAGATCGGTATATGATGGGACTTGGAATTAAAATACCATCAAAGATCATGGAAATAGATCTTTGAACTGAAAGCTAATGAACCAGCGATGTGCTGTTCAGATGATCAGCCAGACTGTGACAGATCAGAGACATGTGAGCCAAAATAACAAGGTAAACGGTGCTGCCATTCACAAAACGGGACAGTCAGAAAGCACCTTTTTGCAGAGCACTGAAGGTGATGGAACCATACCTTTGGAGAGAAGGCCAGACTAGGGATGAGATTTATTAGTGAAAGATCGTAAACTGGAGGTCAGATGGCCAGGCTTGTTCTTCCAGATGGGATGTGTGAGGGATAGGGTACGGGGTCGGGGAGACTGCTGCATTTCCAAATCCTTCTAGTGCTGACTAGTGCACATAGAAAATAGCACAGGCAGTTGTCTTAGACCCCACCTAAGCCTACCAGAATAGACCTCTATTGTCCAAAAGCTTCACAGGTGTATTATTACAGACAATGTATAGGAGTGTTCCAGAGGCTGAGGTACAGTAGTAAATGGTTTGCTATCAGCTAAGGGATAAGATGAACCTCAAACTGGAGTAAAACCATAGAGCCTGGACTGCTGAGGTGCCTTACTGGATAAGGGCACTTGCTGCAGAGCCTCATGTCCCAAATTCTGTCCACAGAGCCCAGATGATGGGAGAAAAGAACCAACTGTCTTCTGACACTTCACATGTGTGTGTGGCACTTGCACACCCCCCCCACATAAACACATACATACAACTATACAAATAAATAAGTAAAAAAATTAACTCACCAGGCAGTAGTGCACACACTTAATCTCAGGTCTCTGAGCATCAAGACGAGAAGAAAGGATCTTACGGAGCTGTGGTTTCTCTTTACTATGCAGTGTCCAGAGCACAAGTCCCAGACACCCACTCTCTGGTCCATTGTCATTGCTGCCATCTGCAGTTGTAGAGGTCTCACATATTTGAAAACTTGTTTTGTATTTTGGTAGTGTATTTTCATCTTAAGCTTTTTAAGAAAATCTTGATGACCAATGAAGAGAGCTTCCAGCCTAGGTGTGGTGGCACGCAGTTTTGAATCTCAGCAAATTACCAATGTAAAGGCCATCCTGTGCTACCTGAGACAGACCAGAAAAGGAGGGAAAGCTTCTGAATTCTTCTGTTCACACCAAGTGTAGAGTTAGTGTTTAGTGTTAGTAAAATCTCTCTTGCCAGCTGTGGTCATGCACACCTTTGGTACCAGCACTTGGGAGGCAGAGTCAGGCAGATCTCTGAGGACTACATAGCAAGTTCCTTTCTCAAAAAAATTAAATAAAATTTCTTTTTTTTTTTTCCTATTCCAGTAAGTTGTTTGTTTGTTTGTTCATTTTAAAGCAGTGAAAAGTTGGTCAGTCATATGGCTCAGTGGGTCAAGGTACTGACAGAGATTAATCCCTGGGGCCCACATGATGGAAGGAGAGAGCTGACACCCTCATGTTGTCCTCTGACTTCTACATGTATACCATGCCCCAGCCTGCCCATGCACATATACACATACAACATATATATACATAAAAAGTAAGTAAGTAAATGAAATAATTTTTAATATTGAAAACTGTATTCTTCTACAGTTGAACCTGGTTGTTTTCCTTCAGTATTATTTTCAGTAAAGAAGGTTCGATCCATACAGTAACTGGGTTCTGTTGTTATCGTTACTGTTTGGTTTTTGGTGCTGAGATTGACTATGCCGGGGTCTCAGGTAACTGAGCACGTGTTCCCTCTGAGTGACACCCCATCCTCTAAAGCTGAGTTTGCATTATTAATTGTAGCCTAAGTTCCAACCTCAGATGCAATAGTACCTTTCAGAATGTCAGAGAGACTGTTAATCACGACCTAGGTTTTCCTCCTAGGTCTTCTGCAATTTTTTACTCTTGCGTAAGGGTTTTATTTGGTTCATGTGTAGAGAGGGCTGTTCATTCCCCCTTGTTTTTAGAGTGAACACCGTTCAGGTAGACTTTTATATACATTGATCTAGGCTCCAGAGCAGGAGCTGCTTCCTGAAAGACTGACTTTTCATCCAAAGAGGGTCATGAGGAAGTCTTAGCATTGCTTCTAAGGTCATAAAGAAACAGATGTTGTGAAAACACAACATCTGTTTATGCAGTCTTTTTTTTTTTAAAAAAAAAATATTTATTTATTTGGTTTTTGGAGACAGGGTTTCCCTGTGTAGCCCTGGCTGTCCAGAAACTCTCCCAACTCAGAGAGATCTGCCTGCCTCTGCCTCCTGAGTGCTGAGATTAAAGGTGTGTGTCACCACCACCTGGCTCTCCTCCTGAATATCTCATTTGATAGGATTGAATAGTGGTGGGATAAATAAAAAATACCAAAAATATACTTTAAAAGAAGTCCTAATAACTATCAAAGCATGATGTCTTACACCTATATTCCCAGATCTGTGTGAGGCGGAGATAGAAGTATTGTTGTGGATTATTGTCTCAGCTCCACAGTGAGACACTGTCTCAAAAATACCTACCTACCCCCTCTTCACTATCTTGAAAATTTTAAATCTAATAAACTATAAAAGTTTGCATCCTTATAATCAGCTTTCTGACAGAAACAAGCTGTTCTTTAAGGGGCAGGATATTACCACTGTAGAAACATGGTGACCACTGATGAGGTTCTGTTGAACCTTGGTATATTTGTTGTTCAAAGCAAGCTAGACAGTAGGTAATCCTAGCACTTTAAAGGCTGAGGCAGGAGAATCACCACAAATTCAAAGTTACAAAGTGAATTTCTAGCTATAGACAGAGTGAGACTCTGGCAAAAATATAAAAGCCAGCAGGGTTGGGGAGATAACCCATTTGGCAGTTTCTGTTATGCAAGTATGAGACTCTGAGTTGGGATTCCCTGGCACCGTGTAAAAGCCAGGTGCAGTGGCATGCATCTTAACTGCAGTGCCGGGGAGCGGGGTGGAGGATAGACAGATGGGGGTGTCAGAACCAGGGGCGGGGGGAGTCAGAACCAGAGTAGATGCATACCTATGATTTAAGCATGTTGAAGTGAATGCAAGAGAACCAGGAGTTCAAAGAACGACCTGTACCATTTGAAACTCTGAAATAAAAAATCATTGAGCATTAAAGGCTAGTCTGGGCTACACTAGAGACTGAAGCCCACCTCTACCCCTGCCTTCATCTGAAAACTCTAAAAAACTAAAAGTAAGCTAAAGTAGTAAATATCCAATTGTTTATCTAGTCATTATGAGCTAGAGATGGAGGTATACATTCAGTTGTCTGAGAGGGTTATTGATTAAAATACTGCATAGAGTACTTTTGGTAGCATTTTGACTGCCTGACAGGCCATAGTTTATATATACCTGGAATCGCTTTTTCAATCACAGATCTTCTCAAGCAGGAGTGAATAGCAAAATAAAGTTCACAATAATTAGATTTGACATGTGTGTGCATCCACCTTTAAATTTTTACTTTATAGCTTTAGCTTAACAAGGACAAATATTTATTCCTTAAAACTCTTGAATTTGGGTTTGGGGAGAGGCTCAGCATATAAGAATGTATACTGCTCTTGAAGAGGACCAGTGTGTGGTTCCTAGAATTCACATGGAGTGGCTCACAGCTTCAGATTCAGACTCTGGCCTTTCCTGGCACATACACACACTAAATGGACAATGACACATAAATTTTTAAATTAATAACAAAATTTTAAAACAAATTTAGGCAGACTTGATGGCTTACACCTATAGTTCCAAGAGTTGGTAGGCAGAGTTCAAGTCCAGCGTGCCTTATATACTAAGAGACTTTGTCCCAAAACAAACAAAAATCACTTAATATTGTATATATGGTAGTGGTTCCCAGATGAAGTTCAAAGCTGAGTTTACTCAGAGGGCCATTCTTTGCTTATTTTGAAAAATGCTATTTTTGCAAATTTAATATATTTTAGCTGGGTTTGTCAACACATTTCCGTGATCTCAGTACCCATGTCATAAGTTTGAGGCCAGCTTTGGATACACAGTAAGACTGGATCTCAGAAAGAAAGAAACAAAAACATGCCATAGGGCTGCAGTCTGTTCTATGCCAGCAGTTAAGGTCTTTGAAGTTGTGTGTTTCTTGGCTTAATGATGGGAGTTGTGTTTTCAGAAGAGTTTGCCCACTCTCTGATTTGTTTAGACCTTTTCTAAATGGCTCCAAGGCTGAGCTGTTTTTCTTTAGTACATGTTAATAAGTGCTTATAATACTAAACTGTACTCTGTTCCTCATCAAGGAACCTGAAGACATTGATGCAGATGATGAGGTAGAGGACACCTGTGACAACAAGGAGGACGACCTGGGGGCTGTGGAGGAGCAGCGCAGTGTCATCCTGCACCTCCTCTCACAGCTCAAGCTGGGCATGGACTTAACAAGAGTAAGTTACAGGTCAGGTGCCTGGTCCCTGCATAGCAGAGGCCAGGGTAGGGGATGCTGAGCTCAAGGCCAGACTGAGATTTGGGTTCCATTGAAATGAAAGATTATTTCCCATGCTCCTCTGTTACGCAGCTTTAAATAGAAAGCCTTTTGCCTTTAGAATTCATTTTCATCCCCGAAAAGTCAAAAACACTTTTGTGTTTGTGTTGGGGTGTTTGTTTGTGGAAGGAGAGAAGCAACACTTAGCAACTGGTTCTCTGACCCACATTGGCATTCGCGCCACGCTCAGGCCCAAAATATGAAAAATAAGAATAAATAAATTAACTGATGTGTGTTTTACACTGTGATCTTTGGAGCTTTACGGAGACTAGCACAAGTGTTGATAGTGACGGAACTGTGGGCTGACAGCTGTGGGCCTCTTAGCTTGGCTTCACCTTCTACTCTAAGTCCATTAAAATGGTACCAAACAAATCCATACACAGACAAGCCCACAAGTACCCAGGAAGGAGAAAAACCCCAAAACTGATATTTAAGGTTTGGGAACTAGAAAGTTTAATCTTAAGCAGTCTGCACTGCTGGTTCCTGGGTCTTCCAGCTTGGTGGCAACCGCCAAGCTATTGGGTATTTTTGACACAAGAGCTTCACTGTGTGGCTTAGGCTGGCTTTGAACTGTTGATCCTCTGCTCCTGCTTCCTGAGTGCAGGGATTCCAGCCTGAGCCATCATGCCTGGCTCTTTGGTTTATTTTGTTTGTTTGTTGTGTATTTTGTATTGTTTTGTTTACATTCCTTTTCTTTCTTTCATATCATTTCTTTCCTTTAGGAAAATAACGAATCAATAGGTGGGTGAAACAAATGTGAACACTCACAGCTTTTGAAAAATCTTGCCAGTTTGCTTTCTCAAAGAGTTGAGTCAGTTTGCGTTCTTCCTGTTTCTGCCTTAAGTAAAACATTTATCTCAACACCGTGTTGGGCAGCCTACAACCACAGGTACTTGAGGGAAGCCAACACCCTCTTCTGGCTTCCACTGTATCCATACTCACCTGTACGTGCTCTACACAAACACACATATACAGATGATTAAAAATAATAACGTTAAATCTAAAAGAGAAAAGGCAAGTCTCATACAATATTTCGGATTTCAATGCAATGTGCCTGGTATGTTACTGTAGCCTGGAAGCCTGAGAACCTTAGAAATCAGTCGGACATGGCCCCTGGAATGCAATGTGCCTGGTATGTTACTGTAGCCTGGAAGCCTGAGAACCTTAGAAATCAGTCGGACATGGCCCCTGGAAGAGTATTCCATGCTGCTCTGCAGCTCACGCCAGTCCTCCCGGCCAGCTGTCTTTCTGTCTTGAATTTGTTCAGGCAGAGTCTCATCTCTTCTTAAACATGCTTGGGCTGGGTTTTTTTGTTTGTTTGTTTTTTTTTTTTAAATTTTGTTCTGTTCTGTTGTTATAGGACCAGAACCTTTTGTTTGCAGTGAAATGCTCCTAGATATAGAAATAATTATTTTTGGGCATATATGTGGATTAATTCTCCTTAATTGACTTGCATTGGTGTTTTAGGTGGTGCTTCCTACATTTATCTTAGAGAAGCGGTCCTTACTGGAGATGTATGCAGATTTCATGTCTCATCCAGACCTGTTCATAGGCATCACCAATGGAGCCACACCTGAGGACCGAATGATTCGATTTGTAGAGTACTACCTTACCTCGTTTCATGAAGGCCGAAAGGGAGCCATTGCTAAGAAGCCCTACAACCCTATCATTGGGGAAACTTTCCACTGCTCCTGGAGGATGCCCAAGAGCGAAACGGCATCCACTTTGGGTGGCAGCTCTTCTACCCTTTCCGAAACAAATCACGCTCCTCTGTCGGAGGATGCTCTGACCCAAGGTGTCTCAGACTGCTATACTGTAAGATTTGTTGCTGAGCAGGTTTCCCATCATCCTCCAGTCTCAGGATTTTATGCAGAATGTACAGAAAGGAAGATGTGTGTAAATGCACATGTCTGGACTAAAAGCAAATTCTTAGGCATGTCAATAGGCGTGACAATGGTTGGGGAAGGTGAGTAGAAAAATTGTTCTCGGGTTTTTATATCAGACTTGTTGAATTTGAAAGGCTGTCTAGGTGTTAGTTGAAGATTTTTTAAGATTTGTATGTATATGAGTATTTTGCCTACATGTATGTAAGTGCATCACACGCCTGCACTGAACACAGTTACTGGAGTGACAGGCAGTTGTGAGCACCATGTTGGGGACTGGGAACTGAGTCCCTTAGGTCCTGTGCAAGAGCAGCCAGGGCCTCTTCCAGCCCGTAGTTAGAGGTCTTAAATGAGGTCACATGCACTACCTTTTTGGCTCTAGTGCTTCAGAACGTGTGTTAGGACATGAGAATCGTTTGCTATTACTGTGGACAAATACAATTCTCCTTTAAATTATATCTTAAAATTTTAAATATAAAGATTTTGGGTGGTGGTGGGGGGTGAGGGGTGTTGTTCGTTTTCAGACAGGGTCTTGCTGTGTGTGGCTCTGGCTGGCCTGCAGCTCTGTAGACCAGACTGGCCTCAGACTCACTGAAGTTTTAAAGGTGTGCACCACCTCACCTATAAAGTATTTTTATTGAAGGAACTTTGTGGCAGGGTGGTTTACACCTTTAAACACAGCACTCTGGAGGCAGAAGTAGGTAGATCTCTGTGAGTTTGAGGCTATCCTGATCTACATAGTAAATTCCAGGCCAGCCAGAGGTACATAGTGAGACCACTTTTCAAACAAACAAACAAACAAATCAGAGGAGGGAATAAAAGCATCACTAACCAGTAGTTCAGAGACAGATGGTTTGAACTAGCTTTTACTATCTTTTTGTCTGTGCCTATATTTCAGTTTTAATTTTTAAGATTAGGATTAGTTGAAATCTAGAGGTAGAAAGGTTGGGTGTATGTAGAACCTCGTTCTTTGTCATGTGCTCTCAAAGGAGAACTCTTCTTCCTAGTTTTTAACAATAATTTGGCAGTACAGCCTCTGCTTCTCAATATGTAAGGAGGAACATGTGCCATTCTCAACTCTTTGAATCATGAGGGGAGATACAGTGACTTCTTTATTATCTAATGCTTTCGTGTATTCAAGTATTGCCTTTTGGAAATTAAACTGCCATCTGTTACCCTTAGCAACAAGCAAATAAAATGAAAAAATAGAGAAATGGTGAGATGCTCAGTGTATTAGATGCTTGCCTTGCAAACATGAGCACCCATGACAGGAAAGCCAGGCATGTCAGCAAGGCTGAGACAAGCAGAGCTCTGATATTTCAGGGGTAGCCTTGTTACAGGAAGATGCTGGGTGTTGACCTCTGGACTCCATACACATGCACAAGCATGTGCACATGTAACACACACAATTGGAATGGGATTTATGATTATTCATTTTGCTTTTGTTATTCATGTCCTTCAGCATTAGAGGGAAATTAGTTTAATTCCATGAGTCTTTCTTTGTCTACATTTTTCTCAAATCTGATTGAAGCAGGGTCTCTATGTAGCCTTGGCTGGCCTGCTACTCACTGTGTAGATCAGCTTGGCCCCAGACTCAGAGTTCCGTCTGCCTCTGCCTCCAGTGTGCCAGGATTAAATGTGTGTGCTGTCACAACCAGTTCCATTTGTTTTTGATTATTCTAAAATGTTAAATATTTATCCTAACTCATAAGAATAGGGTACCTAGTTTGTGATCCCATTGCTGTAGAGGTAAGGACAAGCTGATCTAGGACTTACTGGCTAGCCACCCAAGACAAAAGGTGGGTGACCTCCAAGAAACAACACCCAAGATTGTCTTCAGGCCTTTGTGCACATTGTGTACATACACGTATGCACTCACACAATTAAATGAAATATAATAGATAAAAATTGAAGGTACTAATGTAGCTTGGGTATGCTTAGCATGTTTTAGATCAGTTATCACTATTATAAATCTCTTTTTATATGTTTTAGCTACTTTAATAAAACATTGTTAATATAGAAACCCCCAACAGAATAATATGTTTGAAAATCTCCACTTAGATCTCTTATACCTCATATAGTTTTAGAAATTTGGCAAATCAAGGCTTAGCATAGTACTGCACAGCAGAGCTCCCACCTCAATCAGGGCTTTTTTTTATTCCTAGGAGCATTGTTGAGCATTTAGACTACTTGCACTGTATCAGTTACCGGTCCCACAAGCCCCAGAGGAACAGGGAGGTCACAATGAAAGTAACTCTGATTCAGTACTATCAGGAAATACTGCCAAATGAAGTCAATACTGTCACGAGATAAATGAGCATAAACTAATAATAATGTTTATTACTAGACAGGAAAAATGTTTCTTGGGAGAGCTGTTAACCTCCCTCATGCTTTTACATTCAGGTATCCTTAGTCTGTTGGAGCATGGAGAAGAGTACACGTTTTCCCTGCCTTGTGCATATGCCCGCTCCATTCTGACTGTTCCTTGGGTAGAACTAGGTGGCAAAGTCGGCGTCAACTGTGCAAAGACAGGATACTCAGCCAGCATCACTTTTCACACCAAGCCATTTTATGGTGGCAAACTGCACCGGTAAGAATATGCTTTAGTGGGGTCTGCTCCTTGGTATCCTGCATTATAACTCTTTACTCTTTTCCTGCTTTGTCTTTGGTCAAGGAGACTGGTGTGTGTGTGTGTGTGTGTGTGTGTGTGTGTGTGTGTGTGTGTGTGTGTGTGTGTGTGTGTGTGTGTGTGTGTGTGTGTGTGTGTGTGTGTGTGTGTATGTGTAACTGTTATAACAGTGTTTACTACACAAGCATGATGACCGGAGTCCAGATTCTTAGAACCCACATATGCCAGTTGGTCTGGTGGCTTTTCTAGCCTTAGAAGACAGAACCAGGGGATTCCCATAGCAAGCTAGGAAGCGCTCTGACTGATTAAGAGATTCTGCCTTAGAGGATGAGTTGGAAAAGCAGTGGAAAAGGATTCCCAACAACATCCTGGGGTGGGTACGTGCGCTCTCTCTCTCTCTCTCTCTCTCTCTCTCTCTCTCTCTCTCTCTCACACACACACACACACACACACACACACACACACATGGCAGACATGTGTGACTACACATAGTTTTGGTTTGGGTTTGTATTTCAAGATACGGTTTCTCTGTGTAACAGCTCTGACTTTCCTGGAACTTGGTTTATAGATGAGGCTTTCCTTAGACTGACAGACATGCCACCACACCCAGCTAATAACCGAATATGGATACACACAAGAAAAAGAAAGGAAAGCATGATCTAGTTTTAAAATAGTGATGGGGTTTACACACTAACTTGTGTAATGTTTTCCCATTTTCCTATGGAGTTGCCAACGACATGTAAACTAGAATTTCTAAGAAATGAGTATGTGGTCTGTAGCACAGTTCAGAATCAGACTCGAATCTCACACCACAAGTGAGGGTAAAAATATGTCTAAACAGATGACTAGCAGAAACAACACAGAGTGGAGGTAGGTCTAGCTGCTGGTCCTCGGTAGACTTCTGACTCTTCTGAGAATCGGTCACTGTGTCTGCCCCTGCAGGTCCACCCCTGCCGCACTCTTCCAGATCACTCAGACACACAAAACAAGTTTTCTAGGATCTTGAGGCTGCCCACTCCTCAAGCCTTTGATGGCTGCTCTGGAAGTATGTGGTGAGAATGAGAATCCCTAGCATCCCGAAGACTTTCTCATGGTTGTTGGTCTCTGTCCCTCCTCTCTTGGACTAAGCACTGCCACCCTCCCGCTTTGGGTGGGTACTGTGCTGATTCCGACACCACACATTACCCTGTGTAGATTGTATTATACACTGTGTTGTCTTTTATGCCCTACTTTTTTTGTTCAGTGTTAGGTTATTTTTTTTGTTTTGTTTTCCTCCTTACCAAAGCCTGTGTCCCATCGTGTAACTGTGCCACATCTGATAATTCATTCTTGTTTACTTTTATTGTGTTGTGTGTGTGTGTTTTCCTGGAGGGTATGTATATAAGCCACATACATGCAAGTGCCCATGGAAACCAGAAGAGGGTGTCAGATCCCCTGGAGTGGGAGTAACAGGCAACTCTGAGTCACTTGATGTGTGTGCTAGGCACCAAAATGGTTCCTTTTTGAGAGCAGCAAGTGCCCTTCACCACTGAGCCATCCCTTAGCTTTTATATTCTTTTAACCTTGACAGATGTTTATATGGTTTCTAACTTGGCTTTCACAGATAGTTCTTCTGGATAGGGTTGGGGATCTAGCTCTGAGGTAAAACACTTTCCGAGCAAGCACAAAGCCTGTGTTCTCCATACCACCACACACACCACCATGCTTGTATGTACATAATAGTGCTGCCAGAAGACATTGGTGAATGTAGATGTCATTCTACATTCTTTTTTTCTTTTTTTTGAGAAGTGAGTGTAGCACAGAGGACAGGCTTGTCAGAGGTAGCCATGTTGACATGTACAGAGTTAGAGGAGAAGATGGTGTGAACATTCTTAAATAGACTAGAGATGGGTGGGTCAGAACACAGTATGTCCTTTAATTCCTTTATCTTCTCTGGCTGCCTTTCTAGCATAATGGCCAAGTTAAGTAACTATAAAGGGACAGTCTAGTCTTTCATGGAAGTGAATGGTGATGTCCTATTAAATTGTTATAAAAGAGTATCATAGGAAAAGATAACGGTGTAACTCAGTGCTTTGGGGGAGGGTTGATGTGGGAATGTTTTTATATGCTGTAAATATCAATCTTTAAGTAAAAACCGTTTTGACCCTTAATAAACACCATAAAAATAGATAAAAAAAATCAAAATAAATTAAAAAGACATCAAAGAAAATCAAGCCAAAAGCCCCTCCCAAAAAGCATATAAAAACACATGACAGGACAAATTAATAAAATTAAAATTAAAAGCTAACAATATGCCTAAGCCAGAGGCTAAACAACATAAAATTAATATGTCTATATGTTTAAAATTGCTAGTCCAAATAAACAACTATAAACAAATCCAAACTATAAAACTAGCCAAACCAAAAACCTCATTACAGCAGATGGAGTTGTTACATCAGAGACTGCGTGTGGCAGTAAAGGTCCTGTAAGCCAGCCGGGTAGCTTGCTCCTGTAGGTTCAGCTGCTTGGAAGGCTGAGTCCAGGGAGGATACTTGAGCCCGTGTGTTTGAGACCAGCCTGAACAGCCTGAGACGTTATTAGTAAGAAAAGTCAACAAGAGGACTCAGTGTGGTTCTGCTTGTGTGTGCGTAGAGAATGGGAGAACCGGTAAGTGCGCAGTAGCATCTCCTCACATCCTGTGCTTAGACTCCATCCTCAAGGGATGGGAAGATACGCAAATGGGATCAGAGAAGGAATATAGGGCTGCAGAGTTGGCTCGGTGGTTAGGTGCACTAACTGCTCTTGCAGAGGACTCGGGGTCAGTTTCCAGTACCCACATAGTAGCTCACAGCCATCCAGTTCATCATAGTAATTCCAGTTCTCGGGGATCCAACACCCTCTCTGGCCTCTGCAGGCACCAGGCATGCAAATGGTAGTCACACACATACAGATAAAACACCCATACACATAAAATAAATCAGTCTAAAAAATGTTTTGAGAAAGAATGGAGTGACCTCTTCACAAACACTCTGTTTGGCTTCAGCCCTTCGTAATGCACTTCCGTTTATTCTTATGATTTGAAATATAGCACAGAGTTCCTGCTCCAGAACCAAGCAGACTTGTAGCTGTGTTCTTTGTGCACAGTTTACAGTTCTAACTTGCCATTTTGGGTGTTCTTCATTCCAAACCGTCATACACTTTGGTCCCCAAATCTGACCTACAGATCCTTCGTTACTGAGCTCCGAGTTTGCCACTCACTTCCTTTCTTCCTGATTTCTTGCCTTGTATACACATAGTAAATGCAACCTCTTTCCTTGTGATGCCTTGGGTCTTCCAAGTTCTCTTTTGGACCCAAGTAAATGACAGTCTCTAGACATTCATTAGACTTTAACCTTTAACCTCTGCCTGCTCTTCCCTGGGTTTGAATTTATCTCACCTGTATCCTGCAGGAAACATACACTCATTAAACATGTTTGAGTCATTTCACTTAGCCCCCTACACCTGAGCCACGTCAGCACCACTCTGGGGCGGGCAGGTGGCTCCGATTATACATTATACTTTATATGGACTACACACACATTCATAGATTACTACCCACTTTTCTGTTTTAGCAAGGGAACTTACAATTTTAATTGTATTTAATTTTGTTTGAATTTTTAATGACTCAATCAGATTTTGTATTGAATTTAAAATTGTAGTTTGGGGGTTAGGCATGGTGCCACATGCCTTTAATCCCAGCAGAGGGAGGCAGAGGAAGGTGGAACTCTGAGGTCACAGCCAGCTTGATCTACAGAGAAAGTTCTAGAACAGCCAGCACTACACAGAGAGAGCCTGGCTCAGGGAAAGAAAGTCACAAATTAATAAATATTGGGTGCTTGATCTCAAGAACTACAGACTTTTAGGGAGATGAGGGAGCTAGATTATAGTGCTGTCTCATTTTTAGATTGTAATAAACACATTAGACATGGTTCTCCGTTTCTGCTAAAGAAGTTTAGTCTGATGCCCAGTGTTCTTTCTGAAGAACAGAGCTGATGCCCCTGAGCAGCCATCCAGGGATCCAGCACAGGGTTGGCTCTTGCCTCCCTAGGGACTGACAAGTTGAAATGTGCTTTATAACTAATTGAAAGCTGATTTTTGAGAGGTTGCTTGGCTCCAGAATCCTAAGGAGGAACCCTTTGTTTCTCCTGCTGTAGAGTCACCGCTGAAGTGAAGCATAACATTTCCAACACTGTGGTGTGCAGAGTACAGGGGGAGTGGAACAGTGTTCTGGAGTTCACCTACAGCAGCGGGGAGACCAAGTACGTGGACCTGACCAAACTGGCTGTGACAAAGAAGAGAGTAAGGCCTTTGGAGAAGCAAGGTCCTTTTGAATCCAGGTATGTCACTGGGAAGGTCAGGAGCTCTAAAGTCACTTTATGTTTATATCCGCTTTGCTATCTGTAAAATGAGTTGGTGTGATTTATTTAACTTTAAAGCCCCTTTCCAGCTGTAACATTTTATGGTATATAATAACTTTAGTGTGAAAAATAATTGGCAAGTTTTTGTCTTCTGCATTAAAACTAACCTGAAAACTGTCTGTTGCCTGGCTGGCGAAGTGTCTCTGAGGGGAAAGGCACTTGGTGGTACATGGCTGACAACCTAAGTTCAATCCTCAGGGAAAGCATCGACTCCAAGGTTGTCACTGACCCCACAGCACCCTCCCCCATAACAATAAAAACGCCAAAAAGCAAGCTACCACTGCCCAAGTTTTCACAAATGTCAGAGATCTAAGTGACTTGAAAACTTCATTAAGATACTCTCTTGCAAGCCGGTGGTGGAGGTGCAGGCCTTTAATCCCAGCATCTGGGAGGCAGAGGCTGGTCAGATCTACAGAGTTTCAGGACAGCCATGGCTACACAAGAAACCCTGTCTAGAAAAACTAAAAAAAGAATTCTCTTATGCAATTATATTTGTCTAAGCCAGCTTTTCTTTGTGTGCTTTCATCAAAGTGCCTTATCAAAATACACTGTAAAAACAGACACTCTTATTAAACCAAACATTGAAGAGATACTTCTGGATTGTATTTCCTAAAATCCTGTTGAAGGTTTTGTATGTGTCTTTGGAAGCTCCCTACCAGCAGGGCTCTTTAAAGGTTTAACTGTGTCTTCAGTGCTCAGGGCTTTGCTTTTGAGTCAGAGGCTCCCTCAGCACGGCTTTGGCTGGGACTGAAGCTGTGCAGCACCTTTGAGTCAGGGAACGGATTCATCTAGTTTGTCACTTTATTACCTCCTGTGGATCTATGTAAGCTATCCAGTGATGTCCCAGACACAGTGTCTGCCCTGTATGAGGGTGTTGAGTACCCTAGAACTGTGAGTTATAGACAGTTGTGAGCTGCTATGTGGTTGCTGGAAATCAACCCAGGTCCTCTGGAAGAGCAGCCAGTGCCCTTAACCACTGAACTATCTCTCTATCTCTCCAAAGACTCACTCTTTATATTGCATTTTCCCCACCATGTTCAGTGTGTTTTAATCTCTTTTTCTAGTAATGTTAAAGTGAATGCCTAAGTCAGACATTTTTAGCACTGCATGCATGCCCTCTCTTTCCCTCTTTCCCTGGGTTCTGAGGATCAAACTCAAGTCACCTGAGGAGGCTTACTGGGCCAGATGGTGTGTGCCCAGCTGCTTGATTCTACCACTGTAACAGGGAAGCCAAGGGCATGTTGTAGGTGAATAGCTGGACACTGTTGTAAAATTTTCTGTACAAAAAGAGCAGTGACTCTTGAGTTAGATCATCCTGACTTTCTGTTAATTGTTTCCCTTAATGCTAATATGTTTTTCTTTACAGACTGCTTCATCTCTATCCTGATACTTGTATTTTTGAAATAGTCTTTGTAGTCCAGATCTTGAGAGCGCAAAGATCTGTAATTACCTTCCTTTCTGGGTATCTTCCATGTGTAGAGCCATATACAATAGGATCCTTGTGTCCAATTTCTTCCCTTAGTTAAGTTTTGGAGGTTTACCTATCACATAGCATATATCAGTAGTCGGTTTCCTTATTTTAATTGCTGACTAGTATTCCATTATATGTATGTCAAATCCATTCTGCAGCTGATGTACAATACTAGTTTGAGGCTATGATGAATCATAAAACAACATTTTATGTCCAGCTTTTGTGTAGACATGCATTTTCATTTTTCCTGGGTAAATGTCCAGGAGGAAAATGGCTGAACTATAGACTGTTATTTTCCAAATGTAGTGTACCATTTTACATTCCCGTAGGTACTGGGTTACCCTTCCAGTGTCTCCACACCCCCTAGTGCCTATCCGCTAGGTATGAAGCACTAGTGCTTATCATTTATAGTTCCCCATGACCAATATGTTGTCATATTTCATATCAATCTGAAATTAACGAGGCATTACAATTTTGTCTCTCACAAAGCATATTTTTGTACCTTTTTATTGGATTATTTGTTTTCTGTTTGTGTTGTGGGGGTTCTTTGTACCTCAGGCTGGCCATGGACTTTCCCTGTAACCTTCTCACTTTCATGCTTCTGCTCCTAAGTACTAGAATCACAGTGCAGCACCACGCCCAGTGTGATGTGAGGCTGGGTATAAAGCACTACTACATACGTTGGGCAGGCCATATCCTCACCCTTGGATGTTTCAACCTTTAAAAATATATTGTTAATAGTTGTTTTTAGGAAACTTGAAAAAATGCTTCTAATTGAACTTCTCAGTTTAAAAATTCATCAAAAGTTGCAACAATCTGGGCACCAAACACAAGGCCCTGTCTGTGCTTGGAAAACTGGCTGTGAAATGTAGATCTGATTAAGAAAAAATGTAAATGTTACAAATTACTGGAGGGAGGGGCACTGGGAAGGAGGGAGAAGAGAAAATTGCAGTTAGAATATAAATATAAAAAGGAAATTACTGTGGCTTTTAAATTATCCGCTTTTAAAAGAATGTTGTAAAATGGGCCATTTTTAATTTTAGACGATTATGGAAAAACGTAACAGATTCTCTGAGGGAATCTGAAATTGACAAGGCCACAGAACACAAGCGTACCTTGGAAGAACGCCAGAGAACTGAAGAAAGACATCGGACTGAAACAGGCACACCCTGGAAAACCAAATATTTTATTAAAGAGGTATGTGCTACATGCGTAGTCAGATCTGGCTTACCTAGGTACTGTTGAGTCACTAGCTCGTGCACAGACCCCAGTTCAGATCCCAGAGCCCACATAAAGAGGGAGCAAAGACACAGTGAGTGAGAGAGACCCTGCCTCAGACAGTAAGGCAGATGGATGGTCAGCAGGATGGCTCCATGGGGAAGGCGCTGGCCACCAAGCCTAGATCTGAATTTGATGTCCAGGGTCCACACAGTGAGAGAACTGACTCCCCCAAACGACCTCATGAACATGCACAATGAATAAATTGGTTAAACAAATAAATATCATTTTAAACTAAAGAGAATAAAGAGGAGAGTGACTGAGGGCACCCAACTCTGGCATGAAGGTGTCACACTCACACACTCTCACACTCACACACTCTCACACACTCACAGACATACACACACTCTCACAGACATACACACTCACACACTCTCACACTCACACACTCACAGACATACACACACACTCACACACACACACTCACAGACATACACTCACACACTCACACACTCACACTCTCACAGACATACACACTCACACACTCACACACTCACAGACATACACACTCACACACACTCTCACAGACATACACACTCACACACACTCTCACAGACATACACACTCACACACACTCTCACAGACATACACACTCACACACACTCACACACACTCTCACAGACATACACACTCACACACACTCTCACAGACATACACACTCACACACACTCACTCTCACAGACATACACACTCTCACAGACATACACACTCTCACAGACATACACACTCACACACACTCTCACAGACATACACACTCACACACACAGACATACACACTCACACACACTCTCACAGACATACACACTCACACACACTCTCACAGACATACACACTCACACACACTCACACACACTCTCACAGACATACACACACACTCTCACAGACATACACACTCACACACACTCTCACAGACATACACACTCACACACACTCTCACAGACATACACACTCACACACACTCACACACACTCTCACAGACATACACACTCTCACAGACATACACACTCACACACACTCTCACAGACATACACACATACACTCTCACAGACATACACACACACACTCTCACAGACATACACACTCACACACACTCTCACAGACATACACACTCACACACTCTCACAGACACACACTCACACACTCACACTCACACACTCACACACTCTCACAGACATACATACTCACACACTCTCACAGACATACACTCTCACACACTCACACACTCACACACTCTCACAGACATACACACACACTCACAGACATACACACTCACACACTCTCACAGACATACACACTCACACACTCTCACAGACATACACACTCACATAGTCTACCTTAATTGAGAACTTTCTCGTGGGCTTTTCACGATGAGTTCAAGTTTGTAGCTTTCCCGCAGATCAGATGAAATCTATTAGGAGACTAAAGTGGGTGACAAATTAAGATCCACCTGTTGTTGAGAAGTGCAGGGCACAGGTGTGTCGCTTCTGTCTCATCTCAAACTGTTTACTTTACCATCTCATTTGAAGGGAAGAAGTTTCCTTGGCCGTGCAGGGGTTGTGAGGTGGCTCCATGTTTAGCCTAACGAAAGAAAACCAGGGATGTTTTATAAGTTTCTTCTTAGTATATGGACTCACTGTATAGAAATTTTTATTAGGCACTGGGAAGAATAGCTTAGAGATACAGTATTTGTTTGCCATTTTGAAAACTCTTGATCATCAGAACCAAAACATTCAAATACCTAACTTAAGCCTAAATTGCCAACAAGCAAGTCTTGGAAATGACATCAGAAGACACTGTAGAACAATCAAAACCATAAAGTGAGAGCACGGACAATGTATCCCTGGCTGCCAGAATATGTAAGAGCGCACGACTTTGGTAGATTTTAAGACACTGGTTTGCAGTTGGACTAAAATGATGTCTAGATACTCCAACTGTCAAAACTAAACAGCTTTTACTGTTGTTTGTGGGTCCAGAAAGGGTGGCTAGTAACTGTCGCTGACACCAACACTTTATCAGTAGTTATCCTAGGAAAACTAATAGATCCTCAGGAAGGATTCAAGGAGTCTAGAAAAGTGAGCTCACTGATTTTTGACCTTAAAAACTCATAATTTGGGTTTGGGCAGTGGTGGTGCACACCTTTAATCCCAGCACTCAGGAAGCAGAGGCATGTGGATCTGTCGGTTCTAGGACAGCCAGAGTTGTTAGACATTTGAAACCTGCCCAAAAGAAAAAAGAATAATCCATAATTCAGAGGAGAGATGAGCCAGGAGATAAGTGCGTTTGCTGCCTGTGCAGGTGACCTGGGATCAGTTCTTAGCATCCATGTCCAGTGGCTCACAGCTACCTGTAACTCGTGTTCAGGGGACCCAGTGCTCTCTGTTCTTCTCAAAGGACACACAGAGCACGCATAAATTCACACAGGTGCAGATGTGTACACACGTGGACTTTGAGTAGCTCAGCAGGGAACAGTGCTTGCCTCATGATGCTCATGACCTAAGTTTTACTCTGGGATATACCATGGGAAGAGAAACAGCCCGTGAAGGCTGTCTTCTGACCTCCATAAGTGCTTGTTGCACACACATGACTGGACATGCACACAGGCACATATTATAATAATAATAAAGGCTTAAAATCTTTTTAAATCTACAATTCATTTTAATACCTCTGTCCTTTTATTTTTCTAATCTTTTACAATCTTTTATAGGAATAACAAAAGAACATTTTTACATATCCCCCTTCCCCTCTTTTTTTTGTGGGCAGAGGGGTTCACATGTGCCAGTGTGGAGGCAGGAGGACAATGTCATGAAGTTGATTCTTTCCTTTTACTGTGCTGGTTCCAGGAATGCTGCCCAGTTTAGTGGCAAATGCCTTTACCTGCTAAGCTGTCTCACCAGCCCCATCTCTTTAGGTTTTCGAGACAGGGTTTCTCTGTGTACAGCCCTGGTTGTCCTGGAACTCACTCGTAGACCAGGCTGGCCTTGAACCTGCCTCCGCCTCTCAAGTGCTGGGATTAAAGGTGTGTGCCACCACTGCCCAGCTCCATCTCTATATTGTTATATGAACAAGTAAACATTTGTAATTGCAATTCAAATTACATCCAGGTAACCCTGGGTTAAAGAAGTGAATAAGACAGGAACAGATCTAGATCTATGTTAAAAACTAGCTCTGGGTTGAACTGGGAGCTCTGCTTATAACATGCCATTAACAGGCTTTAAAGGGGAGCCCTCATTCATTCGTTTGTTTGTTCATTCATTCCTTTGTTCATCTTTTTTTTTTTTTTTGAGACAGGGTTTTACTGTGTATTCCTAGCTGGCCTGGAACCAGGTTAGCCTAGAATTCACAGAGATCTGCCTGTGTCTGCCTCTGCCTGCCTCCCAAGAACTTGGCTTAAAGCATGCACCACCATGTCCAGTAGCAGCACCCTGACAGTCTTGCTACTAACATGGCATGTGTTTTAGTTAGCATTTCTATTTTGTGAAGAGACATCATAATCACAGCAGATCTTATAAAGGAAACATTAATTGGTGCTGGTTTACAGTTCAGAGGTTTAGACCATTGTCATCATGGTAGAAAGCATGGTAGCATGCAGGCAGACATGGTGCTGGAGAGGTTGCTGAGAGGTCCACATCTGGATCCTCAGCAGCAGGAAGAGAGAGACACTGGGCCTGACTTGAGCTTCTGAAACCTCAAACCCACCCCCAGTAACACACTTCCTTCACACCTACTGCAACAAGGCTACCCTTCCTAATAGTGACATTCTCCATAAACCTCTGGGGGCTGTTTGGTTTTGTTTTATTTTTCCAGACTACCACATGTAAATCTCTCATTATTTACGTGAGATACTGGGAATCTACCTCTTTTTTTTTTTTTTTTTAAAGATTTATGTGTGTATTTATCTGCATGTGTACATGTGTGCCTGGTTCCTGGGGAAGCCGGAAGAGGGTATCAAATTTTCTTGAGCTGGAGTTAAAGTTGTGAACACCCATGTGGGCACTGGAAACCAAACCTGGGTCCTCTGAAAGAACAGCCAGTGCCCTTAATTGTCAAGCTTTCCTGCCAGTCCCTTTATCCCACACACTGTGATGGTGGCAGATGGAAAAAATGATAAATAGAATGTTGTTTCAGCCTACATGTTCTTTGGTAACTGGTACTGGAGTCATAGTTTGGAAATGTAGGCTCAGCTCTGGTCTCCTTTGTCCCTTTGCCTGTGCTAGCCAAGTGCAGCAAAGTAGGGAGCCTGATACTAATGCCCCCTTTGCTCTGTGTGTGTCTGGATGGTAGTGTGTGTGATTACTTGTATTCAGTAAGGCTGAGAGGGTGGGTCTAGTCATAAATTGTGAGCCTCTGTCCTCATGCTGGCTCTTTGCTGCAGAGATTCCTAGGGGACGGAGAAGTTGCTGTGTCTCCCATATTCTCCATAGAGCTTGGCATAGTGCAGATGCTTTGTAAATATTGTGTGAGGACATTTACTTCTCACAGCCTCCGTTTCCTTTCTGCTAGACTCAAACTCAGCCCTCCTGCCTCAACCCATAAGTGCTAAGATCATAGCTGTGTGCCACTCACCAGGAGCTCAGAGCCTCTGTTTTTTGTCTGTAAAGTGAGGTGATAAGGGAGCACATCATACAATTTTCATGTGACATACATGGTTAGCAGACATCTTTCTCAAAGAGCAGCTAAGTGCTGTGACCTACAGACCATGTGACTTCATATAATGAACAGCCATGTAAAAGACATGAAGAGAAGTCCGTTAAACATAGTTGCAGTCAAGGACAGCAAAATTCAGTTCTAAATTTGATGTTAACAAGTGGGGAGATCTAGGCACAAGGCAGTGGTAAAGAATGGGGTTGGGGTGGGTGTTAAAGTTTGGTAGACTCGCATAAATTGGTCCTCAGGATTCCTCAGGGTTCATTGTTAAAACAGGGCCCAGTGATCAGCAACAAGCCCTACTTAGGACAGCTCCCTCCAAGGAGCCTGACTTGACCTGACTGGACTGCCACACCCCACTGGCTCTGCTGCATTACCACAGCTCTTTCCTCTCTCTGCTCTCTGCTCTCTACTCCAGGAACATTTCCGTTACCTGTAATTCTGCGAGGCTTGCTCTGCAGCATCTTGGCAAATGGCAGAATTGCTGCAGGGCGATCTCTGCAGAATTATATGTTCAAGAGTCACAAACAATATTTTCACACAGCAGTTACTTTCCTTGTCCCTCTGACAGAACCCTGACACTAAAGTGGAGGTGGGCATTGTGTCTCACATTCAGGGCTGTTGTTTGTTTTGGTGGCAGGCAGGGTCATGCCTGGAGCTCCAGAAGGCGGGTTGTGTCACTTAGGCAGTCAGGGCAATAGGAAGCAGAGCTGGGCAGAATCCACCAAAGACCCCAACTTCCTCCACAGGCCCCACTCATCAGCCCGTGGGGGACAGACAATTCTCATCCAAACTTAGTGTTTCCCTAAGCTGTAGGCGTGCTCTGCGGTCTGAGCATGAAGGCTCTGGAGAGCTCCGATTTGCTGTTGCTCCTGGCTGGGTTTCTGACTGGGGATGCTGGCAGGGTGCTGCTTTAATCCCTTCTACTTGTTTCAGGGAGATGGCTGGGTTTATCACAAACCCCTTTGGAAAGTAATCCCATCACAACCAGCAGAGTGATCCATGCTTTCTAAGACTGGACCAAATGAGCTTCTCCGTGTACCCCTAGCCCTCTCAGACAGAGCTGTCGCACTGAGACCTGCCTCTGCCTCCTAACTGTACCGCCCAAGACTAGCTGGACACGAATGTACTTCCTGGAGCCCATCGCCTGCAGCAAGACCAAAGTGTTAAGGACGCGTGATGGGCCTGTTCACCAACCGAGCAACACCATCTTACCCATCTTACAGCCTTCCGCTCCCACTAGATGTCATCTTTCATCCCTTCATGGTCCGAGCTGCTTGAGCCCCTGTTTTCTGTGGGGCCAACAGTAGCCATGAGGACGCAGTAACTTTGGTTCCTTTGTAGTGAAAAGTAAAGCCTCTTTGCTTTCTGTCCGTTACTGAAGTATTCACCGCTCTTCTAAACCAACCAAGAGGGAGGTAAATGTGGCCTACAAGAGGATTCAGCCATTGTGCCTGGAGTCAGTGTTCACACATCACAAGGCTCTTCCTCCCGAGGCTGTGCCTGTGCCTCAGGAAGCCCATCACTTGCTCTGTTGGAACTCTTTTAAAAGTGTGTTTATAATTAGAATTGTAACCATAGAGGAATTTTTTTCTTCTGAGCATTTTAATATACTTGAAAACAACATTGACTTGAAAAATTTCAGAACATTTTTCAATACTTAGTTTTATTAAATATTACACTTAAGAGACAATTTTTTAAAATGTGTTCATGTCGATATGAAATTTTGGCCTTTCTCAAGAACTAAGGCATTAAAAAATAGCAAATATTAAAAAACAAAACTGTTACTTTTTCCTTACCTATTTTTATTTATAGGTTCATATTCAGTATTATGTGCTATCCTGGTTCAGTTTGCTTTATCTGACCTATGATCATTCAAAAGTTAAAACTAAAACCTGTTCATACCTGTCAGTAATTCAATTATGTCTGTGACTGAGTGCACGTAAAGTGTGGTTTTATTTTATTTTCAAGGAAATTTAAATGCTGAAGAGAGGAAATTAAAGCAGGAACTTGCGTTCAGGTACAAATCGGTTTTAATCAGTATTTTATGGGCCTGAAGAATTGCTGGCAATGAACAGAATAGTGCTAATTATGGTTTTCATTTCTTTGAGTGTTTGCCGAGCGCCCACTGAGGTGCCGACCCTGTTACTGCACTGACCCTCACTGTCCCAGAGTGGTGCCTTACCTGCTCCTGCCCATGGTCTTCCTGTCCCTCAGCCGCTGAGAGACTTCTTAAAAGGGTTAAAAGAGTGAAAACAGCGACAACGATTTTTCAGCAAATTGTAAATTAAGAGAATTGGTTTGTGTAAAACCATTTTAATGATCCCTTTTCATTTTTGCTGTGAAGTGCACTGAGAAAAATCTCAAGATGAACTATAGTTCATGTGTTGGGAAAATTGAAAAATAATAAAAATAGAGAACAGCAGTGTGGTGTCTACTTAATGGGTAGAGAGAAATAAAAGTTGGTATTTGTGACACAAGCCCACCTACCCAGCAGCTGTTTCCAACTGATGAAAAATTAGTTCTTCCCAGGGGACTCTCACTAGGAAACAAACCTCTCTTAAAAGGCTGGCAGGCCCCACAGCCAGGGGCCAGCACAAGTAAGCTCAATGCCTCTTTGGTTTTGTGTTTTCAGAGATTCCTGAGTGCACCAACGTGTCTCTCTCTGTCTGTGTTTCTTGTGCTGCTGCTTTGGCTCTTTTCCTTATTTGATTGCTTTTGTTCTATTCCAGTTTGTTTTTGTTTTATCTTATTGTGTGGTTTTTGTTTGTTGAGACAGGATTTCTCTGTGTAGCCCTGGTTATCCTGAAACTAGCTCTGTAGACCAGGCTGGCCTCAGACTCACAGAGATCGGCCTGCCTCTGCCTTCTGTGTGTTGGGATTAAAGGCGTGCTCCACCACCATCTGGCTTATTGTACTCTATTATGACTGTTTAGATGCCCCTTTTCTAATGAGAGATGGAATGGGTGTGGTTCGCAGGGCGGAGTTATATAGAGTTTCTTGGGAAGGGAGTGAAACTTTTCATGTTGGAGGTTGGTGAGATTTCATGTCTGGAGATTGGGCTGCTTACTCTGTAGGGTGGGGGCGGAGTCCAGCAGTTTGGGCAGTTTGAGTCCTATGAGTGGAACCTGGCAGTTGGAGGTCCTGGGTCAAGGAGGCCTGGCGACTCATGTGGTTCGAGTTTGTGTATTATTGATGTACAGTCAGGGCACAGGAAAGGGGGCAATGTTATTAATAGACTACTTCCTGCTAATCAGGGTATCGAGGTTCTTTGGGCAGTCTTGATCTCAGGTTGTAACTGAGTGCTGAAGGTCACTGGCTCTGTAGCTAGGGGCTGGTAATCTTGTGTTAATAACTGACTAAAAGCCTGGTTCGAAATCTCTTGGATCTGTTGTTGAGGAAATCTAGACAAAACATTTATAAGGCAGATGAACTAGAGGAATTAAGAACAGGAAAAGGGGGTTAAGAGTAGTATTCAGTTCCATATTTTGGGAGCCAGGCTATACCTGTAGGTTTTACAGCTCTGGGGGAAAGGTATTCTGACTTGTCCAGAAGTCAGGTTATACCTAGAGCTAAGAAGGGAAGGTATCCTGGCTGTCAGAAGCCAGGCTCTCCATACAGCTCAGAAGGAAGCTATCCTGGCACACCTGAGTGCCTTTGTAGTGGAAGTTAACAAAGCAGGGGCTCTGTGGTGACACCCAGTAGAAGGGAGGAGGTAAGTTAGAGTAAGTGTAGTAGAAAGTAGCTGGAAAAATGCAAGTATCTTAGAATTGTACAAGGGATGGGGTCCTGAAGGGTGCTGCAGGGAAAATGCCCATGTGGTGGGTAGCCCAAAGGGCATAGAAGATTCTAAAGGGTCAGAGAGAAGAGGATTGAGCCTCCTGAGGGTATGGAGAGATAGTGGGTATTGAGCTTGGGTGATAGATTTCGTGAGATTTGATGAGACTGGTAAAGCTGTCACCTGACCCTGACAATAGGGGAACAAGATGACTTGGGTCCCCAAAACTCTGTCAGGAATAAATAGGTGGCTGCAGCGTCCAAAAGGAGGAGATGATGTGGGATGTCTTTCTGTACGCTGTGAATATGCTTTATTATTGGTTAGTAAAAAGGCTGTTTTGGCCTATGGCATGGCAGCTTAGAGGCAGGTGGGAAATCCAAGCTGAGATAAAAGAAAGGTACAGTCAAGGAGATGCTGAAGGCTGCCACTCAAAAGAGCAAGATGTGAAAGTACCTATGAAGCCAGTAGCCACCTGGCAAGATATAGATTAATAAGAATGGATTAAGTTTTAAGAGCTAGTTGATAATGAGCCTGAGCCATAAGCCAGGCAATTTGTAATTAATATAAGCTTCTAAGTGATTATTTGGAACTAAGTGGCTGTGGGCAGTTTTGAATCTTGGCCAGGCTAGAAACTTCAGGCTACAGAAATAGATATCCCTGATACTGCAAAATCTGCCTGAAGCTCGTCATGCCAAGGGAGCCCATGCCTCCTCAGTCACCCATGGCCAGATCTAGGAGGTCAAATGAAGGGCCATCTAGGCTTGATGACCCCATGCCACAAGGACATGACCACAGTCAACACCTCCACATCCTTCTTGATGGCACCTTGGACATGGTCTGGGTGGTTTGGGGGATCAGACAGGCCTGGGCCCAGTGAACCTCCTGACTGCATTTGAAATGGACTCAGAGGTTCTCAGGCTTTGGGAGACTGGGGACCTGGGTGGTTGCTACTGCTTGCCGAAAGGCCTTCAATAGATAGTATCAGGCATTTTTGTTTTCCGCCTTTTTTTTTTTTTTTTTCAAATCCCATGGTACACCTTAAAAGCCATTGTTAAGACGGATGCCTACGGAATCAGGGATCCTTTCTCTAGATGGTTCCCTAATAGCAGGGAAACTGGGAGAAATAGGTGATAGGGAGTTGTTTTCTGTCTGAGGTCTCAAGATCCAGATTGGTATATTGTAAGATGGCCTTTGTGAGGCAGTCTAGGAATTGAGATGGATTATCATGTTTGTCCTGGATGACTGACCTCTTGGATTTTTTTCCTAACTTACGTCTTTAAAGATGGCCAGCCAGGAGGCAAGTTAGAAAAATAACCCTGGTGTGTTTTAATTTCACCCAGGGCGCTGATCAGGGATTGCCTCAGCCCTGACCAGGTGAGCAGCCTGACTCTGAGAAAGGCTGAGAAAGGAGAAAGAAACCAGAGAGGCTGGAGAGAAGAGAGGGGCTGTGGGTTGAGGCTTGTTAGGGCGATCAGAAGTAGCAGGAGAATCATCCGGTTTGAGCCTCACAGGCAGGAGGAGTTGTTTTTCCCTGAATGGTTTTGTGGGAGATTGTGTTGTTTCATTGTAAATAATTATCCCACCCACTGGTTTAATAAAAAGCGCTGATTGGCTAAGGCAGGCAGGAAGTGTGGGCGGGGCTACCAGACTAAGCAAACTCTGAGAACAGGAAGCACAGAGCAGAATGCCAGAGAGAAGCCGGAAGAAGCAGAGGACAACCATGCTGCTGTGAGAAAAGATACCGAGCCCCATGGCTGAACAGGATGAGTCATGGGTTAGATGAAGGGTAAAGAGCTAGCAAGTTATATGCCTGGGCCTTAGGCCAATCAGCCTAACAGTATAGTAAGCATCTGTGTGTCTCTGTGGGTCTGTGGGTCTGCGGGTCTTTGGGCCTAAACCTTGAGGCAAGGCCCGAAAGTCAGGGCCAGAAACCTCCTACTACATGGTTTATCATGTGGTCACTTTTTAGGCAAGTTGGGAGTGAGGTCACATGGCAAAGTCCATCTTTTCCAATGCTAGCAAAGATGGCTGTCAGCCACATGGCTACCACCATCCCAGCAGGGAAACAGCAACAAGTCCCATGTTTTTTTTAAGATTACCTATGTGTAGATTTTAACTGTCAGCCTTGGTGTTAATGAGTTTTAAATTAACCCTTTTGTTACAGATTTTACGGGGTTTTAATCAGACCCAATATGCTTACAAATCTTGTGATACACAAAGTTTACAGAATAGTTTTACAAATCTTGAGACAAAATGTATACCTTAGCAAAAAATTTTTACAGGTAAGCCAAAAGCAAAAGGGTATGAGGTGAGCAGCAATGGTCCCTGTTGGGAATAGTCTATTTTGTTCTGCTCTGCTGTCACACAGTAGGTGACTTGCCTGATATGAGGCAGAGATTTTGGAAAAAACAAAACCTTTAAACAAGCATGCTTGGGTCTAGAGGAGGAGCCATACCCTCTCAGTAGAGCCAAGTGGGACAGCATAAAACAAGTCTAATGCCGCTCATACCCAAGAGACACCTGAATCCCTGTAAATCTTAGTAAGCTGAGAGCAAAGAAGGCTTAGAGATAGGAAATGTTTGAGTCCTGGCTATGGACAAAGGATGCTGCAGGAGGGAGCTGGGAGATGCACCAGCCCTGTGAAGAGAGTGTGCAAGGTGTGTGCTGCTGACCTACTCCTTTGCTCCGTCCCCCCCCCCCCCCCCCAGCTTCCACTTTGCAACAGACTTACAGATCCATGCATGGTAACTTAAAAGAACATCTACACAGTGTGTAGAGGGGGTGTGTGGCGATGGGGAGGGTACAACCTGGGGGCGGGGGGACTAACTAACAGGGCTTGGAGCATAGAAATAGAGAATAGGGGGGAATCTCCATTTCCCCAATCACTCACAGTATTTATAAAGGTCTCAAATAATATTAGGATCTAACGTGCCATTGGGTGGCCTTTTGGATTGATTATCTAAGGGGTATTGAAGCCAAATTTGATTGAAAAAGTGAATAAATTTCGTGCCCGTCAGGTCCAGTGTCGGGTGGAGAGGTTGGAGGTTTTCTTTTCTAAGAGGCATCCCAAGAGAGGGTTTGGAAGACACAGTCCGTGGATGAAAGAAGAGGAAAATGTCACTTCAGCTCATAGTGTGGGCATCCCAGGACTCAGGAAGGATGGTGAGTCAGCTGAGGGAGGAGATGAGGGATAGGGTTCCGGTGCAGTGGGTTCACAACAGGGCTGCCTTTGCTTGAGCAATGAACAGCAGCCACTCAACAGGGTACAGAACAGGGTTTATATAGAGTTTCTTGGGAAGGGGATGGAGCTTTCCAGAGTGGAGATTGTTGGGATTTCAAACCCAGAGTTTGGGCTTTGTACTCTGTAGGGTGGGGGCAGGGCCCAGTAGTTAGGGCAGTTAGAGTTCTGTGGGTGGAAGCTGGCAGTGGGGGTGGGACCTGGCCACTCCTGTGGCCCGAGGGGCTTACATTGGGTAGTTGGGGAAAGACTGATCTTAAACTAGTAAAATGGTACATTTGGAAATGCTGAGGCTGGGGCGGGAACATTATGGACTTGAGACAAGCCTAGACTACCAGTAAGACCGTGACTCCAAACAGAAAACTTAACCCTTAAGAATCAGGTTTTTGCTGTTGCTTGTTTTTGTTGTTATTTGGGGGATGGGGTCCTGGATAGCCCAGAACTCTCCCTGGAAGCTCAGCTGACTTTAATCCCATAGATATGAAGCCAGGCAGAGAGACAGGTGGATCCCTGTGAGTTTGAGGCCAGCTTCTTCTACAGAGCGAGCTCAGAACAGCAAGAGAAATCATGTCTCGGCAACACGAATGAATGAATGTATGTATAAGTAAAAACTCCCAGAGACCCACCTGCCTCGGCCTCCTGAGATTTTAAAGCTTACACCACTGTGCCTGGCTAGATTTAAAGAGTTTATTTTTATGTGCTTGTGAGGAACTGAACTCAGGACCTCTGGAAGAGCAGGTACTGCATAAGAGTGGGCACCTGCGCACACATCTCACACACACACTGTGGTGGTTTGAATTAGAATGCCCCCCCCCATAGGCTCATAGATTAGATTGTTTGGTCACCAAAGAGCAGCCCTATTTTAAAGGATTAGGAGGTGTGGCTTCATTGGAGTGGAAGTGCCTCCCTAGGAATGGGCCTTGAGATCTCAAAAACGGATGCTGCCAAGACTCTCTTGGCCAGTGCATCAAGGTGTAGCTCTCAGCTACTTCTCCAGCAAGTCTGCCTGTGTGCTCCATGCTCTGGACTAAACCTCTGGAACTGTTGGGAAGGGGTGGATTTATCTTTACAAAGCTTTGTTTCCAGAAGGAACCTTTTGGTGTCTGAGGTCAGGACCCAGGTCTGGGAGTGCTCCTGACAGCCAATAGATTCAAAAGTTTAGCCAGCAGATTAGGGGGCTTGGTTTACACTGGGGGCAGGGGCGTCGTGCTGAAAAGTTCAGCCAATAGCTACCGTAGCCAATAGCTGCTGTGCCCTAAACCCCTTTGCCTAATCCTGAAGTGCCAAGATGTGGAATACCCTGCTTACATAGGCTTTTCTTTAAACACCCCCTCACCTTGGGGCTCAGGCCCATAATCCTCCACTGTATTGGAACAAAGAGTTCATTTGGAACCTGTTCATTAACAACAAATATCCTCGTGTGTTTGCATCGAGTCCAGCTCCCCGGTGGTCTTTGGGGTCCCTCGACACAGGTACAACACTGTAAGGCAACCCTCAATTAAATGCTCTCTTTTATAAGAGTTGCCATGGTCATGGTGTCTCTTCACAGCAATAGAGCACTGACAACATGCTGACCATACAGATACGTATATACCAATAAGTAAGTCAATCTTTTTAAAAAGTACAATTTAGTTTATATCTTACTAGTATCCTGCAGCCTACTAAACTAATTACTTTAGGCAGGTTTCTATAGATTCCTATTTTCTACATAGACAAATAGTTGTCTGAATAAACAGAATAGTTTTACTCTCCTAATTCAATTTTATTTTATTTTATTTTATTTTTTTGAAACAAGGTTTCTCTGTGTAACATTGGCTGCTCTGGATCTCACTCTATAGCCCAGACTGGCCTCGAACTCAGAAATACGTCTGCCTCTGCCTCCTGAGTGCTGGCCACCAGACTCTGCTAAGATTGATTTCATGAGATATATATGGTTGTATAGGTTGAACAGCCTTAAACAAAAAATATCCCATAAGTATTTTAGAATATTTAAAATATTTATAATATTTAGAAAGGTTAGAAGGCAAGAGCCTGAAGATTAGAGGCCTCCTGTCTCACTCCACCTCTGTCCCTGGTAAATCTCTGGTTGGAGCTCCTTTCTGTGACTGTGGGCATTGGTGTGTATATCTGTATACCACATGCATGCAGTCCTATGGAGTCCAAAACAGAGCACCAGATTCCCCAGAACTGAAGTTACAGATGGTTGCAAGTTACCATATGGGTGACTAAGACTCCAACCTGGGTCCTCTGGAACCAGCAAGCCATCTCTCCAACCCCCAGCACTCATTTATTTTTTTAAAATTGTTCTTCTTTTCATGTGTATGGGTGTTTGCATTTATGCATGTATGCATGTTTGGCATGTGTATGGGCACATCTGTGTGAGAATGTGTGTATACATGTGCACCTGCATATGGAGGCTTGAGGTTGATATCAGGAATTCTTCTTGATCTACTCTATTCATTGAGGCAGGGTCTCTCAGTCAAATCCAGAACTTGATAGAGATAGTCTCAGGAGCCATCTTGCTCTGGCAATCCCCTTCAATGGCACTGAGCAGAAGCTGTTGGCAGGGCAGTGGCAGGGGACAGCCTGGCCCAATGCCTTCTTAACCTTACTTTATTACACAAGTTACAACTTCTAGCACTAAACCAAACAGAAGCAGAGGCAGCAGGCATAATTGCCTTGTTCTGATCTTAGACTGAGCAATCTCTCACCATTGTTATGTTTTTATTGCTGCCTCATATCACTTCGAAGATATTCTCCTGAGTCCCTACCCTGCAGAGATTTTTATTGTTATGTGTGTGTGTGTGTATGTGTGTGTGTGTGTGTGTGAGAGAGAGAGAGAGAGAGAGAGAGAGAGACAGATACAGGAGCTACGAGTAACCCAGGTTGGCCCTGAACTCCTGATCTCCTTCTACCTCCCAAGTGCTAGGATTACAGCATCTGGTGCCACACCTTGCTTTCCCAGAACCTCCTACTCTGAGTTTTGGCCACAGAATATTATTTGTTGTAAACTTAGTATGATGAAATCATACCGGATGCACACATTTTCTTCGGCTATGTTGGGTAAGATCTAGTTAAGTCATGTCTCCGAGTGTAGTGTTCATCCCTCTTGATTGTATCTGAGCACAGCTAGTGATGACTTATTCACCTTAGTGTGGATTGTATCTGAGCACAGCTAGTGATGACTTATTCACCTTAGTGTGGATTGTATCTATGAGTCTCTAGTTGCAAAAGGCCAAGCATGCAAGTAGGGAGTTATAAATCTCTGGTTGGAGATCCTTTCTGTGACTGTGGGCAAGCTTTAGGCTATAAAGTCTAGCCCATAGCGATTTTATAGCTCTCTATAATTTTATTTAATTTCATTGGTAAAAATAGCTATAATCCTCATGAGAACTGGAAATGTAAATGTCTCCATTTAGCTAAATATGGGGTATTTATTCTGGTTAGAGGCTCTCCCTCTGAACTTGGTGTTTAAATCGCTGTGTATGCAGCTCACATTGAATTGAGAGGGCACTGTAAAGTCCCAAAAACCAGACTGAAAAGCTATTGGCTGGCTAGCTTGCAGTATTTCTAAGACCAAATACTTTTGTTTCTGGAAAAATCCTATAGTAATTGGCTCAAGGAGCCTAAAAATTAGAGGCATCCTGTCCATTCCACGCCTGTCCCTGCTACATGCATTAGTTTTTTAGATTTTTAATTAAAATTTAAAAGAGAATGGAATTGAAGTTACACTTGAGCCATCCATGGGAGTACCCCTGCGGATACCAGCACTCGTGAGGTAGAGGAGGGTCAGGAAGGAGGATAAAGTCATCCTCTGCTACACGGTTCTTTGTCTTAAGAAACAAACAAACAAAAAACAGCAAGCACCAGGATCGCCAAAGGAGGGAGGGAGGGAGAGAGACACACACACCTTCCTCCCTGCTGACCCCATACCTACTTCAAATGCCACCATTGGATGACTTTCCTCATTTAAGGAGAAAAGTATTTGAGGATTTTTTTCCCCAGTATTAGGAATCCAGCCCAGGCACTTGCTCATTTACGGCAGGTGCTCACCATTGAACTTTACTGCAACCCAGGGAAAACTTACTGCAGAAGATAAAGCATTGTGGTAGAGCACTTGCTTCAGATGTACATAGGCCTTGTGTTCAACTCCCAGTACTATACAAAGAAAGAATAAGAAAAACTGTCCAGCCGTACTTGAACTCATTTTCTCCTGGAAAGATTCCAAGCACAAACGTTGTAGAGGACGAAAGGTCTTGTGCACAGGAACAGTCACTGGAGACGCCGGGAAAGTTAAACACTCAGCCTCCCTCTCCAGTGAAATGAGGTTTACAGCTGTGCTTCCTGGAATGCTGAGTGAATATAGTTTATAACATGTGATCCTCTGCCTGTATCTCCCAGAGTTTATGCTTTACTTATCCCAGACCCTTCCCCCCAAACCTTGCACATTACTTCTAGTCCATAAAATGTATCCTTTTAAGTGATCTCATCTGTACTTTACATCAGCCTAAGTGACTTCTATGTATCTTAGGGCCAGGATAATTCTGGCACCCAGAGACATTATGTTTACCTGTGTCAATCTTGAACAAATCTTGGACACTGTCTCTGAATCAATATTACTCATTCTTGTAAAAGAAGCTGGTATGCTTATAAAGAATCTCAATGTAAACATGTCTTAAAATTTGTGTGTGATTGGTACTGAGTTAATTATCAGAAAACTTTTTTTTTTTTAAATAGTGCTGTTCTTAAATATGGCTAAAGTAAAATGATCGGGGTTAGACGCCAAGAAGCCTTGACCCAGCACTGGTGACCCAAATCGTGCTGACAGTTTCACCTCGAGACTATTTCTCCCTGCCTGCTGTAAAGCCTGCAGGGGACTTTTGTATTTGTACACTGTAAATATGTACACTCTCATTGGTTAATAAAAAAGGCTGACTGGCCAATAGCTGGACAGGTAGAGGTTAGGTGGGACTTGCAGACAAAAGGAGGAGAAAGGAAGGAAGGGAGGGAGGGAGGGAGGGAGGAAGGAAGGAAGGAAGGAAGGGAGGAAGGCAGGCTGGCTCAAGAGTCATGAGGAGACACAGAGAGAAACAAGATTAAACCATGTTGAAAAAGGTATTGGCATGTGGCAGATAATAGATAAAAAAATATGAGTTAATTTAAAATATAAGAGTTAGTTAGCAACAAGCATAGACTATGGGCAAGCATTTATAATTAACAATAAGTCTCTGTGTGGCTGAGAATTGACTGGCGTGACAGAAAAGTCCACCTACCGGGGCCCCTTCTACAAGAAGTACCAAGTGAAAGCCCTGTGTCACCTGCCTGATGCAGCACCAGTGTGATGTGACCAGAGCCTCTCTAGCTTCCTTTTCCACCCATTTCATACGTGTGAAAGAAGGAAGGACAGAAGGACTTTGCTAATTTTCTTTTTCTAATATTATTTACTATGTATACAGTTTTGTTTGTTTGTTCTGCCTGCATGCATGTTTGCACACCAGAAGAGGACTCCAATCTCATTCCGATGGTTGTGAGCCACCATGTGGTTACTGGATTGAACTCAGAACCTCTGGAAAAAGAGCCAGTGCTCTTAACCTCTGAGCCACCTCTCCAGCTCAACTTTCCCAATTTTCTGCCAGGAACTCAGTCCTCAGTAACCCATACTTTCCTTCCCAAGGAATTCAGCTCTACCCGCATGCGCTACCCCTTCCTGTCTTCTTCAGTGGGGAGCTACGCCACTGTTGTCATCCACCCTTGAGTCTAATTTGTGGTGATATATTTTTAGTAAAATTAATCTGAAATATCAGAGAGTCAACCACAGAGCTAAGCCAGGAAGGTCAGGGAGGGGTGACCCACACACCTTTAATCCCAGCTTTAGGAATGTGGAAAGAGGAAGTTAAGAGAGCTGGACAGAGGGAGAGACGTGGGTTTTCCAGCTTCCCAGACACTTCCTGGGTGGGCTGAGGAGAGAGAAATTAGAATCGGAGGATTCTGGAGAAGGCCTGAGGAGTTAGCAGATGAGGATTGGCTGTGGTTTGTTCCTCTGTCTCTCTGATATTCCAGCTTTTTCCCAATATCTGGCTCTGGGTTTTTATTATAAGACCAAATGGAATCCGTGTAATACTAATTGGTGCTCTTAACAGTCAGAGGCAGCTAGCTGTGTTGTCCACCCGATGTCCACCCGTTGTCCAGACCTCAGCCTTCCAGCCCTGTAGAGAGACATGAGTGCCTCAGGGAGAGGCTGAGCTGGCTCTGGGTGGGATGTTCCTCAGCCTTCTAGCGTACTGTGAGAATCAGAGCTCTTTCTCTACTGAGGCTGGGAAATATCTAGATTTATTCACAGAAGGAAAAAACAACAGACACAAGGAAACCACCGTCCACTCAACATTTCCTTGGGCCTGAGGTAGTTCCTGTAGTTAATCAGCTCACTCAGAGCTCTGCTGTCTGACCACAGGGAAGAGGGCGACAGAACTATCTGTTAGATGATGAATCAAGAAATATCAAACCCTCTAGCTTCACTTTCCTTTAGGAACATGCATTCAGGGGACTTTAAAATTACCAGCTTCGGGCAGGTGAGATGGCCCAGGGGGTGAGGGCACTTGGTGCCAAGCCTGACAACCTGAGTTCGATCCCTGTGACCCACATGGTGGCAGGTGAGAATAGGCTCCTATAAGTCATCTTCTGACTTTTACATATGTGTCCTGGGTGGGACCATGAAGGCTAACATGGTCTGGAGGCTGGGATGCTAGGATGCTGACTCTCTCGACTTTCTGGCTTCAATAAGGACAGCTGAGACTTGGTATTATTTGTGTACTTGTTTCCTCGGATCCTCTCACATACTGTTCATTCTGCAGATTCACAGCAAACAGCTACCTGGACCAGAAGAAAAGCCTGGGAGCCATCAATCTCATCTAAACTATAGTGACTTCTCATTATAGAACTCTACATAGCCATTCCAAAGTGTATGTAGAAACAGACCTATGTATGAGTTGTCTTCTGAGATAGCATGAGATTCTGTCTAGGCAAATCATAACCAGGTGTGAAAGTGTCTGCATGAATCTATGTACATCATCCAGGCGGTGCCCAAGATGGCCAGAAGATGGCACCAAATCCTCCTGAACTGGACTAACTGAAGTTTAAGCCAAAATAAAGTATTTCTTAGCTGTCTGGCGACTACACTGAATGCTCAGGATCCCAGTGTAGCCCCAAGCCTTTTTGGGGGTGAGTTTTTAGGCACAAAACCAGATCTTGGGTTGACACTCCAGTTAACAAGAACAATTAGCCAGAGCAGAACTACAGAAGACAAAAAGCAAGGTATGTACATTTAGAGACTTTCCCAGAACTATGGGCTTTGATGGGTTAAGTCTTTGCAGGTGGCGCTGTATATTGCTGTGCTGAGTTTTATGGCCTGAATGGTACTTCCATCAGGGCATCGGTTTTGCTAAGGTCTGAGGAACTACTGGAGTCTGTTACAGGTCCTGTGTAAAGGCGAGTGCTGGTAACCACTGAGCCATCTCTCCAGCCCAAAGCTGGTATTTTCTAATTTTAAACCTTTACTTATTTCCACACAGGGTCTCATACTGTAGCCCAAACTGGCCTAGAATGTCTATGTAATCCAAGATAGCCTCAAACTTGCTTTTTTTTTTTTTTTGTCTCTGGTTCCTAAATGCTGGGATTATAGGCATGTGCCACCGTAAGGGGCTCCTTTGGTTTGATTAAATTCTTCCAGAACCCTTTTGAACAGGCATGTCTCTGAGAGCTGGAAGCCAGGCAGAACTACACAGTGAGACCCTGTCTCAAAATGAGCAAACTCTACCAAATAAAAGCCCAATCAAACTGAACCCAAACCTTTTAACTGATACCCCTCCCACATCCCCCACCCTGTCTTTCTTCCTTTTTCTCATTCTGGCATTTGAAACTGGAGCTTTGTGAGTGCTAGGCATCAACAGGGCTTGTGGGTGCTAGGCAACCACTCTTCCACTGTGCTACTCCAGTCATGAAGCTTTATATTACAGAACAAAAGGAAGTCCTAAGTTAAGACACTGAAAATATTTTGGTGGGAACATGGGGTAGACAAACATGGAAATTGCCATTGGTTCCAAATGCTGCATCCCTAGCCCTGAATTTTTTTTCAAACACAAGGGAATAAAGACTTCAAGATAGGCAATCTGCTCAGTTTTAATATTCACTCACTCACTAACTCATTCATTCATTCATTCATTCATTCATTCATTTCCAGGCAGGGTTTCTCTGTGCAGTCCTGGCTGTCCTGAAGCTCACTATGTAGACCTGGCTGGCCTTGAACTCACAAAACTGCCTTCCTCTGCTTCCTGAGTGCTGGGACTAAAGGTGTGTTTAATAAACCTCCAGGCTGACAAAGGAGTAGACAGTGACCTGACCTTCAGAGCTGCCTCACAAAGCCAGGTGCCTTCTCCTTGTTCTAACTGCTAGGAGAGATCAGGGCACAGCAAACCCCCTGCTGGCTTTAGGATCCTGTATTCTGATCAGAAACTGGGACAGGAGCATGGGATACTGAGAACATCGATCTATCCCTCCTAGGACTATTAAGAGTCTTCTGATTTAAAAGTATGTTTTGGGGGGTTTCCTGGTATAGCTAATTCCTGGTAAACAAGAAAATACCTCAGGCTGGGGAGATGGCTCAGAGGATAAGAGAACTGACTGCTCTTCCAGAGGTCCTGAGTTCAATTCCCACCAACTACGTGGCTCACAACCATCTATGATGAGATCTGGCGCCCTCTTCTGGTGTACAGGCAAACACGCAGGCAGAACACTGTATATATTTCTCCTTTTTTTAAAAGAGGAGAAAATACCTTCAAAACCTAGGCTTTGTGAGAGAGGAAGAGGATAAGGAGGAAATTCCCGCTTTAAAGGAGTCCAAAGTTTAGCTGAGGGCTATGGATATGAAAAGATTATTATAAAATAACACGGGAAAGGGCTTGAGTATGAATGGAAGGTTGCCAGTGAGGGAGGGGGGTGGGGAGGGAGAGAGAGAGACAGAATTCCAGGAGGAAGAAATTGTGTTCCTTAACTTTAAAAGGCTGTTTTACCAGAAAGGTCAGTTTGGGACCTTGAAAAATTGAGACTACATTTTGTACAAAAACACCTACCCGAAGGTCCTATACTTCCGTTACAGCCAGTGAACATTTCCCTTCAGGTCACCACAGGCTCAGGAAATGACAGGAGACTTCTGTAGAAAGTTATCAGGTCTCCATCGCTGCAGTGTCTGAGGTTTACACACCTGCGACAGGACTCTCTGCCCTGCTGTAGCCTTTTTGCCTCACTCAAAGCCTCAAGCCTTATGCTGTGCCGACTGTGTTACTCAACCCGATGAAGGTTAATCATTGATGCTGCTCTTTGTGTGGGGAAACAGAATTGTGCCTGCAAGGCAAGGGTGATGGTCAGAAGACCCTCCTTTTCTTTGAATGACATGTTTACTTGAAGGGCCCCCATATGCCGCCACAGTTCTGCTATGATTTCTGCGCTTATCTTTTGAGTTCACCGGACCTTCGTTTCCTTATTATGTCTCCACCGGTTCTCCCAGATTTCCAGTTTCGTAGCTGACCAGTTCCTCTACGGATTCTCCTTTGCTTTCCCTTACTTCCCTCCAGCCCAAGTCCTGGCGGAAGGTCCAGCTTTCCGAAGTCTCGTCTGTCTGGGAGGAGCTTCTTCGGGCGGGGGCGGGGCCACAGGAAGCAGGGGGCGGGGCGGCCGCGGGCCAGGCACGGCGCAAGCGCACTGGGCTCGCGGTGCCGAACTGCAGCTATGGAGCAGGCCCCTCCGGACCTCGAGAGGCAGTTACAGCCCGCGCCCCTGGAACCGCTGGGGGGCCCGGGCGCTGTGCTGGAAGCCGCGGTCGGTGAGGAGACCGAGGGCACCCGAGAAGACGGCTCCGGGGTCGACACGGTGAGGAGAGGGCGCGGCTGAGGCTTCGGGCCTGGGGCTGGGCCTAGCGGGCCGGGCGGGGCTGCCCTGGGGCCCGCGGGCTGTCAGTGGGCGCGGACCCGGGGATCTGGCCAGCCGAGGGAGTCGCCGGGAGCGGAGAGAGTGCGCCGTGGGCAGGGCTCGCCTGTTGCCCGGTCGGAAAGTGGACTTCGGTGTCGCGTTAAAGAGAAGGGACAGAGGAAGAAGCATTTGCTGAGATGTGGTTACCCTGGAGACGGATCTGTCGCCCCTCCGCAGCCCCTCCCTCCACCCTTTAGTAGCCCGTGCTGGCGAGGAGTGTAACGTTGTGTACCCAGAGAGCTCATCGCGGCGCCTTGTCTTAGAACTCCCTGTCCATGGCCTATCCAGCCATATCCTGCTCCGTTCCGTTCCTTTCCCGGTTTTTTTTTTTTTTTTTTTTTTTTTTGACAGCCTCTCTACAGGTGTCAAGTAACCGGTGCATTTTTATGAATGATACATTTCTAGAAAGGACCAGATTTCAAGATGAGCTAATGAGCAGTTGGAGGTTTTGATTACTTAAACATTTTCTGTGTACCTATGAGTTAAAAACTTAAACATTTTAAAACAGTTTTAAGTACTGAAGATGGAATTTCCGTAAAATGGTAAGGAGAACGGGAAGATTATACCATATACTCTTTTCTCGAATTCAGACTTCTAGCATATCAACACTGGTTTATGTTACACTCGATGAGCCCAGATTGGCAGGCACCCGAAGTCCATAGTTCACTCGGTAACCAACGTTCTGTGGGCTTGGGAATCTATGATATAATCCATCATGTACTACCGCACAAGCTCGTTTTGTGGTCCTAAAGATCCTGCGTTTTACCTGTACTTCACTCTTGCTCCAGCCTCTTCTCCTGTTGGTGTTTTGCTTTTCATCATTTCCATTGTTTTCAGGACTGTCATATGTTGTTAGCATATCCTACGTAGGCTTTCTTCTTGCTTTCCAGCTTTCTTTTTAAAGCATTGTCTCTTTGTGCAGCATAGCTGGCCTGGAATGCATAGGCGTGAGCCACCCTGCTTGTCTAATGCAAAGTTTTGAAGTTAGCTTTTTTTATTATGTATAAGTTGTCTGTGGGGGGTATGACTTTCTGATTATGGGTGTGACTTTTTGGAACTGTAGTCATAGAAACTGCCCCCCCCCCATGGGTAGTGGGAACTGAACTTGGGTCTTTATAAGAACTGTACGGATTTTAAAGATTTGTGTTGTGTGTGTGTGTGTGTGTGTGTGTGTGTGTGTGTGTGTGTTCCAGTCTGTGGAGGTCAGAAAGAGGGCATTGGATCCCCTGGAAGTGGAGGTAGGGATGGTTGTGAGCCACCATGTGGATGCTGAGAACAGAAGCTGGGTCTTCTGCAAAGCTACCTAATGTTCTTCACCAGTAAGCAATCTCTCCAGTTCAGATTTAGACTATTCTCATATGTGTTTCTGTTTGTGAAGGTTTCATGTAGCTTCTTGGATTACAGGCAAGAACAACTATGGCATTTTTGCTTTGTTTAGGTAGGGTCTCTTCAGGTTAGCTCTGAAGTTTTGACAGGCCTCCTCCATCCTCCCAAGTGATGGGGTTACAGGTGTTAGCTGCTGTACCTTTCCGTTATTTGGTGATGTGACTCTAAGTGTTCCTAAAGTAGTGTATTTTTACCTGACTTTGAAGTCTCATAAATGAAATATTTTCTGTATGGCTTTTTTCTTTTAGGGTTTATCTCATAAGTGTCTTAGCTCTTTTATTATCATATCTGGTTTTTTTTCCTGTGTAGTCCACAGTTGGTTTATGTCTTCTGTTTATAAATAGCTAGATAATGAAAAGTTTGCTGATTTAAAGAGTTATATTACTATGAACTTCCTCAACTATCTTACTGCAAAGTGTCCAGGATTTTGCTCTAAATTTAGCAGTGGAATTACAGGGTAATTGTATGTATGCTCAGTAGAATTACAGGGTAGTGGTATGTGCAGTGGAATTGCAGGGTAGTAGTATGTATGCTTAGTAGAATTACAGGGTGGTAGTATGTTCACCCTAGTAGTGCTAGATTGGGTTTTCAATTTATACTCCCATCGGTAGTGCCAGAGATGTCCTTAGAAATACTGAATATTTTCAGGGTTTAAAATTTTTTCCAAACTTAGGGTTATGCCCCCACCTCCACCCTTTTTCTGGTTCTGGAATTGAACCCAGAGCCTCATGCATACTAGGCATGCTTCACTGCAGAACTGCACACAGCCTTGGCTGTATAAGGACTTTGATTTTGATTAAAATGATAAAATTTTATTATTTTGTGAATATACTTAGATATTTAATATGAACTTACAGTAAAGAATCTAAAATTCATTTGTTTATGTTAATTTGTGTGTACATGTTCATTTCTGTACAGGTGCATGCACCTGTGTTTGTGCGCATGCGTCTACTTTTGATTTTCTATCTGTGATTCTCTGGTCCTTTTCCCTGTCTAATAAGAAATCCTATCTCATTTCCTTTTGTATTCTTACCCTGTAAGGAAGAGCACATTCATTACAAACAAACAAACAAAACCTGTAGTCAGTTCCAGCACTCAGGAGGCAGAGACAGGTGGATCTCAGCGAATTCCAGGACAGCCAGGACTGTATATAGAGACCCTGCCTCAAAAAACATATAAGAAAGAACCCCACCCAATAAAAAATAAACCTCCCATACAAACAATAACAAGAATTTGGAAAATGAAAGAAACAGGAAAGGCATCGAGTCTGTAAGAACAGTAGTTTCTGATTCTAGCAGAAGGCAAGGGAAGGAAGCTGGAGAGCATGAAGAACACTCCTTTTCCAGGATGAAAGCTGTTAGTGACTGGCACAGGGGCTTGTGATCACTGAGCATCATTGCCTGAGGAACTGAGCAGTGCTTGTTTCAATGGACAGTGCCCTAGGCCTGGGAATGCTGGTAGAACCCAGAGAGTTTGCTGAGCCAGTACTTAGTACACTCTTCCCTGATGGCCAGCACATCTAAATGGAGCTGTGCAGATGAGGATTACATAACAAGGAAGAGACATTTTACAGTGTAGCTTGGCCTTGTCTCCCAAAGGATGTGTATTAGAAGTTCATTCCTGAGCGTGGGGCACTATTTGATGGAACCTGAAAGGAGGCCTAGATAAAGTTAATAAGTCATCGAGGCTGTGCCCTTGGAGGCAACACTGACATCCAACTACTTGATGTTGGCTTGCACCTCCAGAGAGTCCATCGTGAAAGGGTCAGCAGGAGCAGAAAGCTGGGTGATTAAATCTCATATATAGGAAGGAAGCGAAGAGAACGGGAAGTAGGCTGAGGCTATAAGCCCTTTCACAGCCCACCTAAGTGATGGCCTCCTCCAAAGGGCTCCACCCTCTGAAGGTTCCATAATCTCCCCAGCAGTCCACCAACTGGGACCAAGTATTCAAGTACCTGAGCCTATGAGGGACAATTCTCATTGAACTACCACAGTACCCATCACCCTTTCTCTTACCCTTCCCACCCCCATTGTGATATGAGCACACTCACCAGCCAGCCAATATGTTCTGCCTTGATAGGAGCCCCTAAACAAGAGCCAGCCCATTAGTCTGAACCCCCCAAAGCTGCAAGCCAAAATAAACCTTTCTTTGAGATTGAGCCCTCCGATGTTTAGTTTTAGTGAAAGAATGCTAATGTTAAACTACAGATGATTAAGTCACACTTTTTAGGGGCTGGGGATATAGCTTGATTTGTAGAGTGCTTGCTTGCCTAGCATGCATGAAGCCCTGGGTTTGCTCTCTAACATCCTCCAACTTAGACTGCTGGTACTTGTGTATAATTCCAGCATTCAGGATGTGGGGGAAGGAAAATCAGAAGTTCAGATCATTCTTGGCTATGTTTGAAGCCAGCCTAGAGTGCTTGAGACTCTTATCTCTAAATAAGATTTTTTTAAAAAATAACTTTTTATTTTGTGTATGTGCATATGTGTGTGTTTGTGTGTGTGAGGACAGGTGCTTATGTGTGGTATATATATGCCTATGCAGGCCAGAAGCAACCATGAGTGTCATTTCTTAGGTGTCATCTACCTTGTGTTTTGCTGTTTTGTTTTAAGACAGGGTATGGCTATCCTGGAACTCACAGAGATCCACCTGCTCCTGCCTCCCATGCTGGGCCTAAAAGGGCATGTGCCACTATGCCAGCTCCCACCTTGTTTTTTGAGACAGGATTAATGCCTTTACAGATGAGATCTTAGAACTGCTTTTCTACTTTTCCTCTTTTATTTGACTTTTAAGGGAGGAAAGATTTGTCTTAGCTCAGTTTTAGAGGGTTCAGCCCATGGTTGCTTGACCCTGTGTGCAGAGCAGAATACCAAGGTGGCAGGAGCTTATGGTGGGAGCTGTTTCTCACAGCTTGGCAGACAGGAAGCACTCAGCTGGCTTTAGAGCCCCCTTTCTTCTGGGTTTGTCCATGAACCAGGCAGCAGGTTCTCACCAAATACCAAATCTCCCAGAGTGTGAGACCGAGCAATAAACTTATTGTTTGTGAGTCTGCGACCTCTGGTGTCTAGTGTGACAGATGAAACTAAATCAGTTAGCTGTAGCTTTCCTTACCCAGTCTCACATGACACACTGTTCTTGAGCCCAGCACCACTGGGGTTGTCAAAAGTACAGTTGTTGATGGCTTGGTCTGAGGATGGTATTATTGGGATGTGGTGTGTGTATCTTCAACTCACTAGCCTTGAGCCTTTGAGAGGATTATGGAGCCTAAGTGAGACATCTCTTCTAGTCTCTTTCCCTTCCCAGCCTTGAAGTAAATGGAAATGTACTACTCCTTGCTGTGGAGTCAGAAACCGTGCAGTCAACCATTCATGGACCTTTCTGTAAGTTGATTTTAGGGGGTTGCTAACGCTAGTGAATAGTTTACTTGCCACAACCATTTCTGATCAGTGTAGTCACAGTCCCAAGGAACCCATTTTACTCACAGAGGTATCCTCGAAAGGAGATTCTGAGGATACAGACTGATTACTGAGGATACAGTAATTAGCTTCAGGTGTGGTAGGTTACTTAACTTTTTCATACTTTTAAATGCATGCATTAGTTTTCACCATCATCAGAAAAGCCTAAACCTGCAAGTATTGGGTAATAGATAATGATGAACTCTTGCTAGATGCCAGACAACCCAATTCTTTGTACATGTTTGTTTTTGAGATTGTGCAGTGTAGTTCAGGCTAGCTTTGAACTTTCATGGTTCTCTACCACTGTCTCTCCCTGATATCACCATGCATCATTATGCCTCATCCACAATTCCTTATTTTTAAACAGCACAGCAGAAACATCTCAAAAATACATTTTACATACCTACACTGCCAGCAATAGACTTTCTATGTGTTATATATACGTGTGTGTGTGTTCGAGACTTGGACATTGACATCAGCTGACAGGCACTAGTACTTCACAGAGCAGGTAAACATACTTCTAGTGAGAAAAGCAAAGATTTGTTGCAAAATTGGAGCAGAGGTGGTCACACATGCCTTCAATCTCAGCACTAGGAGGCAGAGGCAGGCATATATCTCTGTTGTGAGTTCCAGGCCAGCCTGGTTTATATAGTTCCGAGATGGCCAGGGCTACATTGAGAGATCCTGTATCAAAACAACAGAGTTGCTGCAGAGCCGTATGTGCAGTGCAGTGCTTTGTTGTGTATTCCTGATCCTAGTCTACAGTTACCTGTCAGGGAAAGCAGGTGTGCTGTTTATTTGTGTCACCTTGACCCTAGAGTCACCTGGGGAGAAAGGACTCTCAGTTGAGGAATTGCCTCCATCTGATTGTCCGTCAGACATTTCTGTGATTGCTGACAGAGAGGGGTGGTGTAGCTCACTCTGGGTGCTGCCACCTTGGACAGGTGGCAAAGCCGACTGAGAAAGGCGGAGGAAGCCAGCCAGTAAGCAGTATTCTTTTATGGTCCCTTCATTTCCTGCCCTGACCCCCTCAGTAGTGGACTGTGATGTGAAGTATAGGCCACACAAACCCTTTTCTCCCTGGGTTGGTTTTGGTCAGTGTTATGTCAGCTGGTGGAGGTTCTTTTCCTGTTCTTGAGTGAGGAAACTGAGACAGAGAGGTTAAATCACGGCTCAGAGTTACATAGGAAATCCCTGGTAAAGTTTCTGGGAAGTTGGAAGCTTGGTTTGTATAACACCCCTGGCCATCCTGGAACTATCTCTGTAGACCATGCTTGCCTGGAACTCAAAGAGATCTGCCTGCCCCTGCCTGCCCAGTGCTGGGATTATGAATTTTTGTTTTTTCTTGATATCAGTTGTCTGTGGGGCCTGAAGCTATATGCTTTTCTCTTCTAATTTCTTTGTCTTGTCTTTGTCACTTTTACCATTTTTGCCTTGTAGAACTGTGTTTTATGTCTTTCTGGTATTTACCGTAATGTCTTAGTTTTAGTTGCTATGACAAAGCACCATGACCAAGGAAGGTAACTTATAAAAAAGAAAGCATTTAATTTAGTGGCTCACAGTTCTAAAGGATTAGAGTTCATGATCAACCAGCAGGCAGGGAGCAAGAGGCAGGCAGGGAACTGGAGCAGTAGCTGAGAGATTACATCTTGATCCACTTGTACCAGGCAAGGAGAAAGACACTGGGATGTAAGCCAGTCCCCATTGACACACCTCCTCCCATCAAGGCCACACCTAATGAATCTTCCCAAACAGTTCCACCCACTAGGGACCAGATACTTCAAATATATGAGCCCGTGAGTCTATTTTCATCCAAACCACCACACATAGGGAGTTTGAAGTATTTGTATCCTTTAACATTTCTGTTTTTATTCTTTTATATTTTATGGTTTCTAACTTGGGTTTCTTTTTATTTATTTACTAATTTTTAAATTTTATGTGCATTAGTGTTTTGACTGCATGTGTGTCTGTGTGAGGGTGTTGGGTTCCCTAGAACTGGAATTACAGACAGTTGTGGGCTGCCATGTGGGTGCTGGGTATTGAACCTGCGTCCTCTGGAAGAGCAGCCAGTGCTCTTAACCCCTGAGCCATCTCTCTAGCCCCATAACTTGGGTTTCTGTTTAGGAGATGTGTTACTGTTTGTTTCATCCTCTACAATGATTTGGAGGTTGTGTATTGTCTTTCTTTCCTGAAACATAACTGAAGTAAAATTTATTTATCAATGCTATTTATGACCATTCAAAATGGTTTTAGACTATGGTGGCTTATGCCAGAGGGCTCAGACTCTGGCATAATACTTTTGTATTTTGAAATCTCAAATTTATAATTTGTGCTTGTGTCATTGTGACAGAAACAATGTGAGGATTGATTGTCCTCCAAAAGGGCAACAAGAGCTCTTAACCATTGAGCTGTCTCTCCAGCGCTCCTTCTAAGGCTTACCAGACTTTCTGAGTTGCTTCACCCTCCGGGAATTAAGTATTCTATTAAGTGTTTTTCAGCATTTTCCTAGAAACTGTGAGACAAGCAAGGACAGGATTCTGTGTAACCGCAGTACAGACAGCAAAATCAGGGGTGTGCCATTGCCAAGCGCGTGCTGTGTGGTTGTCAGTGTGTCAGGAGTGCTCTAGTAGAGAGGTCAGTTAGTGTTAGCACTTCCCTCTCTTCTAGTCTGCAGAAGTCACTTGGCTTTTACAATCTTAAACCCTTTACATGTTAGAAAATGTTTGTGAATTCCTCAGTTCACGTCTGTCTTCTCTCTTTAAAGGTAAATTGATAATTGGATTTGCTCAGCAGAAATCCAGGCCAGGTGGGGCTCCTGAGCGTATTTCATGTTTGTCTGGGTTTAACTTTGCATGTGATCTTCTGAGAGAGAGAGGGAGAGAGGAGAGAGAGAGAGAGAGAGAGAGAGAGAGAGAGAGAGAGAGAGAGAGAGAGAGAGAGAGAGAGAGAGAGAGAGAGAGAGAGAGAATGCTGAGATAGCCAAGCTTGCTTTACCCTGCTGATTCTTCTCCTTAGCCTTCCTTGTTGGGAATCCAGATGTGTACCACCACCCAACAGTCTGCCTGAGCGCCTATATTACTTTACCCTTTGTACGTGTGTAATTTTGTGGGGACATACCTTGTTCCTTATTTAAGATTGTAATTTACTTGACAGTAGAGCTTCCTTGGAACTTTGTCTTTTTTAAAATCATGATTTTAAAGGTGTAATTTGTGGGCGAGTGAGATGGGTTAGTTGGTAAAGGTGCTTGCTGCCATGTGTAATGACCTGAGTTTGATCCCAGGAACAGAACAGAAAGAAAGAATTGATTCCTGCAAGTTGCCTTCTGACTTCTACACATGCACTGTGGCATGTGCACTTACACACACACACACTAAAAAATTTTAGGTATAATTTGTAAGCTGAAAAATGCATCCATTGTAAATGAACAGTGATTTCTACAACCATCTTCAGAATCTAGTTTTATTTTTGGTTGTGAGCCTAGCCTTGAATGGGTGAGCCATCTCTCCAGCCCCACAGTCCTAGGCCTCTCCCCCTCGTGGTGTTTAAATCCTCTTTCCTACTCTGAGTCATCAATGGTGTCGTCTGTTTGCTGTCACTGAGTCTGGCTTCTTACATGCAGAGTATGAAAGGAGAGAGATTCAGTCTGCCCTCAAGTAGCAGTCTTTGGTTGGTCTGAGATGTTGGCACATTCAAACTAGGCATGCAGGAGAGCATGCCACGTAGGACCTGAGAGAACAGGCCTCAGGTCTAGAGTGGGATGTGGTGGTAAAGACAGGCCACAAACTGCTTTTAAAACTTGGGTGATAAGTCAAGTTATAAGATATCAAGATATGACCTCTGGGCTCCAGGGTGTATGGTAGTCACTGGTTTTCTGTAAATCCATGGATAGATTCCTTGATGCCTTGGGCCTGTTTAATGCCCCCCCCATTTGTTTGTTTTAATTGCTTTTGGTTTTTCAAGACAAGGTTTCTCTGTGTAACAGCCCTGCCTGTCCTGGAACTCACTTTATAGACCAGGCTGGCCTTGAACTCACTAAGACTGCCTCTGTCTCCCAAGGACTGGGCAGTAAAGGTGTGAGCCTCTCCCCCCCCCCCCCCCCCCCCCCCGTGTGTTTCCTTATTACATATTTTGCTTTAACTACTCTCTCTCTCTTTCTTCCTTCCTTCCTTTTTCCATTTTCCTATTCTAAGTTGACTTTAAACATCTCAGTGATCTTGGGTGACTTGGGGCCTGTTTTCTTTTGGTTTTAATGTTTTTCTGCAACGTTCAATGTGTGTTTCAAATAGCTGCCCTATTCTTATTAGCCAGCTCTCGAGCACATTGAAATCTGTGAAAGTGTTCTCATAATAATTACAGATACTGGTTATGTTAAATATTGTCACTGCTTTGTGCTAATAGGGTCAGCACAAGGAATATGGTATACATCTACCAGCCCTGCTGGCGTTATTAATGAATTTTCATTCATTAATAGTAAAAGAAATAAGAAGAGGACATGACCATTCCTAGGTATAGTAGAAGAGAAAGTTTTAGACAAAAGGGAGAGCACAGGCAGAGGCAGGGACATCTGGAAGAGTCCAGGGTGGTCATGATCCTGAGCCATGTGAGGGGGGAGAGTGGGTGTCCTAGCTAGGGTTTCTGTTGATGTGCAGAGACACCATGACCATGGCAACTCCTATAAAGGAAAACATTTAATGGGGTGGCTCACAGTTCAGAGGGTCAGTTCATTGTCATCATGGTGGGACATGGTGCTGGATAAGGAGCTGGGAGTTCTGTATCTTACACACATAGCAGGAGATGAGGCAATGTCTCTCACTGATGTCTGGGTCCAAGCTGCTACCGAGGGCCATGTCTTGGTCCATGGTTGTGCTGCAGCTGGAGTCTGTGTTGATCTCTGTAGCCCATGTTACTGCAGGATGCCATAGGAACCATGAATGTTGAAATCCAAGGGCATTGCTGAGCAGGCTCTGCCCTTCCATGGCCCTGGGAGAGCTGGACCCTATGGCATAGGCATAGAAGAGCTGACTCTGCTCCAGATTGACCAAAGCCGCTACCACCACCCAGACCCACATCCAGGGCTTTGAGTTGACCCACCCTAAAATCTACCCCGTCTATGCCAGAATGTGTGATGGGACTGATTCTTAGAGACCGTAGCCAAAGGATCTCCATATCTCAGAGCAGCAGGAAATTCCAGAGAGTTTCAGGGATGGTCCAGTAATGATGGTCTTGAACCAGACCAAATGACTCACTGCAATAAATATTTGTGGATGGAGCTAATTGGGCAAAACAGTATTATTCTACATGACACACCACAGCTCCCAATGCCACTAACACAAAGAGATGTTTGAGAGGCAGGAAAGACTGAAGAGTGAAATGTTTTTTGTTTGTTTTGCTTTGTTTTTAGCTAATATTTAAAACATTTTCTTTTGATGAGGACACTACTGGGTGAGGAGTAGATATGGAGGGAATGGGAAATGTGTGAGATTGGGGTACATGATGTGAACTTCCCAATGAATCAATACAAAATTATGTTTAAAAAAAAAAGGGAAAATACTTTTAGAAGAATGGGATATAAGCAAGTGTGTAGGGCAGTTATTAAAATTAATGACTGGTGGGAAAGGGTCCAGCCCCTTGTGGTTGGGGCCATCCCTGGGCTAGTGGGCCTGAATTCTATAAGAAAGTAGGCTCAGCTCCTGCCACCATGCACTTTCCCTGTTTGATTTCCTGTGTAATAAACAGTTTCTGGCCAGGACTAGTCCCAAGATCTGGACCAGCAGTCCCACAGCTCCAAAGAAACACATAGGAGCTTACATTAATTTCATGCTGATTGACCTGTGGCTCAGGCATATTGCTAGCTAGTTCTTTCATCTTAACTCAATCTGTTTCCATTGATCTGTTTAGCCATGTGGTTTGATACCTTTTCCCAGAGCAGCATGGCTGTCTTCTTTCCTCTGAGTTCACTAGTGTCTCTGCTGGTGTTTCTCCCTGCTGGCATCTCTGTAGTAGGAGGGTTCTCAGGTCCCGGGCGGCCGAGACCCACAGACCTGCCGCCCAAGCACGCTTAGCCGCCCAGCCGCCCAGGCCCCCAAAAATGACTCAGACACTTATATTAAGTCCATGCTGTTTGGCCTATGGCTCAGGCACATTGCTAGCTAGCTCTTACATCTTAAATCAACCCATTTCTATTAATCTGTCGGCCATGTGGCCCGTGGCTCACCTGTGTTCCTTACATGTTTCTTCTTGGGCTTCTGGCTCGGATCTGCCTGACTCCGCCCTGCTTGTCCTACCTATGCTCTGATTTCTCCTCCTACTTCTTCTATGGTGCTTGCCATGGTCCAAAACAGCTTCTTTATTTAAAGATTGAGATTCACAGCATACATAAACGCATTCCCACATCACATCTCTTCTCTGCTCTTCTCGTTCCCAGAGTTTTCTTAGTCTGGTAGCCCCACCCACACTTCCTGCCTGTCTTTGGCCAATCAGCATTTTTGTTTAACCAGTAGGCAGGACAATTATTTACATTGTAATAGAACATAGTCCCACTACATCTCCCCTCCTTTTTTCTTTTTAAAACAAAAACCCCAAATCTAATATCATTTCCTTCCTCTCCCTTATCCATAGCAACTTATAACCAACACTGTAAACAAACACAAACATCCAAAATCCATTTTTTGGGAAATGTAGGTGTAGTTCTTTAAGCTACTTCCTGCTGAATGAGGGTGCTGGCAATCCCATGGGGACCCAAAGAAAAGTTTAGGATTATGGACAAGTCCTTAGTGAAATAGTCTGTAAGGCTGGGTCATCTCAGCCAGTCTCCTTGAAGTTGTTCTGGATGCAGAGCTCAGAGGAAACTGCAGCAGAGGTGCTTTGAAACGCTAGATCATCTGGGCCATCTATCTGTTTTCATTGGAGACTTTTCAGGGGATCTTCCTCTATCAAACTTTATTTTCTTTATACAGGAATAGATTACACAGCCTCTCATTTTCTGTGGAAATAAAAAGAAAACCTCTAAGGTAGCATATCTTTTGATTTTAATTTTAAAGCCAACTCACTTACAAAATATATAGGTTGGATTAATCTAGCAGCATTTGTAATCAACTGTCTTTTAGCAGCTTTTACTACTTTGTTTTCAGTCAAAAAACTTAAAGAAAAGACAATAACATACAGTGTCCAGACACTCTTTATAATCTCTATCTTTATGTGGCTTATTTTTTATTCTATTTCTTTTTTAAGGATTTTCTCTATCCTTTTTTATTTTTTCTCTCAAGCCTATGTATATTTTTAAATGTACTCTAAACCATTTAGAGTTTTTAAATCTGTTTTTACTGTGTATCTGTTATTTCTTATCTTTTTCTGTGTCTGACCACACCTTTAATCTGCCAAGGTGTGGCTAAGGATTAAAGCTTGGCTAGAGTGGCTGGCTGCCTCCACCCAGCTCCTAGTCTACCTTCATAGAGTTTAGCTGGTTAGCAGAGGTACTAGTAGGACCCACAATTACCATTCTGGGGGATTTTAGGGTCCATATAACCACCAAGTAAAGCAGCCATCTGCTGATCATGAACTCCATTTAAGTATTTGGCAGCAGGGCCTCTTAAAAGACTGACAAGTGTTTTGTCGCTGACACTGAGTCAGGAAGCTTCTCTTAAAAATGCTGTGCCTTTGCTTGTCTCCAGCAAACAGGGCTGACCCTAGAAAATGCTGCTGCTGCTGCTGCTGCTGCTAAGAAGCCGTCTTTGACTCTTTGCTTTTTGTCTATATAAACAGCTTAAACACATCATTTATAGCTTGTTGCCTACATCTAGGCTTTTGTGAGACTTGAGGAACTGGCCATCTTGCAGCTTAATTAAGCTGTTTTTAGCTCTGATTCTGTGCTCTAGAACCCTTTTTAATCTTTCTCCGGCTTTATGTGGGAGTATATGACCCACGTTGTTGCACCATTTGTAATAAAAAGTTTCTGGGCTGGACTAGCGACAAGATCTGGACCAGTAGTTCCAAAGTCTATGCTGGTGTTTCTCCCTGCTGGCATCTCTGCTCTGTTCCTCCTGTTCCCAGAGTTCTCTTAGTCTCTAGCCCCGCCCACACTTCCTGCCTGCCTTCAGCCAATCAGCATTTCTACTAAACCAGTAGGTGGGACAATTATTTATAGTGTAGCAGAACATAGTCCCTCTGTTCTGACCATTTTTGATGAGGAACTGTGATATTGAAATACAGGCAAATGTACCCTTTCCTCCCAGCATGTTTTTGGTCATGATGTTTCATCACTGTATGGGGTTATGTTGTTCCGTGGTAAATAATTGTCCCTGCTTATGAGTTTAATAAAAAGCGCTGATTGGCCAAAGGCAGACAGGAAGTGTGGGCGGGGCTACCAAACTAGGAGAACTCTGGGAACTGGAAGCACAGAGCAGAATGCCAGAGAGAAGCCAGAAGAAGCAGAGGACAACTATGCTGCTCTGAGAAAAGGTACCGAGCCGCATGGCTGAACAGGATAAGAGTCATGGGTTAGATTAAGGGTAAAGAGTTAGCAAGTTATATGCCTGGTCCATAGGCCGATCAGCCTAAAACTATTGTAAGCATTTGTATGTCTTTGTGGGTCTGCGGGCCTAAACCTTGAGGCTAGGCCCGAAAGTCCAGGCCAGAAACCTCCTACTACACATCACAGCAATGATAATCCTAACTAAGACAGGGCAAAACCCAGGGCCTTGTGCTTGTTAGACAAGGGTTCCACCACTTAACTGAATCTCCAACCTCTGCAAAAAAATGTTTTTATAGACAGGATCTGTGTATTTATTATCTCGACAGGTTAGAAGATACTTGGTACTTGACAATCTACCAGGTATTCCTCCCGGGATCTTCTGCTTGCATTATAGCATAAAGGTTTTTGTTTTTGCAATGAAACTTGAACTCAGAGCTTTAAACATAGTAAACAGGACTCTACCCCTTGGCTGCACTCCATTCACAGACTTTTTATTAGATATTCCTGGATAGATTTATCTTTGGCTGTTTACACAAGATGTTGGAATTGTAATAATTAAATGTATGGTATCTATTAAAATACCTTTCAAAAAGTTGATATGCTGTAGTGTATTGATAAAGAGAGGTTGTTACTTTCCATTGTCATTTAGTAATCCATAACTACCTAGAAAATATATGTGTGTTTATGTGGTGTGTGTGTGTGTGTGTGTGTGTGTGTGTGTGTGTGTGTGTGTGTGTGTGTGTGTGTGTAGTAAGAGGTTTCTGGCCTGGACTTTTGGGCCTAGCCTCAAGGTTTAAACCTGCAGAGCCACAGACCCACAGAGATACACAGATGCTTACAATAGTTTTAGGCTCAGCCTAAGGAGCAGGCATATAACTTGCCAACTCTTTACCCTTAATCTAACCCATGACTCATATCCTGTTCAGTCATGCGGCTCGGTACCTTTTCTCAGAGCAGCATAGTTGTCCTCTGTTTCTTCTGGCTTTTCTCTGGCATTCTGCTCTGTTCTTCCTGTTCCCAGAGTTTTCTTAGTCTGGTAGCTCCACCCACACTTCCTGTCTGTCTTTGGCCAATCAGTGCTTTTTATTAAACCAGTGGGTGAGACAATTATTTACAATGGAACAACATAACCCCCTACATGTGTGTGTGTGTGTTAGAGTATAGCCTTGGTTGTCATCCTCTCCTACCTTGTTTGAGATAGGGTCTCTAGTTCTCTATTGCATGGCTGGACTAGTTTGTTCATGAGCTTCTGGGAATTCTGTCACTTCCTCCTCTGGTGCCCTAGAAGGAGCATTGAAGTTACAGGTTTGTGCTGCTCACCCAGCTTTTACAGAAGACCTGGGGATTCAAACTCAAGTCCTCATGTCTCAATGGCTAGCACTTTACCCATTGATCCATTGCTGCAGGTCACAAACCATCTTGAAATATTTACTAGTGCTTTATTAGTATGCCTATGGGTTTTTCAATACCATTTTCACTAACATATATTAATTGCACAAAATAATGGGTTTTGTTAAATTGTCATGCATGACTATAGTAACCTTTGATCATATTCAACCCCCCATTCTCACTTATCAGTATCATTAAAGGGCTTTTATTGTTCCATTTATTTTTGTCCAGATGACAGGAAATAATTTTTGGTTGAAGAAAATAGAAATCAGTGTTTCTGAAGCAGAAAAGAGAACTGGAAGAAATGCCGTGAACATGCAAGAGACATACACTGCTTACCTCATCGAGACGCGGTGGGTTGCCAAGATGGGTCCTGACTTTGCATGGGAAGGTTTTTCTGGTAGCCATTGTCTATGGTCTAGCAGTTCAGTAGAGTAAGGTTGAATAACTAAATTCCTTCAGAGGCTCAGGATGGCTTTCTTATAATAGGACATTGTTTCCAGGTAAAAGTAAGGGAATTTACCTTTTAGAATATGTAGGAATGCCTTGGGAAGTAGTATATTATTCTTCCAGTAGAGAAGACAAGGCCAATTATAAGTTAGAGTAAAGTTAACATTTCTTGTTGAAGTTGGGAATCTGAACAGAAGTGTTTTTAGATGTAGTTGATGCCTCTCTAAATATTCCTGTTTTTGCCATAGAGCCATTTGTGTTTTATATTATATGTTGTACTTTCTTTTTATTAATATGTAATTGATAAGCTTAGTAGTAAGCTTAATATATTTGTTTTATTTAGTTGTTGCTTTTTGAGACAGGGTCTCTGAAGCCCTGACTTTCTTGGAACTCACAGAGATCTACCTGCCTCCTGCATCTGCATCTGTGCTCCCGTGCACAGTCATATCTGTATATTTAATACTTACATGTAGGGCATGGTAGTGCACAACAATGATGCTGGCATTAAAAGCAGGAGGATCAGGAGTTTAAGGTTAACCTGGGCTATATACTAAAGCCCTGTCTCAAGTGTTATAATGAAAGTAATAATAGCTAAGACCAGTAGTGTGGGAGCTAGAGAGATGGCTTTATGGTTAAGAGCAAGTACTGCTCTTGCAAAGAACATAAGAGTTTGCTCATCAGCACCCACATCAGGCATCTCACTGTTGGCCTGTAGCTCCAGCTCCCGTAATTCAACACTTTGTCCTCTGAGGATACATGCTCTTACATGGATGCTATACAAACACAAAGACACGTAATTATTCATAATAATAAAATAAATCTTTTTAAAAAGAACAGTAGTATACTCGAGGCTAAGGCAGGAAAATCAATAAATCTTTCCTCTTTTTATCTCTCTCTCACTAACCTGGGTCTTGTGGGCTGCCAGCCCATCCAGAAGGATCTCTTGAATGTAGGTGTTTGAGGCCAGCTAGGTCAGCACAGTAAACCCCACCTAAATCCAACTAAAGTAACAGAGAAGCAGTGACTGCGCTAAGCCTGACATAATTAGAAGTTGATCCAGGACTAATGCAGCTTCTCTGTCACTGTGCCCTAATAGACAGATGCACATTGTGGTCATATATGCTTTTCTTTTTTTAAAAAAGATTTGTTTATTTATTATGTACACAATGAGTATGCCTACATGCTAGGAGAGGGTAACAAATCTCATTATAGATGGTTGTAAGCTACCATGTGGTTGCTGGGAATTGAACAGCCAGTGCTCTTAACCTCTGAGCCCTATATATGCATTTCTTAAGAGGGCAAATACATCATTTTCAAGCACATAGTTAAGAAAGGAGGTCTTGATAATGTTTCAATTTTTCTGGGCATAGTAGCATTTAGGAGGCTGAAGCAGGTGGATTTCTGTGTTAGTTCCAGGCCAGCCTGGTCTACACAGCAAGTTCTATGCCAGTCATAACTGCATAGTAAAACCTGTCTTAAACAACAGCGAAAATCAAAACCCCGTGTTCATGATAGCAGCAGAAATCTTAGTGCCTTAAAGTAGCCTTCACACGCTCATACCCTAAATTCTTTCCAACGGCAGTTTAAACTTTTGTTTGTATAGATGAAACAAGAGGTGCCTGCCAGCTCTGTGAAGGACAGAAAGACACGGTTGTGAGCTTTCTTCCTTGCCCTTCAGACCGAGATTTGCTCCTGTGGATCTCCTGGTACTCAGATCCATCCCATTGACTCTTATCCTGAACTCAGGCTTTGTGGTATCTTGGTCTTTGTCATGAACTTTTTTCTCATTGTGGAGGTAGTAAAACTACAAGTGCCTTTTATATAATGAATTATAATGAATGTTGTAAAGCCAGTTCTATACTGTGGCTTTCAAAGGTTTCTAGTGTAGCTGTTCTCAGGAATTCATAAGGGTTTTCTATCACAGAAGAAAAGTACTCAGGGATGAGAGCTTTGGACTCAGAGTGTGTGTTTGTAGGCAGAGAACAGCTGCATCTCCTCTGTAAAATGGGCACAGGAAATCTATTTACAGGATTGTAAGGTTTTGAAGGCAGTGGTACTATGTGTAATAGAAATGCTCTTCAATTCTCTTTGCAGGTCAGTTGAACATGCTGATGGTCAGAGTGTCCTCACAGATTCCCTATGGAGGCGGTACAGTGAGTTCGAGTTGTTGAGAAACTACCTTTTAGTGTACTACCCCCATGTTGTCATGCCGCCTCTTCCAGAAAAGCGGGTAAGATAGAGCAGCAGGTTGAGAAGTGCCTGGAACTGAGCCTGTTCATTTATTTGTTTGCTTTATTTTCTTTTTGAAACTGGGTTTCTCTGTGTGGCCTTGGCTGTCCTGGAACTTATCTATAGACTCAGAGATCCATCACTGCAAAATATATATTCTTTCTCCTAAATATGTCGACACAGCTTGCTCAGTCTGTATAATGTTACTTGTTTGTATATGCTTTGGGTTGGTCATTTGGTAGCTCTTCCATGGGAAGGACTATTTCTCCCACTCTGAGCATCCATTATTTGTCCAGAGTTCTTTGTCTAGGGTTGAGGCCCCAGAAGATGTCCTCCTTTAAGCTAGCATGTGTATTAATGTTGTCCATGTGAGGTCTTGTTTAGGCAGCCATGTTCATAAGCATAGCTTCCCTGAAGTTCCCAGGAGATGTAATCTCACAGCAGAGTTCCTGTTCCTCTGGTTCCTGGTTCCTCCTCCACTTCCAGATGTTCCCTGAGCCTTAGATACAAGAGATGTGTTGTAAATCCACCCGTTGGGCCGGGTACCACAGCATCGCTTGTTCTCTGCATGTTGGTCAGTTGTGGTTTTCTTTAACGGTCTTCTGTTGTAAAGAGAAGTTTCTTTTATGAATATGTGCTGGGTAATTTTATATCAACCTGACACAAGCCAGAGTCACCTGAAAGGAAGGAGTTTCAAATGAGAAAATGCTTCTGAAAGACTGAGCTGTAAGCACACAAGCTTGTAGGACATTTTCTTAATTAGTGATTGATGTGGGATTTGAGATGGGAGGGCCCAGCCCATGATGGGTGGGGCCATTCCTGAGCTAGTGGTCCTGGGTTCTGTAAGAAAGCAGGCTGAGCAAGCCATGAGGAACAAGCCAGTCAGCAGCCTCTCTCCATGGCCTCTGCATCAGCTCCTGCTTGAGTTCTAGTGCTGACTTCCTCTGATGACGAACAGTGACATGGAAGTGTCCGTCATACACCCTTCCCTCCCCAGTTGCTTTGGCCGTGGTGTCTTGTCCCAGCAGAAGTGACTCTCACTAAGACAGAGGGCAAGAGCTGTGCTTCCCTGTGTTTGAACCTGTTCCTAATGGTTACTTTGTTCACCCAGGCAGAGTTCGTGTGGCATAAACTCTCTGCTGACAACATGGATCCAGACTTTGTGGAGAGACGACGGATAGGCTTAGAAAACTTCCTCTTGAGGGTTGCTTCACATCCTGTGCTTTGTAGAGACAAAATCTTCTATTTGTTCTTAACACAGGTATTTTCTTTTAATTAGTCTTTAAAAAATATTCATTTGAGTTAGGCTTTTAAAAAATAAGATGCCGATTCTTGAGACTCTTTTGAATTAGTTTTTGGTAGGCAGTTTATTGTGCTTGGTTTATTTTGGATTTTGGGCTATTGGGTTCTGTCATTAGCCGAGTTTTTTTAAAATTTATATATTATTAATGTGTGCATGTGTGTGTTCTTTTGAGTATGATATAGGAAGGGGGCACACCTGTCATACACATATGTGGAGGTCAGAGGACAATTTTGTAGAGTCAGCCTCTCCTTCCACCATTACGTGAGTTCTGGGAATTAATCTTAGTTGCTAGGCTTACATGGCAAATGCTTTATCTAAATATGGAGCCATCTCACCAGCCCCATAGCTAAGCTTTTAAAAAATATTATTAATTTTATGTATATGTGTGTGTGCCTGACTGTATGTATATGTACAGCATGGATGCGGAGTCTGTGGAGGTCAGAAGCAGGGTTGGATCCCAGGAACTGGAGTTACATATGGTTGTGAGCCACAGTGTGGGGATTGGAAACTAAACCTGGGTTCTCTGCAAGAGCAGGAAGTGTTCTTTACTACTGAGCATCTCTCCAGCCCCATCACAGCTAAGATTTTTACACTTAAAAGATACTAAGACTTTCTCTGTGTTAGAATTGCCTAAATGAAAACCTAAAATTAAGCTCCAGTGTTAGGAGGCTGGATGTCTAAAATCTTGGATATTTTTCAAACTTTTGGAGTTTGCAGTGTATGCTTAGTTTTGAAGTAAAGAAAATAGTTTTAATCTCTGTCATATCACTCGAATTAAGAACAGAATGATAGATACTCAGTTTATTTCATGTGGAACATGATGTATTGTGCATTGGTTGTTTGGCTTTGCAGTAATGATCACTAAAACTGACTTTGGTTTTTAGGAAGGTGACTGGAAGGAGACCGTGAATGAGACTGGATGTCAGCTGAAGGTAAGCTCACTTTCCACATCCCTTTACAGTTCCCATTGCAACTCTCAAAGGGGATGTGGATCTGTTTGATTGAGTGAATTATGGGAATCAGCTGCGCATCTAACATTGTTGACAGGCTTTTCAAGAAAACACTTCAGTTCACTTTTATGTAATGTTAGAGTTAGTTGCACTATAGTGAGTAGTTTCTTAATCCTACCAGAAAATATTTAAAATCAATAATTTAGGCTCATTCTATAGATTTTTCCTATAGTGTATTAGTACTTGTACATTTTCACTTTCCTAATTTCTACCTGAGCAGTCCACCTGTCCTCCAACTCTCACCTAGAAAATCCACACTTGGTTTTTCCAACATTGGGAGACCTAGGATGAGACCTTTGTCATGCTTCTGGAGCACGAGACCTGGTCACCATCTTCAAATGCAGTGGGAGTCATGATGAGATGGTCTCTTAGTGATGCAGGTCATTAATGTTGGTGTTTGCAACAGAGAATGTTGCCTGGAGATTGAGAGGTTCAGTGATGAAGAAATGGAGCTCTTCAGATCTTCTTAGGGACAGCTAGCACAGAGTATTACAGACTTAAAAGGATTTGCCTGCTGTAAATCCTGTCAGTGGGGTAGACAAATAGAGCATAAACTTGTAGAATACAGGATGAATATTTCTAAATTGGAAATCTAAAATTTGAAATATTATGAAGTATCAAATATTTCAAAATTTAAAACATTTTAATAGCATAATTCAGTTTTAGACTTAGGAATGTTTTATATTTCAGATTTTATATAAAGGGATACTTAACTGGCAAAGTCTGAAGACATTGTAAAGACCAAAGCAATTCAGATAAGAGATGTTGAGCCTGTATTTAATACCAGATAGTAAATGATAGCCAGGTGTACTGGTACACACCTTTAATCCCAATAAGGGAAGCGATGGCAGGTGGATCTCTATGAGGCCATCCTGGTTTACTTGGTGAGTTCTAAGACCACCAGGGCTACATAGTAAGAAACTTAAAAAAAAAAGGGAAAAGGTGGTAAATGATGAATCCGTTCAGCATAGTACACCCAGACAAGAACAACACACTATGTTCAGTAATTTAAAAACACTCTGACTAGGCTTGGTGGAGCTGAGGGTTAGACATTGAAGGTTATCCTGAGCTATGTAGCAGGTTTGAAGGTTACCTGCATTACCTGCAACTCACTGTCAAACAAAACAAAACAGCCAAACAAAAAGCAGATAACTCCTGGAGTTTCAGACATACAGGAATTTGAAATTCAGTTCAAAATAAGAGGAAATGTAATCAAGTATCTGATTCTGTCATGAAGTGACTCTAATATCAATTTCCTGATTGTTGATTTTAGCACCTAGTGGTACTCTGAGGGAAGATGTAGCTTTAGCTTAGGGATGGATTTGCAGTAATTAAAAACTTTTTATAAAGATTCATATTTTGAATTTTCCCTTCAATCAATTCTAAGATATATTACAAGTGAATAAGAAAGATAAGACTAATATTAAGTCATTTGGGTGAATCTTCTGTATGAGAAGACATTAGACACTGATGTGGCCATTAGTCACTTGTCTTTCTGTTCTTGTCAGTTTTGTCTGAAAACACCTAATTTTATCTCTTAGTATAAAATGTGCTTTTTGCAGAGCTCTTTAAATCTTATGGCCAGATGACTTTTGAAGTATTTAAGTAATGTTTTGTATTTGCATAGCCTTGTGGTTTCAAACGTGTTTTACTTTTATGAAGTATTTGAAAGGTAATACTAATACAATATATGAAATGAATAATTCAAAAAGTCACATGTTGAAATAATTAAGAGATACTTCAAAAACTTGTTTATTGCTTATTTTATTACAAGTTCTGTTTCAAGTCTTTCTTCATGAAGGAAATGAGATCTTTGTGGACAACCTCACAATGTACAAGTATACATACATGCATTCACATGACACTATCTACATACATTGATAAGTGTACACACACACAGTCACATTTAATTTATATGAAGGCTGTATATCTAGCAATTATATTTCATCTGATCACTGAAAGCTACAGTTAGGCAGCTCTGAGTTTTGTAATGTTCAGATGGACATAACGTAGTTTTACTTTAAAAACTGGGTTGGTCTTCTCAAGTCCCGATTCATATTTTGAGTATTTCTATAAGTACTCATGGTATGTGATTCTGCGGAAGGAGAGCAAAGGGTTTGTCCCTAGAATAATGAACACATAAAGTAATCCAGTGTGGAGTAAAATTTTTTTCTTTCAGTTACCTTCATCACAAACAGAGGCTGATTCAGAAGACTCTAGAACCTTTCCTCTTGCTTGGAGGAAGGAATGTGAGAGAGAAAGTTCAGGTCCTCTGCTAATCTCTGGGTACCTGCAGACTGTGAGGTGCTCACTCTTCCAAGTGTCGCATGTTCTTAAGGAGTGTGTAAGGTGGTGTTAAGAGAGGGTGAATCATTTAAAAAGATATTTTGAAGCCAGGTCACAAGGTGGTGGCACATGCCTTTAATCTCAGCACTCAGAGGCAGAGCCAGGCAGGTCTCTGTGAGTTCATGGACAGCCAGAGCTACCCAGAGAAACTCTGTGAAAAATCAAACAAAATAATTCTTTTGAATAGTGAAAAGCAGCCTAAGAGAAGTAGACTTCGATTGTTGTTAATGAGACAGTAGGGTTTGTTTTCTGGAGTTACTTTAAGATGAGTGCCAGCCAGGCAGTGGCCAGCAGCACAAAACACAACGCCTCCCCTAAAGGGAATAATAAGAAAGTATTCTAAGGCACATATCAGCAAGTTGGCCTGGAAATTATGGCTGTGCTTTGGTCTTTACAATGTCTTCAGACTTTGCCACAGAGTAAAAGACAGTCAGACATTAGTTTCTTTGCAAGACACTTGGGTGAGGACAGCAGGCGGGCTGCTTAGAGCAAAGCCAGGACAGTGCTGCTGCAGGGCTCAGATGCATTTTGATGGCATTCTTCCCCTTTAGATTGGTGGAAGATGAGATCTGCTAAGAATATATTCCAAGGGCTCTCTCTACCTATTAGTCAAAAGTTGGGTCAGTTACCCCAGCTGGTAATAAATGGTTAGTGAAGAGCCTAATGAGACTAAGATCTTTTTGTCTGTCAACCTATAACATTCCAGCTCTACCCAGTCACAAAGTTTTCCTTAATCTGCACAATCTTCAACAGAGAACTGGAATTTCCTCCCCAGGAAATTTCGCTCTCATGGTTCACAACTGCCTTCCCAGCATTTTGGAGGCTGTGGCAGAAGGATCATGAGTTCTAAACCACTCCAGGCTGTATATATAAAGAGACCCTGACTTAAGAAAGACTGCACAGAATATTACCCAGACGGTTATTTGTGTAGTATGTGATGGGTCTGCAGTATAGAAGGTCCTGTCACTAAGATAAGGACAAGAGACAAACTGGGGGAAGTCTCTTTTGAGTTGAGATGGGGGGGAGCAGCCCCAAGCTGGGTGGTTTCCTTGGGAAGGTTTAGGAGAAAATGGACAAAGTAGCTAAAAGTCTTGCCATGACAGCCTCTGTGCAGCCCCAGAGCCAGTGAGCATTCAAATTATGCTGTGTGTGTGTGTGTGTGTGAGAGAGAGAGAGACAGAAATGGACAGTTGAGAAACACATACGCGTTATTTCAGATCATGCCATGGTAAAGGAGAAAAAAGGTGCTATAAGCACATTAGGGGCATCTTTGGATATTGAGTGGAGAGAGTTTGGGTAGATTCAAAGTAACCTGTCGTTTTTTAGTGGGATAGGGAGCTCTTCAGGAAGTTGTCTTTGGAGGAGGCTGCGGTTTGGTCACATTTTAAATGTCTCTTCTTTCTGTGTGATCTTAAAATGAGCAACGGTGATGGACCTAATCTGCCGGACATGTTTGGTCAAGAAAGGCTTAAAAGTAAGAAAAAAGAAAAAAAAAAAGTAGGATAAAAAAGTGAGACTTAAGGCTGGAGAGATGGTTCAGAGGTTGGGAACACTGGCTATTCTTCCAGAGGTCCTGATCTCAATTTCCAATAACCACATGGTGGTGCATGGCCATCTATGATGAGATCTGGTACCCTCTTATGACATACAGGCATACATGTAGGCAGAACACTATGTGCATAATAGATAAATAGATATTTAAAGAAGAGGGGGGAAGTAAGATTTGAAGTTGGGCATAGTGGTGCACTCCGTTTAATCCCAGCACTCTGGAAGCAGAGGCAGGCGATCTCTGAGTTTGAGACCAGCCCAGTCTACAGAGCAAGTTCCAGGACAGTCAGGCTCCACAGAGAAACCCTGTTTCAAAACAACCAAACAAACAAAAAGTGAGATTTGAGAGGACTGGAGAGGTGGCTCAGTGGTTAAGAGCACTGGCTGTTCTCTCAGAGGACCCAAGTTCAAATTTCAGTACCCCAGTGGTAGCTCACAACCATCTATAACCAGTCCCCAGAGATCCAGTGCCACCTTCTGGCCTCCACAGGCACCAGGTATGTACATGGTGTACAGACATACCAGGTAATACATGCAGGCAAAACACCTCCATGCATGAATAAAGAAATAAATGTACTTATTTATCATTAAGTGAGATTTGAGAGATTGAAGAGATGGCTTAGCGACTAAGAGAACACTTGCTACTTTTGCCAAGGACCTGGGTTCTTTTCTCAGCTCCTACGTGTAACTCCATTTCCAGTCTTTTGGCTTCTAGGCACCAGGCTTGCATGTGCTACACATACATACACACAGACAAAATACTCATGCACATAAAATAAAAGGAATTCATCTTTAAGCTTCTTCAGTATTCAATAGCTAGCTGTGCAGCTCTCTGGCCACTGGGCTGTGAGCTGTGGGCCCCGAGTGTGTGGAGCTTCTTACTTGTTCCCATTCTCTTAGCCAGTAACTCAGATGTTTTGGTAGTTTTGGTTCACTTTAAGTTAGAGAGTATTTGTAATTGTGGGTTGGAAATTGAAATAATATAAAGTCTTGAGGAGGATAGAGTTTTGTTTTTTGTTTTTTTTTTTAAGCTAAACTAAATTTTAAAATTGATTTATAATTGAACTACTTTTTTGATAGTCACTAATTCTTGTACCTTATGCAAAACAATTCAGTTTTTTTTCTTTCTTTCTTTGAAGATTTATATTTGTACTTTATATGTATGTGCACCATATGCATGCCTAGTGCTTCTGGTGACTAGAAGAGGGCATGAGATCCTCTGGAACTGGAGTTATAGGCAGTTCTGAGCTGCTATGTGAGCGCTAGGAACTGAACCCAGGCCCTTTACAAGAACAGCAAGTACTCTTAATCACTAAGCTATCTCTATAGCACCCTGGTTTGGGGCTTTTGTTTGTTGAATAGTTTTGAGACAAGTTGTGTAGTTCTACCTGCCCTGGATCTTACTTTGTAGACTAGGCTGGCCTCAGAGATCCACCTGCCTCTGCTTTCCAAGTGCTGGGACTAAAGGTGTGTACCACCATGCTTGGCTCGATTTTCTTTTACTTTTCTTTTTAAGTAAAAAATTAGGATTTGAATATATTAAGAATGCATCTCATACAATGAAATTCTTATTTAGTATTTACCACCCTGCCTCTTCTTAGAGGACAATTATCTAGACATAAGTTAACGTGTGTTGTTTGTAAGCTGGGTACCACACTATCTCACACCTAGTGCTAGGGGCTAGAGCTAAGAGGGTGAGGAGTTTAGGGCCAGCCTGGGCTACATGAGAATGTCTCAAAAACCGAAAGAGGTATCTTTAGCATTTTGAACTATCTGTGTAGTAATGTGATGCCATCTAGCTTGCTTTACTTAGCATAGCATGACTTTAATGTAGGTATTTTTATTTTTCTGAGACACTGATTATGATAACGAGAAATGAAGGCCCATTTGGTTTGGATTCTACCTGAGAGTACGCTCAGAGCCCTCAGGATTTCCATAAAGCATCAGGTTCATAGCCTGCCTAGGCAGCTCATCGCTAATGCAGAGCTGTTGGCCTTACTGGTGCCGAGGTGTTTGTGGTTGCTTGCTTTGGAATCACTGACAGCCACATATTTACTCTGATCTGTAACATGTTGTATGGTGTTTTCCAAAGAAGCTGTTCTTCTTCAGTATGCTTAATGTACTTACAACAAATGATAAGCTTAAAAAAGTATTTGAGCACTTTGATTCTGAAGAGAAAATAAAACTGTTTGAATTTTATATCCTGAAATGTAATTTTATTAAGTCAACAAATTATGTTTTCCAGGCAGACTCCAGGTTAAAAGCGCTTAATGCAACATTCAGAGTGAAAAACCCAGACAAGTAAGGCTTTGCTTTAATAATGGTTTACAGTGTTGCTTTGAGTGGTGCCTATCAATCGATTTAACTTTTCATTTCTGAATGTATGCGCTTAGTTGGATAAATATTTTTAATAATAATTTACATTCAGTGAAATCTTTTTAAAGTCTAAAACTGATTTTGAAATTTGGTAATTTGAATTTAAGGTTGTGTCTGAACTTATAGAAAATTAGGCCATTGTTTTTTCTTCTAGAAGGATTTATTAAATGTTGAAGATATCAGAAAAAGTGAGAAAAGTAGTTTTCTATAGTTTTTCTTATGTGACTGCTTATTAAATGTGCACAGTTTAAGAAAATTATGTATTGATATATAACAGTCTAGTTTGTGTGCCCAAAGCCTGAGGATAAATGCACAGGGGCCCTGAGGTGCTGTGCTGACACAAGTCCTTGACATTAGGACCGTACGTCTGCTGTTCCTGGATAAGACAGATCCAAGAGATTTATCTTTGCTTACTCTGAGTCTGGTGGATGGGGCGGCCTCTTCCTTACTAGCTCCTTCACAAGACGCATTCTTGCTAGACATGGTTTGTAGTTGTATCTCTGTAGGCAGATGGGTTAGGATTTCTTCAGTGAGTTCTCTGTAAGCTAAATTCTTACCAAATAAAACCCAAACCCAAGTTTGCATATTTTGATAACCCGTCATGTTAAACTGACTTACATTATTAACAGCAATGCCTCTGTTTTGCTTGTTTTGTGATAGGGATAGAACCCAGGACCTCTTGCATACTAGGCAAGCCCTCTGCCACCAAGCTAAATCTGTAGGCCTTCTTGGCTTTTATCATAAATTTTAAATATAAAGTATAAATGAATATTTCTGAGGTTTTGGTAATTAGGAAGTGATAATGATGACCATTGAACTTTTGTTTCTGGTTTTTAAATTGTTTTTAATTGTGTGTGTATCTGTGAGTGCTAGGCTGAGCAGCCATGCTCATCTCTCCATTTTGTTGTTCTGAGATTCCGTGCCATCCAAACTGGTCTCAAGCTCCTAGTCCTGCTGTGGGCCTTCTGGATGCTGGGACTACAGGTTTATGCGGCTGTACCTCAAGTTTTGTTGTTTGTTTGTTTTTTAGATCAAGTTTAGGTTTATGGTGACATTGAGCAGGTCTAGAAGCCTGTCCACTTCCTCCACATTCTCTCTTTCTCCACCTCTCACAGCAGAGCACTGGGTGGACAGTTTTGCCGGTGTTAGTTTACTGTGGCTCTTGGACAGCGTGTGATATGGGGTGGGTGCATCTACTGTCCTAAAGTCCCCTCTGCCTTCCTGCTGGAGTAACTTCTCAACTTTGCTTTTTCTGTAATTTTTTGTTTGTTTTGAGACAGGGTTTCTCTGTGTAGCCCTGGCTGTCCTGGAATTCACTCTGTAGACCAGGCTGGACTCTAACTCAGAGATCTGCCTGTCTCTGCTGGGACTAAAGGAGTGTGCTACCCACTGCCTGTCATAATAATAGGTAGCCAAATAATAGGTAGCCTTTTAAATTGGCGTCTTTTATCCAGGTCCCATTGGTGTCTTTCAGTGATGTAATGAAGGTAAACAATAGGTGTTAGATTAGAACCAAAATTGTAAGCTTGTGAATTTGTGGATATTCATTAGGGATTTGTTACTTCTATTGGTACTTTAACATCAATGTTTTGCTAACTTTCTTTTATTAAACGTTTATCAATGTAGTGAAAAAGATTTTGTCAATTGAATTTCTTAATTTTGGCTTTACAAAGTTATTTGAATTACTGGATTTTTTTATTCATATTGTTGGTTTTTAGAATTTTAGGTGGGCTAAGGCCATCTAACTGTCAAATTATAAAATCAATAGCTAATTGCAAGAAAATTTATTTGCCTTAAATTCTATTATAAGAGATTTTTAATATGTATGTAAATTCTGTTTTAGGTCTCATTGACTCAACAGAGTAATAATAATTAAAAATAACCACATCATTATTGAAATAGTATCATCACAAGAAAGTTTTACACTATTTCCCTAAATCCCTCAAAACCAGAATAATTATTGCAGAGAGAGGGCCAAACTGCTGCTGCTTCTTGCTTTATTCAAGTGTCTTTCCTCCCAGACTGACTATGGGACTTTGATCCAGTGGTTCCCAACTTTCCTATGCTGTGGCCTTTAATATAGTCCGTTCCTCATGTGGTGACTCCCCATATAAAATTATTTTTATTGTTACTTCATAACTGCAATTTTGCTACTGTTATGTGATCTGTGTTTTCTGATGGTCTTGGGCACCCCCTGTGAAAGGGTAATTTGACACCCTTAGGGGTTGTGACCCACAGGTGCAGAACCACCGCCATAGGGGCTCTGTAAATGTCATTTGCCTCGCTCTGACATTATGAATGCACCTAAGGTTGATTTGTGGCCACTTATTGCCTGGTTATGTTGTGTTGATTAAAACTGAATCTAAAGATTAAATCAGCCAGATTATATAAATCACATGATCTTTAACTGGTTATTTTTAAATCTAGTAGTTTTTTTATAAACAGTTTTAATCTCATACCCATCATAACCTATCAGGAAGCTTTATTTATTGTGACTTTAATTGCTAGTTTTTCTTGTCTGGTAAAACAAAACAGGGGCTTTAGTTAAATCACATATAAACCATTTTTCTTTTAAAGGAAAACACACTACATGGTCAAATATTTAATTATGGTTTTCTTAGGTCTTTTGCGTTTCCAGATTAATTGGAACAGAAAGAATAGAAATTAGAATAGAGTTGGATTTGTCTTTAACCAGCTTAGGACAAGAGCTTACAATATAGTTCAGTGGGTAAAAGTGATTGCCACGTAGACCAGACAATGTACTTTGATTTTAGAATCCATGTTAAAAAGCCAGATGTGGGGGCTAGAGAGATAGCTTATCAGTTGAGAGCACTAGCTGACCTTTCAGAGGACCTAGGTTCAATTCTCAGCATCCACATAGCAGCCACAACTATCTGTAATTCCAGTTCCAGGGGATCTGACACCTTCACACCAAATCACATAAAATAAAGTTTTGTTTTGTTTTTTTTTAAAGCCAGATGTGATGGTGCACATCTTGTATTCCAGTACTATTATGGTGAGATGGGAGATGTAGTTAGGAGGATCTTCCAGAGTTCACAGGCCATTTAGTCTTGATGGAAGGAAAGAACTAACCCTTAAAAGTTGTACTTTGACCTCCACATGTGTGCCATACCATACCCATACTCACATTCACTCAAACACACAGTAATAATAAGTAGGAAAAAATTGAAAATCCAAAAACAGGCCTGAAGAGATGGCTCAGAGGTTGAGAACATTGACTGCTCTTCCAGAGGTCCTGAGTTCAATTCTCAGCAACCACATGGTGACTCACAACAATCTATGATGAGATCTGGTGCCCTTTTCTGACATGTAGGCATGCATGCAGACAGAACACTGTATGCATAATAAATAAATAAACCTAAACAGACAAACAGCTCCCAGATAGGCAGAGCAGTATGAGCCTGGAATGCAGAAGCTGCCTTTGTGATTTCTTACAGTCATGCAGACTCACAATACATTGAAATGCTTTTCTGTGGGGTTTATTCTAGGTGATGGTTGATTGTATAGATTATATGAAAGGTGCAGCCTGTAGAGATGACTCAGTGGTGAAGAACACCAAGTACACACAAGGCACACACACATACATGCAGGAAAAACACTCACACATAAAATAAAATGAATAAATCTTTAAACTTTCTTTGTGTGTGTGCATGGTCTCATTGTATCTAACTGTCTTAGAACTCACTGAGTAAAGCAGGCTGTCTTGAATCCACCTGCTCTCTGCCTACTGAGTTAGTTCTGGGATTAAAGGTGTGCTCTACCATGCCTGTTTTTAAAAAAAACAAACAAAAAACCAGCAACAACAAAACCTTTTGAACAACACTGAAGAGAATTTGTATGACTTAGCACTTTAGTGTGGTGGACAAAGAAGACTAAAGTCATAAGAAAATAGGAGAGCAGCATGTAACTGACAGCCTCGGGCTTACTGATAACCTGTGGTAACTTGGCTTCTGGGCAGGGACTGAAGGTGGTTAGTGTTGGAGATTGTAGAGTCTGATGTGTGTGCTCCTTTAGACTCTAACAATACCTCATCACCTAGGTCATTAAGAGTCAGCCTCCATATTTTCATACGCAGACCATTGCTGGGCTTTGATTTCAGCAAAGGATCTAGACCTCGTTTCTGGAAAAACCCTGCCTCCATTTTTTAACTGCTGTCTAAGGCTTGATGGGTTCTTCAGTTTTCACTGTTAAGCTTTCCTGTTCTGCTGACCAGTGCTGTGGGTGTTTAGAATCTTAACTCTGACTCTCTGGTGATGTGACTGGTGTTCTTTACTCATCTGCCATTGAAAAGTAAGTAGAAGGTAATAGAGTTGTGTGTCTTGGGCGTTCTGTCCTTTGCTTAGCTTAGGTGGGGTGCATCTTTAACTAGTTATAGTATTCTGACTTCTTATAACCCACTGTGATATTAAGAGTTGTGTAGGTAAGACTGTAAAACGAAGGGCCTTAGGGATCAGGCCTGGAGACTCTAGAGGATTTCTGCCTCCTGGTCCCTAGTAAAAGATTTGACAGAGGCTATTCGTAGTAGTGCACATCTTAGCCAGGCAGTGGTGGCACATGCCTTTAGTCCCAGCACTGGGAAGGCAGAGGCAGGTGAATCTCTGTGAGTTCAAGACCTGCTTAGTTTACAAAGCAAGTTCCAAGACAGCCAAGAGCGTTACACAGAGAAACCCTGTCTCACAAGGGGGAAAAAAAAATAGTGTACATCTTTCATCCCAGCACTTGGGTTCCAGGCAAGTCAGGGTTATGTAGTAAGACCCTATCTCAAAAAACAGGTAAATAAGATTTGATCAAGGACTGACAGGGTTAATGATTTACCTCCTAAGACTTCAATGCAAGTTTTAGCTTCTACAGGACAATGCTACCAGCCATGCATTGGCTTTGTATAAAGAAAGCAGTTAATTATTTAGGATAATATTCTTTTTTAAAATTTTAATTTAGACATCTAAAAATTTTTGACTGTAAGATGGTCTAATAACTTGTCGGTATATGTATAGAAGATTGTAAAATGAAAGTCTCACTTTTGCCCCTGTCTGTCCACTCTCACTTTCTTTCCCTGAGTTTAGTGTCTCAAAAGTCTTTAGATTTTTAGTCTACAAATCTGCCCCCCCTCTCCTGGGATATAAGCATCTCTCTTAATGACAGTCATGCTTGACGGCCGGCGAGTGCCAGAATTATTTCTCAGATGAGATCCACTGCCTTGAGAGGAGTGAGGGGAGCAGAGGCTGTTTAATCAACAGCAGATTCCCTCAGGCTGGCCAGCAGCTTCTCTCTCATCAGATGAGCCTTAGTGACTGTCTGCAGCAGCTCCATGTGTTTTCCTAGCTTCATTCAAGATTTTAGACTTTGGGATTGGAGAGATGGTTCAGCAGTCAAGAGTACTGTCTCCAGAGGTCCTGAGTTAGAGTCCCAGCATCTGTCAGGTGGCTTACAACCATCTAACTCCAGTTCCAGGAGTAACAGTTATGACCCCTTCAGTCTCATGCATGCACAATTAAAAGAAATCTTTAATTTTTATATATTTATTTTGGTCTCAGGATCACTGGTTAACCTTAATCAGAAAGAAACCTGCTTAAAAACAGCAATTATATAGGCTCTGACTTTAGAGAGATTGCCCAAGCAGAGTGGTCAGTGGATTAGTGTGTGAGAGGTGGACTAGGAGGCCAGTCAGAACAGTAAGAGACTGTGATAAAGAGAAATTAGGAAATAGAACAGGCATAGAATTTAGAGCACAGGGTGGGAACTGATTCTAAAGAACAGGATGGATAATGTAGATCTGAGAAGGCTTTAAATGGACTGGCAGAGGTGAGGTCCTTCCCGCCTCTTTTCTGTTGTCTGTGGAGAGTCTTGATCTGGAAAGATGGTTCAGTGGTTTAGAACACTTGTTCTTCCAGAGGATCCAGTTCACTCCCCAGCACTCACATGATGGTTTATAACTACCAGTAAAGTCAGTTCTAGGGCATCCGGTGATCTCCATACATCAACATTCACATAAAGTCTAATCTAGGCTGGGCGGTGGGGCCCACGTCTTTCTTCTCAGCAGGAGAGGCAGGTAGATCTCTGCGTTTGAGACCAGCCTGGTCTACAGAGCAAATTCACAGACAGCCAGGGCTCCACACAGAGAAGCCCTGTCAGGTCAGGGAGGGATATATGTTTTAATCTTGGAGTCTTTAGGGAGTACAGCTTTGGCTTTGTGAGGAATGGAGACAAAGGCTACTAGGACTCTGGGTAAGTCAGAGATTGATGCTGAGGTTGCAGCATTGTCTTAGCACCACAAAATTTTTCCTGTTTTTTTTGTTTTTTAATAATTTTCCATACCGGCAGATTTTATCTCTACCTTAGTCCCTTGGTGTAAATTAAGAAGTTTGCTTCTTTTCTTGGCTTTCAGTATATGTATGTGTACTGTTTGATTTTAGAATTATTTTTCTGCTTATACTAGTTTGTAATATTGAAGATGTGGTTAAATAGAGTGAATTTTCTTGTTCTCAGGAATTGCCATTTTGTACACAAACTTTGCTGATTTCTGTTTCAGGAGATTTACTGAGCTGAAGCACTACAGTGATGAGCTGCAGTCCGTCATCTCACATCTCCTTCGAGTGAGAGCCGTAAGTACCCATTCTGTTAGAAACAGCATGAAGAATTTGAGCCCTTGTGTGTAGCGGTGTAGTTGGCTTGATAGTTTATCCAAAGGCCTCTCATTTCAGAGCAGATGTAAACAATGTAGGATTTTTAGACCTCGGCTTTTGAGGTTTTTTGAAGCTTTGTGGGATAACTAATGGATGTTATGGCATCTTGTGTCTGTGGTCTTTAAGTCAGGGTCTTGGTGTGCAGCTAAGGATGGCTTGAACTTAACTATCCTCCTGCCTCCCCTTCCCCATTACATATAGCTGCACACCTGGTTCTGTCTTTTCTCCTAAATTCTACAGAGTAAACTGAGGTAAGGTACTCCTCTGCCATGACCAAAGGGCTGAGGAACAACCAAGCATTGTACTTGCACATGTAGTTGGATGTGGGGAAAAATATTTCCAGTAAATAGACTACCTGGAAAATTGGTCAGAAAATTGATCATCTAATCTTCCCAGAGACTTTAGAGCCTGAAACAAGGTTACCAGATGTAGGGTCATGCCATGTTGGCTGAAATCCTCTGGAGATGGTGGATACTCTTATTAAATGTATTCTAATGAAGAATGGAATGTGCTTTAGATATAACTAGGTTGGCTGTATAATAATTATTGAATCTGGATGTCGGAAAGTACATGTACACTCATTTGTTTTCTATGAGAGATAGAGGTACACTCTTGCTCTGTAAACATTTTTTTTAATATGTATTTTTCATGTGTCGAATCACCTAGAACTGGAGTTATAGGTGGTTGTGAGTTTTTTCATGTGAGTGCTGGGATTGAACCTGGTCTTCTGGAAGACCAACCAGTGTTCCTAGCTTTGGAGATATCTCCATTTTTTCCCAGTCTCGGGGTCAAACAAAGGGCCTCATGAATGCTAGACAAGTACTCTACCATGAGCTGCCCTTTTCTAGGCTTCTTATAGTTGAAATTTTCCATGATAGCATAAAAAATAGGACTGGGCGATGTAACTTCATGCACACACACAGGAGGAAGGAAGGGAGAAGGCTGGCTAAAGGACAAAACCTTTCCTCATGTGGTCTGGCTTGTTAGGCTGTTTCAGCTCTGTATTGTCTACTTTCTGTTGACATAACAAAATACCTTTATCTTTATCTTAGTGAAGAAAAGAGGGTTTTTTTTTTTTTGTGTGTGTGTGGTTATAGTTTTATAAACTCAGTCTCTAGTGAAAGTCCTTCTAGCTGAGCTACAACATGCTATGAACATGTGTGAGTGTTAAAGGGAGAGAGATCCTAGGAAGCGAGAGACTGGAGAGGGGCCCACCTTGTCAGTTTTTAACAGACATTTGCTCCGATCCTGGGATAATTAAATTCTATCAGAGTTAATGTTCTTAGTGATCTGAATACTTCTTTCTCACTAGGGCCTCAACCTTTTAAAAGTTACACACCACTAAAGACCAAGATTCCAACACTCAAAGCCATAATAAAACCACCTAACCATAATATGTTTTGAATTTTTACTCTTTATTCTTTGGTGGACCTACCACCCAGCTTCCAAATCAATCACATACATGAAGACTTATTATTACTTATAAATACCCGACCTTAGCTTGGCTTGTTTCTAGCCAGTTTTCCTAATTTAAATTATCGTGTCTGCCTTTTGCCTCTGGGCTTTTTTTTTTTTTTTTTTTTTTTTTTTTTTCTGTTCTCTATAACACCCTTTATTATTTCTTACTCTGTGGCCAGCTGGGTGAATGGTGGTCCTGATGTGGCATGCTGTGGGCTGGCTGGCCCTAATGTGGCATGCTGTGAGCTGGGTGGCCCTGATGTGGCATGCTGTGAGCTGGGTGGCCCTGATGTGGCATGCTGTGAGTTGGGTGGCCCTGATGTGGCATGCTGTGAGTTGGGTGGCCCTGATGTGGCATGCTGTGAGTTGGGTGGCCCTGATGTGGCATGCTGTGAGTTGGGTGGCCCTGATGTGGCATGCTGTGGGCTGGCTGGCCCTGATGTGGCATGCTGTGAGCTGCTGGCCCTGATGTGGCATGCTGTGAGCTGGCTGGCCCTGATGTGGCATGCTGTGGGCTGGCTGGCTGGCCCTGATGTGGCATGCTGTGAGTTGGATGGCCCTGATGTGGCATGCTGTGGGCTGGCTGGCCCTGATGTGGCATGCTGTGAGCTGCTGGCCCTGATGTGGCATGCTGTGAGCTGGCTGGCCCTGATGTGGCATGCTGTGGGCTGGCTGGCTGGCCCTGATGTGGCATGCTGTGAGTTGGATGGCCCTGATGTGGCATGCTGTGGGCTGGCTGGCTGGCCCTGATGTGGCATGCTGTGAGTTGGATGGCCCTGATGTGGCATGCTGTGGGCTGGCTGGCTGGCCCTGATGTGGCATGCTGTGGGCTGGCTGGCCCTGATGTGGCATGCTGTGAGCTGGCTGGGTGGCCCTGATGTGGCATGCTGTGGGCTGGCTGGCTGGCCCTGATGTGGCATGCTGTGGGCTGGCTGGCTGGCCCTGATGTGGCATGCTGTGGGCTGGCTGGCCCTGATGTGGCATGCTGTGAGCTGGCTGGGTGGCCCTGATGTGGCATGCTGTGGGCTGGCTGGCTGGCCCTGATGTGGCATGCTGTGGGCTGGCTGGCTGGCCGTGATGTGGCATGCTGTGAGCTGGCTGGGTGGCCCTGATGTGGCATGCTGTGGGCTGGCTGGCCGTGATGTGGCATGCTGTGAGCTGGCTGGCCCTGATGTGGCATGCTGTGAGCTGGGTGGCCCTGATGCCCCCTCTTCTTTTCTCAGTTTTTCTTTCCCTTTGCTCTTTTTCTCCTTCTGTTTATTCTCTCTGCCTGCCAGCCCCACCTATCCTTTCTCTGCTCAGCTCTGGGCCCATCAGGTGTTTTAGACAGGCAAAGTAATGAGACTCCAATAAGGTCATTTTTGTTTTTTGAGCTAAAGGAGAAGGAAATCAGGATTAATACTTTTTCTTGACCATTGTTGGTGTACTGTGGTGCTAGACGTGTTAGGATAGCCTCACTCAGTGACCTCTGGGAATGGTCCTGTCACCCCACTTTACATGCCCCCCGTAGACTTAGATACCCACAGATAGACCTGGACAGAGAATGAGAAGAGAAAAGAACTCCGTGAACTGCCCTGGTGGGCACAGAGTGGCTGATGGAGGGCGTGTCCCCACCTCCTAAAGGCTCTAGTCTCACAGCTCTACATGAAGAGCCCCCAGTGCTACTGTGGAAGACCAGGGCTCGGTCATCAGCATGCATAGGAACTGTAGTTCCAGGGGATGGATCTTTAAGATTTTGTTTTATGTATGCGTGCCCTGTTTGCATGTGTGCCTTTATGACAGCAGAGGGTCCCACTAGAGATGTGAGCAGCCATGTGGGTGCTGGGACTCAAACCCAGGACCTCTGGAAGAGCAGCCAGTGCTCTTAATGGCAGAAGCACCTCTCCAGCCCCTAAATAAATCTTTTGAACAAAGAAAGAACTTGAACTCAGCTACATGTTTGTATTTCCTATTACACCCTGTTTCCTCTTCTCTGAGCAGAATCACATTTTTAATATAACCTTGTTAATATTCTAAAAACCCAAGTTTACTTTGGTAATATTCTAAAGATGCAGATGGTAGTTGCTGACACCATATTTAACATTTACTGTGCAGTTGCCTGTAAATATGTAATGTCTGGTGTTTGCATCTCAGAGAAGGTGGCAGGAAAGTCACACTGTCCCTTTGGGAGCCACTTGTGTCATGAGTCCTCTCCAGCCGCGGCTAGGAATTCAAAAGCCGAGACTCTGAAATCTGTTAGGAGTCTGAGAGGACAAGAAGCTATAAAGTCCCCACCTAGAGCCTGCCTTAGACGGTCCTTTTCCATTGTCCTTCTCTGTTAGCCCCACAGCACCTGCTGTCCAACGTCTTCTGTCACCAGCCTGGTCTACAGAGTGAGCTCCAGGACAGTCAGGGCTTCACAGAGAAACCCTGTGTCAAAAAACTAGAAAACAAAACAAAAACAAAAAACCAAAAACATGCCAGAAAGAGTGGCGGCAGCACAGTAAACACATCAGGCTGCACTAGTTCTGTGTTTGTAATGTGGTTTTGGACAGGATTTTTATTTCCTGTATTTTCTGGTTCTGTTATACTAAGCATGATTGTTTTTTTTCTCCTTACTTTTAAAAATGTATATGGATTTTAAAAAGTAATCTGTATATAGCTTCAACCTAATACCAATTTCCCAATTTCTGTTAAATATTTCAGAGAGTAGCAGATCGACTCTATGGTGTGTATAAAGTACATGGAAATTATGGGAGAGTTTTTAGGTAAGTATTTTACAGACTTAACCATTTAGCTCTAATTGGTTTTTGGCTTTAAAACTCTTAGAATGAGTCAGGAGAGTATGCTTTACTTATTTATCTATATTCTCTAATGTAGTGTGTTTATGTTGGATGGTGTATGCGTGTTGAAGTGTTTTCTCATACACGTAGAATCCAGAAGTTTGTAGTAAGGTTTTTCTTTGGGCTGCCAGCCCCAAATAATGACCCAGAAGCTTTTTAATAATTATGAAAGCTCAGTCTGAGCTTAGGCTTGAAGCACTAGCTCCTTTAACTTAAGTTAACCCATTCATATTAGTCTATGCCTCGTGGGTTTTCACCTTTATTTGATTCTGTGTCCCTCTGTGTCTCTTTATCATCTCTATTATACACTAGATTCACCCTGAATTCCTGTCTCTTCCTGGGAGTCCCGCCCATCTCTCCTGCCTAGCTATTGGGCATTCTGCTTTTTATCACTTCAATCACAGCAACACATTTCTACTGTACTCATCCAGGCAGGTTCTTTTACTGGACTCTGGAGCTCACTGCTTTGGATTGGTCCAAGCCAGCTTGCTCTGTCCCTGCCTCCCAAGGGCTGGCATCTTGGGCAGGCTGTCACACTGAAGTAATGCTAGCAGTCCAAACTCTGCCCTCTGGCTTCCCTGGTAAGCCCTTCATTCCCTGATCTGGTCTCTAGGTTGCTGATTCTTTGGGGACAGGGTTCGCCCTGTAGCTTTGACCTGGAGCTCCTTTATGTTGTAGCCCCGGCTTATCTCAGACTCTCGGGTAGTGAGATTTACAGCCATGGTTCTTTATGTGGCAGAAGGGTATTCAGTGATGTCCTATAATAAAAGCTTTCACTTTAAAGCCATTCTGTAAACACAACAGTGGTGAGGAAATTCTCCATGTTAGTGAAAGTCCTGACTGAAGGGACATGTGGCCTTTTGTTTTCTCTGCTGATTGCCTGGAGAGAACAAATCACTGGAATCTTCTATTTAATAGAGTAGAATTAGATACTTTCTCTTGGTTTTCTTTATTTTTGCCATTTTGTAATTTAGAAAAGCTTTGGCAAGATGACTTTTTCAGTCTTATGGTATTTCAGTGATTAGAATTCTTGCGTAACAGCCGAGCACTGAGTCAAGCTGTCAGTCCTGTTGAAGAGAGGGAGGAGGATTGTATGACCATGGTGAGGAGACCCACAGAGACAGCTGACACAGAGACAGCTGCCCTGAGCTGCTGGGAGCTACTGACTCTGGACTGACAGCTGGGAACCTGCACGGGACTGAACTAGGCCTCTGACTGTGGATGTCAGTTGTGTGGTTTCGGTGGTTTGTGGGGCCTCTGGGCAGTGGGACCAGGATTTATCCCTAGTGCATGAACTGGCTTTTTGGAAGAGAGAGATACCTTGCTCAGCCTTGATACAGGAGGGCAGGACTTGGTCCTCCTCAACCTGATGTCCCAGACCTTGTTGACTCCCTCTGAGGAGTGGATGGGGGGTGAAGCTGAGGTGGGGGTACACACACACATACATACACGCACATACATACACGCACATATACACAAGCACATACACACACGCACATACACACACGCACATATACACAAGCACATACATACACGCACATACATGTACCACACATACATGCACACACATACACACGTATACACATGCACATACACACACATACATATACACACGCGCACACACATACATACACACATGCAGATACACACACATACACACATACACAAACACATACATATACACTTTTAAGTAAAAACTGTCAAAAAAAAAAAAAAAGAATACTTGTGTAAGGGCTGTAGTGCAGGGTTAGAGCAATTATCTAGTTTCTATGAGGCCCTGAGTATTAAAATGAGAGGGTGGTATATGTATGTATGTGTATGACTTGCTTGTTTTGATTATTTAAATTGTTTTTAGTTTATATAAACTGTAAGTATTGCCTGTAAGTAGCATGTGTACCTCGCATGTGCCCAGTATTTGTGGAAATCAGAAGGTCTTCTGGAACTAGAGCTACAGATGTTTGTGAGCTGCCACGTGGGGGCTGGGACTCAAACCCAGTCATTAGATTCGGAGGGTCTGCCTGCCTCTGCCTCTGCAGTGCTGGTGTTAAAGCATGCGCCGTCATTCAAGCTTTACATTCTTTGGTGAATTTTCTTTTGGGGGTCGTCTTTGTCATTATTATTATTATTATTATTATTACTATTATTATTATTATTACTATTATTATTGTATTATCATTTTATTGTTTGTAGTTTGTTTTTAGCTAGAGTCTTGTGTAGCTCAGGTGGGCCTTAAATCTGGCATGTAGTCAGAGATGGCCTTGAACTTCTGATCATCCTGCCTCCACCTTTCAAGTGCTTAGATTACAGGATGTGCCACCAAGTTAACAATGCGGGCAGACATTCTTCCAGTTGAGCTATATCTCTAGCTTTGTGTACGTGTGTTCTTACCTTTAGTTATTACATTTTAAGGGACCAGTATACTTAAATCACGGAAAATAAATCCAGATGTGGATCCTAGCTAGAAAAAGATCTTGTAAACAGAACTAGGTCATGGTTCTTTTGGTTTTTTTTTCTTCCAGTGAATGGAGTGCCATTGAAAAGGAAATGGGCGATGGACTGCAGAGTGCAGGGCACCACATGGATGTGTGAGTACCTGAAGAATTGAGTGCAGCAGGTCTGCTCGGTGGGGCGTGCTGGCTACTGTTCGGGTTATAGCAAGTTGACTGCCATTTATAGGAGTGCTTTACGTGTGTGGGTAGAACTTGTTTCTCTTAGGAATGCAAGATTTGTTAATAATGAGCTCTGATATTGGTCTAATTCATGTAATAGCAGAGTAAAGATAAATATCTGTAGCTGAGCAATGGTGGCACAGACCCTTAATCCCGGCACTGGGGAAGCAGAGGCAGGCAGATCACTGAGTTCGAGGCCAGCCTGGTCTATAGAGTGAGTTCCAGGACAGCCAGGGCTACAACTATCTTGAAAAACCGAAACAAACTTGTATGTGCATTTCAGTGTATGCAGAAAAGTTATCTGACAAACTTTTACACTGTAATAGTAAGTTCTCAAGATGGTTCTTCACCACCCAGAGTAGGGACCAGCCTTGCGAACTCTGGGAAGAGTGCCGCTGAACACATCTTAAAGATGAAAGTTGCTCACTAGAGAAGGAGTCCAGGATTTAACCCTGGGACACGAAAGCTGTAGCTGACTAAACATGAGGAAAGATGCCTGGAGCTTCTGTGAAGACACCAAGTACTTTTCTGGGGGAGCAGAACCTCAGGAGCAGAGCATGCTCGGGGTGGGGAGTAAGTAAAGCAGTGTTGTAGTAAGAGGTTTCTGGCCCTGACTTTCGGGCTTAACCTCAAGGTTTAGGACCCACAGACCCGCAGTCGCACAGTCCCACAGAGACGCGCAGAGGCTTACTATAGTTTTAGGCTGAACAGCCTCAGCCCAGGCATATAACTTGCAAACTCTCTACCCTTCATCTAACCCATGACTTATCCTGTTCAGCCATGCGGCTCGGTACCTTTCTTTAGAGCAGCATAGTTGTCCTCTGCTTCTTCTGGCTTCTCTCTGGCATTCTGCTCTGTGCTTCCTGTTCTCAAGAGTTTTCTTAGTCTGGTAGCCCTGCCCACACTTCCTGCCTGCCTTTGGCCAATCAGCACTTTTTATTAAACCAGTGGGTGGGACAATTATTTACCATGAAACAACACAATACCCCTACACAGTATTACAGTCTGAATTTTCATCTACTGCTATGCTCAGCCAGACATGCTGGTATGTGCCTGTAGGCCTAAGAGTACATTGCTACTTGTTCCAGGGCTGCAGATACAGGGCAGTTGGTGGGATACTTGCCTTCCTCAATCTCCAATGTCATGTAAAAGCAGTTGAGGTGGGGCACACTTGTCACCCTGGCACTGGGAAGGTGGAGGCAGGAGAAACCGTCCGCACAGGGAGTTTGAGGACAGTTACATGAGACACTGTCTCAAAACAATTCCTTTGAAGGTAAATTATATATATATGTTTTTAAAATAAAAATATTTAAATTAAAAAAAAGAAAAGACAGGGCTGGAGAGATGGCTCAGAGGTTAAGAGCTCTGGCTGCTGTTCTAGAGATTCTTAGTTCAATTCCCGGATGGTTATGGTGCCGCATAATCATCTATAATGAGATCTGGTGCCCTCTTCTGGTGCACAGGCATATATATATATGTATATATAATAAACACATCTTTAAAAAGATAGAAAAGACAACATTAAGGCTGATGAAGTCGTCCAGTGGGTAAAAGGTCCTGGCTTCCAAGCCTGATGACTTGAGTTTGATTACCAGGTCCCACATCCCGAAGGAATGTGGAAAAGGAAAGTTGTTCTCTGTCTTCCATCATGTCCTGTGCACACATGTGCCTCTTATATAAATACAATACAATTGCCAGTGGGGTCTACAACGAGAGCAGGAGCCCTGGAAGGAGAAGAGGGCGAGTGGGAGTGTGAGAGTCGGGAGAACTGACAGCAGGGCAGTGAGTTCTGGTCAAGCTGCAGCTTTTATTTTTCTCAGGGGGGTTTATAAAGCAAGTGAGGCGGGAAGTTGGCTGTGTGGGGAAGAATGGGGAAGAGGGGTTACTAAGCAACCTAGTCTGCGGGATATCTGTCTGTCTCACAACTCTGACCAACTGCTTACAGGTGTTCCTATCTGACAGGGAGATAGGACTGCATTCCTAGAGAGTTAAGGGTCAAAACCTGCAGAGGGTCTTACTTGGCAGGAAGTTACACTTGTTCATTCCTGGAGAGCTGGGGTGTGTCAGGTAGGCTCTGTAAACTTAGCTTCTAAACTAGGTGGAAATGGCTTCTATTGCAGCCAGCACCGGCCTTGGCTCCCTGCAATACCAATAATAAAAAGAAAACCAGGTCTTAAATATTCTCATCATGGAAAAGATGAGAATGTCTGTTAATGGATATGTTAATTAGCTTGAATTAGTCATGTTGTGGTATACTGCTATATAGCCATCACTTTGACATTGTAAATGCAAGTCTTTGTCAATGCAGCTTAAGCTATTCAGTAATAAGAAAGTATTTAGATATTACTTTTATTTATGTCATATTTGAGCTAGCTAACTTTTTTGTTTTTTTAATTTATTAGCTGGGCAGTGATGGTACAGACCTTTAATCCCAGCACTCAGGAGGCAGAGGCAGGTGGATCTCTGTGAGTTCAAGGCCAGTCTGGTCTACAGAGTGAGTTCCAGGACAGCCAGGGATACACAGAGAAACCTTGTCTTGAAAAACAAAAAAATAAGTTTATTTATGTTTGTGTGTGTGTGTGTGTGTGTGTGTGTGTGTGTGAAGGAGCCTTGTGTGCAGAAGTCCACAGAAACCAGAAGGTGTGAGACCCTCTGGAGATGGAATTATAGTTGCTTATAAGCTGCCACTTCCTTCAAATATTAATTTTTATTGATCCAGTTGGAGTTGCTTCTGCTTGCTACACAGGTACGCGTCCTCTATTGATGACATTCTGGAAGATGAAGAGCACTATGCAGACCAGCTAAAGGAGTATCTCTTTTATGCAGAAGCGCTGCGGTGAGTTTTAATGACCACCTGAAAATGGAGACAATAGATTGCTTCTTAAGTGAGTTCACTCTGTCAGAGCCCTTGATGAGGGACCCCCCTCCCCCTCCCCGTTGTATTCCACTGGCAGGCATAAAAACTGGAAGTTCTGCCCTTCAAGCAGATTGGGATCAAAATAGAGGCAGAGTATGTGGAGCTCTACATGACAAACAGAATTCTGTGCTAGATAGACTTACTGGATAAGAAAAATTAGCGTGCTTTCCTCCCTCCTTGTCTTAGAGTGTACCTAACGAGAATGTTTCAGAGAGTTTGAACAATCATAAACCATCTTTGTTATGGGCTATGTAAAGTTTTTATGCTTAGATTCTCTTAGATCTAATTTTTAAGGTTAGACTTGTACATTTTAAACTTGAAAGTCATTGTCACAAAACCCTGAACCTAGTTAGGCATTATGGATGCCTCTCCCTGTGCCCCTAAAACATTTCTATATGATAAAGAAGTCAGGAAAAGTTAATGGCTGTGCTTGCTCCCCCCCCCCCCCCCCAGGGCTGTGTGCAGGAAGCATGAGCTAATGCAGTATGACTTGGAGACGGCTGCTCAGGACTTGGCTTCCAAGAAACAGCAGTGTGAGGAGCTGGCCACGGGGGTGAGTGTTGTTCAGGTTTCCTGTGCTGCTGACGCAAGGGTGCAGTTGTAATGTGTAGGATGCCTGTGCCTCACAGGAGGATCATGAGGGAGGGACTTTATAATATTTGGTGGAAAGATAGATTACAGATTACAAAATCACTGCACAGGGTACAATGTCTTGGCTTCCCTTGCCTTTTTTTTAAAGGTGTGTACACACACACACACACACACACACATATGCTGCATTAGAATATTACCTGCAGAAACCAGAAGAAGGCATTGGATCCCTTAGAGCTGAAATTGGAGGCGGCTGTGAGCCACTGTCCTCCTGAGGTGGGGCTAGGAACTGAAAAAGTGTCAGATGCGTCTCTCCTGCCCCTCAAAAAATAGCAGCCATCAAACTGTGCTCCTTTTAGGCCTGTGTAATGGGCAAGGTATTTTATAGGAATTTTAGTTTGGGAGCTGGGAAAATACTCAGTGGTTAGGAGTGCTTCCTGCTCTCGTAGACTCATTACTTGATTCCTAGCGCGTAAGTCGGTCACTTGGTTCACAGTAGCTTTCAGGAAGTCAGGCATGGTGGTGTGCACCCTCAGTCTGAAGAGATAAAGCACCAAAACCAACAACAGTAAAAGCCCCAACACCCCAGTCAGTACCATAATGACCATTTTCAAGTAGTGTCAAGTATAAGCACATTGTGTACAAGCAGGTCCTAGAACACTGACAGTTTTTAAAACTAAATTCATTCCTGTTGGAGAGTTCCAGCCCTCTTCTCCCAGCCCTAGACCACTGTCTACTTCTGCCTCTGGTCTGACCCTATAGATCCCCCACTTAAGTATGGTCAGACAGTGTTTGTCTTGGTGGCTGTTATCACCTGTCACCTTGTAGCTGAGGATTGCCCTGTTGTGTATGCTCAGTGTCTGTTTCTCCTTTCCTGTCCCCAGACTGTAAGAACATTCTCACTGAAAGGAATGACTACCAAACTCTTTGGTCAAGAAACTCCAGAGCAGAGAGAAGCCAGGATAAAGGTGCTAGAAGAACAGATAAATGAAGGGGAACAGCAGCTCAAGTCTAAAAACCTGGAAGGCAGGTAAACGCTGTGATGCTGGCAAGGCTAGACTGACAGATTGTGTCCTTAGTCCCAGCTCCTGCTTTGTGAGCTGGCAGCACAGTTGGGGCAACAAACACCGTGCAGTGTGGGCAGGGAGAGGATAGGGTGTCAGCTTTATAAGTTTATATCCTGCTCACATTCTCTGAGCTCTTTGTTTAACCCCATTTAACAAAACCTGGTCATCCCTGCAGAACACACGAGTACCACTTCACAGTGGCGACTCCCAGACTGTCATGGCGGAACTTGTTCTTCAGTAGCCTTACCGTTGGTACTGGGTGGGTAGGTGGTCAGTCTCTGGCAGTTTATGGGTCCTTCGGAGTCAGTAACTGAGAGAGTTGTACCCTCTTGTGCATAAAGTTGTTCCATAAATGTTTCTGGAAATCAGGATCTCAGAATTCTGCTTTCACCATTCGGCTCGATTTCTTCTGAGAAAGTAGATCAACACAGAGAAGTCTCTTGTTTCAGTCACTTTTAGTCACGCTTTGTGGCACACACTTTAATCCTAGTACTCAAGGGGCAGAGGGCCATGGTCATATAGTGGTCATTGTGGCCGCAGCCACTTCGGTTCAAATCTGAGTCACTGCACCAAAATGTTGGTTTTTCATGTGAGATCAGACACACACTATCAGATGCCACACCAGAGTTTATTCAGGGGAGTTGCCAGGCGAGTACAAGAGAGAGAAGCAGAAGAGAGACAGACTTTCACTTGGTGGCTCTTTTTAAAAGATCGGGTGGGCACAGATTTACATAACCACGCCTAGGGGCGTGTCCTCTGTATGTGGAGTGTTCTGCTGGCTGCTGCTACTTGCTTGGAATTCCATCTCACCTGGTGCCATGTTGGGTTATCGGACTAGCACGTTTACTGTGCAGCTGCTACGTTTACTGTGGATAGCCTGGTCTACAAAGTGAGATCCAAGATAACCAGAGCTACACAGAAAAACCTCTTCTCAAAAAACCTTAAAAAAAAAAAAAAAAAGTTTTACGTGCTTTTTTTAAATTTTTAGAGCTGTGGTCTCAAAGTCAGTTTTAATTAATATAATTAAAAGGTGCCTATAGGATTTATTTATTTATTCATTTATGTATTTATTTATTGGTGAGGTTCGGAGGCTTAGTCACACTATGCTACTAAGATTTATGTGAACTCCTAGGGTCCAGGTCACCTTCACTCAGCCTCCTAGTAGTGTTTAAGACCCATATTGTCATTTAATATTTATTTATTTTTATTTTGTATGTGTGAGTTTTGCCTCGTGTATGTGTATACACAGTGTATATGTCTAGTGGCAGTGAAAGCCAGAAGGGGCTGCCAGATCTCTGGAACTGGGGTTACAGACGGTTGTAACCTCTCATGTGGTTACTGGGAACTGAACCCGAGTCTTCTGCAAGAGCAGCCATCTCTCCAGCTCCAGGTTGTCATATAAATAATATACATGCTAATCAGAATTCATGATTGTGTATATTTTCCAGTGGCCCAAGGCAGACATTTCCTATGTCAGCTATAAGTGGGTCAAGGAGCCATCCATATCTGTTGAAAGTAGAACTGTCATGGCAAAAAGTATTAATGTACACAGAAATAGCAAGCATAAAGTGGAGTGTCCAGATAGTTTAGTTTTTCTCTCACAAGCATTTTAGGAAAAGGAAAAATTGTTCTTATACAACCAAGTAGAGACAATCTTAAAAGACTATGGCACAGCTTATCCTGAGGAGATGTGAACAGATGTCTGCTTATGTTAGGACAGTTCACCTTAGCTTGGTGAGCCAGCGAGTTTATTGGGGTTAATTACAGGAACATTAGGTGATGACTCATGAAAGTCACAGCCCAGAGCTCCTGCCCATTGCAGCAGCTCCGCCCTGGGAGTTTGCTGATGGCTTCTGTGACCTTGGGAAGAAGGGGCTTTGTAGGTCTTGCAAGTTTCTGACGGTTCAGAGCTTTGCAAGTGACATTGACTTTCCTCCTCCTCCCCATACAAGAGGATGTTGGATTTGTGGTGCACGGTGTCTTTAAATGAGAACAAGCATGGATATATGTTTTATTTCAGAGAATTTGTGAAGAATGCATGGGCTGATATTGAACGCTTCAAAGAGCAGAAGAACCGGGACCTAAAGGAAGCCCTCATTAGCTATGCCGTCATGCAGATCAGCATGTGCAAAAAGGTAGGCAGCCAGGGAGGCAGCTTAGTCTGGAGAGTGCTACATAAAGCAGGAGATGAGGGTGGAAGGCCCTGGGATGCCTCCATGGCTGAGGCTGCTGACAAACCTGACAGCTTCCATTTGATTCCCACACGGTAGAAGGAGAGAGCTCAGTCACTCCAGCTCTTGCAAGTTGTCCTGACCTTCACACACTCAAAGTGGCATGTGTGTGCTACACACAAAGAGGCATTTACTATTTCACAACTTAATCTCGAGAGAACCTGCTATAACCCAATGTCAGTTACATATTTAATAAAAACCAGTCTGAAATAGTAGGAAAACCAAAACAAACAACAAATGGGTGTGTATGTTTAACATCTGTAGTTACGTCATTGTTGATAAGCTGTAGTTAGATGACTGAATTGCGGTACTGATGAAACAAAGCAGACACTTAGCTCAGCCTGATGCTCTGAGGTGGGACGATCAGAAGTTCTCACATATCCTGGGCTCTCTGAGCCCCTCACCCTCTCCAAAACGAACAAACGAAAACCTTCTGTTTTTGGTTAACCTTTGTAATCGTGAGTTATCTAATTAATCAAATCAAGTAGGATAAAGCTTTTGCTTTTTCCTCTTTTATTTATTTATATTTTTAATTTTATATATATATATATATGTATGCCTTGTGTGTGGGTACGTGTACATGAGTGCAGGTACCTGAAGAGGCTATAGTCATCAACTCCCCACAGCTGGGTCCTCTGTAAGAGCAGTGTGTACTTAGCCACTAACCTGTATCTCCAGCTGAAGTTTTTTAAAAAATATTGAGCGGCCAGCCATGGTTGTGCACACCTTTCATTCCAGTACTCTGGAGGCAGAAGCAGACAGGTCTCAGTGACTTTGAAGCCAGCCTGGTCTGTATAGTGAGTTCCTGGCTCTATCCAGGCCTACATAACAAGACACCTACCTGTCTTAAAACAAACAAGTTAAAAATGACTTTTCAATTATTTTTACAGATTTTAAGTAACATAAAATAGCACAGTGATAATTAAAATTTCAGTGACTCAGAACATAAAAATCCATCCTACCACCAAGAAAGAGCTCTTTAAAAAATTATTTCTCTATTACAATTTAGTGTGCTTCCTTTTGGATATTTTGGTAGCTTCGGTCACTTAGAAAAAAAATGCATTTCTCCTTCACCCACACAAAACTGTACTGCATGTGCTCACATGACCCTCTTACATACAATGCAGAGATCTGTCACATTGTTTCTCTTTTTAAGTGGGAGTTGGGTCCTGGTAAGACACCTCACCTCTTTCCATTTTTTTTTCTCAGGGTAGGGCCTAGTGGTGTAGCCCAGGCTGGTAGAGTCTGATGGGTCAGTTTGTCTTGTTCCCTTTGACTTACTTCTCTGGCTGAGGGTTCAAGGCCACTAAAGGGATGTTTCCAGTTCCCCAGTCACTCTGATGGGGGCTGTGGGTTTGCTGTGCAGAATCACATTGTAAAGTTTCTTTTGTTTTCAGGGAATTCAAGTTTGGACCAATGCTAAGGAATGCTTTAGCAAGATGTAATCCTGTGAAGTGACTTTCTCTCCAATCAAAGTGCCCCAAACAAAGCACAAGTAAAAATCAGTGCTACTTAGATTCATAAAGATACAGTAAGCTAGACAATTTGTTTCATATAGCACAAAAAAATACATTTTAATGAAGAATAATTTGAGGTTTTGGGGACTGGTGCTGATTCCAAAAGTTAATTTAATAAGATAACCAACAGATTATTTATCAGGCTTCTGAACCAATGACTGAATGTTAGCGTCTTGATTTCCATGTGCTCCTCTCAATGCCAATTGTTCCAGATCTTTTTGTGTAGGGAGTTCTTTCCAAGATGAGATTCCTGTATTTACCCACTTCTGCTGTAGGGTTGTTTTATCTTGCCTTATACGTGAGCTGTTTCATTTGACAAAGCTCAGCAGAAACGTATTGTGAAATCTGAGGTTTTCTTCCCTGTCCGTAGATCCCTGGACCATCTGTGTACACTAGAAATGCCTTCAGTTTGTGCTTCACCAAAATTTTATACTGCCAATAAAGAGGTCGCAGTTTCTCGGATATGCAGTGGGGTAAATGCATTATAATAATCTAGAATCGCTATATAGAAAGTTTTAATTGAACATTATTATCCCCAATAATTTTTAACCTCAGCAATGAGCCTCAAATTTGTTCTGCTTGGCTCTGCACATGGCATTTCAGGGTACAAGATGTAGCATTTCCATGTGTAAGACACTTGCAGTGACACATGTGGGCTGGTACCTTCATTGTTGTGCTTTTCTGTTGCCTGGCTGTGATTTTTGTAAAGATAAATTATGTTGTTGTGTTTCAGTGTGGTTTCAGGGTACGTGTTCAGAAGCCAAGCACTCTCTCTGCTAGCTTGCAGAATCTTGACTGTGCACTCATTATTTCTAATGTTTTAAAACTATACTCAGTACTGTTTAACATCTGACTTTTTTACATGTTTAAAATGTTGCTGGATTTTTGTGCTGTTTGCCAAACTTATACAATAAATAAAGGAAGTGTGTATTTATTTCCAGAAGATTCCTGTTATTTTACAATGACCTGTACATGTAAATATCTGATTTTCTGGTAGAAAATATTGCATGTCATATTTTGTTTTAAAGTGAGCTAAATGTTGGTGTTTTGAAACATAAAATACTAAAATTAGAAAGGACTCTAATAAGTTTTGCTATGGTTTAGTTCTTCTTGAGATAGGGTATGTAGCCTTTGCTAATCCTGGAACTGGTTATGTAGAGCAGGCTAGACTCACAGAGATCCACCTGCCTTTGCATCTGCCTCCCAAGTGAGTACTAGGATTAAGGCATGAGCCTCCATGCCTGGCTTTGCCATGGTCTTAAAAAGATAACATTAACAGAAGCAAAAGTTATCTGTATGAATACCCATTTTCTTCCTATGTGTTCTAACCTCAAACAAAATACTCTTCTACATGTTAGTTAAAAGTCATAAACCTAGGGCTTGGATTATAGTTCATTATAGAGTGTTCATCATGCATACAAGGACTTGGGTTCAGTTCCTAATGCTGCACACACACACACACACACAGAGTAGATGACAAACTTGATGTCACTGTAGTGGTCCACCCCTGTAATCCCAGCACTCCCCTGTTGCGGGCAGGGAGAAGACAAGACGAGTTTGAGGCTAGTCTGGGCTACATAATGAGTTTTAGTGAGCATGAGCTACAAAGTGAAACCTTTTTTCCCCTGAGAAAATGGCTCTTTCCTAAACTAGCTTTAACAAAATGTTATAGATTTTATAGTATGTGTTTTGAAAGAAGAATTAAAGCCAGCTGTGGTGTGTGTGTCTGTCTTCTCAGCTACACAAGGCTGAAGCAGTAGGATCCCTTCAGCCCGGGACTCAAGGCCAGCCCAGCCAATGTACAAGACTGAGTCTTAGTTCTTATCTTTTTAAATATCTGCACATTTATATGTATGTATGTGAATATGAATTAGGATAAAATGTGACCTTTTCTAAAACATGGAAACATACTTGATTATATTTGACTGGGGACTATCTTGATGGTTCTGTTACACAATTTTTAGAACTCATAAAGGAATTTTATGATAGAATTCATTTTATATTATTTAGAGAAAATAATCTAAGGTTGAGGAGACACCTCAGCAGATAAAGCCACAGATGCTATGCTCACCAGTAGGGTTTGATCCTGAGATCCATGTTGTGGAAGGAGAGAATGACTTCTGCAGATTGTCATCTGACCACATGAGTAAGATTATATACAACAAAAACAGCTATTAAATAAGAATTACAGGGACACTATCTAGTCTATTTGTATTTGGCAAAATTAGAGAAAATAATTATCTATCTTATCTTGGTGAGTCTAAAGTGTTATATCTAATTTACTTTCTATTATAACTAAGGAAAATATAACTACAACGATTTAGTTTTTAACTCTATTTTACCCAGAAGGGTAAAATGTTGCTTAATGACAGGGACTACCTGGACAGTCATCCAAAGTTTCTCTGCAGTGTTGGAGCATCTGTCTTTGGCCTACAGGCCTAGAATATCTGACAGACTTTTCTGTGAAGCAGGATTTTTGATGGACTGTCCAATCTTGTGTTGGCAAAGTTCAGCAGTCACTTTCTTTTGTGTCCTGCTTGTCCAGTTTGGACAGGATACTGTTAGCATTCCAGGCAAGGGCAAGGGCACTTCCTTGCCTAGTGGCAAACTTTGTCACAAAGAAAGCAAAGTCCATATGGAGTTTCTTAATGCCCATCATCCTCTTTGAAATAACTGGTGCTGCCAGGAGCAGACATGTCTCACTGTCAAGAAAAGTCTAGGTTTTTAAAACATTTTAAATGCCATATTCTTAAGTCTTTAAAGTGTTTTAAGATTATCTATCTGAAATATCTCTGTGTATGAATTTGAAAACCTAACATGTCTATAAATTTGCTACTATAGATTACTATTAATCTGTATTTCTTAATTATATATTACATTTTAAATGAGCTGCATAAACATAATACCCTAAACAAGAGGAGAAATATAATACAATGTAACAAAATTAACTTTAAATTTATATCAGTAAACCAACATTCATTCCAATGTAAGATATGTAAGATTAGTAGTTGTTTTTTAAATTAAAGTAGATTCAGTAATTTACCCTTTTATCCTATAATTTTTATAACCCTCCTTTTCTTTTCAGAATAAGATCCCTGAGTCCAATCTCCTTTGTTTAGCTTTTTTCCTGACCATTATCTATAACAACCTATTACCAACCCCCCTAAACAATGACAAACATCCATAATACATTTTGGGGAATGTGGACATAGTTCTGTAGACTACTTCCTGCTGATTGGGGTTACTGGAAATTTGGGGGGGACCCTGAGAAAATTTAAGATTTTTGGTCAAGTCCTGACGTGTAATTTTGAGAATGGCGTATCTCAGCTAGCAGCCTTGAAGCTGTTCTCAGAGGAATCTGCAACAGGGGTGCTTTAAAACATTGGATCATCTGGGTCATCTGTTTCCATTGGAGATTTTTCAGGGGTCTACCTCTATCAAACCTGATTTTCACCCAGAGTAAATTCAGAGCCTCTCATTTCCTGTGGAAATAAAAATAAAATAAAAATAAATAAAAACTTTTCCAAAGTTTCATATCTTTTGACTGAAATTTTGAAGTCAAGGCATTTTCAGAATATATAGGTTGAATTAATCCAGCAGCATTTATAACCAAATGTCTCTCAACAGCTGTTGCTCTTTCTTCAACAAACAATTCAATAACATACAGTTTATAGATTCTGTGTGTATTATCCATCTTTGCATGGCTTTTTAAAATAATTGGCTTTACTCCATTTTAAGGACTTTATTATTTTAAAACTATTTTTCTTTTTTACAACTACCTATATCTTCTCTTTACTCTCTCAAGCCTATGTATATTTCTAAACACATTGTAAAGTGTTTAGAGTATTTTTTCTTCATCTGAGTCTGTCTATATTGTATCTCTCTTACCTTTTTCTGATGGCTTTAGTGTCTGGCTTCATGCAGATGTACTGGGGAGCCCATTTATCACCCAGCTCTGGGGAGTTTCATGTTGCTGCTGAGTGGTGTGTCACCTCCTGCTCATAAACACTGTATAAGGCTGAGTCAGGAAACCAACTCTTAAAGGAGCCACACCTTTGCTTGCCACCAGCAAACAGCCCAAGGGAGAAAAATAGGTTACAGTTGTATGTTTAGAATGCTTTTTTAAGCTTTTTCAGGTTTTATGTGGAAATTCTTGCCAAATGTTTGGGCCCGTATGTAAACAGAAATTTCTGTCCAGCCAGAACTCCCAAATACCCAGCAGCTGCTTCTCAAATTACTTCAATGTGAGGCTGGTAGCTCAGGCTTATTACTATCTAGTTCTTACACTTAAGTTGTCCATAATTTTTATCTATGTTTAGCCATGTGGCTTGATACCTTTTCTCGGTGCAGCATTCTCATGAATTAGTAAAAGTAAGATGTTCTCCAAAGAAAAATGTAGAAAGATAGTATGAACCATGGCTAAAGAAAGGTGGGTGGTGAGATAGCAGAAGCACTAAAACTAAAGTCATATTTAATCTTCATTTATATCCAAATTAACCATCACCTCCATGTGAAAGCCTGAGGACAGATAGTTATTGTGAATTACACAGAGCACCCCGAACAGTAACCTCCCATCATTTGAGCATCCTTAGACACAAAATACCCAGCTTGAAATGGAGTGAGTTGTCAAGAGTTATATAACAGGAAACTGCAGAGATGCCTCGGTGGTTGAGAGCACTTGCTGTGACCTGGCTTCACTCCCCAGCACGTTTTCTCATGTAGCTCACAACTGTGGTTCAGTCCAGCTCCTGGAGATGAACGTCCTTGGCTTTTCTTCACACCTACGTGTAAATTACAAATAATAATAAAGGTATATAACAGGAATGTTGCTATTTTAGATCCTTCTTTATCATTCTTTAGTGTTTTATACATTATCCAGCTGGTAGCACACACCATCAATCTCAGCTGGGAAGGCAGAGCAATGGGTCTTGTGAGTTCAAAGCCATCTGGTTTACTTAGCCCATACCAGGCCAGTCAAGGCTGCACGTAGTGAGATGCTGTCTCAAAAAAGAAAAAAGCACCCCACCCCCAGTCCCTTAGAACATTTTTCCTAAGAAGAAGATTAGAAATTTGTTTTAGGGTTAAATGAACCACAAAAACCAAAAGGCCAACCCAGAATTTTAATTTTAAATTATATAGCTTTAAATATATACGCATTTGAAAGAATTGTAGAAGAAAAGACAGCACAGTAGTCACCCTGCTTCAGTAAGTAAAGTGGAGAACATTTGGAGACGCCTGATTTGACATCTAGGCACGCGCGCACACACGCACACCCCACATACACATACATACAACACACCACAGCACACACGCACACCCCACATACACACACACATACATACAGCACACACGCACACCCCACATACACACACCACACACAGTACACACACATCATGCATGCACACACACCCCACATACACATACATACATACACTCAGCACACACGCACACCCCACATACACACACCACACACATAGTACACACGCACCATGCATGCACACGCACACCCCACATACACACACCACACACACAGTACACACACACCATGCATGCACACGCACACCCCACATACACACACCACACACACAGTACACACGCACCATGCATGCACACTCACACCCCACACACACACAACACACACATACACACGTCCAGTGCATTAGGAGTAGAAAAATTGATTTGCATTGATGCTCAGATTGCAAACATTGTGCAGGAGAAGCCCTTGGGTACCAGCAGGAGTGGATGCATGAATTGGAAGGCTGAGGCAAGCTATAAAATACTGTGTTAGTTCCCCGACTTTATGTGCTTATGAATGGTGTGATCCAGCTGAAATATAAATTCTGACTCAGCTATTTGGACTGAGGCTTGGGAGTTGCATTCCTTTCTATGAAATGGAAGATTGATTTTAGTTAGTCTGGCAGGCCAGGGAGCTTCTGGTTCCTATGGGTGCCTGCACACAGGAAGCATATTCACACTCAGTTTTGTTTTAGGTTTATTGTTTTATTTTTTTATATGTGTGAGTGTTTTGCCTGCAGGTGTGTACCATTTGAATTCCTGAAGCATTATTAATGTGAATGTGGATGATGATATTCTAGAGATTAATATCGGTCAGTAGACTAAGTACAGAAAGTGTACCCACAGCAGGGTGGGGGAGCATTGCCCTGTCTGTTGAGGGTTACAACAAAAGGCTACTCTACAATAAGTATTGCTGAGGGTGTAGAGAACCTGGGACCTTGGGGTGCCAGCACAGGAATGTGAAGTGAAACCTGACCCCTGGTGTAAAACAGTATGGCAGTCCTGCTGCCCCCCACCCCAATTAAAACTAAGCTTGTAATCCCAGCAGTTGGAAGGGGGAAGCAGTAAGATTGGAAGTTCAAGGTCACCCTCAGTTACATAGGAAGGCCAGCCTAGGCAGCATGAAGCCTCAAACCAAACCAAAACCAAAGTTTTTTTGAGACTGTTTCTCTTTGTATCCCCAGCTGTCCTGGAACTCCCTCTGTGGCTCCGAATGGCCTCGAACTCCTGAGAGCTAGGATTAAAGGCATGTACTACCACCTCCTGGCCTTGAAACAAAAGTTTTAAAATAGAATCACCAGGCTGGGGATGTGACTCTGTTGGTAGAGTGCTGGCCTAGCTGGGGAAAAGTCCTGAATTGATCCCTGGTACTGAAAAAAATTAGCCTGACCTGTAACCCCAGGCTCAGGAGTTAGAAGCAGGAAGAGCAGAAGCTCAAGGTCCTCTTTGGTCACAGTCAGTCTGAGGACAGACTGCACTGCATAGGATGGCCCTCCCTCCAGGGAAAGGAGAGCTAGTACCACCACATGGTCCAGTACGGAGTTCTAAAAGATGCATGCTCCATGCTCATAGCAGCAGTACCTGTAATGGCTAAAACATGGAAGCAACATAAATATTTATTGATGGAAAAATTGATTTTTTAAAATGAGGTATGAAGTGTGAACTAATTAGTCTGAACAATAAAAACCAGAAGCCCAATATCAGAGTGAAAGCCTGAAGGCTCAGAAAGCTAAAGAACAGCCATTGTCACTTCCTTCCTCTCCCTCCCAAGTGCTGGGATTAGGGTGTTTCTATGGCTAACTAACTAACTGATCTCCAGGCCAGCTTTATTTGTCAGAACACAGAATATCACACAGCAGAGGTGTGTGTATATTATGGAGTATCATATAACCTTTAAGGGGACAAATCTTGACACATGCTGAGAACAGGCTGAAGTAAGCACGTTTCGTTTTATTGTGGAGGAGAAAACTTTAAATAGGTTTTTTCTCAGACCCTTCCTCCAGCCAGGGCACAGGGCTTTGATTTGTTGGTATCTGCGGCTTCCTGTGGTGGTCTCTTCACTGGCCTAGGAATGTTGTGTCTAGACTTGGTCCTCTCCAAGGTCCCAGGCAGACCCCAGGTTGATTTATACAGAAGTGCTTAGGAACACATGTTTTAAGGCACTAGTAATCACTAGTTTGCACTGGCTGAGTCTGGGCTGGTCTCTGAGCCCTTTAAAAGTGACTACGAGGTGGGATTTCTTCTAATTTTAATGATGACCCTCAGCCAAGTGTGTTACTCATACCTGTAATCCCAGTACTAGGGAGATGAGGCAGGAGGATCATTCAGAGTTCAAGGCTAGTCTTAGCTATAGAGTCAGACTCTCAATCAGTACGGAGGAGTCTAGGTGCGCAGTACCTGCCTGGATCTGTAATTTAGCTATTTATGAAACTGAAACAGGAAGATCACTTGAGTCCATGAATTCGTGACCACCCTAGGCAACATGGTTAGATCCACCCCCCACAAAAAACACCCCAAACCAAAAAGCTCTTAGTCATTAGGACTAGAAGGGAAATGTATGTGTGGTTGCATAGCCAGTTGGTTCTGGGTAATTTGTCTCTCTCTGTCTCCTGCCTGTTTGGCTTTCCCAAGAGCCCGTGGGGGAGAGTGAGGCCCTGAGCCTGGTGGGTGTCACTCACCTGTGTGGGGCAGACTCAGGAAACAGCCTAAAAAGAGGCCTGAGATGAACACTGCTGTCTGAGCCAGACTAGATGGTTTAAATTGCAAAGTCCCCTCAAACCCCTTTCTGAACATGAGCTGGTATATATGACGCCCCAGCATATGAGCAGGAACCTGGTCACATACATTTGACACCCCAGTAAAAAGCTGGTGATGACCTGTTAGCAGGTATATCTGACCCAAACTGCAGCTTCCTAGGAGCCTCATTCAGGAGCTGGCAGGACCTGGCGAGCTCAAATAACTGCCTGACATTTGAGCCCCAGCTCATGTTCATTGTGAGGGATGTCTACTGGCCCGGGATACTGGAAACTGAAGCTTTGGTTGGGGACCTGGATATCCATGACAGGGACACTGTTGGGAAGCAGGCTGAGGAAGCAAGGACACACCGGGGAGGCGGTACACAGCCCCGGTGGCCTGATTCATAGGACTCTTTACAGAGTATTCTGATAGGATAAAGACATGTTTTCCAGGAGGACTGTTCTGAGTATGAACTCATCCTTTGTACACAAGGAGCAGGCCAGACAGGGCTACATAGCAAGTTCTGTATCCGATGAGTAAAACAGTTCTGCGGCCTGGGAAGCCAAAGATGGAGAGGCTGCGTCTGCCTTCTGGATGTGTCATCTCATGGTAGAAGACAGACCACAGAAGGAATAGTGGAGGAGAAAGTGGGGCATCAGAAGTGGAGGGGCACCCTCAGCTATATAAGGACGAGGAGACCATCCTGGGCTACATGCAACCTGCCTCAAAAACAGGTAGGTAGGTAGACAGACAGATAAGGTTGATTGATAGATTGATAGAGGTAGGTAGGTAGATGATAGACATAGGTAGATGGCATAAAAGACTGATTGACCTTAAGCATTTTCATAATCATTATTAACCAGTTCATGGTCCAGCTACATCTTTTGTTTGTTTGTTTGTTTTGAAATAGGGTCTTTGTATGTAGCCCAGGCTGACCCCAAATTCACAGAGATCCTCCTGCTTCTGCCTCCTGAGTACTGAGATTAAAGGTGCGCATCACCACTGCGGCCCAACCACCTTTTGACACTGTTGCCCTGGAGTTACCTTCCTAACACAGGAAGTTGAGGTACCACAGCATTGGCTCTCATTGAGGCCATTTTACTGCCTGGTATGGCTCAGCTTCAACCCCTCTCTGTACCGACATTGTGTTATGATAGTACATATACCTGTGTGGCTGATGAATGACAATGATGGGGACCCCATGCCCTATGTGGGCCCAGTGGAAAGTGGTGCTGTCAGAGACACTTAGACTGGGCATATGTGGGGAGGCTTTATTATTAGAGAGAGAGGGAAAAGGGATAGATGGAGAGAGACAGAGAAGGTGGTTAGGGGTTGAGGAGTGCGCTCTCTGGCAGGGTGAGCAAAGGAAAGATGAAAAGGGGAGGGGCTGAAGGTGAGACTCCTCCCTACATGGAGCTTGACGTCAGAACTCAGGGCGGAGCCGGGCTAATTGCCATTGGCCTCAGGGGCTAGGACAACATGCTAACTTGGAGGTGTTCCCCACAACCTCCCTTGAAAGAACTTCCCCACTCCCAGCCCCACTGAACTTGCCCTGAAGATGATACAGTGGCAAGAGCTGAAATGGCTTGTTGCACCGTGTAAAATGTCCTGTTTGTGTTTAGGCTAGAGCTAGGGCAATGCACTCTGTAAGCCACTAAGTTTCTAAACTGCGAAGTTCAAGTGCTTGCTGTAATTGATTCTGTTCTTCCTCATTTATTACAGTGTAGCTGTATCAAAATCTCCCACTTCACCAGATGCCACGCAAACCTATCATCTGAGTAGTTGCAGGGGGGATACTATGAGACTCTGTCTTGAAAAATAATATTTCTCTCCTACTTTTAATACCAGGTTGCTCAATTTCTCCTCATTTTGTCAAGTTTTCTATTTTATGTTTTAACTACCTGTGGTGATATATATTTAATAAAAAGCAAAATAGTCTGAAATATCAGAGAACAGAGTCACCCATAGAGCCAAGCCTTGAAGGTGAGTGAGTGGTCATATGAAGTTCTCGCCTAACGGCCAAAGCAGTAGTGAGCACACGCCTTTAATCCCAGCTCTAGGAGAGCTGAACCGGGAAGTCAGATGTGGGGACAAGGAATGAAAGGTAAGGCTGGAGGAGGCCGGACTTCTCCCCTTTTTGGCTGAGGGTGGAGAGGCTTGGAGTTGGAGGATTCGTGGAGACAGGCCTGAGGAGTTGGCTGGGTGGAAGTGGCTGTGGTCTGTTTCCTATCTCTCTATTTCAGCTCCCCCCCCCCCCCCCCCCCGAATAGCTGGCCCTGGGTTTTTATTATAATACGAAATAGAATTTGTGCAATACCTACCCTGGTTTCTTTCTGTTGTGATGAAAACACTATCCAAAAAGCACCTGGGAAGGAAAGTGTCTACTTGTTTACAGGTTTTATTCCATGTCAGGGGAAGTGAGAACAGTAACTAGTTACGGAGCAGAGGTCAAGGAGGAGTCTCATAGGCACAGCTACCCAGGCCTACCTACCCGAGATGGTACCACCCACAATGGGCAACCAAGAAAGTGCTGTGTAGCCATGCCCACCGGCCAGTCTGATGGAGGCAGTTCTTGAATCCGCATTCCCTCTTCCCAGGTGTGAAGTTGACAACCAAGTGCTGAGTACCCTTGCTGAACCTGGAGCTCACTCATTTGGCTACACTGCTTGGCCAGTGAGCTCTGGGGTCCACCTGTCACTGGCTGTACCCAGCTTTTTACATGGGTGCCAGGACTCAAACTCAGTGCCTTGTGTCTGTGTGGCAGGCGTGTTACTGTTGACTGTCTTTACACTCCCTTACTTTTGCCAGGTCTTCTGTGGCCTAGGCCACCCTCTAACTCCATATCTTCCCATCTCAGTCTTCAAGTTTACATGCATTCCAGGTGTGCACCATCACGCTCAACCGTAAGTTTGATGAAATTTTACTTTTCAGTTGTTTGCTGCTGAGTCATTTGTCCTTAGCACCTTCCAGTGTTTTTGCTTAGTCCTCATGAACCGTCCAGACAGCTGTCCCTGGTGCTTGTGCCTGTGGCTGACTTCCTCTGTATTTCTGTTAGCTATCACCTGCTGGACTTGCCTTGCCCATCTCTCTTACCTCTTATCCACAGTGCCTGACCAATGTGGGCTCTGTAACATCATCATTTGGGCCAATGACAGGAACAGGCGGAGGAATTATAAGATCAGGGTGTCATTAAAAACAGCTGGAAAGGGTTGGGGAGATGACTCAGCAGTTAACACTGGCTGCTCCTCCAGAGGACCTGGGTTCAATTCCCAGCAACCACATGGTGGCTCACAACTGTAACTCCAGTTCCAGGAGATCAACACCCTCACACAGGCAGACATGTAGACAAAGCACCAAAGCACATAAGATACGTAGGAAGGTAGGTATGTAGGTAGGTGGATAAATAGATAAAAAGCAGCTAGAAACCACCCCATGAGATCAAGTTCTCCATCGAGATGGATACAGGACACTGGGCCATGAGTTGGTTTGTAACAACGTCCACTCCCATATAGTTCAGTTTCTATTTAAAGATACTGAAATTCGGGGAGGAGAGCTCTGTCCAGCTGCTTACCTCACTCTCTTGTAGGCTGTTGCAGGACTCTAGCCCAGGGTTCTGGTGGATTCCCAGATGACCAGCCCTGCGCTCTAGGAATGTGCCACTAGGTGGCGGTAGAGCCAACAGACCAGGAGGTTGATTCTCTTTCCCCAATAAAAGTTGTATTGACTTTTATTGATGAGACTAAAACTAGATTATTCAACAAAATAAACATTAATCATACAGCATCATCGCCTGGGGTAAAAAGATGATAAAGTAAACCTTTAAACTTGGACCTTCCTACCTAGATTTTGGCAATGCACTTACTCGGAGGAGATTCTCTTTGGGAGACCCACCTTGATTATGATGACTCCGTGTCCCACACTGGTTCAGCTCGAGTGTTTCTTGCTGTGAGATGACCCTCCCCGGGAGACTGTATCTCCACTGTGGGAGCGTGGAGGCCAGTGAAGCCCTTGCCTTGCAACTGGGTGAAAATGTTCTTGCTTGTCTTCTGAGGCGAGGCTCCCAGGATTGGGAGAGAATCATGACTCATCACATGTCCAACCTTTTTTTGTAATGAAGCATATGCATTTTTCTGATCTAAGTATATGCAGGCCTCTCATATCTTCATTCTCCCAAGTGGAGCATGTAACTCTTCTCCTTTGAAATGCAGCTGTGAAACGGAGCCTGTAACAGTGGCGTTCAGGCCTGCATCCCAGCCTAGGCAACATGATAAGACCCCTTCTGAGAAGGATTGGAACATGGTTCAGAGGTAGGGTACCTGCCTACATAGATGAAATAGAAAATAGAACACACATAGACACACACATACAAAGTACATGGCTTTCTTCATGCCATAGTCAGTGTGTGTGTGTGTGGGGGGGGTTCTTGGGATTAAACTCAGGTCATCAGCCTTGCACACACGTGTTTTCCCCACTGAGCCATCGCCCTGGCCTGCTCTCTTTCTCTTTAGAATGGGGATTTGCTTGCCGAGTTCCTTATTAATTGGTAGCATCTTTTTAGAACCATTTACACATTAAATTTTTTAAAGATTAAAAAATGTATATGGATGTTTTGCCAGCATGGGTATCTGGGCAGCATGTGTATGCACTGCCCATGGAGACCAGAAAAGGACATTGGGTGCCCCAGAACTGGAGTTACAGGAGGTTGTGAACCACAATGCTGCTGCTGGGAATTGAACCCAGGCCTTCTGGAAGAGCAGCCAGTGTTCTTAACTGCTGAGTCAGCTCTCCTGTCCACATCCAAATTCTAGAAAAAGACACTGTGGTCTTGCCCTAAGCAATTCCCTGCAGTGTTCCAGGCTATGGAAGGACTTCCCAGGCCACCTGTGGGAAGGTTGAAGGTGGCCCTGAAATGGCACCAGAGTTAGGAGCTTCCAGGGAGACTGACCCAGGAAGGCTGAGTCAGGGGATTAGAAAGTTCTGGCCTTATTTCTTCCAAACTGTGACTTACAAGGTTTTCCAGGACAAAGAGGAGCCAATGCATGCTTACTGTGCAGCAGCAATTGAGTGTCATTGGTACCTGTGCACAGTCCTCAGCCACTGCCTATTGCCCAGGCAAGTAAGGGGTCAGGAGCCGAGAAGCATCATTGCAGATGGTCCTTGTGTTAGTTTGTTTCTCTGTTGCTATGGTAAAGACCAGGACTTGGGAGGAAAGGGCTCATTTCATCTTTGTTTATTGTTTTGTTTTTCAAGACAGGGTTTCTCTGTGTAGTCCTGGCTGTCCTGGAACGCGCTCTGTAGACTCAGAGATCTGCCTGCCTCTGCCTCCCAAGCAATGGGATTAAAGGCCTGAGTCAGCACCGTCCAGTTTTCATTTCATCTTTTACAGTTCATCAGGGGAGTCAGAGCAGGAACTCAAGGCATAAGCCTGGAGGTGGAACTGAAGCAGAGAAGGAGGGTGGGTGAAAATGGATTTTTATTGGTCATAGCTACTTAGGAACAAATCGTGAGGAATGGGCGGCACCAATGCAAGGCCAATGTGCTTCATAGGCTTGTGGATGATGGAGAACCTATCCAGGTAGTATCTATTCCAGTGGCATAATCAGTTCCTTTTCTTAGCCCAGACTCACCTACTATTCATGATTGGCTGGAACCTCCTATATCAGTTAATCAAGAAAATGCCCCCATAGATATCTCCAAAAGCCAAGCCAGTGGAAGCACTTTCTCCATTGAGATGTGTCCTCAAGTGTGTCAAGGTGCTAATTATGACAGCCCATAAGAGCTTAGTCCAGGGGCTGGAGGGATGTCTCAGTGGTTAAAAGCACTGACTGCTCTTCCAGGAGACATGGGTTCAATTCCCAGCACCCACATGGCAGCTCACAACTGTCTATAACTCCAGCTCCAGGGAATCCAACCCTCTAACATGGACATACATACAGGCAAAACACCAATGATATAAAATAGAATTTTTAAAAAGTTTTAAAAAAGAACATAGTTCAGTTTTTCAAATAACCCCTGTGCCTTACCACCTTGAATGAAAACAAAACTATCCGGAGGCCCTTTCCAGTGCTTAGAAGCATGTGCCCTGATGGGATCTCTTCTGCTGCAAGCTACAGGCCCCTACAAACCCACTCATGGTTACTGCTCTATGAGAAAAAAAATAAAAGGGTCCTGCGAGAGGGCTCAGTGGGTAGGTACTTGCCCATAAGTTTACATCAAGAGTTCAGTGTTTGGGTTCTACACAATGTAAGGATTGTCCTCTGACTTTGACGTGTGTGCTATGATCTGTGTGCATGCACACACACACACACACATACACACACAACAAATGTCTTAGGCCATTTTTCACTTGACTGCAGCTGAGGAAGCAGGTGGCAGCAGAGCCTGGCCACGCCCACTCATGAAAACTCTGCCTTGAGGACAGGGCCTGCCTCCTCCGGAAGCCTCCAGACACAGTTCTTCCAGCTTAGTACTGCCACTCAGACACCTCTCTTCACAGGGTCACTGTCAGCCTAAGACCAGCCTGGCCCCACATTCACAGTGTTTTAGGGACAGAGATCTTTGAAGTCACATGTTTAGGATGGATTGGTGACAGCCAGGTGCTGGTCATACTGTGCCTGTCCACAATCAGGAAGGTTTCCAGGCCCCAGGCATTGCCATGAAGCTGGAGGCTGCTCTTCCTAGCAGCTGTCAGCAGGAGTAAAATGGTGGCCCAGTGGTTTGAGGAGTCCCTACCACTCAAAGCTGGGATCAGGTCTCCTCTGAACAATGGTTGCCCCTGAGCTCTTGACATCTTTGTCCAAAGCCTAGCAGTCTGGGTATGGTGACCCATGCCTGTGATATTAGCACTTAGGAAGCTGAACAAGAGGGTTGATGGGACCTTCAGGCCATCCTGGGCTACATAGTGAGTACTAAGCTAGCCCAAGCAACATGACAACATCCCAGGAGCCATGCATTTTCTGAGTTCCCAGCAGGGCCTCTTATTCCTTGAGAAAACAACTCCATTTTCTCAGGATTTGTGAGAAAATGGAGGCCAGAGAAAAAAGGCAACTACCCAGTCTGCAGCCCCACATCTACAGGCCTCCATTAGAATAGCCTGACTGGGAGGGAGGTTAGAGCTTCAGGGCAGACCAGTGAAGTCTGAGCCATTCTTCACCGATGGCGAAGGCCAGAGGCTCATGGAAGACTTAGTTTCAATTTTGATGGGAACCCCCCTCCTGAGCCTCGCGATTAGACATTCAGTGAGTCAGAAACACCACGCTTTTGAGGACTTGAAGGAAATACCCTGTGCTGGCGGTTTGGAAACGCAGGCTGACAGCCATGGATTCTGCTAATTGCAATCATTTGGGACCCTAACTAGTCATACATCAAATTAAATGAACTAATTAGTACAAATGTCTGCAACTGCTCACAGAACAATTTATCCAGGAGGGGCCTTGAGGACGGAGTTCTTTAGAATCAATCAGTGTTGGGCTGTAAGAAAGCAGAGCTACAAAGAGCACAGGATGCCACACCTGGTCAGAGTGCAGCTTCTGCTGGTCCCGAATCAGCTCCTTCCCTGAACCCTGGGGCAGCTTAGAACACCTGGCTTCTAGGTGCTGGCTACAGTTGAGCCCTGGGGGCTGACTCCAGGTTTGTAGTAAATTAAAATCATGGAGTGGGAGGTGGAACAACTTCATCAGGGGCCAGCAGAGAAGAATCTGGAGAAGGGTGAACGCTTCCTTCCGCTTTGGAAGATCCATATGTTTTGGATCTTTTTGAAAAGAATTTATTTAACTGGGCAGGGTGGCACATGCCTTTAATTCCAGCACTGAGTGGGCAGAGGTGAGGAAGTTTCTGAGTCCAAGGTCAGCCTGGTCTACATAGACAATTTCAGTCCTGCCAGTGCCATATAGTAAGACCATATCTCAGAAAATTATATTTCTTATTTGTGTGTGCACCACAATACATAGACGAAAGTCAAAGAACAACTCTGAGAGTCAATTATCTCCTGCCATGTGCATACCTAAGGGCCATGTGCCAAGCCATGGCAGTCACTACTGGGAGGTTGTGGACCTTCTAAGACAGCCATTCTCAACCCGTGGGTGGCGACCCTTTCAGCAAATCTCTATCTTCGAAAATATTTATGCTTCATAATAATGACAATTACAGTTATGAAGTAACAAAAATAATTTTATGGTTGCAAGATTAATACAATCTGAGTAACTGAATCAAAGGGTCGCAGCCTCAGAAAGGTTGGGAATTACTGTCCTAAGAGGTGGTGTCTATTTAAAGTCAGATCATGGTGTGTACCCTGAAAGGGCCGCCACTCTTCCTGGCTGCCCTGTACTGTACTGTGCCTCTACACACTCAAAGGGTTGGAGCCAAGTCACAATGACCTGCATTCATGTGTCAAAATGTACCTTTCCATCTAATACGTTGTTTCCCGGGTACTTTGTCATATAGAGATGTGATGGAAAGCTGTTGACCCCCACCTGGAGGTAGTGAAGATGAAACACAGCAACTGAACGAGCAAAGTGGGTCCAGGGGTATCTCGTTAGGATGGCAGACCCTCAGCTTCCCTCTCCCCCTCCCCCTGCCCCCAGCAGGTTCAGGGCAGCTGAGCTGGTCCCAGCTCTGTGCTGTCATGAGCTACCACCCAGGTAACTGAAGGTGGCAGCCTGTGGGGCTCTACACCAAGCCACCCTGGAGCTATAAAGGTAAGTCTGTGGACTTGGTACCATCAGACCTGCACCCTACTTCTGCCTTTTTAGGATGAGGCTCTGGGACACCTAGGGTACCCGTGGGAAGGAGCCCTCCATAGGCTGCAGCCTCCTTGTAGTCTGTTTGCTGACTGCCTCACCTGTTCACCCTTCACCCAGCCCCTGGCTTCCCCTACCAGCAGAAATGATCTTAGGTCTGCAGTGTTTCCCGAGGTTCTGTTCTCTGGACACAGGACCCAGAAACACACATTTGAAGAACCCTATGGTCAGGCCATTGCCAGTCACACCATGTTGTTTCTGGCTTGCTTTCCTGAACATCAGTTTTCTAGTCTGTAAAATGGGAGAATAGTGCTGAGAAGTTGGTGGGTGATCCCTGTAATTCCAGCACTCACAGCACATTGGCAGACACTTTCTTGGTGAGATCTGTGGCCATCCTGCATGCCTGTCCATGCTGGGTATGTGAAGGAAGGACTGTACCTGCCTACGTGGGAGAACTTAGCAAGTGCTCCAGTACTGGTTACAGCAGAATATCTACCAAGTTGGTACCTTAAACCAACCATCCTCATAGACTCACTCACGGCCACTACAAGCTGGGCGCAGTAGGGACAGCTCGCCAGGGTTTCTGGGTTGTCCGTTTCGAAACGGCTCACTCCCATTTTGGCTAAGTCTGATGGGATTGTTGGCTGAAGGCCTTTCTGGTATCTGCCTTGTCCCCCATAGTGAATACTGGGGTCCCAAGGAAGCATCCAGTCCTCTGAATGTCTAGAATTCATACACAGTCACGCCCACATGGTGATAGTTCAGAGTTAAAGGGGTGGCGTTGTAAGCTGGATAGCTGCGTGGAATATGCCCATCATGGAAGGAAGACAGTGATGACAGGCATTTTTGGAGACCTGTGAGATTGGGGGAGTCGGGGCCTGGGATCTGAGTCTCTTCTCCAACAATGTGTTAGAGATGGATTAGCTGACTTGGGGCTTTGGGGAACAGCCAGACTTGGTGTAGGGGGGGAACGTGTCTCCAACAAGAGGCAGTGTGGATATTTCTCACAGATCAAAAACTAGTCACATTTGTAATACCTACTCTTAGGAGGCCAAGGCAGGACAAGTCTAAAGCCAGTCTGACCAACATACTGATTTCCAGGCTAGTTAGGGCCACATGGAGGCCCAATCTCAAGACATTCATCCCTTAAAAAAAAACAAAAACAAACAAACAAAAAAAACCAGTGGCTAGATGTGGTGGCACATGCCTTTAACCCCAGAACTGGAGAGGCAGAGGCAGGTGGATCACTGTGAGTTGGAAGCCAGCCAGGGCTGCATATCGAGACCCTGTCTTAAAAACAAAACCAGGCCAAGCAGACCTGCAAGCCCACAATGCTCTAACAGCAACAAGGGGACATAAAGATGGCATAAGTGACCATGAAGAATAAAGGTCACTTTTTTTTGCTTATGACAGGGTCTGTCTGTGCAGTCCCGATGTCCTTGAACTCACTTGTGTAGACCAGGCTGGCTTGAACTCACAGAGATCCACCTATTTCTGCCTCTTGAGCGCTGAGATAAAAGGTGTGTGCTACCATGCCCATCAGAACTCACCATTAGTTCTCTCCCAGCATGCAGTGCCATCCAGTTGAGAACCAAATGACAATACCCTCCTCCCCGTAAATGACAGAAACAAGGCCATGGAGTGGACGTGGTGGGGGAGGAACAGTTTGTTTATCTGAAGCCAATCCTCCTGCTTCTTATCAAGGCAGCCCCAGCCACTAGTGACTGGGTCCTGTACAGCATGGTTGTAGGAACCTGACTGGAGCAACAGGCAGGAAGAAACGGTCACATACAGAGAAAGGCTGGGATTGAGTGGGCGGTTGCCCACTCTGGTGGAGGGTGCCTGCTACAGAACCGGGGAAATTCAGCACGAGGAGAGGTGAGTTAGATGTAGGAGGTCTCTGGAGGGGAGCAGGAGGGGAGCAGGAGAAACTCTGGCCCACACTTACTCCATACACTGTCAACGTTCATACTGAGTTGGGGGAAAGGCTTTGTCAGGGGTGGGAGACCTTAGTATCCTCAACATGGCTGTGCTCCTGTTAATAACACGTTCCCTCAGAAGCTCGTTTGCTGCTTATGCATTCTGCTCCTCACACTAGTCCTGACCCCAGGAAGTGAGAAAACCTACTTTAAATGCAGACAGAAGGGTGACTTTGTCACATGTCCACATTAGTTGAGGGCAGAGGACAACTTGCAGGATTCAGTTCTCATGTGGGTTTTGAGGCTCAAACTGAGGTCATCAGGCTTGGTGCCTGGCACCTTTAACCACTGAGCCATCTCACTGACTGAAAGTGAAGTGACTTGGTCACTGTGCCATCTACTGTCCTGTCACCTTGAAGTCCTTTGAGGGGTGGGAGCCTCCGTTGAGAGAATCCTTCCACAAGATTGACCTGAGGTGACTTTTTTTTGATTAATGATTGATGAAGGAGAGTTCTGCTCACCGTGGGTGAGGTCTGCTGGATGCCTGTAAGAGAATGAGTGAGCCAGGAGGGGCAAACCAGTGAGCAGCGCTCCACCGTGGCTTCTGCTGCAGTTCCGGCCGCTAGGCCCTGATTTCCCTCAGTGATGGACTGTTACATGGAAGTGTAAAATGAAATAAACTCCCCTTCCCAAATTGCTTTTGACCATGGTCATGGTGTTATATCACAGTAATAGGAGCCCAAACAAAGATAGTCTTAGATACGCTCATCTGTCATACAGTAAGTGGATAGGGAACTGGATTCATGATGGAGTTCTCTGGGTGACTCTCTAGATTTTTAGTTTTCCCAGCTGCACAGTTGGATACCACCTGGCTGCCTCAAAGTCAGTCCAAAGGCCCAGTGTGAAGCACCCACTCTACTAAGCCTTGGACAGGGCATTTGTTCTTAGGACTTTTTGCTGCTTGGGGGGTGGGAGATGGTCATCAGGAAGTTCAGCCAGATCCCAAAGATGGAAAGGATTTCTATTTTTCAGTAGATCCTCAGAAACAGCAGATATGAGCCATCTCCGGTCTTTCTAAAGCTCCCTACCTGGCCTGGTGATCCTTCCAGTGCTGTGGGTCTCTTGACTGGTACCTGGAGATGGCCGCACCCCTAACTTAGATACATCTTTGGGCATCTTCATGTATAGGCTGTGATCCAGCTTCTGCTGTGTTGACTGCTGTGGGGGCAGATGGTGTGGGGAACTGGTATGGAGGAAATGCCAGTATGTGAATGAAGGATAATCCAGAACCTCTGTGTCTAGTCATGCCAGCAGAGCCTCTTCCTGGGGAGAGAAGAGCTAGACCAGGTGGCAGCCCTGGAGCTAGGATCTTATCCTCCACCTAAGCAGTTCCTCCACCCCACCCCCACCCACTGCTGCTCCTTGGTGCTCGGTCTGAAAGGTGACATGGAGAGTGGAGGCTATCCGTTGGGGAACTGGATGCAGGGCAGAATTTACTGGGTGACTCGAGAAGTCCCTATCTCTTTAGATTTCCCAGCTGCACAGGTGGGTACCACCTGGCTGCCTCCAAGTCAGTCCGGAAGGAGTGAACTCATTACCGCCTGTGTGGGGCTCCATTCAAAAACTCTATTTCTTAGCTGAAGGACTTCCTCCTCCTGTGAGATTAGCCCTGGGAAATCATCGCAGGGAAACCCCAGGAAGTCGGAGCAGGCAGAAAGTGAATTGAAGAGTTTAGTGACAGGACCAGGTAGAAAGGTGTGATCAGGGTTAGCAGACACCAACAAGAAGCCATGAAATCCCCAGGACATGAATCGCCATGCTTAAGCTTGCAGGGACAGGACAGGGTCATGTCCAAATTTTCTGAGAACCCTAGGGATAAGAGTCCTGTGGACACCAGGCTGTAGATGAGATGATGGGTCAGTGGGTAAAGGTGACCACTGACAAGTCTATAAATGTGAGTCTAGTCCTCAGGACCCACATGGTGGGAAGGAACCAACTCCCACAAATTGACCTCTGACCCCCACACTCAACACTCAGATGAACATTCCCCATTACTACATAAACATACACAAAACAAAAATGGAACACAAAAATATTTTTAAAGAAAAATGTGCTACTACCAACTACTAGCCATATAAGGAAGGAAATAAACACTGGCCTAGCCCCTCCTCACCTCTCACTCGTGTTTCCCACTGGACAAACCATGTTCTCTTAAGCATTGGGTAGGCCAAGGTTTAAGTGACTCTTTAAAAGTGGCATGGCCTCTGCCATCAACCCAATGCTTCTTGTTCTTCAGGGATGCGATCTGTAGCTAACTCACTCATTTTTTTGGCTTGCTGGCAGGGAGAATTTCTTACAATGGTTAGGCTGTTGTGGCCAGTCAGAGACCAGCATCAACTCTAGGCACTGTTTTAGAGACAGTTTGTGCTTTCGTTAGATGCACTTTGCAGTCCCAGAGTCTTGTGAAAAAGTGGCAGAACTCTTAATTTCAGAAGGCTGCATCCTTACCCTGAGTCTTGAGTCTATTGAGGCACAGACACTTGTGGACAGCCCAGTTCTTTCCAAAGAGTGTCCGCCCAATGCTGCTCCCTTTAGAGCTATTTAAACCAAACCTCCCTAAAATTTTTTTAAACATTTATTATTTTTATGTATATGTGTACGTGCCTGTGTGCATGCCTGTGTGCATGCCTGTGTGCATGCCTGTGTGCATGCCTGTGTGCCATGTGTTTGCAGTGCTGTTAGAGGCCAGAAGAGGGCATCAGATTCCCTGGAACTAGAATTACAGATACTCCTGAGTCACCAAGTGGGGATGGGGAACCAAACCTGGGTCCTCTACAAGAGGACTACAACTATCTCTCCAATCCCACAATTCTCTTTTTTAATACCCCAAAGTCCTAGGCAGGGAAAGGGACCACATGATAGGGACTGAGCAGTCTGTCTGGCTCAAGGACTCAGCATGGAGAAGTCCTTAGTGCATGTTTTATGCAGTGCCTGTGCCAAATGGGAAACTTCAACCCTGTCATTCAGAGCCTTGCCATTTGAGTGCGATCAGCCCTGCCCAGTGCCACCCAGAGATGCTCTCCAGGGGACATGAGGTATGTGACAGCCAGTCAGAAACAGTAGGGCTTAACAGTTACTTCTGGAATAACAGATAGTGGTTCTTGTCTTTGTGGCCACCCTGATGTTTATGCCTGTGTGGAGGAGCAGCTAGTTCTGCTGTGTGGATAGGAAGTCCAGCTCATAAATGATACTCAGAACTCAAAATAATACACAGAATAAAAACAAAAGCCAACCGAAGCCCATGTAACCTTCTCTAGATTTCAGGAGAACATAACACTGTTCTCTCAAGAGAGTTAACAATGGGGAAAAAGCTGTTTAGTCCTCCAGAGTCCTGACCAAACATCAAATTACCATGGTGTGTTTGGAGGTGAGGGATTGGAGGAGAAAGTCCAACATTGTCTGCCAAGGGATAAATGGGATAAACACAGCCCGACCTCTTAGAGCATCAATTTTGGTCTAAGTTTTAAGGAAGAAAACATATTTTTTGCTATAAACACATTATGAAACTGACTGTAAAACTCACATGGATTTTTAAAATATAAATTGCAAATTTTCAAAGAAATTTTTAGCTTACAGCTGGCCTTTCTGGGCTACAACCTTTTCTCATTTGCCTCCAACTGAATGCACGTGAGGGTGCTTTCATGGCAAAGCTGAGGGAACAGGTTCTAGGGAGGGGCCTTGGAGGTGGAGGAAGTTAGAGGGTAACAGTGACCCCCCACTCCAGGTGGGCACATAAACACTTGCTTTGCTTAGGAGCTGATGCTCACCGTGAGCTTTAGGGAGACTTCACAGAGCATCCTCCAGGCCAGTGGGTTCAAGAGGATTTCTTTATAAACTGCTAGAGATGGCCCTCAGCTTTCCTCAGTGTCCTCTCTACCAGGAGTCATGTTATAAATTCCTTCCAGATCTTTGATTCAGCTGCCTCCACACAAGGATTAGAGTTCTTTGTCTAACAGTGGACAATGAAAATTATGTAACTAACCATGTTTCTTTCTGCTTCCTTGACGGGCAGCTTGGAATCATTTGGAATCAGTTTTATAATACATTCAACCCTGTGCCAGAAAATGAACACCCCTATTACCGTTAAGCAGTTTGTCCCCTGCAACTATCAGGCATTTTGTCATCCCCCCACCCACAACACACACACACACACACACACACACACACACACACACACACACACACACACACACGATCTGGCTCTAGGTTGTACATGGCTGGTGGGAGGTGCGGGACAGCATGCTTTTTAGTGTAAATATGCTTGAACTTTTAAAAGAATATGGTAAGTTTTCAGATACATGGCCCAAAGCTCTCAGTACAAACCAAGAGAGAAGTTAAGCCTGCTTGTCCCCCACCCTTCCTCATGTAGTCCTGTCTGTCCTTGATGTATAACCAGGGCTGACCTTGAATTCTGACCCTGCTACCATTAGCTTCAAAATAGTGAGATTACAAGCTGCTTGCCTGGTCTGTGTGGTGCTGGGTCAGAAGCCAGCATCTACCAACCAAGTTCCGCCCCATCCCTGATTTTGTTTCCAAAGGAAATTTTGTGCAAATTAAAATAGTTTTTGCAACAATAAAGAGTGTACTGACCCCAGGACAACCAAGGCTACACAAAGACTGTGTCTTGATCACCTTCCCACCCAAAATTCTTTGATGATTGCCTCTGTGCATACATTCCTGATTGGTTCTTGAAGTATTTTGTGGGGGCTGGAAAGATGGCTCATTCCTTAAAAGCAGCTCTGCCTATTATGTTCCCTGCACTCATGACAGCGCCTACAATCACCTAAACTCCAGCTCACAGGATTCGGTGCTGCCCTTTGCTGGTTTCTGCTGTGGTAGTGATATGTACACATATACACGAGGCAAAACACTCATGTACATAAAATAGAAACAGTAAATTATTTCCAAAACTCTTAAAATCCATCTATTCCTAGGCTAGGGATGTATCTCTGTTGGTAGGATGTTTGCCTGGAGTGAATACATGAATCTTTGTGTTCAGTGATGTGGCCTCATGTGGCCCTGGTGCACTCCACCTACACCTGATGTGCTGGTGCATACCTGGAACCTCAGCCCTTGTGAGGAAGACCAGAATTTCAAGCTCTTCCTCAGTTATGTATTGCGTTTGAGTTTAGTCTGGGATACATAAGACCTTGTCTCAAGAGGTGGGTGTTTCTAGAAGTTCACTTCTTGCTCATCTGGTGTGAATATTCTCTCATTTTTTTTTTTTTTGTTTTGTTTTTTAAGACAGGGTTTCTCTAACAGCCCTGACTATCCTGGAACTAGCTCAGGCTGGCCTCAAACTCACAGAGATCTGTCTGCTTTTCTTCCTGAGTGCTGGTATTAAAGAAATATGCCAGCACCACCTGGCTAATATTTTCTTCTTTTAAAGATGTATTTATTTTGATTTTATGTGCATGTGTGAGCACCTACGTGTATGAAGATGTGCTAAGTATGTGTCTGGTGTCTGTGAAGAGGCTAGAAGAGAAACTGTAACCACAGGTGGTTGTGAACCACCATGTGGGTGCTTGAAACTGAGCTCAGGTTCTTTGCAGAGACAGCCAACAGCTCTCTGACTAAGCAATTTCTCAGTCACAGTGTTAGTATTTTCAAGGGCAAATTAGTTTGCTGCATCTGTGAGGATCTTTGAGTCTCAAGAGATAATATAGCACACATGCATGGGGGGGACACAGACAGACAGACTGACTGACTGTGACTACCTTCTGCCGTCTAGCCCTTTGCCATGAAATCTGGTCACATACCCAGCTACTTACCACCATCACCCATTGTCCTTGTTACAGTACCCAGGTCAGGTAATTGGTCACTGTCCAACAGAACCTTTTTAGCCTTGTCTTTCTTAATCTTTTGGGAATAGTTGATTGAGTTCGCCACAAACATTTTAGGAGGTGAGAACAGGTTATTCAAAGACCCAAACTGTGCTAGGAAGGAAAGTCAAAGCTAGTGCCCTTTAAGACGTTAGCAGCCAGTGGTACCATGTGCAGGGAATGTTCCAGATGCCTGTGGGCGATCCTCGGATCCCACCCTGCTTGTCCCCTGGCTCTGTCAGGCTGTTGTTCTCTGGGTTCCATCCAACCTCTCCAGGTACTCCTCCTAAGGGCTTTTTTCTTTGACTGTCTCCTTACATTGGCTCCCTCCTCAGGGGTCTCTGTTTGGCTCCCCCCCCCCTCTCCGAATGTCCTTTCTAGAAGATCTTTGTTCATTTCCAGAGTTTCAATTACAGCCTTGCGAGGGCTAATATTGTCACCTGGGAGACAGGCCCATTGAGTTTCTAAATTGGGTTGGTTGAGATGGGAAGCTCCACCCTAAATGTGGGTGGCACCGTTCCACTTGTCTCTCTGCTTCCTCTCAGTGATGAGTAAAGAAAGCACTACAAACCCACCCTGAGGGGTGGCAAGGGACACCCAATGCTCACGCCCCAGCAGAGCCCCTGCACCGTACATTGAACACTCCTGCTCTCCGTTTGTGAGGACACTGTAGGTACTTTTTGTGGGATTTTAGAGGGACACTCAAGGCAAGATTGAAACACAAATTTTATTTTATTAAATGAAAACTCAAAGCCAGATATTGGGGAAAGGCTGGAATATCAGGGAGAGGAAACACCACAATGAACTCTCATCCAGCTATCTCCCAAAGTCCTCAACCTGGCTTGTGCTTCTCTGTCTTTTTGAATCAATCTGTCTTCCTACACCTCCTTAAATACCTTCTTCACCCAGTTGCTTCACTTTTGGATTCAACTCTGCATCTTAGTCTAGACTTAAGATTAAAGGTGTGAGCTACTACCATTTGGTAGTTAGGCCTTGAACTCACAGAAACACAGAGATCTCTGTCTCTGAAGTTATGGGATTAAAGGTGTGGGTCACCACTCTTTGACTCTCCTGGCTTGACTGTGGGTGGATCTGTTCTCTGATATTCCAGACTGGTTTTATTAAATATATAATATATCACCACACAGTATCACTCAGCTCATTCACGCAGCTTTCTCTTGTGTGTGCTCTTCGGTACCACTGGCTGCTAATATCTGAAAGAAGGGCATTTGCTAGCTTTGACTTCCCTTCTGTGGGAGATTATGTTGTTCCATTGTAAATAATTGTCCCACTCACTGGTTTAATAAAAAGCACTGATTGGCCAAAGGCAGACAGGAAGTGTGGGCAGGGCTACCAGACTAAGAAAACTCTAGAAACAGGCAGAACAGAGCAGAATGCAGAGAGAAGCCAGAAGAAGCAGAGGGCAACTATGCTGCTGTGAGAAAAGGTACCGAGCCCCATGGCCGAACAGGATAAGAGTCATGCGTTAGATTAAGGGTAAAGAGTTAGGAAGTGATATGCCTGGGCCTTAGGCTGATCAGCCCAAAACTATTGAAAGCATCTATGTGTCTCTGCGGGTCTGGGTCTGCAGGCCTAAACCTTGAGGCTAGGCCTGAAAGTCCGGGCCAGAAACCTCCTACTACACCCTTCCCTCTGACCCCACACAGCATAAAACAGCATCTTCTAAGTGGAAGCTGAGGTTTTTCTGGCTTCTTCACACCTCACCTTCCAATCCACTGGCCTTGCTTGTTAGAGCAGTGAAATGGCTTCCGAGATGGGATCCCTACCATTGCGGTGGACTCCAATCCAGTGTGCATTGAATTCTAGAATTCTTTTACATCAAGGGGAAAATAGTTTTTTGTTTTTTTAAACCTTGGCACCCCTTAAAGCCCTCTGTGGAGAGGCCCTCTGTGGGCATCCATGAAGCGAGTTTCATCATGGGTACCACAGTCGTCACCTGTCTTAGCCTAACTCTTCTTGTATCCTGATGTCACCTTTTCAGGTTAGGCTTTGTGGTCACATGCTTCCTTATCAACATATTCTTCTCTCTAACAGCTAGCACAGAAACCTGAAATTTCATATTAATTGTTTTGTTTTCCTGTTCAGTCATAAGGTCCATGAAGATATAAGATGTATTGACATTTTTGTTTTTGCCACCATGAGACCCAGCACTGTGCAATAATCAACAGATGATAAATTGTGGTGATATGCTTCATAGTTAATAAAACGCAGTCTGGAATATCAGAGAACAGAATCACCCACAGTCAATCCAGGAGGACCAGACAGTGGTAACTCACACCTTTAATCCCAGCACAGGGAATATCCGGGAGTAGTGACCTATGGCCCTTAATCCCAGCAGATCTGAGTTTGAGGCCAGCTTGGTTTACCAGGGAGTTCCAGGCTCCCAGGCAGGCAAGGTGGTGACAGGCCTTTAATCTCAACCTGGATGATAAACAACTGGGTGAAGAGGGTATTTAAGGCAGACATAGAAAGACAGAGCAGGCAGTAGAAGCCATGAGGAGCGAGGCTGAGGAAGCTGGAAGACAGCTGGGTGAGATCTGACTGTGGCGTTTCCTCTCTCTGATATTTCAGCGTTTCCCTGAGATCCGGCTCTGAGTTTCCTTTATTCGTGCATCAATAAATAGCTACAGAATTCAGGGCCACGTGCACTAAGGGTGTATACATTTAGTGTTGTCCATAATAATTCTGAATAAAACATAATTTTCTTAATTTTGTGTATGTATGTGTGTGCTGGTGGTTATTTGTGTACATGTGCCTATGTATATAAGTGTCTATGTGGGTGCCTGTGTGTGTATGTGTGTATGTGTGTGTGTGTGTGTGTGTGTGTGTGTGTGCCTGTGTGTGTGTGTGTGTGTGTGTGAAGCTATTTATTTAGAATTAGCTAGCTGGACTGAGTTGGATGAACCTGATTTTATTGGCCACATGCTCTTATGTTTTTACTGTTTCTTCGCATCTGTAGAGTCTCAGCCAGACACCTCTTCACTTGGTTCTTTTTCTGTCATTGTGTTTATGAAAACCACACATTTTCCCTCTCTGATGATGATGTCAAATGATTCCCTAACATTTTCTTCTTGTGTCTTGCAATCATTTGCCTTTTGGGGGGGAGGGGTTCCTCTTATTCTTTAGAGAGAAAAAGATCTAACTCTTCTGTTAGGTAACATTTCCCCACAGGCTTCATCCTCCTGTTCTGTAGGATAAGCAGAGTTATCCATCCTGGCCCCTCTCTCCTGCTTGAGGCATATAGTTCTTTCTCTAGACCAGCCGCATAGGAGCTACCGTGACTGGTTCTCCCTCAATTCTGAATTCTGCAGGGCAGCAGGTGAACTGCATCAGGAATGTGATGTCCTTGGCATCTACCACCAGCCTTTTTCGTCTATAACCTCATCTGCTGTATAACGTCAGTTCCTTTTCTGTTAGGTTATAGGGGACAAGGGTGGTTCTAGGTCCCTTTAAGAGGTAAGCTGTCCAGTCTTATGTCATCTTGACACCCAAACTAGAATTATCTGAAAGGAGGAAATGCCTCCATAAGGTTCAACTTCTAAGGCATGGTGGGTGGGTCCATCTCTGGGATGGTGCTCCTGGGTTCTATAAGAAAGCAGGCTGAGCATGCAAGAGGAAGCAAGTCCATCAGCAGCATCCCTCCGTGGCCTCTGTATCTGCTCCTTTCTTTTTAAAGATGTATTTATTATTATGTATCCAGATTTCTACACCAGAAGAGGGCACCAGATCTCATTATAGATGTTTGTGGCCACCATGTGGTTGCTGGGAATTGAACTCAGGACCTCTGGAAGAGCAGCCTGTGCTCTTAACCACTGAGCCATGTCTCCAGCCCCTTTGTCCTGACTTTCTTCAATAATGGACATACTGTAGAAGTATAAGCCAAATAAATCCTTTCCTCCCCAACTTTCTTGTTGGCCATGGGGTTTAATGGCATCAGTAGAAACCCTAACTAAGACAGTCTTCTTACAGCAGAAGTTGGGATCCTGTTGACCAACAAGGGATGATCTGAACCGCACTGAGCTCAGTTGATTCAAAACATACCCAATAATATAAGTCATGCATTTATGACTCCACCCAGACAATGTTAATCGGATGACCAACTCTTTATGTTGAAAACTTATAAAGGAGAGAAACCTAAGAAACTACGCACAAGCAGTGGGGCAGTTTCTCTTTAGAGTTATCGTTCCTTTGTAACAACAGATGAGTAAAGTGGGCAGAATTACAGTCCCCAAAGTCATCAGGGACCCAGGTTTTGATCGGCAGCAACTGTCAATATTGGGCTGGGTGTAGAGTGAGAGCACACTTGCCCGGCATGCTGAGACTGATCTTAGGGACCTCAAGAACTACTCAGGAGGCAGGCAGGGAACGATCTGCGCCCAGGAACCTGGGTGGCAGAGAACCTTGGTATCTCTAAAGAGAGACTTACTGCCAGGCTACAAGGGGCTCCTACTCACTGGGAGAAAACAGCTCCAACTCTAAAGCAGTCTTAACAAAAACAAGAACAAGAAGCCTAATCCAAACTAGCCCCTAGGTCCAGCTCCCATCTACTGGAAATTTCGAGGTGGAGGAACATAGGAACCATTTCAGCAATCCCTATGTGGTGGCTTATCTCAGAGGAAAACCCGAAGACCCCAAAGGGCCTCCTGTGCCGGATCATTTAGAAAGAATGCTGAGAGAGGAATTCTCTAGCTCAGACGACAAGTCTGTGGCGGGTTGTCTCGACTGTTCCTTAAGGTGGGAAGACACATTCTGATTGTGAGTGACTCCATTTCACAGGCTGGGCCCTGAGCTATACAAGAAGCAGGGTCCACCGAGCATCTCTCTGGGTCTGTGGGTGTCATGTGACTAGTTGCTTCAGTTCCTGCCTTGACATCCCCCAGGGCAGGCTGGAGCCGGGAACTATGAGCAGGATGATAGTTTCTAAGTTGCTTTCGGTCAGAGTGTATTATCACAACCGATTTAACACCGCGATGCCTCCTGAGGCTGGATGGAGACAGAGGGCTTTGGAGTCAGATGGGAGAGTGGCCAGAGAGCATTATGGGAAAAGCAACTGTACAAGCAAAACTTGTGAGTAAAACTGTTTTATGAGGGGGCTTCCTGTCATCAAGCGCTCAGGATGACCTGTCTAGCCACTCTCCTGAATTAAGGCATCAGATGACCTCTCTCCAGTTCCAGGGATCCAGCGCCTTCTTCCGACCTCCACCCAGGACGTTCAGTTTCCATGCTACATGCGTCTCGTCTCCTGGTGACTTAGGTGACTCCATCTTGGGCCTGGTTAACAGAAGCTAGACTGCATATGAAGCCCGTAAATTTGTGATTTGTTATTAAAGGTTTTCACTAAAAGACGCTTTGGTACAGGGGCTGAGGGGCCACGTTTGCGGAGTGTGTGCTCCTATTTCAGGCTATGTGAGCATACGTGGGAGTGAGCGCCCCAGCTCCTCCAGGACACTTTCGTACATCAGCATAATGTTCTTCAACCATATTCACCCGTTATTCTCCCCTGTTCCTCTTCCCCTTCCAGTCAACTAATTCCCTTCCTCTTCTCAAATTAGCTCTCGTGCGCGCGTGCGTGAACGTGTGCGTGTGTGTGCGTGTGTGCGTGAACGTGTACATGTGTGCCCGTGTGTGCATGTGTGTACGTGCGTGCACGTGAGAGTGTGTCTGTGTGTGCGCGCATGCATGTGTGTGTGTGCGTGTGCGTGTGCGTGTGCGTGTGCGTGTGCGTGTGCGTGTGTGTGTGTGTGTGTGTGTGCGTGCGCACGCGTGCGCGTGTGTTTTAATCCAGGGAGTTTCATTAGGGTACTGCCATTGTATAGATGAGGCTTGTTTACAGGAGCATGAGCACCAGTTACTTTACATCTTATATGTAATACTGTAGCTGCTAGGGCTCTGGCTCCGTAGACACTATGAGATGATAACTGCATTTAAACTGTGTTGTTTTATACCACGATATTTGGGGGACTTGTTCCTCCTCCTCCTCTTCCTCCTTCTCTTCCTCCTCCTGTTTTTTTTAGACAGGGTTTCTTTCTGTAGTCATGGCTGTCCTGGAACTTGATATGTAGACCAGGCTGGCCTTGAACTCACAGAGATCTGCCTGCCTTTGGCTCATAAGTGCTGGGATTAGCAGTACACACCTGGCCAGTTCTGGTGTGTAATTTCTTACACAGCCTTGGCCGACTAAGACAGAGGTTGGGTGAGTTATTGCTTTACCTTCTCCGTCCCTAATCCTCCAGGGCTTGGGACAATGTGGAAGACACAGGAGTACTTTCCACAAAGGGCAGGGTGTGCATCTCAGAGCTAGTGACAAGCGGTGATTGGGATCTGTAACAATGGGCCTTTGATTAGAAACTTGACCTCTGTACTTCCCAGAACACTAACCTGCAGTTAGCAATCACAGGTTATTGTCACAGGACAGCTTGATTTAAAATCTCTTCTTCTGGTCTGCCCACCTGTGGATGTGGTCCACCTCGAGCACCCGAGCACCCTTCTCTTTTAAAGTGACAGAGAGCAGGGGCTTCTCCAGAGCCACTGCTAAGAGGAGCATGTATTCGTCCACACTTAGCCCCTCATTTTGAATCCCAGCCAGAGAAGCAGATAAACCTGGAGTCTGACATGTGACCACTTGTGTGCACATATCAATCCGTACCTCCCTATGGAGTCACAGTGGATTCCTTTCATCAGGAAATGAACGAAGTCTTAAAGTGAAAACTTCCTCATTGTGCCAGCCAGAGACTGGGGGAGGGGCTGTTTCTGACACGTCCTGTGGTGGTCAGAACCAGCTAGAGAGAGCTAGAACACACCCAACAGAACACTCCCTTTTAGAAACAGGCCTCTTTGGGTAATGTGAGAGCCCACAAGAAAGGTGAGCGGTCAAAATATGTTCCCTGAATGTCACATTTTGTGTCCCAGGAAAGGATTTCTGCTCAATTTGTGGTATGGGTTAAGCCCTGGCGCTGGGAGAACGCGGCTGTCGGTTTGTTTGTTTTTTTCACCCAAATTTTACTCTTCTCTGATGGCTGGGTGCTCACATTGCCAGGCTGGACACAACTAGTGCTCTCTCTCTCTCTCTCTCTCTCTCTCTCTCTCTCTCTCTCTCTCTAAATATTAGAATAAAATCACAAAATTCCTAAGCAGCTTTCTATGCACAAGAGAGGGACATAGTGACATTAGACAGATAGACAGGGGAAAGTGTAAACCAGAATTATGCAGGAGCAGAGATCAGACCGAGACCTTGTTAAAGCAAATAGATTTGAGAGAGGCTTTGATGAAAGGCAGGGAGGAGAGCCCATTCGTCCAGTTAAAGCAGAGTGTGAGGGCCTGGAGACATGGCTCGGTGGTTAAGTGTGCTTACTGCTCTTTCAGGGGATGTGAGCAGGTTCATGGTGGCTCAACCATCTCTAACTCCAGTTGCAGAGGATTCAGTGTCTTCTTCTGGCCTCTTAAGCCACTACACTCATGTAGTTCACATACATATGTGAAAACACATATCCGTACACATACAACAACAACCATAGAGTGTAATAGTCTAATGTGAGATGTCTTTCTGAATGCTGTGAATTGTTATTGGATAGTAAAGGAACTGTTTGGCCTATGGTAGGCCATCTTATAGTCAGGTGAGAAATCCAAGCATGGATAAAGGGGAAGGAGGTCAGAGTCACTCACCAGCTGCTCAAGAAGCAAGATATAATGGAGTACAGGTAAGCCACGGGCCACATGGCAAGGCATAGATGAATAGAAATGGGTTAAGTTTTAAGACTAGCAAGCAATATGCCCGAACCATAGGCCAAACAGCATGTAATTGGTATAAGCTTTTGTGTGATTATTTGAGACTACTGGTCTAGATCTCAGGCTAGTCCGTGCCAGAAACTTTATACTCCAATAGCCAATCTTTATTGTCAGTTAGATGGATTTGGAATCACCTACAAGACAGTTCTGGATGTCTGAAGGTACTCCCAGAGAAGTCAAATCCAACCTGAATGAAGGTGGCACCTGTCTATAGGCAGGGATTATCAACTGAGTAAAAATGGGAAAAGGTGCCAGGCAGTGGTGGCACATACCTTTAGTCCCAGCACTCAGGAGGCAGAGGAAGACAGGTCTCGGTGAGTTCAAGACTCTCTCTCTCTGACTGAGGATGCAGAATGACCAGCAACTGTACATTCCTGTCACCATGCCATCACACTGTCACCATGCCATCATACTGTCACCATGCTGTGGGTTGCAGCAACGGGCAGGCATGGTGACTGGAGCTGGAAACTGAGAGCTGAGGCCTCACATCTTAAACCACAGACAGCAGGCAGAGTGAGCAAACTCTCAAAGGCCATCCTCAGTGACGCACCTCCTTCAGAAAGGCCACACTTCCCCAGCCCTCCCCAAACAGTGCCACTAACTGAGGACCAGGGCCTATGGGGGCATCCCCCTCAAACAACCACAGTCCCCTCAAAACCAACCCCTTCCTTCAGTTGGTGTAGTCAGGTTTTTGGTTACAGCAATGGGAAAAGTTAACCAATACTTTTGGAATCCCAGCTCCAGGGAGATGTCCCTGTGGAGAGAGCTTTAAAGGTGCTGATGCTGGAAAGGCCTGAGGCTATGGGACCCCACTGAGAACAAAGTCCGACTGTTGTGGTTTGAATCTGAGATGCCCCCTATAGACTTGTGGTCAGCTGTTTGTAACCTTTAGGATGTATGATCCTTGCTGAGGGAACACAGATTACTAAGGATGGCTTTTTTTTTTTTTTTTTTTTTTTTGAGACAAGGTCTTTGTGGGGAGTGAGTGTACACCTGTATGAATGTGCGTGCATGACCACCTCAGTGCCTCAGATCTGTGTGTGCGGAGCCTCTCCTCCTAGATGACTGCAGCCTGAGGCTGCTCTCTACAGAGACCCACTATGTGGTCAGCTGACATACTCCTCATTTAGCTATAGAACAAATGGAGAGAGTTTCTGGATCCATGGCCCACCTGATCCCAGCTTTTCTGTCTGTGTGTCTGTCACTTCTTCATTTCTGGATGCCCAGTCCGGTCAGTTCCACAGCCATTTGGGTTTTGTTATGTATTTTTCTTTTGTTTTTCAAGACAGGGTTTCTCTATGTAGCCCTGGCTGTCCTGGAACTCACAGAGATCCTCCTGCCTCTGCCTCCTGAGTGTTGGGATCAAAGGTGTGCTCCACCATGTTGAACTAAAGATGGCTTTTGAAGGTTTTGGTCCAGTCCTTAGCTTAGCCTTTTTCTACCTCCTAGTCAACAACAGTGTGGTGCTTCATGCCCACAATCAGAGGGGTGCTCAGCTGTGTCTTTCCTACTATAGTGCTGCATCAAAATTTCCCTTTAAACAGAAAGCCCACCTCCTTAAGATTCAGGAAGGGAGGGCTCAGTAAGACTCAGGAAGCTCTGAGAACCAATCCCCTGAAACCATGAGCCCAAATCAGTCTCTCTCCTAAGTTATTTCTCTCATATATTTTGGCCACCGTGATACAAAAGTAGTTAATGCACTCTAATTATTTAGTCAGTAAAAATCACACTATTTATATGTGTATGTGTGTGTCTCTGTGTGTGTGAGAATGTGTGTTGTGTGTGAGTGTGTGTGTCTCTCTGTGTGTGTCTCTGTGTGTGTGAGAATGTGTCAGTGTGTGTGAGTGTGTGTGTCTCTGTGTGAGTGTGTGTGAGTGTGTGTATGCCATGGCACACATGGAGAGACCAGAGGACAACTTGAAGGAACTGTGTTCTCTTTCTCCCATGTGAGGCCCAGGGATTGAACCTGGCTCGCTAGACTTGGCATCAGTGGTCTTTACCCTCCGAGTCATCTTACCCACTGATTTATTTATTTTTGGGTGAGGTCTGTGCCTCACCACAAGCCTGGATCTGGCTGTGTAGCCCAGCCTGGGCTTGAATTGAGAATTCAAATGCCAAGACGACAGTATGTGCAGTACACCTGTGCCCAGTGGAATTTTAGAAGTGACCCAAGCTCCTCACAGACGGGCTCGTTTGTCCTGGTCACCTCAGTCCTCATTTGGCTGCTGTGTGAAGATGTTCAGAGGGCTTTGTGCTTCCCTCTCTGCTCTACTGAGACACTGCAGGGCGAGCAGAAGGGAGGGACAAATGTTCTGTTTTCCTTTTGAGTGAACTTGCTCGTATTTATAGTTCCATTTAGACCCTGATTATCACTTGACTTTTTTTTGCTGAATACCCTTCTTAAGCACCCCTTCTTCTGCTGGCTCTTACTTGTATATACCCCAACAGATACATACAATCATATATGTATATACATCATTTTTTTTAAAAATTAAATATTTTTAAAAGAAGCCTCCTGCCTTGCATGGTGGTACATATCTTTAATCCAAGCACTCAGGAGACAGAAGCAAGCAGATTTTTGTGGGTTTGAGGACACCCTAATCCACATAGCAAGTTCTAGAATAGCCAAAGTTACATAGTGAGGCCCTGTCTTTTTGTCCTAGAGGCCTGATCAGATGCACAGAATTTTCTTCAAGAATGAATCAGAGAAAGGAGCCAGAGAGACATCTCAGAGGTTAAGAGCACTGGCTGCTCTTCTTGGCACCCACAAGGCAGCTCACAACCATTTGTAACTCCAGTTCCAGGAGATCTGACACCTTCATACCAATGCACACAAAGTTAAATAAAAAAAATTTAAAAAAAAAAAGAACCCGAGAAAAAAACATGAATATGAATCATCTCTTTGGGACCCTGCCTTAAAAAAAATCTCCCAGAGTGGTGTGTTCTCTTTCTTAAATATTTATTTTATTTTATGTATATATATGTATGTGTCTGGGTATATGTATGCGCAGCATGTGTGTAGGAACCCTCAGAGGTCAGCAGAGAGCACCAGCTCTCCTGAAGCTGCAGTTATAAGCAGTTGTTTCAACCCACCATGTAGGTGCTAGGGACTGAATCCAGATCCCCCACATGAACAGAAAGTGTTCACCACTGAGCCCACTCTTTAGTACCTCTATTTTGGAACAGTCAGGGGTTAGGAAGAGGTGTTTCATGGAGGCAAAGCTGTCTTGACAAGAATACTCAAACGGAAACTCAAAACACCCGTAGGTGTTCTAAAGGAAGTCGCAAGATCTTGTGTCAAAAAGGATGTTAGACAGCCCTCAGGCTCCACTCCATTCAGCCCTCTGTCTTAACGGGCTGTAGTGGCCGTGAGGCTCAGGCCCACTGATGATCAGTAACTAGGCATGTGGCCCACAGCCACCATTATGAACTTGGGAGGCTGAGGCAAGACCACAAGTGTGTAGTTAGCCTGGGCTGTACAGTAAGTTACCAGCTAGCCCCCAAGATACAGAGTAAACCTCCATCCTAAACAAAAGACAAGACAAAAAATAATACATCTAAGGCTAAGGGCATAATGCCATGGCAAAATGCTACTTATTCACTTGGGAGGTGGAGACGTAGGAGCAGAGGTAGCAGTGAGAAGAAGACAAGGCCTGAGGGGGTGGCTCAGTGGGTAGAGGGCTTGCCTGGCACACACGAGGCCCTGGGTTCAGCCTCTGGCATCACAGACAATAGGTATGATGGTAGATGCCTATCCTATCACCCAGGCACTCAGGTTGTAGAAGCAGGAGTTTTGCACGCACAAGGTTATCTGAGCAAAAATCTATTTTCCTGAATAGCATTTTGAAACAAACACTATTAATGTTCTAGAACCCAAGTAAACTGGTTGGTCTGGAGTTGGCCTGAGAGGAAACGGGTCAGGCAGTGTGTGACCCTAAACTTTTGGGAAGGGACTTCTTCTCCCATGGCAGCACACTAGAATGACTCAGGGAACTTTGAAAAATATCCATGCCTGAGTCTAAGCCAGCTCAACTAAGCTGGTAGCTGCTGGGTAGCTGTGAATGTGTACATGTGCAGTGACCTTTTTCTAGAGAGCTCTTGGAGGTGAGGGATGATCACCTCTGGCTTCCCCTGCTCTGGAATGACCTTAGTTGCTCTAGGTGGACCAGAGGCAGTCCTCTTCTTCCAGAGCAAAGGCAAGTTCACAGGGATGCTTACGCATGCCGAAAGGATGACCAAGCTAACCAGTAATTTGGTCGACAAGGTCTAAACTTAAAAAAAAAAAAAAAAAAAAAAAAAAAGTTGAAGTCACTTTCCTTATGGCTAGAAACCTTTAAGATGTTAAAAAGCAAACCTTCATGCTCCAAAGCAGCTTTGAAGTTTAAAAATGTAAAGCAAGCAGGCCATCACCCTGTGGAAGGGAACATTTGAAATTCCCAGGGAGCTTGTCAGGATTTCAAAGGATAATAATAATAGGTGAAAGCTGACTGATGTCTGGAGGCAGGAAGAGAGTCAGGAGTAACAGGATCACAGTCACCCCAAACCTCCAGGTCTCACTGTCTTCTGTATAGAAATAGACAGTTATAGGACCGGAAGACCAACCTCTCACCAGACAAGAAAATTGTCCAGAATGACTCCTCTGTAGGGCCAGATGAGACCTGCAGGACCCCCACCTCCCCCCCAAAAAAACCAAACCCACCTCAGTAGAGAAACTTTTAATGTCCTCTGAGAATGGTCCACACTACTTGTGTGTGACAATATTCCTGGAGAGCGACATGAACAAACATCTACTTGCCCCAGATGGGGAACCAAGGATAGACTCAAGTACAGATACCACTGAAGACCAACTTAGTGAACTGATGAGTTCTGCTGGGTTTGCATAGCAGGTTATGATAGAGGTTAAATATAGAAGCAGAAGTTGCTCAAAGACAGCTGCATCATCAGATCTTTCCCTAACAAGGGTCATGGTTCATAAATGCTGTGGTGTACCACACAGCCTGCAGGAGGTTGGAGAGTGACCTTTCCAGGTTCAGTTGGTCTACACCTTACCTCAGACAGTTTGTCTTCCCCAAATGTCTCTTGGCAGTCTTTACAGCTTGCATTTGCATGGGGAGGGAGGGGCCTAATGAATCTGGTGAGTTTCAGGAACTTCCTGAAGCTTATAGGTTTTCACTTCCTCAGCTTAATGAGCTTCCCTGTAGTATGGAGTGCTTTCACCTCCCTGTAAACATTCTGTACCTTAGTGAAAGGTTTTAATTTTGGAGGAAACTGCTACACAATACTACATAAATAGAACTGAATGATGTAAAAAAAAGTCCTTTAGGGTGCTCTCATTCTACCCTCATCCTGTGTTGGAGTACCCATTTGTCCACAAGCCACAACCCTCTCTCTTGTTTTTTTTTTTCTTTTTTCTTTATTGGTATAAGATGATTTACAGATTCCTCACTACCTGGTGTTCTGCTCAATCTGTCAGTGTGCTTCTTATAAACTGATACCCAGAACCGAACACTGGGTATGAAATATCAGATGCACTGGATGTGCGGAGCGGGGAGGGGACTTAGGCACACAAGCATCTGAGGTTTGCTTCTCTGTAATTAGAAAGGAAGCCAAACCCAGGCTGGGTCAGCCCTGGGACAGTGGCATGGGCTCAGATAGGCTTTGAGAAGTCCTCTTTCAGGGAGAGCATAACTTTATGGTCAGAGAAGAAGGGATAAGATTTAGCTCCAATGGGTAAGACTGTTGCACCCATGAATAGATAGGAATGTTGCTTTGAAGCTGACTCTTTTAATTTTCATTACTAAACATCTTGAAAATGTCTGTCTGCTCAGGTATAGTCCGTGGGGATGAAGAAGAGGAAGGTCACAGGAGAGGAGACAGACAGACAGACAGACAGACAGACAGACAGACAGACAGAGAACCAGCTGAGAGAGAGAGCACTCCTGTTTCCTGGGCACAAACAGCCCCATTGGCCTTGCTTTGGGTTGGCTGAAAAGCCAGAGGCTTTGGTGTCAAACCAGAATTGATATAGAGTCACTGGCTGGTTCCTAGCCAGAGCTGGTAGAATATTCTAGAAGGTAGGCAGGGACTGAGAGCGGTAGTGGGTGTTGGCTTTGGTCTCCGGATCCCTGCCTGGAACACTGGGAAGCTCAGCTCTCACTGGAGAGCAAGCCAGAGGCCAAGGTAGTGTCCCCAAAATATCCACCCACGCCAGTCCTCTTGGATCAGGAAGATGGTTCTCTTAGTGCCCTTGCTTAATTCTATCTTGTACCAGAGTCAGGGCTCCAAAAAAATGCTCTATCCCAGAGGTTCTCAACCTTCCTGATGCTATGACCCTTTAATACAGTCCCTCATGTGGTGGTGAGCCTGAACCATAAGATTATTCCATTGCTACTTCATAATTGTAACTTTGCTACTGTTATGAATCGTAATGTAAATATCTGTGCTTTCAGATGGCCTTAGGGGACCACCATGAAAGGGATGTTTAACCCCCAGTGGGGTCCCAACTCACAGATTGAGAGCTACTGCTCTAGAGGGTAGAGGATGTCCTGTCTACTAGACACAGTGTCACATACCTGTAACGTTGGGAGGTGGAGGCAGAATGATTGAGGAGTTCAAAGCAACTACATAGCAAGTTCTAGGCCAGCCTGGGCTACATGAAACTCTGCCTTGAAAAAGACTCAGCAAAGCAAATCATAACGAAGAGGAGAATGTCTCCTCTGGAAAGAGACAAGAGGGGGATTTCTGAAGGCAGTGGGCCAGAGGCAGCTCTGACCTTCAGCAGTAAGCTGCTAGGATCCTGAGCTGGCAGCTCCACAGCAGGGGAAAAGCAAAAGCTAGGCAGCCTGCGGCAGGAGGCAGCAATGGGAATGAAAGGTGATGTCATCATTTGGCTTGCTCAGAATTTCTGCAGTTTTAAAGCTGAACCCGGAGACTATCCCTGTGTGGTGAAGATGTGAGCATCTTATAAGGGACCAGGTTTCAGAAAGAAGCTCCAGGAAGAGTCACAGCCAGAGATCTGGGGGTAGGGAGGGTGACTCTCTAAGCCCTCGGGGGTCAGCAGTTAGTTACCTGCTCTTTGTCTTTTTTTTTTTTGTTTAGTCTCTGACACATGGCCACTTTGTAATATGAGATTTCCCGGGTTTGTGAGTGGCCCAGGATGGGTCAGGTAGCATCGATCTGCTTTCACCCAGGTTCACTATTGTCCTGGAAATAGTCTCCTAAAATGAAAATGCACAGACAGAGGATGACGTGTAAACTAAAGGCTGGTAAGTGTGCCTTGGCTGTCAGACACTGTCTCAAAACCAAACCAAACAGGGTCTGTGAGAGGGCTTAGCCCACAGAGGCACTCACTTTCAAGCCTGATAAACTGAGTTCAACCCCCACCCCCACACTAGGAGCAAAACCAATTCCTGCAAATTATCTTCTTACTTCCCTGCACACATTTCATTCATATTCCTGCCCACAAACACACATGCAAAGTACATAAATACATATAACAATAAAAATACATTTAAGGAGCTGGAGAGATGGCTCAGCAGTTAAGAGCACTGGCTGCCCTTCCAGAGGAGCTGAGTTCAATTCCCAGTAACTACATGGTGGCTCACCGCCATCTCTAGTCGGATCTAATGACCTCTTCTCTCTGCCCTGCAGGCAAACATGCAAATTACATATACATGAAAAATAAATATTTCAGCAAGCTCAACCTATTGTTTAAATCCTTCCCCCTCATGCTGGGACTTGAACCATTGCCCTTCCTAAGCCCTCTTCCATTAGCCTACAGGGAGCTGGCATTGGCCCACGACGATTCTCACAATCTAAGAACTCCAACACATGGCCCATTCACACCGTCTCAGCAACACCAGGCTCATATTTAAGAGAAGGAAGCAGGCTTGCAAATGGAATCTGTGAGGCGAGTGTCAACCCAAAGGAACAGCCGTGTTTGAGGAAGAATTTAAATGTGCTGAGCGTGTGTGCCTGTCCAGAGCCACAGAGAGCCAAGCGGATTTGCTCATTCAACCATGCATTCGCTCCTTTAACAAATATTTATTGAGAGCGGTGCTGTGTCCACAGCATCTGGCTTTCAGGTTAGAAGCGGCTCAGCCATAGGTCTCCAGCTCTGTAGAGGGAGGGAGGGCATATTCATTAATCTGTGAGAGGCAGGGGAGTCCTGGCCTGGATGGCCGGTCCTCATTTCATGAGCTCTCAGCAGCCTCTGTGTGAGATGACCTCACATGACCTCATCTGAATCCCTCTCTTTCTTTTAAAGATTTATTTACTTACTTTTGCTTTGTTTTTTAAGACAGGGTCTCTCTGTGTAGCCCCGGCTGTCCTGGAACTCTCTCTGTAGACCAGGCTGGCCTCTAACTCAGAAATTCACCTGCCTCTGCCTCCTGAGTGCTGGGATTAAAGGTGTGCTCCACCATCACATGGCAGATTTATTTTATTTTTACCTCTCTCTTCCTCCCTCTCTCTCTCTGTGTGTTTTTGTGTGTTTGTGAGTGTGAGTTTGTGCACATGTGAGTACTCAGAAACTAGAAGAGGGTGTCTTATCCTCCAGAGCTGCAGTTACAGGCAGTTAGTTGTGAGTTTCCCACCAACGGTGCTGGGAACCAAACTCCAGACCTTTGCAGCAGTAGCCAGTGCTCTTAACCAATGGGCTACCCCACCAACTCCAGCCTCATCTCTGTCTCTGACTCATTCTATTCTCTTTCTCTTTTATTGCAAGGAAAAACAAAAAAACAGAAAAACAGTGAGAGGCAAACCTTTCCCAGGGCATCCTAGGTGCCTTCCAATTCTGACTTTCTCTACCAACTGCTTTTGCCCTCACTGCCAGAGTCTGACCTCTCTTTACCCCCCCCCCCCCCACCTCACACCTCTGTAAACATCCTAAGGCTCCCCCCTATTGTGCCAGCTTTTCTATCTCCAGTGGCAGCCTGCTTTCTCCGATGTGGTTCTATCACCCTTCACTCCATCCTTGCTGCAGATCCTCCTTGGTACCAACACTGCCAAGGTGACTCCACCTTCTAAGGAGAGAGCATTTCCCCGTGGCCATCATTCTCCTCTTCCTTTAGAACTACACCCTGTAGTGGGATTCTGTTGTTCCATTGGAAATAATTGTCCCGCCCACTGGTTTAATCAAAATGCTGATTGGCCGAAGGCAGACAGGAAGTGTGGGCAGGGCTACCAAACTAAGAAAACTCTGGGAACAGGAAGAACAGAGCAGAGATGCCACAGAGAAGCCAGAAGATGCAGAGGGACAACTGTGCTGTTCTGAGAAAAGGTACCGAGCCGCATGGCTGAACAGGATAAGGATCATGGGTTAGTTTCAGGGTAAAGAGTTAGCAAGTTATATGGCTGGGCCCTAGGTCAATCAGTGTACAATTAATATAAGCTTCTGTGTGTTTTAGTGGGACTATGAACTGTGAGTCTGAAAGTCCAGGCCACCAGGCTAGGCCTGAAAGTCCTGCCAGAAACGTAATACAACAACACTCCTCAGTTTCTGTTGTGTAACATAGAGTTTCCAGGCTCCGTTGCGGCTAGCAGCTGCCATTTTGTACTTCTGGGTCACCTCCATGGACACTCTCTGCTTTCCTTCATCTTCATAGTGACAGGAGTGTAAAATGACATCTGAATTGATCACTTTACATCTGAGATAGGAACACCAGGCTGCAGTCTGCAGGACAAGATAGATAGAATATAGGGGCTGGGAATGTAGCTTGGTCGGTAGAGAGCTGACCTTGTATTCCTGAGCCTGGGTTAATCTCTGGTACCCGTTAAATCAGATGATGGTTTATACCTCTGATCCCAGCATCTGGGAAGTGAGGACAAGAGAATCAGGACCTCAAGGGCATCCTGGGCTACATAGTTTAAAGCCAGCCTGGGATACATGGCGACCTATATAAACCAACATACAGAGTTTCATATACGCGGAGATTCTCTGTGTAACCCTGGCTGTTCTGGAACCGAGGCTGTTCTCAAATTCAGGTATACGCTTGCTTCTCCCTCCTAAGTGCTGGAATTAAAGGCATTCACCACTGCTGCCAGGCTCAAACACAGGCATGATGTGTTTACAGGCATGATGGTGCACCTTTAATTTTAAACCCAGCCCTCAAGAGTCAGAGGCAGGTGGATCTTTATGAATTCAGGGTCACCTCGGTTCAAAGAGCAAGTTCTAGGCCAACCAGGGTATACAATGAGACTGTTAAAAGAAAATTCAATCCCTTTCCTAATATAAAATGTTCCCTATAGGCTCGTGGGTTTGAATACTTGGTCCCCAGTTAGTAGTGGTGTTGGGACGTTTGGGGTCTGGCTGATGAAGGTAGGATGCTGAAGGTGGGCACTGAGGGCATTCTGCTCCCTGTACAAGCTACTTCTGTAAGTCTCAGGCACCACACCTTTCCCACCGTGCTAGGCCGAGCCCCTAGCAGCTGAGAACCCAAACAAAGTTCTCCCAACTTTCTGTTGGGTGACAAAAGGTAGGTAGCTCAGCCCCTAAGAACGTGGCCCACCATTAGCCCCAAACTGTGCTCCACTGTGGAGTGTGAGCAGCATATTCCTCACTAATATTTTGGCTGTACCCTTGAAGAACAGCCCAGCTCTTCAGCAGCTCCAGACCTCATCCCAGGCTTTTCTCTCCCTGCTTTTCCTGCAGCAGTGCAGATACCTTGACCTTCCTGACGCTAAGGCCTGGTCACCTTCCACTTCCTGGGTTGCTTTCTTTGTTGATGGTCTCCGCTCCCTCCCTCCCTCCATCTACAGACCCTCTCTGTCGATTGCCTCCTCTACATTATGTGCCCTTCTGTGGGAAACTGATTCCTAATCATGCAACCCTAATTATTTAGACTTTACTAAGGCTGCTTTGTTCCTGCTTCTGGACAAGGGTAGATTACTGCTTCATAGTCTGACGTGATGGTCAGGATTTACTCAGGGTTAGAGAGATGGCTCACCCGTTACCAGCACTTAACTGCTTTTCAAGAGGACTGGAATTCAGTCCCCAGCCTCCACGTTTGGAGACTCACAACCTGTAACTCATATGACTCAGGGAGGCTGAGTCTCCCTTGGTCTCTGAGGGCTACACAAGTGTTAGACATAAATATAAATAAATCATTTTTAGAAGGACTCTTAACTGGGTGCAGGAGAGATGGTTTAAAGGTTAAGAGATTTGACTGCTTTTCCAGAGGACAGGGTTCAATTCCCAGCACCTACATAACAGCTCACAATGGTCTGTAACTCCAGTTTCAGGGCTGCTGACACCCTCACACTTACACACATGCAAGCAAAACACCAATGCACATAAAACAAAAAACTAAGACACTTGACTGTAGGCGGAGTTTCTCTTAAAATGCACCAATCCAAGATTAATATTTATTAAAATAGAAGCCAACACTCACGATATAGGTAACAGCTTATATTGGCACCTGATAGACTGGATTATCCGAGCGATGGATGATGGATGCTGGATGCCAAACCGGTCTCTCCAGTAGTCAGGAACTAGGAAAACAGGCTTCCCAGGGTCCCAGCAGCCCCTTATGAATGGGGTTGGCCACTCCCCCTTCAGGAGCCTGGGGCCCTGGATAAGTGTCTTCAGACTTTATCAGCTGACACCTGAATCCCACCACATCTGACTGAATCTCATCTCTGCTACTTATCGGAGCCTTGGACTATTTAACCTTTGCCATAACTTCCTCATTTCCAAAAAGTGGTGTAAAAATAATTATCTCACACGGAACGGGGAGAAATAGGGGAGTTGAAGTAGATCTGGGGGCACTGAGGAGTTGGAGCTGTGGAATGTGACCAAAACACATTGTATGAAATTTTAAATAATAAAAATATTGTAGTCTCAACAAGAGAATTTGTAAGCCAGGCGTTGGTGGCTCATACCTTTAATCCCGGTACTCAGAAGGCAGAGGCAGGAGGATTTCTGAATTCCAGGAGAGAACTTACCTCACAACGTTGCCTTAAAGTGTAAGAGGTGAGAGAATGGGTACAGTTCTCAGAGCAGAGGCCTGGAGAGGCCCCTGGACTGCTCCTTCTTCTTCTTTTTGGCATTTGTATCTGAGAACACAGGTCCTAGATTCTGACCATGGCTGGCTCAGACATTACCTCAGAATTGCAGGCAACTCTGTGCCCTTTAGAGGCTAAAAAGTCCTGGATTCCTCAGCTCTTCCCTGCTTCAGCTTCAGGCAGGTAAGGGAGAAGTGTGTTTTCCTTTGCGTTCATTCCCTTTGGACACCCATCTCTACTCCAGAGTCTTTGCTCAAGGCCCCGTTCTGCCTTTGGAACAGTGTCTGGCCAGGGCACCAGCACCTTCCTTTTGCTGCGCTCTGTGGCTGCCCTGGTGGGTTCTGGGGTTTGGTGGAAACAGGCCCAGTATTATGGGGCTGATCCAGTATGATGATTTCCACATGCTACTGAGCATTTGTTCAGGGAAATGCCTTTTTTCTTCTGGATGATCATGGTATAAAAGCTGTATGGATTAAGAGGGTGACCTCTGACCCTAGAATCAGACTAATCTGAATTCAAGTTCAAGCTGCCCAACTGGGCAAATTCCTCAACTGTCTCTTAACAAACAACTTACAAATATATTAATTGTGTGTATATATATATATGTGTGTGTGTGTGTGTGTGTGTGTGCCTGTGTGTGTGCCTGTGTGTGTGCCTGTGTGTGTGTGTGTGTGTGTGTGTGCGCGCGAGGCATGCTGGTATTGAACCTGGGGTCTCCCACATACAAGGCTGAGTGCTTTACAATGGGGCTACAACACGCCAGCCCCAAATTAGGTATTTAGATAGTAGAACCAGGAGACCAGGCTCACAGGAAGTGCTCACTAAATGCCTATTTTTAAAGTTGCTTATTCTATTTAGTTTTACTGTATTTTTTCTTCCCTATGACTTGGGGGTAGAGTGGGTGGGGGTGGGCTGAGGGCTCATTGCAATGGCACCCTTACCTGTGTGGGAAAGTTATTTTAGCGCAGTTGCTATCGGGTGCAAGGACTCACAAGCATTAGAATTCATTCAGCAATGAATTTATGTTGAGCTGCTCCGGAAATAAATTGTCACAGACTTGTAATAAAGATGAGCTCGCTCCCTTCCCTGGCTGTGCCGTGTGGTCAATCTTGCATCTGATTTTCCATGGAGGCAGCCAGGGGAAGTCTGAAGCTTTTGGTTTTTGTTAGTGTATTCCTGAGAGGTAGGTCACTGGCCCATTATACTTCTAAAGCTTCATGGTGGATACAGTAGCAGCAAATGCTCTCTGCCTCTGAAAACAAGCAAGCCGAGATCTATAGGCATCATCAGGTAGGCTGTTGTCAGTCTCCAAAGGAAAAGATGAACTTTCTGATTAACAGAACCTGGTCCCCAATGCCACCATGGACAAGGTTGGCACATATTACATGAGATATTGTACTAAGAAATTACTCAGGCTGAGAATATTGTTCAGTTTGAAGTGAATGATTTGCATTAAAAAAAAAAAAAACAAAAAACAAAACCCATACTCAGCAACAATACAATACAAATGTAATGGGCTGTCTGTGTTGAGGTGGGGAGGCAGCAACCATACCCAGAAGGGGAGGAAAGGCAGTCAGGTGACAGGTTCTGTTCTAGAAGAGGGGGAACACAGGGACACCATGGGCAGGGCCAGTGCCCACTTGTAAAACAATCCAGATTTTTGTGGAGGGCCAATTTTAGTAAGCCCAGCAGCTGGAGTCCGAGGCTGGGAACCATCCAGGGCCGGGAATTGTTTCTTTTTCCTGCTTTAGAGATCAGGACTGGCAGAGGCCTCCACATCCCACTGTCCTCAGAGAGGGGGACTCTGCACGCAGCCCACATTCTTTGAAGGGCCTTTTGAGGAATGAAGCACTGAGGGGAGAAGACACACAAGTACACATCGTGAAGAGCCTAAAGTATAACCTAATCTGGGCCAAATGTAGCCCACAGGATCCTAAAAATGAGACACGTGGGCACTTCCAGCCTCTAATTACATGGCAAGGGTGACGCAGATTGGCTGAAGCCTGGGTTGAGAGCACACAAAACCTGAGGTCTCTTTCCTTATGGGAGACAGGGAGGCCGTCCCTCTGGAGACAAGAGAACAGGGGCAGAGGAAGCACGTTTGTCACCCTGTTAGTGTGAACATGTATGCCTCTACCTGTCTACTGGAGTTCATTGTTATTGTTACAAGAATTTTTTTTTAAGCACTCAAACTGGCTTGTGTTTTATAAAATTAGACTAAAATAAAAGAGCTTCACATTGCTAGACATGAGGGAGAATGCAAATTAAAAACACATTATGAGTGGGATGTGCTCTGACCCCATAGTCTCAGCAATGGGAAGGCTAAGGAAGAAGGATCACTCAGGCTCGAAGTTCAAGGCCAGCCTAGGTGACTCCGCAAAATTGACCCAGGCTCCATGGCACATGCTTGTAATCCCAGAGCTGGGAGGAAGAGTCAAAAAATTCGGAGGTTCAAAGCTGCATGAAACATGTTTCAAGAAGGGAGAGAGGGCTGAGAGTAAATAAGTTTATTGTGTATGCATGAGGGGTATGGATCTCCAGGACCCTTGTGAAATCCAGACACTGCAGCCTATAATCTCAGCCCTGGGGTGTGGAGATAAGAGATCCCTGGGGGTTTTGGCCAGCCAATGTAGCTGAATTACTGAGCTCCAGCCTCAGTGAGAGACTCTGTCTAAAAATTAAGGTGGAGCTGATGAGGTGGCTCAGCAGGTAAAAGTACTTGCTGCAACCTGACAGGGAGGATTGGATCCCTGGAACCCACATAGTAGTAGAACCAACTCCCTCAAGCTGATTCTGTCCTGTGCACACCATGACCCCCCTCAAGACACCATTCAATCTACTGCCTAGTATGACGGACATGGAAATATAAGGCAGCCTTCATTAAGGAAACTTCTCTTTGCAACAGACAGCGACCACTATAGAAACCACAGTCAATCAGGATGCAGAGCTGTGGAGCCCAGTCCCTATGGAGACAGCTCCAACACACTCCCACATCTAAGGCTCAAGGACCACTGTAGGAGAGGGGGCAGAAAGATGGAAGGAGCCAGGGGAACAGAGAGTTTGCTGTAAGATTTTATTTCCTAAGAATTTCAGAAGCTGTACCCAGAGAATCTGCATAAACATGAGGTAAAACAGGAACATCAGTAGACACGCTAAAGTACATGGAAGTGCGTGTGTGGAGGGGGGACGTCCACAAGGTCTTGGCCCTACACAAAGAAACACAGGCACCTAAGGAATGGGGAGAAACGTCCCCTCCCCCAGAAAGAAGCATACCAATTAGTTATCCAGTACCAAATGGCCAGGCCTGGCTGGTTTTATGTCAATTTGTCAGAAGCTAGAGTTACAAGAGAGGAGGGGATGTCAACTGAGAAAATGCCTCCATAAGGTCGGATTGTAGGCAAGCCTGTGGGGCCTTTTCTTAAGTAGTAATTGATGTGGGTGGGCCCAGACACTTGCCAGTCAGCAGCATCCCTTCATGACCTCTGCATCAGCTCCTGTCTCCAGGTTCCTGTCTGGTTTGAGTTCCTTTGCACTGAAATGAAAAACCAATTTTACCCCCGAGGATGTGTGTGCTGCGTAGTTTGCACCAACCTCACACAAACCATAGTCATCTGAGAGAGGGAACCTCAGGTGAGGAAATGCCTCCATAAGGTGGCACTGTGGACAGGCCTGTAGGGCATTTTCTCAATTGATGTTAGAAAACCCAGCCCACTGTGGGTGAAGCCACCTGGCTGTTGGGACCTGGGTTTTATAAGAAAGCAGGTTGAGAAGGCCATGAGGAGCCAGCCAGTCAGCAGCGCTCCTCCATGGCTTCTGTGTCAGCTCCTGTCTCCAGGATCCTGCCCTGCTTGGGTTCTTGTCTTGACTTTCTTCATCTGAACAGTGATGTGGAAGTGTAAGCCAAATAATGTCCTTCCTCCCCAGTTGCTTTTGGTCATGGTGCATCATCGTAGCAATGACAACCCTAAATAGTTATGTTTGCTTGCCTGATTTAGTGTGGCTCCACACCCTTCTGCAGAAGTTAAGCTTTTGACCTTGTTGAAATACTTTGAATTGTGTGGTCACCTCTTCCAGACCTCAGACCTGTTTCTTAGAATAGTCACTTTGGAAACAGTTTGGCAATTTTTTTTTTTTTTTTTTTTTGAAATAAAGCTGAACGTTCCTTAACATAGGATTTAGCTGTCCCTACTCCTACTGAGTAACTGAAGAGTTCACCAACTCTAAATAAATCCAGGACTGGGTGCTAAATCCAAATCATGAAATGCTATTCAAATACAAATGGGCAAGGCTACTGATACAGGCAAAGTCATGGGTGAAGCTAAGCATACGTGAAAGAGGTCAGACTCAAAGGGCTGGTTGCTTAGCCAGATATAGTGGCATGGGCCTATAATTTCGGAACTTGGGATCCTGGTCAAAAGGGGGTTCAAGCCCAACCTGGGATACATAGAGAAACTACCTCAAAAAAAAAAAAAAAAAAAAAAAAAGCTTGTTCTATGATCCTATTCATATGCTGCTTTTAGAGGCCAGAGGGCTGGAAAGCAGCCCCTTAGTTGCCCGTGACTAGGGATTTTTTGTTTGCTTGCTTGTGTTTCTTGTGGGAACTGAACTCAGGGCTTCATATGCACTGGACTTAGCACTACTATTGTGCAGTATCCCCAGCCTGGATGAAGGTGTTCTACAAGGGAGCAGGCAGAGTCTGGGGACTAAGGAGATTGTTAGGTAGTTGAGTGAGGCTGTTTGGTGAAGCTGTTTGGTATTTCAATGTTGGTACTGTCTGTCACACAATTGTATATATGTCAAACTCAATTTTCATTTTACTTAAAGAGATGAATGTTGCTGGTTGGCAGTAGTACATTCCTTTAATCCTAGCATCCAAGAGGTAGAGGTAGACTTATCTCTGTGAATTTGAGGCCAGCCTGGTCTACAGAGTACATTCTAGGACAGTCAAGGCTGCACAGAGATGCCCCAACTGGTCATTCTCTATACATTAAACACCAGAAATCAGCTTTAAAAGTATGTTTTATTGTGTGTGTGTGTGTGTGTGTGTGTGTGTGTGTGTGTGTGTGTGTGTGTGAATGTGTGAATATGCCATGTGTACATGGGTGCTTGTGGAGGCCAGTAAAGTATATAGATCTCCTGGGACTGGAGTTACAGGCAGTTGTGAGCTGCTAGACGTGGGTGTTGGGAATTGAATTTGGGCTCTCTGGAATAGCAGGAAGCATTCTTATCTACTAGGCCATCTCTCCAGTCTTGTAAAAATGGATTTTAAAACATCCCAAGAGAGCTGGCATGGGGATCCAGGCTTGTAAACAGCACTAGTGAGAAGTGGAAACAGCAGAGCCAAGAGAATCAAGAATTCAAGGCAACAGTTACCTAGCAAGTTTGAGATTGGCCTGGGATTTATAAGGCTTGCCTCCCAAAACATGTAAAAGATATATTTTAATTTATATATTTCTTTGGCTTACATTTTTGTTGAAAACATTTCTTTTTATATACTTTAAATGAAGTTACATAATTTTATTAAAAGCTTTATTTTCAACCATCTGTGTGTGTGTATGTGTGTTTGTGTGGTCTATGCACATGGGTTCAGGATATCCTATGGAGTTACATGTAGTTGTGAGCTACCCGATGTGGGCACTAGTCCTCTGGAAGAATAGAAAGCGCTCTTAACTGCTGAGACAGCTCTCTGGCCTTATGTTACATCATTTTTAATAATTTAGGCTACTGTTGTCAATAGAATACAAATTATGTGAAAATCTTAATTAATTAGTGAGGGCTGCAGAGATGGCTCAGCAGTTAAGAGCACTGGCTGCTCTTCCAGAGGATCTGGGTTTAACTCCCAGCACCCACATGGCAGCTCACAACTGTCTGTAACTCCAGTTCCAAGGGATCTGACAGCCTCCTAGAGACATACATGCAGGCAAAATACCAATGCACACAAAATTTTTTAAAAAATTAGTTGTTAAAAAAACCAAATACTGAATATATTTCTAAAGTGAAAATAACATTCATTGAAGAAATATATAATAATTCATGAATTACATGTGCCCTACATGACATGCCAACTTGCTGACCTGACAGAATCCCTAGTTTCTCTTTGATACTTTGCCAGCTTCCAGTCACATAAAAGCATTGCTTTACATGTAATTTTTATCATTATGAAAATACATTAATCAAAATAAAAGAATACATTGTATTTTATTTAGGAATAAGTTACAGTTTTTGGTACAGCTCAATGGCAGACAGACACAAGCCCTGAGTTATATCCCTAATCTTATTTTTTTTTAAGTGTTGTATTTAGATTATAACTAATTTGTAGGTGATGAGATCTGTTATGAGAGTTTTGGGATTCTTGCCTCAGGCCCTACATGTTATGGACAGGTCACCTCTATCAAGGCCTTTCCTTCATATGTTTCCTTTATTCATGTTTATAAAATTTGTTTGCATGCGTGCATGCAAGCGTGTGTGTGTGTGTGTGTGTGTGTGTGTGTGTGTGTGTGTGTGTGTGTACACTTCATAGCACACTGTGGAGCTTAGAGGACAATTTTTGGGAGTGAATTTCTTCTTCCATCATGGCTTGGGACTCAGGTTGTCAGGATTACATGGCACATGTTTTTACCTGACTATCCATCCTATAGGGGGGTCAGGGAGATGGGGGTGGCTAGGGGAGGTTCACACCTTTAATCCCAGCACTCAGGAAATTTGAGGCCAGCCTGATCTACAGAGCAAGTTCTAGGACAGCCACTGCTACAAAGAGACCCCGTCTTAGAACAACAACACCAACAATAAAACAACCCCCAACAAACAAAAACAAAAAGCAAAAAACCAAACCAATTTGGACAGGAAAAGGGTTTATTTAAGCTTATGGGTTACTTTTGAGGGCCGCCAGGGCAGAAACTCAAGGCAGGAGTCTGGAGCAGAGATCAGTGAGTTATTTTTGCTTTCTTTCTTCCTCTGGCTTGCTTATTTACCTTCTTCCTGTAGCCCAGGCTCATTTGTCTAGGAATGGCATTACCCACCATAGACTCTAGACTGGTTTCTCCAATATCAATTAGCAATGAGAAAATGGCTCCAAGACACGGTTACAGGCCAGTCTGATCAGATTCCCTGTCTAGAGTAACCTTTGGTTTTTGGTTTTTTTTTTGTTTGCTTGTTTGTCAAGTTGACAGCTGCAGCCAACTATAACATTCTTGTCAACTTTGACATACATCCTACTCGTTTCCTGTTGCTTCGACTAACACCATAAGCAAAAGCACACTGGCGAGGAAAGAGTTTGTTTGGCTTATAGGTTATAGTCCATCTTCTAAGGACACCAAGCCAGTAGCCTGGAAGTAAGAACTGAAGCAGAGAGCATGAAAGAATGGTGCTTACTGGCTTGTTCTTCCTGGTTTGCTCAGCTTGATATCTACATAATTTAGGACTATCTGACCTGGATGGCAACACCCTTACTGTGCTGAGCCCTCCCACAACAATCATTAATCAAGAGTGTTGGTTTTGAACGTGAGAACAGACACACTACCAGCTGCCACACTAGAGTTAATTCAGGAAAGTCACCGAGCAGTAACAAGGGAAGAGAAAAGGAAAGACCTTCCACGTGGCTATGGGTGGGCACAGATTTATATAGCCACATCTAGGGGCATACTCTCTGTAAGCGGAGGCAGGCACCATGTTGGGTTATTGGACTAGTGCGTTTACCACTAGCTGCTTCATGCCAAGAGTTCTTACAAAGAATGCCCTGCAGACATGCTCACAGTTCAATCAGATGGAGTCAGTTTCTCAATTCAGATCCCATCTTCCCAGATGGCTCTAGTTTGTTTCAGGTTAATAAAAACTAACCAGCACAACTCATGACACTTTAAACAATAACCTTTCCTTTCTTGTTTGTCCCCAAGATCTCATGTTAGTATCATAAAATACAACTTTAAAAATCCTATATATTTTTTAAACTCCAATTCTTTAAAAAGTTCATTCTCTCTTTAAAATATCCAGTCTCTTAACTATGGACTAAATTTTTTTTTATGAGACAAATACTTCTTATTTCAAAAATGAAGAACCAGAATACAATTAGCGTCATATCAAAGCAAACTGAAGGTCCACTAGAATAAGTCAAATGCCTTAGCTCAGTGTCCAGCGTCTTGGATTTACTCATAATATTCTGGCCTTCAAAGGGCTGGGGGAGCTCCTTTACTCCAGCTGTGCCATCCACATCACACAGCTATCTCATAGGCTCAGGTTGCCCCCACTTCACATTTGCCACTGCCCTTGGCGATCATCCAACAGTCCTGGAATTCCTGATACCCTTGGATTTCCACTGTAACTGATGCTGTATCTATGTTAGTGACCTCTCACAACGCCGAGACCCACTCACTCTCCATCATCCTCTTGTGCTTTCAAACGCAGGATGTGAGAGGCTCACACATTCATAAGTTCAGCTTCCAGCTTGAGACACACGTTTGATACCCTCGGGACTACACCTTCCATGGACTAGCTGAGGAAATAGTTTCCCTCAACTGTGCTGATTTCTTACCAAGCAGCTGGTTTTCAGCTCCAGCTAACCAGCACCTGTTGTTCCGGGAAAGGCAAAGCTTCATTTCCATGGGTTTGTAATTGAAAACACAACACAAACAATCCCCATGGTGTCCTTGCTTTTCTCCAGGAGCTCACAAGCCAGGCCTCCATTGCTCGCATCTCTCTTATCCATCATTCCTATCTGCGAAGCTTCTACTACGGCTTATTAATCTCTGAACACTCAACAACTCTAGCCTGAAGTTCCAGATGCTTCCACAATCCTTTCCAAAGCAACATGCTGAGATCTATTCCAGTGATACCCCACTTTTTGATCTGTTGTTGTGATAAAATGGCAGACAAAAGCAGCCTGTGGAATGAGAAGGTTTATTTGCTTTATGAGTTATAGCCCATCATTGAGGGAATCCAGGCAGGAACCTGGATGCAGAAATTAAAGCAGAGGCCATGGAGCAATGCTGCTTGCTGCCCAGTTTCCCCTGGCTTGTTCAGCCACTTTCTCATGCAGCCAAGGCAGCACCACCCACGAGGACTTGGTCCCTTGGACATCGATGAGTGATTAAGAAAATGCCCCAAACCAAACGGTAGTGACATACGTCTTTAATTTCAGCACTTGAGAGGCAGAGGCAGGTGGATCTTTGTGAGTTTGAGGCCAGCCTGGTCTATAGAGCTATTTCCAGGGCTACACAGAGAAACCCTGTCTCAATAAACAAACAAACAAACCAAATTTTAACCTTGGGCACATTTCTTAGTTTCTCTTGGCCTCTTTCCTTATCTTTAACACGGTGGTAAATATACATTTTTCTTTTCTTTTTTTGAGACAGTTTCTCTGTGTAGCTCTGGAGCTTGACCTGGAACTCTGTAGATGAGGCTGGCCTCAGGTTCACAGACGTGCATCTACCTCTGCCTCCTGAGTGCTGAGATCTATGCAACACCATGACCCAGCAGTAAATCTTACTTTTTAAAGGAGATTATGTAAGTCAAACATGCAGCACTGTCAGCCTCAGCCTGGGCAAGGAAGATCTCAATAGATGGTTCTGATGGAAGACTCAGCTCTGGTTCTCTCCAGACTTTAGGAGGTAACCATCCAAGTGATTATCTCAGAACACAGTGTCTACAACTCTCAGCTTTCTTGCTACACTTTGTTCGCTCTCGTTAGAGTGAGACTTTGGCTCTTTTAACTGTCTGCTCTGACTCCCACACCATCACTATGGGCTGCCTGAGTGTTAAAGGCCCTGCTGACTGCCTCACCTTGGCTGATGGGACCATCAGGGCTGTGGACAGTTGCAGCACTGTAGGTTAAGAACCAAAGGCATTCTGGGCATTCCCGGACTGTTGATATCCATCTGCCTTTCTTCTCTTTTGTGTCTGGCCCCAGTAGCAGTAAGCTGGACAGACCTCTAGCCTCCATCACTCCAAAGGTAACAGCTGATACATGCATTGAAGTCTGACTTTCTGCCATGAATTCTGTGACTATGAAAAGCACATGTAGTAAGGTGAACTTGGATCTGCGTCCCTGGACCATGGTCACTTATATGTGACTTGGAATAAAGCTATTTTCTTAACTTAAACAGACTCACATTTTTATTTCATTTTTATTCTTTCTTGCAAGAGTCAGATCACTATTTTGTACCAACACTAACTAGACCACAGTGTCTTCTCCTCCTGATTCTTTCCCTATAACTCTTGCTCTACCCTCTTTCCCATGAAACCGTGACTTGGATTCACTTTGACTGTTCATACCTCCTAAATGACATCAAGCCTCAGAGCGCAGTCACAGAAACACTTCAGGAAGACAGTTCCAAGCCATGCCCCCAGAGCCCTCAAAGCTCCTTTAATTTCTTACTTTTTCTTTAGTGTGTGTGTGTGTGCACTTGTGTGTGTGTTTGTGTGTATTTGTGTGCATGCTCATGCATATAGAGGCCAAAAAATAGTCTTGAGTCATACTTAGGAACACCATCTACCTCCTTTGAGACAGGGCATCTCATTGGCCAGCAGCTCACCAGTTAGGTTAGACTGGCCAGCCACCAATCCCCAGAGATCTTCACATCTCTGTTTTCTCAGTGCTGGATTACAACCATGGCATTTTTTATGTGGGTATTGAGCTCCGGTCTTCTTGCTTGTCAGGCAAACATTTTACCAACGGAACCATTTCCCCAGGCACCAATTTCTTGCTTCTCTGTGTTTATTTGACTCCACTTATATTATCTCTTGTTCAAACTCCAGAAAATTTCTGCCATATTCTTTCCACTTCCTGACAGCTGATCTTCTAATTGAGAAGTGTAAGAGAAATTCCCATTGTCTGTCTGCCTGCCCCCCCCCCCAAGACTTCTGCCCACACCATGCTCCATTCTAACCACGGCTTCATAATTCTATGCAAACTTGTATCCTATCTGCTTTCTTGAGGAACTTGTATTTTGATTAATCAATTGATTGATTGATTGCAGTACTGTGGGTTGGGTCTAGGGCCTTGGGCTTGCTAGGCAAGCCCTCTCCTTTGAGCTTGGCCCAGCCTTCCCCTTCTATTTGTCTGCATATGTTATATATGTGCATGATGTGTGCGCATGTGCATGTGTGCACTTGTGTGTGCAAAGGCCTGAGTGCCTTTTCACTACCACTATGCATCTTGTTTTTGGAGGCAAGGTTTTCACTAAACCAGGCACTAGCACTTGGCTAGGCTGGCTGGCCTGTGAACTTTGGAGATCTGCTTGCATTTGCCCTTCCATTTCCAGTGCTAGGGTTACATACGTGTGCCACTGGGTCCTGGTGTTCCCACAAATGCTGGGGATCCAAACTTGGGTCCAGTTTTTCAATAAAAAGATTTGTTTTTATTATTTTTATTCATAGATATATGTGTGTATATATATGTGGGCATATATGTACCAGGGGACAGTCAAGGCCAGAAGAGGGCACTGAATTCTCTGGAACTGGAGCTACCGACAGTTGTGAACCACCATGTAAGTGCTGGGAATTGAACCCAGGTTGGAAGAGCAGCCAGTGCTCTTAACCTCTGAGCCATCTCTAGCCTAAACCTTCCCCACTTTTAAATTACACCAAGTTTTCATGTCTGAAAGCTAACTCCCCTCCACACGGTGCTTGCCACGAGAACAAAAAACAAGCTTCTCTCAGCCCTAATTACTGAATCCTGTGAGGGGCTAAAGACTAAGTTCTAAAAAAGATCTTGAAATACCGAATTTGATAAGTTTCTGAGTTGGTAGATGTATTCACATGGCACCCACAAATGGACGGCATATCCTAACTCCATAGAGGTAGAATCTCTTACAATCCAGAATCTTCTAGACCCCACTGTATGGGCTGTCTGTCTGTCTGTCTGTCTGTCCTATACAATCTGGTATGTGGGACCTGTGAGCTATTTAGTAAATACCCTGCCTGAAGAGGGAGACCAGGAAATTCCAATCCAGAAAGGCTAGACTTGCAGTGGTGTCCGACATGGGGTGAGGGGCAATCTTCGCAGCACTGAGCCCCTAGACTGTGAGATCTGGCCCTGATTCTAGGTAAATTGGGTTGGAATTGCACTTTGGAATACCAATCTGGTGTCAGAAGATTGGCTGCTGTGGGAGAGCCTTATATTAATGTTAGCATTCTATGAACAAGCATATAGAATTAGGAAACTAGGTGATAAATGTGCTTTGTTTTAATGCATTAAGTTTGATTTTTTGTTTGCTTGTTTGTAGATGAGGGTCTCTCTAATGTAGCCCAATGTGTCCTGGAACTTGATATGTAGACCAGGCTGACCTCGAACTCAGAGCACTGCCTTCCTCTTTCTTTCTAAAAGTACTTTCCATGGTCATCTGTGCCTTCCCCCTTAGCTCCCTAGGCCCCCAACTTCCTAGGCCCCCCAACTCCCTAGGCCCTCCCCCAACTCCCTAGGCCCTCCCAACTCCCTAGGCCCTCCTCCAACTCCCTAGGCCCTCCCAACTCCCTAGGCCCTCCCCCAACTCCCTAGGCCCTCCCAACTCCCTAGCCCCCCCCAACTCCCTAGGTCCCCCAACTCCCTAGGCCCTCCCAACTCCCTAGCCCCCCCAACTCCCTAGGCCCTCCCAACTCCCTAGCCCCCCCAACTCCCTAGGCCCTCCCAACTCCCTAGGCCCTCCCAACTCCCTAGGCCCTCCCCCAACTCCCTAGGCCCTCCCAACTCCCTAGGCCCTCCCCAACTCCCTAGGCCCTCCCAACTCCCTAGCCCCCCCCCAACTCCCTAGGTCCCCCAACTCCCTAGGCCCTCCCAACTCCCTAGCCCCCCCAACTCCCTAGGCCCTCCCCCAACTCCCTAGGCCCTCCCAACTCCCTAGGCCCTCCCCCAACTCCCTAGGCCCTCCCCCAACTCCCTAGGCCCTCCCCCAACTCCCTAGGCCCTCCCAACTCCCTAGGCCCTCCCCCCAACTCCCTAGGTCCTCCCCCCAACTCCCTAGGCCCTCCCCCAACTCCCTAGGCCCCCCAACTCCCTAGGCCCCCCCAACTCCCTAGGCCCCCCCAACTCCCTAGGCCCTCCCCCAACTCCCTAGGCCCCCCCAACTCCCTAGGCCCTCCCCCCAACTCCCTAGGTCCTCCCCCCAACTCCCTAGGCCCTCCCCCAACTCCCTAGGCCCCCCAACTCCCTAGGCCCCCCCAACTCCCTAGGCCCCCCCAACTCCCTAGGCCCTCCCCCAACTCCCTAGGCCCCCCAACTCCCTAGGCCCCCCCAACTCCCTAGGCCCCCCCAACTCCCTAGGCCCTCCTCTTTTTCCCTTGCAGCCTTTGATTTTGCTGTCTCTTACCTCTTGCTGTTTCTTAAGGTTCTCTTTGCTTATCTCTAAGTTTTCTTTCCAGTCTCACCCTCTTAGACGCCAATGACCCTAAATTTATACCCCATTCTTTGGCTCACCAGATCCACACATTAAACTGCTGTGCATGTCCACACCTGAGCTTAGAAAGCTTTTGGGGAGTTGGCTTTTGTTTATTCAACAGTATTTACTGTGGGGAGTGGTGGTGCCTGCAGTCCCATGTGCTCATCCTGGTGCACATAGTGAGACCTTATATCACACACACACACACACACACACACACACACACACACACACACACAGAGAGAGAGAGAGAGAGAGAGAGAGAATCAGCAAACTATAAGGCTATAAGGTACCAAGTGCTCTAGGGTCAAGGAAAGTGACATTCCTGTGGGGAGGGAGACAATGAGGGAAGTTAGAGCCTGTCAGAGTCTCCGTGTCCGTCCGTCTGTCCATCCATCCATCTGTCCATCCATCCGTCTGTCTATCTATCCACTCATCTGTCCATCCGTCCGTCCATCCATCCATCCGTCCATCTCCTAAGAAGGGCTACTGAGCAGGTAACGGTATCGTATGGAACATTCATTATAGCATCAGGCAGATGGTGAGAATAAACCTCTTTTTAAAAACAAGAGACTTGTACAATGGGTAGGACTGTGCTGTGTGACTTGGCACAAAAGGAAGAGTTAGTTCAGAGGCCTTGACCAGGGCCCTGACTGGGAACTTGAAAATTGGAATGGGGGATCTTACCAGAGAGAAAACTGGTGCTTCCAGATCATGTACAGCTGTAATTATTCAGAGCCAGGGTTTTACTCTGAGTACTACCGGGCCAGTGGGAGGGTTTGGCTCAGAGGGGTCACATGATCACGCTGGCTACTATGTTTAGCACAGGCTCCTTGTTCTGTTTTTATCTCTCAGCCCTCGGTCTATTTTTCTCACCTGTTTGTTTCACCTCTTAAATATGCAGCGAGCCATCTGCTTCTCCCAATTTCTGTTGTCACTTCTCAAGACAAACCAGTCACATTCCTTCATCCTTTTATTCATTCAGGTAACACTTGGACCAGCTACTGTGTTCCAGGTTTGGGGGCTTGGGGGCTTGGACACAGCAGAGACAGAACAGACTTTGTGGCACTTACTTCTCCCTTGAATTTATTTATTTATTATTATTATTATTATTTTGAGTCCTGGGTCTCACTATGTAGCCCTAGATCTCCAAGAAAGTTCACTATGTGGGCCAGGCTGGCCCCAAACTCATAAGAGTTTGCCAAATGCTGTGATTAAGGCATGTACCACTACACCCAGCTTGAATTTTTAATTTTTTGAGACAAGAGCTTCTCTATTTAATCTTAGCTGTCCTGGAACTCTGTAGACCAGACAAACTAGCCTTAGACTCACAGAGATCCACCTGCCTCTGCCTCTTGAGTTCTGGGATTCAAAGTGTGTGCCACCATGGCCCAGCCCCTAAATGTATTATTTTAAAGAGTTTTCCATCTCTTACATTGCTTAGTATTTTATTTGGTTACTTGTTCATGTTCATGGTACCCCATCTTACCCAAGTGGAAGTTTTCAGGTTGAGTCGTGGCATAGTGGGAGAGTGCATGCTTTGCTGTGTGCACTCTTAAATCCCCAGCACCAGAGAAGTATGGACTCAGCCATGGTGTCTAGTTGATCCAACATCTATCGCCCCAGGGCCGTGAACAGTACTAGTTGAATGAATAAATGAATAAATATTGCAACAGTCTCCTAAATGATCTAATAGCTTTAAACTTTTCTTTCTGGGATCAGAGAAATGGCCCAGCAGTTAGGGGCAGCTAAGGACCTGTGTGCAATCCCTGAAACCTGTATTACAGAAGAGAAGCACTTCCCACAAGCTGTTTTTTGACTTCCACATATGCACTATGGTGGCCATGCCCAGCAAATAACAAAATGTAATGGGAAATGAACATTACAACGTGAGCAAAGTCTCCTGTGCAGGGATACACAGGAGATGTGATTTGAAGAAGTGTCCCTAAAGGACCATGTGTTGATGGCTTGAACTCTGGCTTATGGCACTATTCAGAAATGGTGGAGAGAATAGCAATATGTTCTGGAGAGATGGTCTTGCAGAGGACCTGAGTTCTATTCCAAAAGCCCATACTGGACAGCTCACAACCATCCATCTGTAACTGTAGCTTCAGGGGATCCAACATAGCCTTCATAGACACTGTACTAATGTGGCATACCCACATATATACATAATTTAAAAATAAAACAAGCCTTTAAAAAGAAGAGAGGCAGGGCTGGAGACATGGCTCAGAGATTAAGAGCACTGGCTGCTCTTCCAGAAGACCTGAGTTCAATTTCCAGAACCCACATGGTGGCTCACAACCACCAATAATGAGATCTGATGTCCTCTTCTGGGTGCAGGCATAACACTGTATACATAATAAATAAATACTTTTTTTTTTTTTAAAAAAAAAGGAATGTTGGGGCAAGAGCTTCCTTCTCTTCCTTTCTTTAACATAATGGTCATGAGTCAAAGGCAGGCAAACTTCTGTGAGCTCAAGGCTGGCCTGGTATACATCAAAAGTTCCAGAATAGCCAGGGCTACACAGTGAGACCCTATCAGTTTCTTTACTTAGCATCAGGTGCAGTGGTGCCTGTTGGTTCTCTCTGCTGACAAATCTGACATACATGTACATATAAATGAAACATATCTTAACATTTTATTATATATCAAAATATTTTGTGTAATATACTGGCAACATAAGTGTATTATATGATATATAATTGTACATTATTACAATGAATACATTTGTTTTGCTAATCTATAGTATTGTAGATAATTGAAAATAAAAAGTTGTTATTGTATATATTATAAAACTATATAATACATTATTGCAGAAGTACACAATAAAGTTATTGTATACACTGTTATATGTAATAAATTCTTGTTATATTCTGTCATTTTTAATGCATTATATATGTAACTTTTTCTACTTCCTGAATAGACTGAATAATCTGCAGGCCCCTGAATGCGGTGTATATTTCTGGCAATAGGCTCTACACAGGCCATTTTCTTTCTTTCCAGAACACCACCTACCATTCCCTTTCAGATCTCAGCTTCAATGTCACCTTGGGGAAGTTTTTCTGGCTCAGGCTTGAGCTGTGTCTTCCCCCAACATCCTGTGCTCACCCCTGGGTTAGAGTACTTCCTGGACTGAATCACATGCTTTACTCCTCCAACTGGATACTGCCGTTTCTTTTTGTGGTATAAGTGTTCTTATTTTCATAGACTTTCTAGCCTCACTTACCAGATGTTCAATAACAAATTATTCTGTGAATCAAAGAAAAATGTCTAGAGTTCTCAATAATTATTATCCTTAGCCCTGGTACATTCCCTGGCACATAGGAGGCATTCAGAACCCCATGGCTGAATGGTTGCCAGATGTGAGTCCTGACCCTAACCCAAGTGGCCTTAGAAAAATGGAGGGTGGTCTCCAGTTCCAATGTATTCATGCTGTGTGGCTATATTCCTCCTTTCTGCTTGAAGAGAGGTCAGGAATAATAAAGTGTGGACCTGAAGCCTGAAACCTGTGAGTTTCTCCATGTGCGAGCCTGCCTTAGCAGTGGATGGGAAGCCGCAGAAGATGCGTGGACATTTTCTGCATTCCTCTTACGGGTACACAGAAGCTGTAATGCAAATACCACACATTTGATTTAATAGTGAAGCCAATACCCATATGTTTTCAATGCATTTAATGTTACAGTTACTGTATAACTGGGCTTTTGTACCACCACCTCCCTGCCTTGGATAGTGAAGGAAGCAGAGGTCTGGATGCTTCTCTGTGATGGTCTTAAGATCCAGCATCTCTCTCTCTGTGTGTAATAAGTGATTCCACAGATAACTGGCCTTCAAGTTTATAAACAAATATTTAAAAAGTAAAAGGATGTAAACTTTCCCAGTATGTTGCACTCTTACATTGACTTTCCAAAACAAAATGTTCCAAATATTTTATTAACTATCCTTGCAGACTGGGCTCTCCTCATATACTCCAGCCATTTGCATGTCATATCTGCCTTTGCTAGAGAGAGCATGCAGGGTTGGACATACTCAGGCAGACGACGTGTGGCCTGAAGCAGTGGGTAGTGATTTTAACCGTAACACCGAAGCTTATTTTTTTTACTATTGCTGGAGACAGGCCCGTTCTTCTATAGCCCTGCTGTCTAATAACTTGTCACATCCCCCAGGCTGGTCCTGAACTCTCAGCAATCCTCAGGCCTCAGCTTTCTGAGTTCTGGGATTATAGGTGTGAGCCACCACACCTGCCTGACAGTGTCTTTTCATGAACAAAACAGAGTCTCAAACCAGCTGATTTTTAGCTTTTCTCTGTGCTCCCTCCCTTTTGTAAGGGGAAGGACAAAGCTTATATAGATATATAATCTTCCAGAAAGGGTAAAAGGCCTGCCTCCAGGAACGTGTTTATTGAAAAGAAAGCGAGACACTTCATGGGGTGTGTGTAAGGGGATTTGCCTTGGGGTTTAGACACTTGAAATCCTCTATGTCTCCTGCAGCAAGCAGTTGCTGAATTTAGTCTATGTCTTCTCTGGACCCTAGCTTTGGGGGTCTTTCTAGTGTTGGTTTTTCGGATTTGAGGCACTGGAGTTGAACCCAGGGAGCGCGTGCTCTACCGCTGAGCTACGCTCTCAGCCTCGCTCTTAAATTCTCAGTGTGGCTACATAATTCTCTTAGGAAGGTATGGAATGGTTGCTGTTGGGAATAACCAGCCAAAGAGTGAGAAAGTGAAACAGCCAGCGTTTCTCTGTGACCCCCCACCTTTGCTCCATATCGTCCTGTGTCTCTCCACAACACAATGTGGACTTCAGTGCACTCCAGTACCCCCTTCACCCTTCTTAGTGTCCTCACTGTCTTCCATGTGGACTTTCAATAAACACACTGAGTACTGGCTGGTAGGAAGGTTTTGTTTGTTTGTTTGTTTGTTTTTCTTCTAAACCAATCAGCGACTATTGCTCTAAACAACTGTTTAGTAACAGGGTGGCTTTAAGATGCTTTGATATCTTTTTAAACTTTATTACCAGGGCTTGATGGCCACCAGCTTGCTAAAGAATTTGAGCTCTAGGTTCAGGAAGAGTCCCCCTCTCTGAGGACAGAGGGTACTGAATGCCCTCTGGCCTCCACATACCTGCCCAGGCAAGTGCTTGCACACAAAAGCCATATACATGTGTACTATACTCACACACCATAGAAATAAACATATAACTTTTTATTATTATCAGAAATCTTACTTATTATCTTTTGTAGTCCCAGCTAGCCATGAACTTCCT